>JAKSZT010054030.1:15333547-15543109 GCA_026826555.1 Tolypeutes matacus
TCTCTCTTTCTCTCTTTCTCTCTTTCTCTCTTTCTCTCTTTCTCTCTCTCTCTCTCTCTCTCTCTCTCTCTCTCTCTCTCTCTTTCTTTCTTTCTTTCTCTTCCTTTCTTCCTTTCTTCCTTTCTTCCTTTTTCTTTCTTTTTTTTTTTTTAAATAGGAAGTTCAGGGAACTAGGGAGGCATTATTAATATAAGTTCTGAATTTCTTGACTTGGAGATTTTCTTCTGCTGGAGATTGTATTTTGTGATGTTAATATAGATTGAGCTGTGGCTCAATCAGTAGGGCTCCCGTTTACCATGTGGGAGGCCCCGGGTTCGGTTCCCGGGGCCTCCTGGTGGGGGCGGGCCTGCCCGTGCGGTGTGGTTGGCTGACCCAGCGAGCACAAGCAGCAAGGGGGGGATAAATGAATAAATAAATAAAATCTTAAAAAAAAAAACAAAAAAAAAATATAGATATTTGGAGGGAAATATTGAAAAGAAATTTTATGCAATAGAAAGAACTAAATTTGCTACCTAACTTAGAAGTATTGCTGGCTTGGTATATAACTGAATCAGAAACCAAGTGGTTGTCTAATATGGATAATATCAGTGTATGCCATTTTAATTAATGAGTTTTCAGTGATTTTTCCCATTATTCAAATGGAAAGGAATATAAGTGTCTTTATGTGGAAACCTTTCTTTTCCTTCCAAAAGGGGAAAATTTTAGCTTATTTGAGGTTAGTTGAGGTTTCAGTGGTAGATTTTGCATGTTGATTTTTGTACTCCATCATTTGGCTGAAGTAAGTTTTACTTCTTCCTTTCTAATCTGAATGCCTTTTACTTCTTTTTCTTGCCCAGTGGTTCTGGCCAGAACTTCCAGTACAATGTTGAATAATAGTGGTGACAGTGGGCATCCTTATCTTGTTCCTCATCTTAGAGGGAAAGCTTTCAGTCTTTCACCATTGAGTATGATGTTAGTAGTAGGCTTTTCATATATATGCCCTTTATCATTTTGAGATTTCCTTCTATTCCTAGTTTTGTGAGTGTTTTTATCAAGAAGTGGTGCTGTATTTTGTCAAATGACTTTTCTGCATCGAGATCATCATTTGTGTTTTTCTCTCCATTCTGTTAACGTGGCGTATTACATTAATTGATTTTCCTATATTGAACCACTATTGCATACCTGGCATAAATCCTACTTGAACATGGTTTGTAATTCTATTAATGTGTTGTTGGGTTTGTTTTGCTAGTAGTTTGTCGAGGAATTTTGCATCTATATTCATACGGGATATTGGTCTGTAATTTTCCTTTCTTTGGTATCTTCATCTGGCCTTGGTATTAGGGTGATGTTGGCCTTGTAGAATGAGTTAGGGAGTGTTCCCTTCTCTTCAGTTTTTGTAAGAGTTTGAATGGGATTGATGTTAATTCTTCTTGGAATATTTGGTAAAATTCACCTGTGACACCATCTGGCCCTGAGCTTTTATTTGTTGGGAGGTTTTTGATTACTGATTCAGTCTCTTTACTAGTTATTGTCTGTTGAGATCTTCTCTTTCTTCCTGAGTTAGTATAGGCAGTTTGTGTGTTTCTAGGAATTTGTTCATTTCATCTAGGTTATCTAATTTGTAGATGTACAGTTGTTTGTTCATAGTATCCTCTTAACATCCTTTTTACCCCCAGTGGGATCAGTAGGATTGGCCCCTTTTTCATTTCTGAATTTAGTTATTTGTAGCCTCTTTTTTTTTCTTTGTCTGTCAGTCCAGCTAAAGGTTTGTCGATTTTGTTGATCTTTCCAAAGAACCAACTTTTGTTTTGTTGAGTCTATTTTTTCAGTTCTCTATTTCGTTTATCTTTGCGCTAATCTTTGTTATTTCATTCCTTCTGCTGGCTTGAGTTTAGTTTGCTCTTCTTTTTCTAGATCCTCCTGTTGTGAGGTTTGGTCTCTGATTGGAGAGCTTTCTTCCTCTTTTTTTAAAGTCATATATAAATGTTTATTTTACTCATAGCATGTGATAGTGATCTTACAGAAATACAACGGGTAACATTTGGAAATTGGTCTGAGAGTTTAGAATATACTAATTGGAATAAAAGTGTAAGCAAAACCCAGAGTTTGACAATCATAATATTTAACATTTAAAATGAAATTTATATTCTAATTAATCTTAATTTTCTGTTTGTGAATCATACAGTGTTTCTAATATCTCTCTTATTTGTATAGTGTAAGTGGAAAAGGTGCTAGCTATGAGCACAAGGAAATTATCAGTAAATATTTTTTGTTGTCTTGGGTTTATTGGTCTATCTTGGGATGTGCTGGAAGAATGTAATGCTTTGATTCATTATAGAACACATGCTCAGGGAAACTTTATCACTGTTACTTGGATTTGAAGGAGAAAAGAAAGGACACAGTGGCTCAGAAGTTGAAATTTTGGTAAATATAAAGATAGGGGATCCATCAGTAATGTTATAAAAGGAAATGTTTCCAATATCCATATCCAGGAAAATCCCCACTCTGTATAACTGGCGGTTCACCCAGAGAACAGTCTGAGGTGTGGTGCAGGCCTAAAGGAAGCTGCCTTTTCTCAAACTCAGTGTCCAGAATCCAATTTCTGTAGATAATTGGATTGCTTTTTGCCAGGGAACAGATTCTTTGTAGACACCCAGATCCCATTCTTTGCTTGTTCCAATGATCACGTCCCAGGAGTGTTGGCCAGAAGTGAACCAAGAGGAGCCTGGGACACACAGAGATTAGCTGAATCTCTCAGCAGATTCTTTCAACTTCCATTTGATAGTCCATTTGACACTCCTCAGGCATTAGAAATGATGAGGTACTCATTGGCTGTGTCAGCGTCCAAGGTCATATCCACTTGGAACTTCAGCATCCTTGGGTTCATATATAGAATACCTCTAAGTTGGGGCTCCAGTTCCTTGACCTGGTAACCAGCTTCCCCAGCTGCCTTTGGGCCCAGTGATATTCTGGGAGACCACAGAGCAGAGTGGGTACAATAAGCCCTCTCTTCATGATCCTTCTGAAGTGAGTCAGTGCAGTTGAGGCAGCAAATGTGTCCACATTTCAGATTCATGGGTCTTTTAAGATAAGCTATGCAGATAAGACATCTACTTATTCCTTTAAAGAATAAGTAGATATACTAATTGGAGTAAAAGAGTAAGCAGCCATGGGTACTGCTTGTCTGGCAATGTGCAAATGGATTTTTCAATCCACAGAAGTCTCTTCAGGTGCTTCATTATCTCTGCAACTCTGCCAAACTTGACATCCCTAAACTTCTGGAAATAGGGGCCAGTTCTGTGTATGGGAACATCTTAGGTTAAGTTCTTAGCTTCCATTTTCTCTAAGCCTTTCTTGAATTAAGTATGTGACTGTCTCACCTGGATGGGATCCCTGTGCTTTTCAAGATTGTTATCATGGTGGTCTCTGTGGCTCCATGGTGGGGAGGGGTGGTTGCTGGGGTCTTTCTTCTTTTTTAATATAAGCATTTAGAGCTATAAATTTCCCTCTTAACACTGCCTTGTGGTACGTTGTGTTTTAATTTTGGTTTGCCTCAAGATATTTCCTAATTTCCCTTGTTTTTTTCTTTGACCCATTGGTTGTTTAAGAGTATGTTGTTTTGTTTCCAGATATTTGTGAATTTTCTACTTCTCCCTCCGTTATTTATTTCTGGCTTCATTCCACTGTGGTCAGAGAAGATACATTGGATGATATTACTATTTTTAATTTATTGAGACTTGTTTTATGACCTAACATATGGCCTGTCCTGGGGAATGATCCATGCATGCTAGAGAAGAATGTGTGTTCTGCTGCTGTTGGGTGATGTATTCTATATATGTTTGTTAGGTCTAATTGGTTAATAATATCATTGATGTCTTCTGTTTCCTTATTGATCTTTTGACTAGTTCTATCCGTTATTGAGAATGGTGTATTAAGGTATCCTACTATTAAGGTAGAACTGTTATTTCTCCCTTCAATTCTGCCAGTGCTTGCTTCATATATTTTGGGGCTTATCTGTTATGAGCATATATGTTTATAGTTGTTACATCTTCTTGCTGAATTGACCCCTTTGTCTTTGTATAGTGACCTTTGTCCCTCTTAAATGTTTTTGACCTAAAGTCTATTTTAACTAATATTAATATAGCTGCTCTAGCTCTCTTTTGGTTCCTGTTTGCATGGTATATATTTTTCCCATTCTTTCCTTTTTAACCTACTTGTATCTTTTAATTTAAGGTATTGAGTCTTGTAAACTCATGTAGTTCGGTCATGCTTTTTTATCCATTGTTCCAATTTTTGACTAGAGAGTTTAATCTGTTTATTTTTGTGTCTCCTCTCACTTTCAGGATTGCTTTTAATATTTTTAAATATCTCTTTATTTCAAAGAAAGGAGAAAGATTCTAGATTGCTCTGTCTTTTCTGACATAAGTGCTAAGATTTTTTTATTGGAAAACAAACTTGTATATGTATCATCTGTGGTTACTGCTGAGGTTTGGGCAGTGTAACTGATCCGTTGAGTGATATGTCTTTCTAATCCACAGGATCAGGGTGGTGATCTGCAGCCCACAAATAATCATAGAACCAGAAAATGTTGACACTGAGCAAATGTATACTTGATGTATAAATGTCAGCAATCAATGAAATCCTAGAGATAATGTTAATCATTCATTCAGTCAACAAAGGTTTACTCACTGTCTACTTATCTGGCACTGTTTTAGAGATTCAGTGGTGAATATGGCAAAATTCTCGACCTTGAGGTTATAATCTAGTTGGGGTGGGCTGGGAGGAGAGATAAAGAACAAACCATGAATGATGAAAAGGAGGAAGTTGTGTGAAGATAAAGCAGATGAGCTTACTAGTATAAGAACAGCAAAAACAAAATTCTTGAGTCAGGAAGAGACTAAAAAATAGCCTATGTGGTTGGGCCTTTGAGTCACAGGGGAGAGAGGGGTATATATATATATATAAGAGGTTAGAGAGATAATCAGAAACTAGATTATGTAGGCTTTATAGGTCATGATAAGAATTTAAGATTTTTTTTTTCCTTTTAGTAAAGGAAAACTGTTAGAACGATTTTAAGCAGGAGGATAACATATGAATTATTGCTTTAAAAAGATCATTTTAAACTGCTGTGTGGCAAATGTCTGTGTTGAGGGGAGAAGTGGGGTGCAAGAATGAAGACTCTTAGGAGGCTGTTGCATTAGTCCAGTCTGGAGATGATATAGATTTGGACTAGGGTTTTAATAGAATTGGTGGGATGCAGGCAGTTTCAACATATATTTTGTTGGGTGAGTTGTCAGGACTTGTTAATGAATTGAGTAGGGTGTATGAGACAAAAAGATGGATTAGGAGTGATTGCTGGATTTTTGGGACCGGTATGTGGATGGACAGAGTCATTCTTAGTCATGGGGGTGAGTGGGTGATGGAGAGACTTGGGAAAGAACGGGTTTGGGAGTAGAGATAGGTTGGTGATTTTTTTTTTTTCTTTTCCATGTTAAATTTGAGT
Organism: Tolypeutes matacus; assembly: GCA_026826555.1. Lineage (NCBI taxonomy): Eukaryota > Metazoa > Chordata > Mammalia > Cingulata > Chlamyphoridae > Tolypeutes > Tolypeutes matacus. The sequence continues at coordinate 15,339,030 of JAKSZT010054030.1, forward strand.
TGGCATTTAAAAATACAATTGGAGTTATCAAATGACTACTCAAATAGCTGTATATTTGAGTCTAATGCCCAGGAAAGTGCTCTGAGTTGTAGGTATAGTTTAGGAAGGCATAAATTTATAGATGGCATTTTAAAGCCATGAGATTAGATGATGTTGCCTGGTGAGAGAGCATAGATAGGAAAGAGAATAGCTTTTAGGATTAAAAATGTAATAGAGAAGGAGCAGCCCAGAAAGAAGATTGAGTAGGAATGATGAAAAGATAAAAACTAGGTTGGTATGGTATAATTGAAGTCTACGGAAGAGAATGTTTCAGGGAGGGAGTATTAAGGCATAGCAAATGCTATTAGGTGTAGGAAGATGAATATCAACTATGGAGAGACAGTCATGTGACAGGAAGGAGAAGGCTCAAACAGCTGAGGCCCCTGGGAGAGACGAGTCATTTGCATGATAGCTTACAACTGAAATTAGGAAGAGCATGGACCAGACAAGACTGATATAGGAAGAGACAAACCCTATGCCAACTTGCAGCTGAAATCTGGAAGAAAGTGGAACGGCTGAACCACAAAGCGAAAACCCGGTAGGGGAGCAGAGACCAGGCAGAGATCTTGGTTCAACACGTGGCAGCTGACATTGGTGAGAAAGCACCTCTTATGGTGCCATAAGTTTCACAGCCTTGGAACTTATAAGCTTTTACCCGAAATAAATCTCCTTTATAAAAGCCAAGGCATTTTCTAATACTTTGCATTGGCAGCCCTTTGGCAGACTAAGACAGTAGGGTAGGGTAGTGGATGGTTAGCTTGCAGATTCTTGAGTCAGACTGCCTTGGTTCCAATCCCAGTTTCACCATTACTAGATATTTGCCCTTAGGCAACATGCTTGACTGCTCTGTGCCTCACTTTTCTTTTCTGTGAAATGGAAATAATAATAGTACCTAGCTCTTAGGGTTGGTTGAGGTGAAGCATTTAGAATAGTCCATGACATGAAGTAAGCCCTTCAATTGGTGTTAGAAATTTATGTTTTTATCTGTTCAGCCACAGGAAAGATGGGCAAGGATAACTGGAAACAAGACATAACATCAACTTCTGTGACTGTAGTAAGCAGAGTGAATTTTGGCCAGGGCTTAGGGGTGGCTGTTAATTTTTCCTTCCTTATGATATTGTGAATAATATTAGTAATAATAATGATAGCTGACATCTATTGAGTTCATGTAATATGCCATAAACGGTGGTATTTCATGTGAGTCTATCATGTAATTTAAAAAACAACTCAATTACCTCAGTGTAACTTGTATATTGTTCTTAAATGGCAGAATTGGGACATAAACTCAGGCCTGTCTGATGTCATAATTTGTGCTGTTATTGTAATCTAATGGTCTGTATCCATTAGATACTTTCTATCCAGATAGAAAGTAGGTGTCAAGAAGAAGCCAGTCTTGGATATAAAAAGCCAACATATAGTTAAAGGCTACTCAGAAATAATCTTCTCATTTCAGTGTATTCAGATTTGTTACCACTAACATCAGTGGTGCTTTCCAATGGCAACTGGCCTCATTCAAATTCCCAATTCTCGCCAAGGTCGTGTTTCTAGAAGTCTCTTTTGAGGCCTTCTCTGAAACTTCCATTGCATCACCCAGCAACTGCATTCCTCCAACCATGGCCTGAAGTTTTGAAATGTGTCCTTTTGTTTTCTTGTAAGTGAACTGGAAAGATTCTGAAGATGCTCTGAGGCATTGTAGATTTTGACTTCTAGTTCCAGATATGAAAATATAGCAAGCGGTTCATGAGTTTGATAGTCGCCGTGATGGTTAGATTCAACTTGGCCAGTAATAGTGCCCAGTTGTTTGGTCAAGCAAGCACTGGCCTAACTGTTACTGTGAGGACATTTTGTAGACTTAAATAATTAGTAAGTTGATTGCATCTGTGGCTGATTACATCTACAATCAACTGAAGAGATTGCCTTTAGCAATGAGGGATGTCTTATCCAGTCAGTTGAAGATCTTAAAAGGAGAACTGATGATTTTAGCCATCAGAAGAGAGAATTTCCATCCAGCTTCTCCTGGAGAATTCATCAAGGACCTTCATCAGAGTTCCTAGCTTGCAGCCTGCCCTACAGAATTTGGATTTGTGCACCCCCACAGTCATGTGTGACAATTTTATAAAATCTCATATTTATAGATATCTTCTGTTGTTTCTATTTTCCTCACTCTGACTAATACAGTTGTTGATAAGTGCACTGCCTCTCAGTTCATAGGCACCGTTCACATTTTTTTTTTCTCCTAACAAATCAATCCCATTGACTTTTTTTTTTACTTTATTTTGTACATTTAATAATTGAAAATATAAACAATTAAAAACTAAAAAGTAAACATAGATCAATAAATATATACATTTCTCAATTAAATGTACTGGATACATATAAAATTTATTTTGAATCAAACAATGTTACACAATATATTTGGTTCATAGTAACGCAAAAAAAAAAATCAACTATGGAGAGATGAGGATGTGGAAAGGAGTTTTTCTGGGATCAGTTATGGAGAGATGAAGAAGTGGAAGGGGAATGAAGAAATGAGATGGTAGCTAGAAGAGGATGCCTAGTTGAAAGCAGGTCTTTTAAAGTCATATCCCCATGAGAACGATCTAGTAGAGGGAAGAAATGTATGTTGCAGAGGTGGGGTAAAAAGGAGTAGCTGCTGGAGTAAAGTTCTTGAGATAGCAAGAATGAGACAGCAAGACTATAGAGAAAGCTAGAACATTTCTTCCATTCTTCTAGGCAAATGGCCAGAGTAGGAGTTACAGATGTAAGCAGGTTGGTTGGTTTTCCTAGTAGAAAGAGGAGATATTTCTCTGTGTTTGTTTTTTTCTGTGAAATATTTAGTCAGGTCAGCAGCTGATAGTGAGGGGGTGGACATTTGAGGAGAGGGGAAAATATTTCCACACATAGTTATTTTAGTAACTACAAAGTGGTTTTTTGCGCACGTGTGTGTGTGAGGAAGTGGAAGTTGTAGTAGGATTATCTAGTGGTTTTGAGTGCCCAATTTAGATTTGCAGTTAGGTATTTAAACTGAGTCTAGCCAGCACAACTATGTGATTTTTCTGGAGCAATGTTTAGCTTCTTGGGTACAGTCATGGAGTAATTGGACTGTTGGGTTTAACCAGAATTGAGTGTTTATAGACTAGTTTGAGAGAAAAGGTACAAGGGAGTTGTAATTCAGTCCTTTTATTTTATCATGGGAATTTTGTAATGCACAGTGTCAAACACTCATATTTTTGAATGAATGAGAAAGTAAAAATTTGGATTTCTCCAAAGAATACTCATCTAGCATTAGGACGATACTAATGCAATTGAATTACTTTGTGATTTGTGTACTCTGAATATATTCTGTGTTTGTAATTCTATTTTTCCTTATTAGAGGTAAATCTGGTGTAATTTTCATGCCATTTTTTTTTTTTTAAAGGTCTGTCTATGATGGTGAGGAACACGGACGATTTATGGAGAAGCTTGAAACTCGTATCCGTAATCATGACCGAGAAATTGAGAAAATGTGCAACTTTCATTACCAGGGCTTTGTGGACTCTATAACTGAACTGCTGAAAGTGAGAGGAGAAGCCCAGAAACTCAAAGTAAGTCTTTAAGAGAGACTCGTTTCACTGTCCCATACTGGGGTTTTAAATTGCATTAAAGGAGTAAGGAATAAATTGCAGATTACATATTAGCAGTAAAGACCTTTGCATAGTAAGAAAGGAATTTGTACTGATGCATAAATATTTGAATTTTTTTTCAAGCTAAAAAAAGTTTACAGTTTAATTGAGATAACTACACATGGATGAGATGGATGAGAACCAGTGATTAGTACCAGTTTTTTTTCCAAACAGAATCTCAGTTGACTCTTCATGTCACCTGCTCCTTGTTAGATTAAAGTCATCTCTGTAGGATGCCAGAATTTCAGGGTATTGCTGTAGAACTGTTTGCAGTATGGCATCTATCCAAAGGAAGAAAATTAGTGGTAGTTGTGGAGGGTCTTCTACCAAAGCATTAAGGTTCCTTCAGTTCAGGTTCAGGAAGGAGGCTAGCAACATTGGCTTGGCATAACAAATTCACTAAACTTAGAAAACTGGTTTTGCATATTGATCTTAAGTCTAACCACTTCACTGAACTCTTCTGTTATTTCTAATAATTTGTGTGTAGATTGTTTTTGGTTTTCTGTTTAAATGCATATGTGATCTGTAAATAATAACAATCTATTTCCTTCTTTCCAATTCTTATGCTTCTAATTTATTTTTCTTGTCTTACTGGAATTTGAATTAAAATCCCTAAAAGATTTTCCCTTGGCATGGGGTGAACTTGACAGTGAGTTAACAACTTCATTTATAAAAATACATTTGTAAGAAAAGTGAAGCAATAATCTTATTGAGGAGAGAAGTGATGTCAGATGTTAAATTAAATTTTAAATCTACAGTAATTTAAACACACACTTGGCAGTAAAACCTGACCTGAATGGACATGAAGCTATCAGACTTACTAATTTTTAAAAAATTTTATGTGTATTTTTGTGTTTTGTTACAGAAATATTCATGTGTTTGATTATGGGGTATTATCTCAGACTCCTTTGATGGGTGGTGTTATGTAATAAGCATATATGTACCATATTATCTTTATAAAATCTCTGAAATTCTGGAGTCCTAAACACATCAGGTCCCAAGGTTTTAAATAAGGGTTTTTGGACCTGGCCAACAAATATCCAGCCAATTTAAGAAATGTAATATTGCCAACACTATTAAACCTCTCTTATTTACCTGTTTTAATTGCTTCCTCTACCTATCCCTTCTAGAAGCAACAACTATTTTGATTTGTTGTTAAAATTCTTTAATGCTGAACTATTTTAATTTAAATTGTTAGATTTCTTCCTCAACATAACAAAATCAATTTCAGATGAACTGAAGAGTTAAAAAACAAACAAACAAAAAAAAAACTCATAAAGGAAATAGAAAATGAAGATGATATTTAGATGATTTTAGAAGTGGGAAAAGAAACTGGAAAGAAAAAATTGGTAGCTATGATGCCCTTAAAATGAAAACTTTTCTCCATGTAAATTCAAAATTAAAAAGCAAATAAATCAAGAAAAATATTTACAAATACATATGGTAAATGATTGATATCCTTAATATATAGTGTTCTTAACAAATTAATAGGAAAAAATATAAACACTCTAATAGAAAACTATAAAATATACATTAACATGGAATTTACATAAGAAATACAAGAGAGCTTTAAGGGGCCATCTAAGAATGGCAAAGAGAAAAATGATAGTTGAGATTGGTAATGATACAGAAATGGACATGCCTGGTTGCAGTCTAGATTGGTATAACCTTTGTGGAAATCAATTTGTTATTATATATCAAAACTTAAAAGCCTACATAATTTTAAGATTTATTCTAAGTCAGTAGGTGTATGTTCAAGGATGTTCACATAATGCTTTTTATAATATGTAAAACTTTAAAATGTACTTAAAATCATTTAGTAGAGGATTAATGAAACAAATTATAGTACATTCATTTGAAAAAATAATAAACTACAATGTATTGTAGGAGTATCTGACATATAAAATTATTAAAAATGTTTGCTTATTGTACAAAGTAGAATATAAAAGTATGAATAATGTGATCCTATTTTTATAAATGAACTATGCACATACTTTATATGTAAATAAGCATTTAAAAAGATTGGAAGACTGTATACTGAATGTTATTTATCAAGAGATAACTTTAATATTTTATTAATGTCTTTTTTATGTTCTAAGTGTTCTAAGTTTTCTGCAATTTAAATGGAAAATTTTGAATTAGGAAATTCAGTTTTATAATCACACTAAAACAGAATTTTCACTCAACATGGGAAAATAATAAATTGAAATCTAGGTTAAAAAGTGATAAGGACCTAAACTAATAAGGTAGTTATAAGGAGATGGTGAGGAAGGGATGGATTGCAGAGATGCTGTAGCAGTTTGGCGTTTATGAATTCCAAAAATGGTTATTGGATTATGTTTGTAAACTGGTCTGTCAGAGGTATCACTTTTAATTGATTAAATTATGATTAGGACTTTGGGCCAAGTCAGTAGGGCATTGAGTCCCTTGGTGGGCGGGGGCTCACAGAGAAAAGACATGGCAAATGACAGAGTTGGGAGTTTTGAGCTGGAGCCTGGGAAGTGAACACACAGGAGAAGAACACAGAGGAATAGAGACGGCTTCTTAGACATGGTAGAAGCCCCAGGAAGAGAGACAGAGCCATTTGTCTGATAGTCTACAGCAAGCCTTGTGGAGAGAGCACAGCAGCTGAGCCTGGAGAGAAACGGAGCCCCGGTAAGAGAGGTACCCAAGAAGCCTGAACTCTTGGTAGACGTTGGCAGCCATCTTGCCCCCAACACATGGCAATAAACTTTGGCGAGGGAAGTAACTTATGCTTTATGGCCTGGTAACTGTAAGTTCTATCTCATAAGTACCCTTTATGAAGCCAGCAGATTTCTGGTATTTTGCATCAGCACCCCTGATGGGAAGGACTAGAATCTGGTGAAAACTTTGGATCCCCTCCCCTCAAAATATGTATGTGCACGAGAACATGAATTGAGAACAATTTCAAATGATTTCATAGAAAGCCTGTAGAGCAGGGTTTCTTAACCTGTTTTGTTCCACGGACCCCTTTGCCGGTCAGGTGGAAACCACAGACGCCCTTCTCAGAATGTAGCAGCAGATAGTTTTGTGACACTCAACTAGTGTTGGGTCTAACAACTACCATAATTACGAAGTGTGGATGAGTGTAAGCGATTTTTGGAGATATGCAACAACTCTAATGTGACATGAAATGAATACAACTGTAATTTATTGCATACATTCATAAGTGAAGGAAATGCTAAATTTTAGTTAGAGGTCTGAGAAAATAAGGATAATAAGTTGATTTTTTTCAATTCAAGCCCACAGAACCCCTGAAATCTCTGGGTCTGTGGACCCCTGGTTAAGAACCCCTGCTGTAGAGGGATTCCTCTAGGGATGCTTTCCAACTTTTTTCCAGTCATAGCACACATAGAAAGTGATACTTGAATGGCAGGCACATGGGGAAAAACTAGAGGGGGTTTGAGGCAGTATGGGGCTTGGTGAAATAAAAAAACAACAACTTTACATTTTCTTTATGGATTATAATAAGAAAAATAAAATATAAAATATTAGGGTATATTAAAACTTCCAATAAATCTTTTCAGCCTTTTAAAATGAGAAACTTGAACTTGCTTCCTTGAACATAACTTTTGTTTTAACTTTTATTTTGAAATGCTTTCAAATTTATAGAACAGTTGCAAAAATAATATAAGACCCATACAGAGAACTTCAACATACCCTCCGGGACCCAGATACTTAGATCCACCAACTTAACATTTTGCCGCATTTGTCATATCAGTCATTCAAACAGTCTATCCGTCTAATTTCTAAACATTTGAGAGTAGTTAGTGTACATCAGGCTCCTTGAACACTTAATAATTCCATGTACATTTGCCAAGAACAGGGATATTCACTTATTAACCATCTTGAGTGTAGTGATCCAGTTCAAGAAATTTAGCACTGATATAAAACTTAAAGTCTGTATTCCAATTAAAAAAATAAAAGAGAGATTGTAAGAGACAGTGACAATTAAATGCAGTACATGATCCTGGACTGGATCTAAAAATAGAGGAGAAAGTGTCCAAAAGGATATTATTGGGATATAACTTTTAAAAATATTTTTTATGTTAGAAATGCCTACATACACTTCCTATCAATACTTTTTAAATGATGACCATTTTGAATTCTTCATAGGCACTATTCAAGAGAACTTTTTCTCAGAAAAGATGATGAAAAACAGAACTAATTTCATATCCATTAAAAATGTACATCATTTGAAATTATATTAAATAATAGTGCTTTCCTTTGTTCATTGGGAACTGTAATGCTGAAGTGTTGGGGTCTGATCAGCTTCAAATGAACATATATGAAATGTGTGAAAACATATATGGGGCTCCTACCTGGATCTGTGTGTACTATTAGTTCCCACCTAGCCATCCCAGCTTTCATCTCCACCTTGGGCTGTGCTTTTTTTTTTTTTTTTTTTTTAAAATTTTTTTTTTTTTTGATTGATTTTTTTCTCCTCCCCACCCACCCACCCTTGTTGTTTGCGCTTGCAGTCTGCTCTCTGTGTCTCTTTGTTGTGAACTCCTTCTCTTTGGGAGGCACCAGGAACCGAACCTAGAATCTTCCATGTGAGAGGGAGGTGCCCAGTGGTTTGAACCACCTCTGCTTTTGCTTGTTGTGTCTGTCGTTGTGTTTCCTTGTTGCATCAGCTCGCCATGCCAGCCCGTCACATCAGCTCGCTGTCTTGCTTGTCTTCTTTAGGAGGCACCAGGAACTGAACTCAGGACCTCCCATGTGGTAGGCAGGTGCCCAGCTGCTTGAGCTTCCCTGGGCTATGCTTTTTTATGCTTCTTGGGACATCTGTATCCTAAATTCTAAAGCAGCTCCCAGGTACCCTGGTCCATGATGGGTAGCAGGATGCCTTTTCTCTGGCTACTGAAATAGTCATATGGTAGAAAACCTCATTGGTAGGGGAATACTGGATATTGCTCATAATGCTCACTAGTTGCTGGTACCACTTGTTGGTTGATACCCATCTTCTCTTCCTTCTCTCCTCATTCAAACTGCTTAGCATGCCCCTCAAGGAACACCAAACAAGGCTTCCCATGCTGGAGGCCACCAGTTCTGGGTGACTTCATCCTGGTACTCTGAGGGCTGAGGGGATCAATATCTAGCAGCACACTTGGGGGATCTGCTATAGGGGGGATCCATTTGACCTGGGTTAATAACCCATGGAACTTGGTTTCCTGAAGTCTGAAAAGGAGTTCAGAAAATGGAAAAGGTTAAGTATTAACTGCTTTCAATGCTATTTTTATAAAAATTAAACTCTCTAGAGTGCCCACTATTTCTTTTGATTCATAGAATACAAACATGAACACACATACATACACCCAATTTATTTATTTTTAACCAAAATAAGTAGCATCCTGAACAGTCAGTGTAGTTTCTTTTCATTGTTATGTTAAAATAGCACTGAAATAGTAATTGTGTTTATCTGTCTGCGTGAGATCAATTTAGACAGTGTTTATAACAAAAACTGAAAATAAATAGAATAGGATCAAATAGAAATATTAAACTGTATTACATATAAAGGCAAATGTTGTTTCTTGTTTCTTACATTTTTTTTCAGTTTTTTTTCTTTTTTAATGTATATATAGGTACTTGTGTGTATTTCCTGTCTTGGTGTTCTGGGTTGCAATGTAAAATGTATTTTTTACAATGAGTCTGAAGTGAAAAAATTTGGAGACATGATATCTTTATAAGGTAAACAAGACTACTCTTGTAGAGATGATGCTGAGTTTAGGAGTATTTATGGAAGGTTGAATTTTATGAGATATATATCCAGTATCGAATAAAAACATCACTCAATGTATTCTTTTTTTTTTTTTTTTTTTTTGGTGGGGACAATTTATATTTATTTATTTTTTAATACTTTTTAATTTTAATTTTTTAAAAAAACTAGATTACATAAATGTTACATAAAAAATATAGAGGATTCCCATATGCCCCACTCCTTACCATTCCTGCACTTTCCAACATTAACAGCATCCTTCATTAGTGTGGTACGTTTGTTATAATTAATGAACACATTGGAGCATTGTCACTAAATGTGGATTATAGCTTACATTATAATTTACACTCTGTCCTACACATAATGGCCTGTATCCATCATTGCAACATCATTCAGGACAATTCCAATGTCCCAAAAATGCCCCTGTATTTCACCTGTTTTTCCCTCTCCCTCCTGTCAGAATCTCCTGTGGCCACTGCCTCCACATCAATATAAAAGTTCTTCCATTGCTAGAAAAACGATAAGCCTATAGTAGAATAACAGTAAGTCTACTCTAGTCCATTGTTCATTCCCCAGTCCTAAGGATTCTGGGATGGTGATGCCCACTCTGCCTCTAATTGAGAGGGGGCTTAGATCCCATGGGGCAGATGGATGGGACTATTTTGCTTGCAATTGCAGACTCTCTCTGTTCCTTGGGATGTGCGTTATCTATCATTATCTCCTTGTTAATTGTCCAAGATGAGTCCAGTGAACTGGAGAAGGAGGTGTTGCAATTCTCTTGAGATTCAGGGCCCAATTGGCACATGGACAGCCCAAAAATTTAAGTCTCTTGGACATACACCTATCATGTCTAGTTCTAACTATAGATTTCAGTGTATTCTTGCATAACTACTGTGAAGGAGATAGCTTTACTACTCAAGGCAACCCATTCATTTTTATTCACATTGCTTGAAAGCCTTTTATATTGAGCTGAATCCTGTTTTCAAGTAACATCTATTTATTGCTTTGAGCAATAAGTTCTGTTTTTGGGGGGCCACCTTCCTTCTGATAGCTCTTCAGATATTTTGAAGAACTGCTGTCATTCTTCAAATATGTATTTTTCCCACCTCTCTGGGCTAAAAATTTTTTCACCTTTTTTATGTGGTATATTTTTGAGTTTCTCTTCAATTGTATTCACATTTAATATTACTTTAGCTTGTGTCAATGTCCTTACAACATAGTATCTGAATACAATTCTCACAGTGGGCTTGCCATTTCATTTATTTTAGACTAGGAATCAGCAAACTGTGTTTCATGGGCCAAATCCAGCTTGTCTCCTATTTTTGTAAATAAAGTTTTATTGGAACACAGCCATTTGTTTACTTATTATGTATGATTTCTTTCCTGCTACAATGGCAGATTTGAGTAGTTGGCAACTACTATCTGGACCATTTCAGAAAAAGTTTATATTAGCCTCTGTTTTAGACAATGCTTCTCTCTTTTTTTTTTTTTTACCGGGAGGTACCGGGGATCGAACCCCGGTCTCTCCATATGGTAGACGGACGCCGAACCTCTTGAGCCACGTCCGTTTCCCAATGCTTCTCTTAATGTTGCCTTAGAGCAGCATTTTTGGCAGATACATTGCACTCTTAATTCACATTGAGCTCACAGTCCAATAAAACCACCAAGTTTTTCATGTGTTGCTATTAAATAATTAAGAAATAGGGCATTTGAGTATTTCTCGCTCTCTTTCTGATATTTTATAAGGGCTTCCCAGAGGAGGTTGGATTTCATATTGTCTTTGAGAAGGGGTGCATGTGGTAATCTGCTCTAAGATGATAGGGCAGCATTTCAAAAGTATATTTTCTGAAAATTAGCCCCTTGAGATGCTTCTCAATAAAAGGGTGCTATGTTTAAATAAGTTTGGAAAACATTCTGTACATGATATCCTCTTCTTGGGCATTCACAGTGCACATAGAATATTAAAGGCTGCAAAAAGTCCTGAATAAAGTAACCTGTTTAGTGGTGTTTCCCATACATATTTGGCAAGAAAACTGTGTGTATGTGCGTGCACACGCATGTGCAGAGTGTCTGTGAACTAACATGCCTTGGTGTTCTAAGGAACACAGTAGGAAATGCTGGGTTAGGAGAATGCTTTGAAAGTGTGAAGGGTGACAGTTAATGGTGTAAAGAATTGGGACTTCAGAAGTGGATACCAAAAAAAAAAAAAAAAAACAACCAGTTTTTTTTAAAACTATGAACTCTCGATCCTGTAAGGACTTGTTCACATGTTTTTGCAAATCCGATGGAAAGACTAAGTTTAGAAAAATGGGATTGTAGAAGTGTTAGGAGCTATTAAAAATTAATGATCCAAAAAGAATTAAGATGAAACTTTTTCTAAAATTAGGATTTAAGCAAAGAGGGAAAATTTGACTTGAGTAAAAAGTTCAGTCTATACCCAACTTTTATAGGAATATATTGGTGAAGTCAGGAATATCTGTGATAAAATTTGTTTTTTCTAGGTATTGTGAACATAGTTAGGTTGTTTGGTTATTTCTTATCTTTTTCTCTCTTTTTCTTCTCCCCAAAGTTAAAGAGTGATCTTTAGTCATTATACTATTGTACGTTCTAAACTAAACATATCTTTTTGTAAATTTTTTTGTTCAAAAGGTCATAAATATCCAGTAGCAAAGTTGATAGAATTTTTAAGCTCAAGAGAATACCATGGGATCAAAATGTGATGGAATACTGAAAATATCTAAATACCTATCCCCATCTTAAATTTTGATCTTATCCAACTATTGTTTGTTTGGTTTTTTATGAGTTTAAATTGTATTCTCTCCACAGAATCAAGTGACGGATACTAATAGAAAACTACAACATGAGGGAAAGGAAGTAAGGCCAGTTTATCTTTTGAAAATTTTTTCTCTTCATGTCATTCTCGTTTTGATGACTGTCTGTTTTCTTCATTTAGTGACTTGTAAGACTATAAGCAGTGTATTGGTGGTACACAGACTTTGATGCTGCTTTTCCTAATGTGTATCTGAATTAAATCACATCTAGAAAGCCTAATGAGAGAGGATGCAGCCTTCTTTAGCTGTATTTTTAAATAATTTGAATAGTCATAATAGACAGTGCTGTTTCACTCTGTTTGGAATGCTTTCCCTCAATATCCACCTACTTCAGATATTTCCTTGAATATTGCAAAGAGGCCTTTCTTGGTTCTTATTTAAAATTGCAGTCTCACTCTCACTTCCTGCATTGTTTTTACTCTTTCCCACTTTATTTTTCTCTTTTGTATCTATCATGCTCTGATATAATGCATTTTTACCTTTTTTTTTGTCTGTCTTTATTAGAAATTAAGTCCTAATATCAGGAATTTTTGTTTGTTTTATTCATTGCTGTATCTCCTCTGCCCACCTAAACAGTGACTGGCATAAAGTGAATGTTCAATTAATTTTTTTTTCAATGAGTGATTGATTACATCAATTGATATATTTACCATTTATGCTGTCACAGTTTGCTAGATTATTTTTCATCCATTTTCTCACTTGATCCTCATGGCAGATCTATGATAAAGTCGATGGGTATTATCTTTATTATATTGATGAGGAAACTGAAACAGAAGATTTGCTGAAGTTTACATAGCTACTAATTGGCAAGACTGGGACAAAAACCCAAGTGTTCTGACTCATAGTCCAGTACTGTTCTCTGTATCATGCACATGTACCTTCATAATCACCTAATTTATTTTGTTTAATTTTAATAATTTTTAAGATTAGCATTTGATTGTTTTATCAGTGACTTAATCAGGGCCAGTTTTTCTTCTTTTTTGCATGATAGCTAAGTAGATAATAGATACTATGATATACATATGAGAATGGGTTGAGTTCTGCAAGAGACTATTTAGATTATTGCATTTTTAAAGTTTGTCTCACATATTCTAAATTATGAAGAGAGTACAGTTTCTTCTGGTTATGACTAGATGGAAGCCTTTAAAACAGGAACTATGGGAAAAAAAGTGAGTTACTACTCATCATTAAACCAGAACTCTTAGAAAAGTCAAAACTTCTATATCTGTGGTTTATTTTTTCAAATGGAGATTTATTTGGAGATCATATTCAAGATTCACTTGAAGCTGTATATGAAGGGCTATTTTCCTTTAGGTGTCTAGCACTGATGAAAGAGATACATACTTTTCTTAGAAGATTGGTGAAGCCATAAATCATGAAGAGTCTGAGTAAAGTTTGGAGAAAATATGCAATTTAAAAAATTTTCTCCTGGACAGCTCCTATATTTTAGGATTTAATTTTATCTAGTTTTTCTTAATATAGTATGTATCTTGGGAAGAAAGTGGGAAACTGCAGGAATATTTTACTGGTTGGAAAAAGCAGTTCCTTAGTTTGCTTGGCAGGTCTTACTATGAAACTGACAGGGATTTTCTGATGAATTTGAACACACGGTGGAAAAATGTGACTGAAAGCTTTTTATTTATAGCTATTGGCATAATTCAGTTTTTTTTCCCTCTTGCTAAGCTGGTAATAGCGATGGAAGAGCTAAAGCAGTGTCGACTACAACAGAGAAATATTTCTGCCACCGTTGATAAATTAATGCTGTGTCTTCCAGGTGAGGAACTGGAAATGGAGTGGAACTCTTGATGCAGCTCTTTCAGCTTTAATTAGTCTCTCACATTCTCTGAATAATGCTTGTGCGCTCTTTGTTTTCCTTCTCTTTCAAGTCCTGGAGATGTACAGCAAACTAAGAGACCAGATGAAAACTAAAAGGTAAAGTTTTTTTTTTTAATTGACTAGTTTTTATTATCTAAAATTTCTGTTTAGAATATTTTTAAGGTCTATATTTAGCATAACCTTTAAAAAAAGTAAGTTCGGGGAAGCAGCTGTGGCTCAATCAGTAGGGCTCCCGTTTACCATATGGGAGGCCCCGGGTTCGGTTCCCGGGGCCTCCTGGTGAAGGCAAGCCCGCCCGCACGGCGTGGTTAGCTGACCCAGTGAGCACAAGCAGCAAGGGGGGATAAATGAATGAATAAATAAAATCTTTAAAAAAAAAAAAAAAAAAAAAAAATAAGTTCGTAGCATCTCTAGTCCATTGTATATCTATTGATTCATCCCTAGACTTATATGCATATACCAGTGGTATGCTGATGTATTCTGTTATGAATTATGCTTTATAAAAAAATACTTGCTCACTGTTTAATGGGGGGGGGGTATTATGTGAAATCATAGGATAAAGAGGGCATATCTTCCTGGAGTATAAATTTTACCTAGATTTTTTAGCAAAAAAGTTTGGATTTAAGTCCATGTATTTGATACTGAACAAAGGAAAGAAAATTGTGGATAAAAATTCTAAATTGTCAGGAATTTTAAAGATAAAGACTGAGGCATCAAAGTTTTTTGAGGGTCTTAGGATTATTTTCCAGATTCCCATCCTCTTCCCAGGAAGAGGAGGACGTGTTCACATAAGAGAACATAGGAAGAACAATATGAGAAGTTCTTGTTCAGTGAGATATGAAAGTAGTTGTAGTTCCCTAATAACTTTGTAAAGCTCTAAAATTACAAAGAATAAAAAAAAACCTGTGTACCAACTTTTCTGATCTAACAGATGTTAACAATTTTCCAGTTTTTTAATATGTTTGTAGTAAATATATATAGCATATATATGTAAATAAATATATAAACATAATATAAATATGGAGAGGGGGTAAAGATATATATTTTAAAATTTGCAGATACAAATTATGTCCCCATTGTTCTCTTTCTTGGTCCAATTTTTTTTCTCTATTCCCCTGAGGAAACCAGTATAGTAAATTTGGTGAGTGTCCCTCTAGTCCATGTTTTTAATATCTATAAATCATGTGTTGTACTATTTTGAGTTTAAAAAAAAAAAACATTTACATAGTTCTGAATCCTTTGGGTTTTGAGATTCATTCATTCATTCAGCAAAAATGAATTGAGTACCTCCTATGAGCTAGGCATTACTCTTGGTGCTGGGAATAAACTGAACAAAACAAAAATATTTGCTCTTATGAAGATTACATGCTGGTGGGGAGCTTAGTTTTTTTTTTTTTTCCCCTAATGCACTCATTTTTTTTTACCACGCCGTGTGGGCGGGCTTGCCTTCACCAGGAGGCCCCGGAAACCGAACCCGGGGCCTCCTATATGGTAAACGGGAGCCCTACTGATTGAGCCACAGCCGCTTCCCTAATGCACTCATTTTAATTGCACTATATTATATGAATAACCCATATTTCACCTTCATTCCTGTGCTTGTCATAAGTGCTGTACACCATTATTTCTAGCTCACTCTTCATCTGGCACATAGTAGGATTATGTTTCCTGGCCTCCCTGTATTTGGGTGGGGCCATGTGACTGTTTCTGGTCCATAAGGTGTGAGCAGAAGTGATGTGTGTTACATTTGGGCTTAACATCTAATTTCCAGGCAAGATCTTCCAGAGTTCATTTATTTTCCTTTGGTCATGGAAAATGATAACTTTCAAGATAAAATCTTTCCTGGGATTCTGTATTTTCTACCAAGCTCCTAGAGGATACCAGTTCTGCTCATCTAGAGTTTATACCTCTAAGAAGATCAGTTGGTTCAAAGAAAGGTTACACATGTCTTCAGTCTTATTAGATATTGCTTTTCAAAGTGATTTACCAATTTACATTTCCACCAGCATTATATGGGGGTTCCTTTTATGGGAAGACCTTTTGGTAAATCTGTATCATCAAACTTTGTGGTTTTGGCCAATCTGATGATTATGAAATGATAGTTCATTGTTTTGATTTTTCATTTCTTTGATTAATAATAAGATTGGTTTTTGGACTTTCAGGTTTTCTTTTTATAAGATTTGCTCATTTTTCTCTTAGGTTGTCTGTTATTTTCTTTTTGACCCATAGGAACTCATTATATACTTTAGATATTAACCCTGTTCCTTTTTATGTTGCAAATAGTATCTTCCAGTGCATGGCTTATCCATTATCTCTGAAGAGTTAGTATTTTTTTTGTGTGTAATAGTTTCAGAGTTTTCCTCAAGCTGGAACTGTCCTCAGTCTTTCCTTAACTTTCATGACCTTGTCACTTTTGAAGATTACAGTCCCGATATTATGCAGAATATCGCTTAATTTGGATTTGTCTGATATTATCTCAAGATTAGATTGACATTTGGCAGGAATATCACAAAAGTGATACTGTGTTTTTCTCACTGTGTCTCTTAGGTGGTACAGAAATTTGATTTGTCTTATTACTGATGATATTTACTTTGATTACTTGATTAAGGTGGTGTCTGCCACCTTTTCCACTGTAAAGTTACTCTTTTTCCCTTTGTAATTAATAAAAAAACCTGGGGAGGTATTTTATAGTTATAGTTATATAAATTTATCATTCTTCCTTTCTATGTATGTATGCATGTGTGTATGTATTATGTTTGTCAATGTGGACTTGTGCTTTCTTATTTTGTTATGTTATAATCCGTTACTGTAATTCATTTTGACAGTCAGATTAGCCTAGATGGCACCAGTGGGAGTCCCTTCAAGTTGGCTTTTGTGTTCTTTTAATATATCCCTGTGATTCTTTGAGTGCTTTCTTACTTACTAGCATACAATGTTTTCCAGGCTCATCTTTTACTTTTCTTGCCACAGCCTTGAAATCAGCTATTTGTACAAGAAGCCCTGATTCTTTCCAATAGAGAATGTTATTTAGAAGCCAAGATCTATGTGCTAAGTATGCGCATTACTATTGAGTAACTTGGATCCCGTTACTCTTAATAACGGCACACTATGCCAAGCTACTCCTCTGTGGGCACACTGTCCTAACTCCACTTGGACTTTGACATGTATGCTAATTCTCCTTTCACCCTACATGGTTACTCTCCTCAGCCAGCTTGAACTCTGACATTTCATGTCAGTTGACTGTCTACTGAGATGTCCTCTTCACCCTGATTGGGCTCCAACAGGGTGCCCATTGTCATAGATGCTGTGGCAGTTTGAGTCTTTTGGGGACCCCAGAAAATCCTGTTCTTAAAGCTAATCTGTTCCTGTGCATGTAAACCTATTATAGGTGGGGTCTTTTCATCAAAGGGCCTTTGATTAGATTTCGTGACTCAGGGTAGGTCTTACTCCTCTTACTGGAGTCTTTTATAAATGGAGGAATAAAAAGCCATAGAAATAGAAAAAAGCAGCAGAGACAGAGGAACCCAGAAACTGAGAAAGAAGGCCCTGGGAGCCAGAAGCTGAGAGAAAGCCAGTTTAGACAGAAGCTGAAAGCAATGAGGCCTGGAGGAGAGAAGAGAGATGAGCTGACTTGCAATTGTACCCCACTATGTTCCTGATCAGCCACAGCTGCAGCTTGGGGAGAAAGTGAGCTGGAGGAGAAGGCAGAGACTGGAGATAGAGAAGGCGAAGACTGGCAGATGCCGCCATTGTGCCCTGCTGTGTGCCTGACTGCTCATAGCTGCAGCTCGGTGTGAAAGCATCTCTGATGATGCCTTGAATTGGACACTTTCACAGCCTCAGAACTGAAGGTTTTAACCTAATAAATTCCCATTCTAAAAGTCAAATAAACCAT
This sequence comes from Tolypeutes matacus, assembly GCA_026826555.1. NCBI lineage: Eukaryota > Metazoa > Chordata > Mammalia > Cingulata > Chlamyphoridae > Tolypeutes > Tolypeutes matacus. The sequence continues at coordinate 15,357,030 of JAKSZT010054030.1, forward strand.
TTCTGGTATATTGCTCCCAGCAGCTTTTAGCAAACTAAAACAGATGCCAATCTTTTTTTTTTTTTTTTTGGCTCTACTCAATGTTTTTAGGACTCAGTTGAGTGGGATGGAAAGGAAAAAGGAATTTTTTTTTTATCTGATTTAAGAAAATATTCCCTACCTCAGCCATAAAGATATTTTTCTATATTGTCTTCCAATTTTACAAAATTATTTTTCGCATTTAGATGTTTAATCACTTGTAGCAATATGGTGTGATGTGGATAGTTAAATATATTTTTTTATTTTCATAGTGAAAACCAATAGTCTCACTAACATATATAGACTAACCTATATTTTCCCCACTGATTTCTAATGCCTCCTCTGTCATAATCTAAAGTTGTATATGCTTGGGTCTACTCTGACTTTTCTACCTTATTCTGCTGATCTGTATATCTGTAAAACTGCATAGTTTTATTTACTTCAGTTTCATAATAAACCTTAATGTCTGGTAGGTAAAAAAATCCTCTCTTCTTGGTTTGATTTTTCAAATTGCCTTTACTTTTCTTGGACATTTTAAACTGTTTTATTGAAGTATAATTGACATATAATATGCTGCACATGCTTAAAGTATATAAGTTTTGACATATGTATACACTCTTGAAACCATCACCACAATCAAGATAATGATCATATCCATTACCCACAATAGTTTCCTCATGCCCCTTTGTGATTCCTCCCTCCTGCTTCTCTTTGTTCTCCTGCATCCTGTGGCAACCACTGATCTGCTTTCTGTCTGTCTAGATTAGTTTGCATTTTTCAGATTTTTTAAATAAATGGAATCATACAGTACATGCTCTTTTTGGGGGAGGGGGTGGTTTGGCTTCTTTCATTCAGCGTAATTATTTTGAGATTTATCCATGTTGTTGAGTATATCAATAATTCATTCCTTTTATTGCTAGTAGTGTGTCATTGTGTGGCTAGAACACACTTTATCACCTGTTGATGGACATTTGAATTGTTTCCAATTTTTGTCCATTACAAATAAAACTGCTGTGAACTTTCATACAAGTCTTTTTATGGACAGAGGCTTTCCTTTTTCTTGGATAAATATGTAGGGGTGGAATGGCTGTATCATGTAGTAGGTGTATGTTTAAATTTTTAAGAAACTGCCAAACTGTTTTTCAAAGTGGTTGTACCATTTTACATTTCCACAGCAGTGTATGAAAGTTCTAGTTGCTCCATATCTTTTTTTTTTATGCTTAAGTATTTTTTATTATTTCAATATCAGTTTTATCACTAAAATTTGTAATTCATTTATACATATATATACATATATGACATGCATATACATATATATGCAAATGTAAACATATTAGTAAATTTTAACATCTTTTTTTATAATAATTATTTTTATTTTTTAAATGATACTTAGATTACATAAATGTTACACAAAAAATATAGGGATTCCCATATGCCCCACTCCCTACACCTCCCACACCCTCCCACATAAACATCCTTCATTAGTATGGCACATTCATTGCAATTGATAAACACATCCTGGGGCTTTGCCATTAAGCATGGATCATAGTTCACATTGTAGTCTACACTCTCTCCCACACAGTTCTACATGTTGTGGAATGATATACTATGGCCAATATCTGTTGTTGCAGTGTCATTCAGGACAATTCCCAAGTCCCGAAAAAGCCCCCGTATTACAACTGTTTTTCCCTCTTCCTGCCCCCAGAGCCTCCAGTGGCCACTGGCTCCACATCAATGATGTAACTTCTTCCATTGCTAGAATCACAATATGTCTATAGTATAATACCAGTAAGTCCACTCTAGTCCATAGTTCATTCCCCAATCCTGAGGATTCTGGGATGGTGATGTCCACTCCACCTCTAATTGAGAGGGGGCTTATATCCAGTGGGGAAGATGGATGGGATTGTCTTGCTTGCAGTTGCAGATTCTCTCTGTTCCTTGGGATGGTCGTTGTCCATCATCATCTCCTTGTTAGTTGTCCTGGGTGAGTCTAAGGAGCTGTAGAGTAGGTGTTACAACTCTGCTGAGGTTCCGGACCCAGCTAGCACACGGAGAGCCCAAAGACTTGAGTCTCTTGGATGTATATCTATAAACTCCAGCACCAAGTATAGGTTTAAATAGAAGGGATAGATGAGCCATGTGTAGGGAAGACATAATTGAGTCCAACTCTGTCACTCTCAGGAGCACAAACTCCAAAGTAGGGCCCACTGGCAAGGCACCAAACTCAGGAGCTATCTGCCCTGACCATAGGACCTGGGTGTCTCCAGAGCCCTCAGGAGCTATACTATTTGGGGCAGTATCCCCTTTGGCAGTCTATGAGATCCTGCTGAGATGTTCATAAACGTTACCTCTGGGATGACCTCCTGACTCACTTTGAAGTCTCTTAGCCATATAAACTCATTTGTCTTTTCCATCTTCCCCCTTTTATTCGAGGTCTTTTTCCAGTTGCATCGCTAGTTGGTGCTTGATAGTAATCCCTTGGTGCCAGGGAAGCTCATCCCTGGGACTCATGGCCCATGCTGGGGGGAATGTAATGCATTTATATGCTGAGTTTGGCTTAGAGAGAGGCCACATTTGAGCAACAAGGAGTCTCTCAGGAGGCAGCTCTTAGGCACCTCACAGCAATAGGCTAAGTTTCAATTTCAAGAGCAAAGACTCATAAGCATAGTCGTCAATATCAAGAGTCCATCAGTGGATCATCCTCCTTTGCCAGTCATTGCCCCTGCACTTGGGGGACTTTTGCTGCTCCATTAGAGAATGTGGCAGAGCTCTCCAGGAGCTTGGTTATTGTGTGAGTCTCCACCCACTGTGACAATGCCCCGTGAACATTTGAATATTTTTATATACCTTATATGTATGCCCAGGTGAACTTCCTCCCATGTATCCCCCATCACTGACACCCTGCACCAATGATCCTCCCCTGCCCCAGTTGTAACTCTTCTGTGATCTCTATTTGTGAACAAATCAGTCCTCCCGAGGATGGGAGTCTAACTCCTTCCAGCTCATTATGTGGGTCTCCACCCACTGATACAACATACTATGACAAAATGATCACTCACACACTCCCTAGAACCCTGCACCAGGTGTGCCCTGTCCTGAATGCCGCCCCCCCCATCCAACACCCTAAACTAGTAACCCTTCCTTGTCATATTGCCATAAGAGCATTCCCAACTTTGTACTTTCAACCACATACCCACAAATCCCATGTTCACCTGGTCCCTCCCATAGCCCTCCCCCCAGTTCCCTGGACCTTCCAACCCACACTCTTCAGTCTCCCCACCTGTCAAATCTGCACCACCCAACCCAATAATATCACTACCCTCCTGTCATATCCCTTCAATACGAAACTACATACAAGCCAGGCATTGAAGGATGAACAGTACACTGATATGAATTAAGCAAATTGAGCAGACTCAGAGGCCTATTGTCTGGAAGATAGGTTTACAGGAAATAGAAAGGGAGAAGAAAATTGTGAGCCAATACCCATATGGACCTAACCTATGGTAAGGTGTGGTTGCGCCATATCTTTGTCAATACTTGGTCAGTCTTTTTAACTTTAACCGTTCTAACCATTCTAGAGGGTATATCATGGTATCTCATTGTCATTTTAATTTGCATTTCCCTAATGACTAATGATGTGTAAAGCATCATTTCATGTCCTTATTTACTATTTATTTATCTTCCTTCCTGAAATATCTGTTCAATGCTTTTGCCTATTTTTAAAATTGGCTTATTTTCTAATTATTGTGTTTTACAAGTTCTTTATATTTTCCTAGATAAACTTCCTTTATCAGGTATATGATTTGGAAAAATTTTCTTAGCCTGTGGCTTGTTCTTCATTCTCCTAACAGTGCCTCTTGAAAAGCATAATTTAAAATTTTGATAAAGTACAATTTATCAATTTTTTCTTTGTTGGATTGTACTTCTGTTGTCATATCTAAGAAATAATCTGTTTTGATGTGTTTTTATCAGCAGTGTATTTTTTTTGTCAGTTGCTTTTTCTATGCCTGTTGAGACAATCATGTTTATGTGTTGTTGTTTTTTTAGTTTATTAATAATATAGATGTGATTGATATTTGAGTGTTAAATTAAGCTTGCTTTCCTGGAATAAATCCTACTTGGGAAAGGTATATTATCATTTTTGTATGCTGTTGAATTTGATTAGATAAAATATTTTTGAGAATTTTTGCATCTGTATTCATGAGGGGTATTGGTCTATAGGTTTCTTATAATTCTTTGTCTGGTTTTGGTGTCAGAGTAATGCTGTTGGAAAGTATTCTCTCTTTGATTTTCTGGAAGAATTTGTGTATTATTAGTATTACCTTCTGCTTTAGTTTTCCTTGGCTGCTCAAGCAAATACCATGCAATGGGTTGGCTTAAACAATGGGCATTTATTAGCTTACAGTTTTGAGGCTAGGAAAAAGTCCAACTTTCTCCCTGTCTGAATTTCATTCTATTTATAAAGGACTCCAGAATAGGATTAAGACCCATCCTAATTGAGGTGGCTAAACCTTAACTGAAGAAACATCATCAAAAGGTCATACGTACAATGGGTTCACAACAACACAGGGATGGATGAAGTTTAAGAACATATTTTTCTGATGTACATCGTGCCAAACCACCATACCTTCCTCAAATATTTGGTAGAATTCTTCACTGAAGCCATTTTGGCCTGGAGATTTGTTTGTTTAGTTGATGAGAAGGTTAGTTAACTCCATATCTAGTTCCTTTAAAAAATATAGGGCTGTTCTCATTTTGTATTTCTTGAGTAAATTTTGGTTATTTGTGTCTTCTTTCAAATAATTTGTTCACGTCATCCAAGTTGTTAGATTTATTAGCAAAAAGTTGTTCAGGCTGCTGGCAATCCTGGACTCTTCTGTCACCTGGCAAGGCACAGGGTGGCCTCTGCTGGCCTCTCCCTTCTCTTCTGGGTTTTGTTGCTTCCGACTTCTTCTTTCGTAGCTTTCTCTCTCTCTTCATCTCAATTTCATTCTGTTATAAAGACCTCCAGTAAGAGGATTAAGATCCATCTTGGACCAGGCCTTACTGAAATAACCTAATCAAAAGGCCTTTAATGGAGGAGCCTAATCAAAAGAGCCTATGTACAGTAGGTTTATGCCCACAGGAATAGATTAGCTTTAAGAACACATTTTTTTTTTCTGGGGGTACGTAACACCTTCAAACCATCACAACCATTAAGTAGGGTGTTAACTGTGTGCTTTTCATTTATGCCCTTTATCATGTTGAGGAAGTTTCTTTCTATTCCTATTGTTCTAAGTGTTTTTTATCATGAAAGTGTGCTGTATTTTGTCACATGCCTGTTATGCATCCATTGAGATGATGGTGAGGTTTTTTTTTTCCCCCCCTTCATTCTGTTAATGTGGTGTATTATATTAATTGATTTTTAAAAAATTTTTTATGTTGAACCAATGTTGCTTACCAGGGATAAACCCCAACTGATCATGGTGTACAATTCTTTTAATATGATGTTGGGTATGGTTTGCTAGTATTCTTTTGAGGATTTTTCCATCTATATTCATAAGAGAGATTGGTCTATAGTTTTCTTTTCTGGCGGTATCTTTATCTGGCTTTGGTATGAGGGTAATTTTGGCCTCATAGAATGAATTAGGAAGTTTTCACTCCTCTTTAATTGTTTGGAAGAGTTTGAGCAGAATTGTAGTTAAGTTTTCTTAGAATGTTTGGTGGAATTCCTTTGTGAAGCCATCTCTAGTCATGGAAGCTTTTCTTTGTTGAGAGGTTTTTGATTACTGATTCAATCTCTTTACTAGGAGTTGATTTGTTCAGGTTTATTTCTTCTTGAGTCAAGGTAGGTATTTGTTTCTAAGAATTTATCCTTTTCATCTAAGTTATTTAATTTATTGGCATACAGTTATTCATAATATCCTGTTACAGTCATTTTTATGTCAGTGGGGTTGGTAGTAATGTCCCTCTTTTCATTTATGATTTTCATTATTTGTATCCTTTCTCTTTTTTTTTTCTTTGTCAGTCTATCTAAAAGTTTGTCAGTTTCATTTATCTTTTTAATTAAACTTTTGGTTTTGTTGATTCTCTTTATTGCTGTTCTTTTTTTTTTTTTTAGGTACCAGGGCCCTCTTATGTGGGAAGCCAGCGCTCAACCACTGAGCCACATTGGCTCCCCTGAGTTGGTTTTGTTTGTTTGTTGTTTTGTTTTTGGTTTTTAGGAGGCACCGGGGACCAAACCCGGGACCTCCCATGTGGGAAGCAGGCACTCAACCGCTTAAGCCACATTCACTCCTCTCTTTATTGTTTTTTTTTGTTTTTTTTCTATTTCATTTATCTCCACTCTAATCTTTGTTGTTTCCTTCTTTCTGCTCATATTGGGCTTGGTTTGCTCTTTTTTTCTCCCCTAATTCTTCCAGTTTTGGGGTGAGGTCTCTGATTTGAAATCTTTCTTTTTTTTTAATGTAAGCACTTATTACAATAAATTTCCCTCTCAGACTGCCTTTGCTGCATCCTGTGAGATTTGATATGTTGTATTTTTGTTTTCATTCACTTCAAGACTTTGTCCAAGTGTGCTTCTGATTTCCTCTTTACACCATTGGTTGTTTAAGAATATGTTTTTTAATTTCCACATATTTGTGAATTTTCCATTTCTCCCTCAGTTATTGATTTCTAGCCTCATTTCGTTGTGTCAGAGAAAATATATTGTATGATTTCAGTATTTTTGAATTTATTCAAACTTGTTTTGTGACTCAATATATGATCTGTCCTGTAGAATGATTCATGTACAGTCGAGAATAATGTATATTCTGTTTTTATTGGGTGCAGTGTTCTATATACATCTGTTAGATCTTGTTGATTTAGTGTATCATGTGTCTATTAGGTCTCATTGGCTTAGTGTACAATTCACGTCGTGTACTTCCTTATTGATATTCTGACTAGACTTTCTATCCATTATTGAGAGTAGTATATTAATGTCTCCTACTATTAATATAGAACTGTCAGTTTCTCTCTTCAAATCTGTCAGTGTTTGCTTCATATATTTTGGGGCTCTCCTATTAGGTACATATATATTTATAATTTTTAAATCTCCCTGTTGAATTGTCCACTTTTTCAGTATATAGTAATCATCTTTGTCCTTTGCAACTGTTTTTGACTTAAAGTCTGTTTTTTCTAATATTAGTATTACCACACCAGCTCTCTTTTGGTTACTACTTGCATGGTGTATTTTTTTTTTTTCCCATCCTTTTACCCTCAACCCATTTGTATCTTTCAATTTAAGGTGAGTCTCTTGGAGATAGCATGTAGTTAGGTCATCCTTTTTTATCCATTCTGCCAGTCTTTTCCTTTTGACTGAAGTGTTCAATCCGTTTACCGTAAAAGTCCCTACTGATAATGCAGGACTTACTTTATTCAGCCAATTTTCTATTTAGCATTTGTAAGACTTATACCTTTTTTGTCCCTCACTTCTGTTAATGTCTACTTTTATATTTGTTTGCTTTTTTTGTATTGTACCATATGGAGTGCCATCTTATTTCTATCTGGATATATTTTTCATCAGTTTTCTTTTGGTTAACATGGGTTTAAAATGTACATCGTAAATATATAACAATCATATTTGGTTTGATTCCAACTTAACTTCAATAGTATGCACATATACTTTTCCTATACAGTTCTGTTAGCCCACCATATTTTTTGTAGTTGTTACCACTTACATCTTTGTACATTGTATGTCTAAAAACATAGGTATCTTATTGCTTTTTATGCATTTTCATTTTAACACCTGTAGAAGTAAGAAGTGGAGTTACATACCAAATACTACAATACAATAATAATGGCATTGTGTAACATTATGTAATCTAAGCATCTTTTAAAATATTAAAAAAAAATAATGGCATTTATAATTATCCTCATGGTTACCTTTACTGCAGGTCTTTATTTGTTTGTGCCACTTTGAACCACTGTCTTGATCCTTTTAGCCTAAAGAACTGCCATTAGCATTGCTTATAGGACAGATCTAGAGGTGATGAATTCCCTCAGCTTTGTTTACCTGAGAATGTCCTAATTTCTCCCTTGTTTTTGAAGGAGAGTCTTGCCAAATATAAAATTCTTGGTTGGCAGTTGTTTTATTTCAGCACTTTAATTATTTCAACCCACTGCCTTCTTGCATCCATAGTTTGTGATGAGAAATCAGCACTCACTTTAATTGGGACTACATTGTACATAATGTTGCTTTTCTCTTCTTGTTTTCAGAACTCTCTCCCTATCCTTTGCATTTGGTAGTATGATCAGTATTTCACAAGGTGTATTTTTCTTCATATTTATCCTGTTTGGTGTTTTCTGGGCTTCTTGGATGTGCATATTCACATCTTTTGCAAAGTTTAGGAGATTCTATGTCATTCTTTCTTTGACTATTCCTTCTGCCCCTTCCTCTCTTTCTTTTCCTTCTGGGACTTCCATAATGAACACATGAACTTGATTGTGTCCCAGAGCTGTCTTAGACTATTATTTTTTGTTTTTAATACTTCTTTGTTGTTCTGCTCCTCAGCCTGACTCATTTCAAGTGTCTTGTCTTCAAGTTCACCAATTCTTTCTTTTGACAGTTCCAATCTGCTCTTGAAACCCTCCTTGGACATTATTCATTTCAGTTACTATGGTTTTCACCTACAGTAGTTCTGTTTGGTTCCTTTTTAAAATTTCTATCTCATTACTTAAGACTATCATATTGCTCATTCATTTTTTTCCTCATATCCTTTAGTTCTTTCTCTGTATTTTTCTTCATCTCCTTGAGCATTTTTAAGATAATTTTTTAAAAAGGCCACATTCTGGCCTCCTTCTTTGGTGTTTTCTGTATTTTTATCCTCTTCCTTTGGATGGGCCATCATTTACTGTTTCTTTGTTTTTCTTGTACTCTTTTGTGAATCACTGTACATTTTGATATTTTAAAATGCACATTCTGGGATTTATTCCCTGAGATGTTTGTTTCTTCATTTTGAAACCAGTTGGTGATAAGTCTGAGATTTTTGTGATTTTCAGCCTTCCTATCAGGAAGGTCTTCTCAAGGTGAATGCAGTATGCAGGGTTTCCTTTTCTTTTTTTGCCTGTGTCTTGTCCTGGGCTTTTGCTTGTTAGTAGTTTTGGAGTTCCCTTGTTTATAGGAGTTTGGTTGTGCCCTCTATTTCCCAGAAGACAGATCTCCCTTTCCTCGGTGTTTGCAGCCAGCAGAACTTTGTCCCAGACTTTCTGCTCTATATTTTGTTATACTCCTTTCATTGTTCCAAGTTGCTTTTGCCTGGAGGGCAAATTCTAGAAGAGGGGCACCCCAGAAAGCTTAGCTTTCATAGCCAAAACAAGGCCAGGCCATGCAGAGGGTTCACACTGGCTCCCAAGTGCCCTTTATTTCTTACATTTAATAATTGAAAATATAAACAATTAAAAATTAAAAAGAAAACACTGTTGAATATAAGCATACATTTCTCAATTAAACCTACTGGATACATATAAATTTTTTTGAATTATATAATATATTACACAATATATTTGGTTCATAGTAGTGCAATCATACAGTATTTGTCCTTTTTTTTTTTTTTAAAGCTATTGCAAAGATCTTTATTTTAAAATTATAACTGAAGTGAATATTAGATTGAAAGAGAATGTAAATTTTAAAAAGGGAGCGTAAGGTTAGGTTTAGATTTAATATAATCAATGATAAGACAGAGATAGTATGGCACAAACACTTATGAAGAAAAATAATTTCTCTGATGTAATGGAAATAAAGTATAACAATATTCTAATTATTATATTCTCGGTAGAACACTCGGACATAATAATCTCTAGAAATGAAATTAATTTTTTTTTTTTTGTAATGGATACATATAAATTTTTTTTTTCTGAATTGAACAATATGTTACACAATATATTTGGTTCATAGTAATGCATTCATACAGTATTTGTCCTTTTGTGTCTGGCTTGCTTCGCTTAACATAACGTCCTCCAGGTTCATCCATGTTGTCATATGCTTTATTTCTTCATTTCTTAGCTGCATAATATTCTATCCTGGAATATCTTTGTTTATCCATACATCTGCTTATGGACACCTGGATGGTTTCCAACTTTGGTAATTGCGAATAATGTTGCTATGAATATTGGTGTGCAGATGTCTGTTCGTGTCACTACTCACAGTTCTTCTGGGTATTGGTATTGCAGGGCCACGTGGAAAGTCTATATTCAACTTCTTTAGGAATTGCCAAACAGTCCTCCACAGTGGCTGTACCATTCTGCATTCCCAACAACAGTGAATAAGTGTTCCTATCTCTCCATATCCTTTCCAACACTTGTAGTTCTCTGTCTTTTTAATAGTGGCCATTCTGATAGGTGTGAAATGATATCTCATTGTAGTTTTGATTTGCATTTCCCTAATCATTAGTGATATTGAGCATTTCTTCCTTTGTTTTTTTGCCATTTGTATTTCTTCTTTAGAAAAATGTCTATTCAAGTCTTTTGCTCATCTTAATTGGGTCATTTGTCTTTTTATTATTGAGTTGTAGAATCTCTTTATATATCCTGGATATTAAACCCTTACTGGATATGTGATTTCCAAATATTTTCTCCCATTGAGTTGGCTGCCTTTTCACTTTTTTGACAAAGTTCTGTGAGGTGCAAAAGTGTTTAATTTTGAGGAGGTCCCATTTATCTATTTTTTCTTTTGTTGCATGTGCTTTGGGTATAAGGTCCAAGAAACCACCACCTACTACAAGGTCTTGAAGATGTTTCCCTACATTTTCTTCCAGTAGTTTTATGGTCCTGGCTTTTATATTTAGCTCTTTGATCCATTTTGAGTTGATTCTTGTATAAGGAGTGAGATAGGGGTCTTCTTTCATTCTTTTGGTTATAGATATTCAGTTGTCCTAGCACCATTTGTTGAAGAGACAGTTTTGTCCCTTTAACATTAACTTGGTAGGTTTGTCAAAAACCAATTGACTGTATGTGGGGTGCGGGGGCGGGGGGGTTATTTCTGGATTCTCAATTCTATTCCACTGATCGATATGTCTATCTTTATGCCAGTACCATGCTGTTTTGACCACTGTAGCTTTGTAATATGTTTCAAGGTCAAGCAATGAAATTCCTCCCATGTCGCTCTTCTTTTTTAGAATGCTTTTGGCTATTCAGGTGCACTTTCTCTTCCAAATGAATTTGGTAATTGCCTTTTCTAATTCTGTAAAGTAAGCTGTTAGGATTTTGATTGTTATTGCATTGAATCTATAGATAAGTTTGGGTAAGATTGACATCTTCATGATATTTATTTTTCCAATACATGAACACGGGATGTCTTTCCAGTTGCTTAGGACTTTTTACATTTCTTTTAGCATTGCTTTGTAGTTTTCTGCACATAGGTCCTGTACTTCTTTGGTTAAATTAATTCCTAGGGATTTGAGTCTTTTTGTTGCTATTGAAAATGTAATTTTCCCCGATTTCCTTCTCAGATTGTTCAGTACTAGTGTACAAAAACATTACTGATTTTTGCATGTTGACCTTGTATCCTGCCATTTGGTGAACTCATTTATTAGCTCAAGTAGTTTTGTCTTGGATACTTCAGGGTTTTCTAAGTACAGGATCATGTCATCCGCAAACAGTGAGCATTTTACTTCCTTTTTTCCTATTTGGATGCCTTTATTTATTTATTTTTCTTGTCTAATTGCCCTATGTAGAAATTCTAGTACAATATTGAATAACAATGGTGACTGTGGGCATCCTTGTCTTGTTTCTGATCTTAGAGGGAAAGCTTTCAACCTTTCCACCTTGAGTACGATGTTGGCTGTGGGTTTTTCATATATGCCTTTCATCATATTGAGGAATTTTCCTTCTATTCCTGTCTTTTGAAGTGTTTTTATCAAAAAAGGATGCTGAATTTTGTCAAATGCCTTTTCTGCGTCAATTGAGATTATCATGTTTTTTTTTTTTTTTTAAAGTATTTTATTTGGGAATTGCAAAACCATTTGGTAAATATTTTTTGTAGCATTTCTGTGAAATAGGCATGATCAATTATGTTATAGTTAGGTACAGAAACAGGAGGACAGAAAAGAATTGTCTTCTAGTGTTTTTTTTTTTTTTTTTTTTTAAAGAAACCACAATGGATTCTGCAACGTCCTGTGACTCTATAATTATTTCAAAATAAAAAGTTAAAACACAACCACACCACAAAACACCATTATTATCGAGATCATCATACTAACAATTATATGCAAATTTCTAAGTATCATGAATGAACAATAGGAAGAAAAGTATCTATGAGATTATCATGTGTTTTTTTCCCTTCAATTTGTTAATGTGGTGTAGTACATTGATTGATTTTCTTATGTTGAACCAGCCTTGCATCCCAGGAATAAATCCCACTTGGTCTTGATGTACAAGTCTTTTGATATGCTGTTGGATTCAGTTTGCAAGTATTTTGTTGAATATTTTTGCATCTCAGTTTATTAAAGAGATTGCTCTGTAATTTTCTTTTCTTGTAGTGTCTTTATCTGGCTTTGGTATTAGGGTGATGTTGGCTTCCTAAAATATGTTGGGTAATTTTCCCTCCTCTTCAGTTTTTTGGAAGAGTTTAAACAGGATTGGTGTTAACTCTTTTTGAAATGCTTGGTAGAATTCACCTGTGAAGCCATCTGGTCCTGGACTTTTTATTTATTTATATCCATTTTTACCCTCTGCACTAAGTTTTACGGGACATCCCTTGTACATGATGATTTGCTTCTCCCTTGCTGCTCTGAGAAATTTCTCTTTATCTTTGACATTTTACATTCTGAGTAGTATGTGTCTTAGATTAGGTCTATTCGGATTCATTCTGATTGGGGTATGGTATGCTTCTTGGACATGTACGTTCATTTCTTTCATGAGAGTTGAGAAATTTTCCTCAAATACTCTTTCTGCCCCTTTTCCCTTCTCTTCTCTTTCTGGAACTCCCATGACACATATGTTGTTGCTTTTTGTGTTGTCATTCAACTCTCTGAGCCCCTGCTCAATTTTCTCCATTTTTCTCTCTCTCTGTTCTTTTCTATCTTCAATTTCAGCTCTTCTTTCTGTATCACTTATTCTTTCTCCTATCATTTCGAGTCTGCTGTTGTTAGCCTCAAATGTGTTTTTGATCTCACCTCTTGTGTCTTTCATTCCCACGAGCTCTGTCACTTTTCTGTTCTGGGTTTCAGATTCTTCTTTGTGCTCGCTTAATGTCTTCTTGATGTCATTTATCTCTTTAGCCATGTTGTCTTCCAACTCATTAATTTGGTTTTGATAATTTTTGTGCATCTCATTGATCATTTTTCTGAAATTGTGCATCTTTTTTGGGGTGTTGATGTTTTCCTTTTCTTGTGCCATGTCTTCTGTTTTTTTTTAGTATGGCTTATAATTTTTTGCTAATGTCTAGGTATCTCATTAGCATGTAGTTTACTCAGATGCTCATTTTCTTTCTCTTTTGTAGGAATTTAGTGGTAGGAGGCTGTGTGTTACCACTGCTCTTTGATTCTTGGCTAGACCTGGATTGTTATGATTGTCTTGCTGGTTGCTTAAAACTGGGCACTGGACCCAGTGCTTGGTTGTAGACTTGCTTCCTAGGGCTTTAAGGAGGGAGGCTATAGAGACTTGGATAAAGCTTCTCATACTTATTCTTAATTTTCTTGCATGCACTTCCTTGGTCTGCTAATAGATAGTGCTCTTTGGCAACTCCCCATTCAATGCTCGGTACAGACTGGATGAATGTGATAGAGTTTCCTGTCTAGAGGCTTTGAGCCTTGTAATTGAAACTTCTCTGAGATAGTTCTCTAGCCTTCTCTGGTAGCCCCCACCTTTTTCCCTGGTTGGAAATATTTCCACTCCCTACTGAGGCCTCAACAATCCTCAGATTGGGATGGTTTTATATCTTTAGCCTCTTGTGGGCTCCCAAGGCCAACAATGATGCAGCCCCACTTGGCCAGGAAGGGCTCCTGGGACATAGCAGACCAAATTTGCGAGTCAAAACCTGCGTAAGCCTTAGGTTGTGTCCCTCTCTCACCCCTTTCCTTGGGCATCCTCAACAATTAGTCCCAGCTAGAAGAGAGGGTGATTGCAAGGGTTGGATTTCTCCAGTCCTTTGCCAGCTCCCAGGGCAAACCACTGCATAGTCCCACCTGGCCTGGAAAGGCTTATGGGACACAGCAGACCAAATTTGTGGGTCAGAAGCTAAGTCAGCCTTAAGCTGTGTCCCTCTCTCTCCCCTTTCCTGGGGTGGTATATCCCTGGAGCCCTCTTTGTCTGTAGTCGCAGGCCCAGAGGCCCGAGAATTCTAAAGTGTCTTTAGTGTGGGGGATGGTGCTGGAAGCAGTAGCCACTGGTTTCAGTTCACAGTTCTGTTCTCACGATTTCCCTCCTTTGTCCCTCTTTCCTCTGGGTGATGTCCAGCCTTTGCCTGGTGTCCTGAACCCTAGAAGATCTTTTTCTAGGCTGTTTTTCTAGGCTGTCTTCTAACTATTTTTCTGGAGGAGAAGAGAGTCCCCTGTCTGTCTAGTCCGCCATCTTCCCGGAAGTCCCCCCAACTTGATTTTAATGCACTTCAATGTAAATGTGTGTTTTGCCTGAGCATGTGTTTAGTTTGTTTTTTTTAGCTTCTTACAGTCATGGATTTATAATTTTTTTCTTTTAAATCTGGAAAATTTTGGCCATTATTTTTCCAAATATTTTTTCTGTCCCTCTCTTTTCCCTATTTTGGTACTTTAGTTGCACTTATGTTGGATAGCTTGATGAGGGTCTCTTCTTCCCCCATTTCCCATCCTTGGTCTTTTTTCTCTTAATTTATTTTGGGTAGATTTTATTTGTTTGAGTTCGAGTACACGTGGTTTTTCTGTTTTGTTTTGTCTTTTTTTTTTTTTTAATTGCATTGTCTAATCAATGAAACTTTCATTTAAGATAATATATATTCTTTTACAAGTACTATTTTTTTATGTTTAATTTCCCTTGTCATTATTTTTGTGTCTTCCTTTAAATATATGCCCATAGTTAAAATGTACTTCTCTCCTCGCTCTAGGATTTCTGGTATTTTTTGGTCTCTTTCTGTAGACTGATTTTTTTCCTGGTTATGAGTCAATTTTGGGGGTACTTATGTCTAGTAATTTTTGTTTAGATGCTGGACATTATGATTTATTGTTTGTCTGGAATTTTGTGGACTTTTAGTTTTTTCTTAGTGTTGGGCTTTGTTTTGGCAAATGTTTAAGTTGCTTGCAGACCAGTTTGATTCCTTCATACTCCATTTTAAAGCTTTATTAGGCCCATCTTTTCAGGGGTAGTTCAGCTTTACTAAGTAAGATGTCGTCTTCTCTGGTTAGAATGGCTTAAGGGCCACTGAGGACTCTCCACTCTGGATTGTCAGAGTTCAGATATCTCTCTGTTTGTCTGAGATCTTGAAAGGTTCATCTTATATTTCCCTGTCCTTTTTCTTTTTTCCTGTCAATGTATAATTTCGCATTACCCATTACAGACCTAGTACTCAGGAAAGACTCAGAAGAACCCCTGTTTAGATCTGCAGTTCTTTTTCTGCATTACTTTCTTGTTTTAGAACTCTGCCTCACAACTTCAAGCTGCCTCAGCTTTACTGAACTTTCGTATCTGACAGTTTAATTCAGCAAGGCTGCTGTGCTCTGACTGTATCCACAATCTTGAAATAACCTTAAGGTCAATAACCCAGGTGATTATTAAACTCACTTTGTTTCATACCCTTTCATAGATCATAGTTCTGTATTGTCTCATGTCCAGTGTCTGAAAACAATTTTTCCATATATTTTAGCCAGCATTCTACTTTTTTAAAGTGGGAGGTCAAGTCTGTTCCTTCATGCTTGGAAGCCTAGTTAACTTTTTTTTTTTTTCTGAAGCTGTAATATACTGATTATACTATTAGGTTTTATACTCTAAGGGAAGATATCTGACCATCTAACACATAAATATTTGTCAGTGATGTTCTTTGATAGGGGAAAGCACTAATACTTCCTTATGGTGGCATCTTTTGTTTCATATTTTTATATTCTTCTGAACTTAAAAATGTCTTGGGGTCATTGTGATCCACTTTAAAGGATCATTTTGCAGAATTTTGAAGACCTTCATTTGCAATGAATTCCATGGCATGGCAAGAAAGTTCCAAAACAATATTTGCTTGGAATCAACATTGCTTTTCTCATAATAGTGTTCTAGCATGTCTATGTTATTCTGACTTTAATTATTCAATATATAGGATTATTCAGACCTCTTTTCCAGCCTTCTTCCCTTTTATTGAGTGCTTTTACTTCATTTATTTTCTTTCCACTCATGCACTATTAGAGGGGCAATGAGGGGGAGAGGGTGGGTGCTAATGAAACTTAAGAATTTGGTTTTTGACTCAGTTTTAATAATGCTTGAAGGTTCCCAGAAATAATGTCAAAATTTAGCTTTGATTTTATTACATTTATGTAACCAAAGTATCTTTTAAAAAGTAAAAAATATATTTTAAAAAATTAGCTTTGGATTCCCATGAGCAGTGGAAATATAATTTTTTTTCCTTCTGGAGCCTGCTATCCAGGTGTTTAATTGGCTTTCATTCTTCAACCTGATATTGAAATACGCTAGAAATACCAATAAACTGAAATCTTATTGATTTGTTATAGTTGGTGCATGAGTATGATTGGGAAAGGACAATGGAGGAAATAAGATGACTAGCATTCCTTGTTACCAGGAATAATTGGCTTTTGTACTAATTAGCCTTGAAAAAATGTGGAGCTATTTGACAGACCAGATGTTTTCAGCATGCAGCCGTGTGTCTCATCAGTGAATGTGCTTTCTGTCCTAAGGCAACATTGTTGAAATTTTCTCATGCTATAAACAGTGTTCCAAAATATAACTAAAACTCAAAGTGTGTTTATCTTTTTGGCTTAATTTCTGGCTTTCTATTCATTCTAAAGTTTCTCTCTAGAGGAATCACATTTTATTGCATTTGTACCTTAATTGTAGTATAAACACCATTCTGTTTATACTAAGCCATGTGAATTGTACTGTTTTTGAGTCTGTAAAATTTTAATAAAAGCAATGATTCCAAATTTAACTATATTTGTCTTTTATTTCTAAATTGGGGGGCGACTAAACCTACTTCTCTCCATTATTTGGAGTCAGATTTTGTTTTTTTGGAACATGTGAGGGAAAACATAGAAAGTAATAAAACAAGTAAAACCAATTCCTAGACTTTAGTGTTTGTGTTGCTAAGTTCTTTGGACTAAGATGAACTTCAAGTATCTGTTGTGAAATTCATTCTTAAGATCCGAAATAGTGTTATAAGTTTTTAAATTTATTTATACTAAATTTAGTTTTTCCTGTATGCTATAATATCAAGGGAAAATGTGGAAACTAGGAAATTAAAAGCATGAAGAAGAAAAATATCAGTTATAATGTTGTGATCCCCCAACCCCCAATATCATGGCTAACATTTTTTTTTTCTTCAAAGATTTATTTTTATCCATTTTAACCCCCCCTTCCCCCATTTGTTGTTTTTGTGTCCATTCGCTGGGCAATTTTCTGTGTCTGTTTCCTGCCATCTCTTCTCATCCTTCTCCAGTCTTCACCAGGATTCGATCCTGGAGACCTCCAATGTAGGAGAGAGGTGTTCTGCCACCTGCGCCACCTCGGTTCCTGGTTTTTGAAGCTTTTTGGAGAATCTCGTCTTGACTCTCCCCTGCGTCTCCCTTCTGTTACGTCATCATCTTGCTGCGTGGTTCCTGGGGCCTGACGGCTCACCGGCACACAGAGCCTGGCGGCCCATGCGCCTTCTATATATATATATATATTTATTTTATTTTATTTTTTTATTTTTAAAAATTTTTCTTTTATTTTACCGGGAGGTCCTGGGGATCGAACCCAAGTCCCTCCATATGGCAGATGGATGCCCAACCATTTGAGCCACATCCGCCCCCCAATGGCTAACATTTTAAATATATTTTTCTAGTCATTTTTTTCTATGCATTTATGTATGTATATGTGTTTTTGTGTGCGTGTATTCACTGGTATATGTTTATCCATATATCTCCATATACATAGTCATAATTTTTGCATGCAAATATATGGAATTTTAAAACATGCTATGACTATATGTATACGTTCTATTTTTTTGTTTTACTTTCTTTTTTTTTTTTTTAAAGATTTTATTTATTTATTCATTTATCTCCCCCTTGCTGCTTGTGCTCGCTGGGTCAGCTAACCACGCTGTGCGGGCGGGCTTTGCCTTCACCAGGAGGCCCCGGGAACCGAACCTGGGGCCTCCCATATGGTAAGCGGGAGCCCTACTGATTGAGCCACAGCCGCTTCCCTGTTTTACTTTCTTTTATTTTTTTGGTTAAGTTCTATTTCTTGAAATCATTTTTGTTCAACAATATTATATAAATATTTTCTTTTTCATTAGTCTTTTACCAAATAGATTTATTCTAATGTATTTAATACCTTATTCTAGACATTTAGGTTAGTTTTTTATTTATTAATATAAACAACTCTACAATTCAAAAGGCTTGTACATCTTTTTGAATATCTAATTTTTTTTTTTTTTTGGAAATTGAATTGTTTAGAATACCTGTTTTGTTGAAATTCTTCACTGAATATTTGTATCATTAAAAGAATATTTACCTGCAAGCTATGAATTCTCATTTATTGAAACCCTGATCTGATAATATATTTATGCATTATTTTAAAGAAATATTTGGTAGTTTGAGTGACAAAATTATGGTTTTGCTTTGTATTTCTTCACATACCAATTCAGGTCCCCCCCCCCCCATTATTGGCCATTATTTGGTTCTTTATGTTACAAATAATCTTTACCTATTTGTTGTTTCCTCTTTATTTTTTACAACATTCTTTTTATGCATAACTTAAAGTTTTACCTAGTGTACTTTACCAATCTTAATTTTATTCTTCTTTTTATACTTATAGAAGCTTTCCTACTTATCAGATAAATATTATTTCCTTTATTATTATGAAATGTCCCATTTTGTAACTAGAAATATTTCTTGTCTTAAAGTCTATTGTGTCTCTAATGTAACCATTCCATTTCTTTGATAGTTACTTTTCACATGGTATATCCTTTTTCTCATCCTTTGCTTTTCAACCTGTTTGAATTCAAAGTGTATCTCTTGTAGACAGCATATAGTTGGATTTGCTTTTATCCAATTTGACAATGTCTGCCTTTTGATTGGAATGTTTAGTCCATTTACATTTAATGTAATTGTTGATATGATTGAATTTTGTTCCTTGTTTTCTTTATTTCTCATGCCTTTTTTGTTCTTATTCCTTCTTTACTGCCTTCTTTTGTGTTACACAAAATAGTGTTGTGCACTATTTTAATTCCTCTGTTAATTTTTTAATGGTATAATTTTTATCTTAGAGGCTGCTTTAGGTATTATAATATGCATCTTAACTTATCACAGTAATTTTGCCTCAATATAGCTCTATTTCTTATCCCCTCTTTTTGTGCTAATATTATCATATATATATATATATATTGTAAACCCAAAAATGCAGTGTTACAATAATTGCCCCTTAAAATATTGTCTTTTAAAGAAATTAAAAGAAAAATTATTCAGTCTTTTATATTTAGCATGTATTTAGTATTTCCTATGCTCTTCATTTCTTTCTGTGAATTTGAGTCTAGTGTCATTACTTTCAGGACTTCCTTTAATATTTCTTGTAAGGCAGGTCTGTTAGCAGTGAATTCTTTCACTGTTTGTTTACCTGGGAATGCCGTTATTTCATCTTCAATTTGAAAGATAGTATCACCTAATCATTCGTCAGAAGTTGTATTCAAACTCAAGCCAGTATGACTTCCACCCTCTGCCAGTGGGTCTGTGTATGGGTTAGGGAGTACATTAAAATTTCAGGCAGTTTTCAAGTTTGCCTGAATTTTACTTTCTGCCAGACCTTTTC
This sequence comes from Tolypeutes matacus, assembly GCA_026826555.1. Taxonomy (NCBI): domain Eukaryota; kingdom Metazoa; phylum Chordata; class Mammalia; order Cingulata; family Chlamyphoridae; genus Tolypeutes; species Tolypeutes matacus. Next base: position 15,376,980 of record JAKSZT010054030.1, read on the forward strand.
AGGTTTTCTGTGTGTATGCCTGCCACCTCCTAGTCAGTCAGGTGTGTATGGAGATCGTTAGTAAGTCATTCTATGGGTCTCTCATTTCCAGGATCTCCCTTTTAAACTTCTGGTTAGTCCTTCAGTCTGCTATTTGCCCCAAACCAGACCGTAATTTCAGGCTAATAGAGTTGGAGGCTTTCCGTGTGTGTGTGTGTGTGTGTGTGTTTGTGTTTGTGTGTTTAACCAAGTTTGCCACTTTTATTAGTTACATTAGTAGATAAGAGTTTTTCAACCTTTGATCTAAATTATGCCTGCCTCTTACAGCAGCAAAATTGCTGGTTTTGATAGCCAGGCATGACCAGTGAGCTGGTGTGTGTGTGTGTGTGCGAGATGGAAACAGCCCCAGGTTTTTGGCATTAAAATCATCATTTTTAATTTCCTCATTTCTTTATGTGATGAATTTCATTGGTAGATTTTCTAAATTTTCTCTATTCTTGGGATTAAAGCCTTTTTTAGTTGTAAAACATTTTAATACATGTATATATCTTTAATATTTGGTGATTTTTAAAAATTTCTCATTAAAACATAATATTGGATTTGTCTAAGGTATAGTGAAAATTAATTCAGACTAGAAATTTTACCTGAGGAATATATCTGTGACTTTAATGAAGACTGTGCTGAGCTAATGGTCATCAATTCCTTTTATAGGCATTATCCTGCACTGAAAACTCTGGAACATCTAGAGCATACCTATCTGCCTCAAGTAAGCCATTATCGATTCTGCAAGGTGATGGTAGATAACATCCCCAAGCTAAGAGAAGAAATAAAGGATGTTTCTATGTCTGATCTCAAAGACTTTCTGGAGAGCATCCGCAAACATTCAGACAAAATTGGAGAGACTGCCATGAAGCAAGTAGGTCTTGGGATTATGATAGGTTGGCTGTTGATTTTGCAAGTATTCAGTTAAAACACAGGTTTTTTTTTTTTTTTTTTGCCAAATATCTTAATTGTTGAATTGTTGCTTATTTTGTCAATTTTGGGAAATCCTTCATCTTTATGGGGACACCTATTTAAATTTATTTTCTTAATAGAGCATGAACTGTGGGTTAATATATTGTTTTATTCTGTGTATGTTCAGTAAATACTGATCAATTGCGATGGTTTATATTAGGAATTTGAAGTGGTTTTCTATTTTTTGAATACTTTTCCTAACTTTGGATATAATTTGAAGCCCAGGAGGTTTTAAAATTCCCCTTCTAGTTAATGACCCAAATTGTGCTCCAGCTACCTTTCGTTGATTATGTACTATGTAAGCAAGATATCTGTTATATTTGAATATTTCTTTAATTATTATTTCTGATATCAACAAGTGTCAATGAAAAATGGCCTATTTAGAAAAGCTGTGAATTATCATCATAGAAGGGGATTTATTTAGAGCTTATAAATTAATAAATCTGTTAAAAATATTTAGATTTTTTTTCTTTAAACATCTTCATCTCTAAGATGTAACTTTCAAAATATAAGAGAGTATAGTACAAAGTCTCTGTGGAAGCTTTCTTATTTAGAGTTACTTTTTCTAGCCTCTGCTTGAAAATTAATTTTACTTTCTTTTTGATGAAAGAGTTCCCATGAAGAATAGTATTACCTCATTTGATGAGTGAGATTATTTGGTCTCATCCTTAATTATAATCCAAAGAAATTGAGGTCCAAGGGAAGGAAGTGACTTGTTCAATTTCATACAGTTTGTAAAGGTCAGATCTTGTAGAATTCAGTCAAATTGAAATGACTCTGTCCACTAAGGTACTCACTTTATATTAACTATTTCATCTTTGTTATATTTTTGTCATGTGGTAAATTTGGGAGTTTTAGTTGACTGATAACCCTTCATTCCTCCTATAACATTTTTCATCTTAGGTATAGCTTGTTTTTTCATGTATTGTTTCCCTATGTTATGGCGTATATGACATCCTTGAGTTAAGGTATCTTATAGATTTTTTAAACTTCTGTAGTTCCTGGAAGGTAATGAAGGTAGGAGAGAGAGAAACCATCATGTACATTGTACATAGTAGGTGTTCAACATATATTTGTTTGAATTCATGTGTGTTAGAAAAGTGGGGCAGGAAATGGTTTATTTCTCACTTATGTCAAGCACAGAATGGTGTTTCAGATTTGTGGTTTTCCTCTCAATGGTAGTTTAGGGACTTAGAATCTTTCTTTGTGTGTGTCTGCTATCTTAACTATGGTTTCAAGATTGCTGTATAAGGGAAAAACCAAAGAGTATTGCATATGGGAGGATCTTTTAGGCCCATACTTGGAGTAGCACATATCACTTCTACCCACATGCCAATGGCCAGAACTTAATTACATGACACACCAACTGTAAGGGAGACAGTGAAATGAAATCTTGTTCTGTCCATAAAAGGAGGAGGATGCAGGTTTTTGCTGCTTCTACCTTTCTGGTCATCAAATATCTCTTCACCTTTCCTCTCGTACACAGAACATACACACTGCTTCCTGATGAGAGACACCCAGTGTTTCATTTAGATACTATATCCATCTCAAAGTCTAATATTTCTCAGATATTCTCAGTCCTCTTCATCAGATCCAGATTTGACTCTCCATGGGCTGGTCACCAGTGAACTGAAATGACAAATTATCTGCATCTGTGCCCACCCCCGTGCTCCCCCAAATATACAACGATGAGCTAAAATATAACTACAACAAAAGCTTCCATTTAGAAAAGGAAAGAGTGGGAGGGGCACAGTATTCACTGTTCCATAGCAAATCATATACTCCTCTTGGACAGGCATTGGGAAGTTCCTCTGCTCTGGTAGTAGAAAAAAATTCCTTGCTTGAACTTTGTTTCCCTGGAAGGATCACCTTTGCCCATTTTTGTCCTGTGCTCCTGATTGCACCTTCTATGAGGTTTTTCCTTGTCTATTTTTCTCTTTGTCCACTAATGAAGTGGCTACTAACTAGTATACCTTCCTTAGGAGGCATATTTCTCTCTCTGTCTCTGATTTTATCTATAGATCTGTGTATATATCTACAACTTTATCTACATGTATATCTATCTATATATATATCTTTCACTGCCTGCTTTCTGGTTCTGCAAGTTTAGGAGCCCAAGGTTTTTTTTTTTTTTCCTAAGGCTTCGAACCATCAAAAAGTTTCTTTAGCCCAGGCTTGTGAGGTTTTTTTTTGGCATTATATAATGTTCCCTCAAAAACTTAGTAGGCTTCTTACCTGTTTCTAATAGGTTCTATGTGGAAACCATATCCAATGTTCTTCCCTAAATGTAATTCTCAAGAGTGACTTTTTTTTTTTTTTTCTTTCCTGGTTGGGGGGATGGCAGAGGTGGGATAGCATAGCCCTTGCCTCATGTTTCTATTTAATGGCTTTCCTTTGAGGCTACATGAAACAATGGGTGAGAAGATCATACCTTATTCTGATCTCTGCTTCAGAATTGAGTCATTTTGTTCAACTAGAAGTCTTCCAGGGACTTTTTTTCAATCCTTTATAATTCTTTTCTCCTATTGTTTGAGATCTGTATGTATTCAGCTTTTTAACTCTGAAGCCTAGGTTTCTGGACTTTATTTATTCCCTGTGATTTCACTTTGCGAGCAAGTCAGTTGTTTTCTGAGCCCATCTCTTTTATGTAATACCTTGATATAAGCAGAAAGTAAATGCCATTATATACTATAACTCTGACTCTTCATTTACTTCTAGAGCTACAGGCTCAGTAGGCATGTGGTCTGCCTTTTACTTTATTACAGATTCCAGTTTTACTAGTTGTTTTGCCACAGTATTGCAGGGTTCTCCAGCCTGTCAGGTTGTTAAATATTTTTGCTTTCTATTAACTAACTACTAAACCAATGTCACTTATTTTAATTTTAGTTTTTTTTTGTTGTTGTTATGGCAGTACCATAATATGCTTCTAACACCATTTTCTGTATTTGTTAAATAATGTGCCTACTGTAACAGCTAAACTCCAAAATCTTATATAAGTTTAATTTTTTGCTCATGTAAAGTCCAAAATTGGTGTTCCTGGTAGAGTGGCTCTTTCTTCAAGTGACCATCAAGGAATCCAGATCTCTCCCAACTTGTGGCTCTATAATTTCAGCATTTGGCTTCCAGGGTTACAGCAGATGGGACGGGAGAGTAAATAATATCTGGAGGCTTTTTACAGACCAAGCCAGGAAGTGAAATATATTATTTCTGTCAATATTACACTGGTAGAGCTCAGTTGTATAGTCAAACACTGCAAGGGAGGTTTGGAAATATAGTCTAGCTGTGTGGCTAGGAGAAAGAGGAAATAGGTTTGGTGAACACTTAGCTAATCTCTGCCACAACTTGCTATAATATATTATATAACCTAGAATGATAAATGTCTTCCATGTTTCTTACTTTTTTCTTCATAATTTTCATATCTTTGTCATTTTCTCCCACATGTTTGCCTTCTAAATTACTGATCCAACTTTTAGCATTGTCAATGCCACTATTCAGAATTTTATTATTTTTTAGTTCAACAACCATGGTTTTTAATTTCAAGAATTTGTTTTTATTTTTGCTTTCTGAAAAGTTGTAAGCAGCATTTTGTAGAATCACACTGAGAAAACAGATTTCAAAGTCTTAATATGGATAGTTGGACAGTGCTCTTCTGGAAATTTAGTTGACTGGGTATTTTCTTGATGGATGTCTTTCTTTTCTTTTTTTACCCTCTGTATCTTTGTGATCTGTGGGTGGGCTTTGTCCTTGGAACAGTGAACTGATGGAGGCAGATTGGTAAGTTAGCTTCTTTTTAGTGTACATCAGCCAAAACAAATTGCCAGGAGAGCATTAATGAACAAATTAGACTCCAAACTTTTATCCGAGATTATAATCTCAAATTATTTGCTGTTCAATTTTATGAGAACCTAAAATTCAAAAAGTACTATTTGAGGATGATCTTATCCATTCCTCTGTGTTTAAGGTGTTATTATATTGTCTTTAGATAAAGCTCTATCACTAGGAAGCTCTTAACTTTGACTCTGTGTTGTAGACAGAGTTCTGTGATGGCCCCCAAGATTCCTGTCCCCTGATATCCTGTATAAACAACGCACCTAGAATGTGGGGACCTGACCTTCTCAGGGGGACTCTTTTAAAAGAGGTCAGAGACGGAAGAAATTGGAGACATTCAAAGATGCAGTAGATGCTTTCCTGTTGGTCTTGAAGAAACAAACTGCCACATTGTAGAGAGGGACATTTGCTAAGAGCTGAGAGCCAGCAAGAAAATGGGGATCTTAGGCCCCCCAGTGGCAATGAACTGAATTCTGCCAACAACCTGGGTGAGTTTGGAAGAGGACCCTTGAGGTCCCTGAGCTCAAGGTGAGACTATACCCTGGCTGGCACCTTGATTTCATCTTGGTGAGTCTCTGAGCAGAGGACCCAACAAAAACTTTTTGAACTTCTGACCTATGGAAATCATGAGATAATAATTGTGTGTGTGTGGTTTTAAGCAGCCAAATTTGAAGTAATTTTTATGCAGCAATAGAAAACTAATAAACTCCTATTTTGGCCTTGAATAGAATTGCTTTTTATTAAATTACACATTTATATTTTGTTTTTGGATCTAAAAACAAGGGTATAGTCTGGTTTAAAATAGTGTCTAGCTAGAAATTTCTGGGTCTTCTACCTTCCTTCCAATATATCTGTGAAGCTGCAGAAAAATAAGAAAATGTACAAGTGGGAAAACTAGGATAGAAGTTCAATATGAGGAGGAATTTAAAAATTTTCATTATACTGTTATTCTGTGTTAAATATTAAGTTAAGCAGTCTTGTTTTTGCTTTCAGAAAATCTTTAGTGTTCTCATATATATATATTTTAAATCATGGTATTGGTTTGAAAGCATTTAGTAGATCCACCTCTGGGTTTTGCCATGAGAAATAGAGCAGTCTTTAAAGTATGTAGAAAAACCTCCCTTTTTTCCTACACCATTTTCTGTGTTGCTCTTCTTCCTTTGACCTCCCCAAAGACTGTGCATATCTTTATTTTAGAATTACCACTTTAACATGAAGTGATTTTATATGAAAAAAAAAGTCAAGAAGTTGTTACTTGTCTACTGTTTTCTCGTTTTCTTATTGAAACTGATTTCTGTAATTTACTTGTTATGGAATTGATTTGTGCAGGACAGAAGTTCTGTATTTCTTATTTTGATTGGTTTGCCTTAGGCTTTATGGGGCTAAATAACATTTTTAATGTAAGCATTCTTGGCTAAGTTGAATTCTGTGTGAGGCCCTTTAACAAAGGGAAGGATTTATTTACTTTAAAAATTCTAACCTGCCTTTGCCAAATTATATAGGTTTTGTAACTAATTCTTAGGAAAGAAACTGGTTGCCTATAAAGGTGATTGAAGGCTCCCAGGCTTTCTTCCTTTAGTAACTGTTTTTTTTTTTAAATTTATTTATTTATTTTTATTTTTTATTATGGGTAAAAATCAAAATTCTCACAATACATACAAACATTTGCAAAATGATATATAAATATATATGCATATATGTGTATTTGCTTACAAAAATGTTATTTATATATATATATATACATATATTTTAAGAGGTGCTTAGATTACCCAAAATATTACATGGAACCCACTGGGATTCCCATGTTGCCCACCTCCCACACCTCCCACCACATCCCACACAAACATCTCCCACAGTGTGGCCCACCACCCTCAATGAACTTACACATCCTGGAGCCTTGCCACCAACCATAGACCACAGTTCACACTGTAGACCACACTCTCTCCCACTCAGTTCTGAGTGGTGTGTGCTGATTTAAAATGGCCTTCATCCATTGCCACAACAGTACTCAGGACAACCTCCAACTCCCAAAGAAGCCACTGTATTTCAACTGCTCGTCCCCTCCCTACCCCAAAAGTGTCAAGTGGCCACTGGCTCCACCTCATTGTTATAATTTCTTGCATTGCTAGAATCACCATATGTGAACAAGAGAATACCATCAAGTCCACTCTAGTCCATAGTTCTTCCCCCAATCCTGAGGGGACTGGGATGGTGATGTCCACTCCAACTCCAAGTGAGAGAGGGCTTATATCCCATGGATATGGTGGGTGGGATGATCCTGCCTGCAGATGCAGGCCCTCTCCATTCCCTGGGATGGCCATTGCCCATCGTTGTCTCCTCACCAGGTGACTTGGATGAGTCCATTGAGCTGTAGGGTAGGAGTTGCAGCTCCACCGAGATTTCATGCACACCTGGCACATATGTAGGCGGGAGGCTCCAGTCTCTGAAAGTATACCTAAAAACTCCAGCATCGCATATAGGTTTGAATAGAAGGGACTGGTGAACCATGTGCAGGGAGGACTTATTTGAGTCTAATTCTGTCACTCTCAGGAGCACAGATTCCAAAATAGAACCCACTGATAAGGCATCAGTCTCTGGGGCTATCCCCCCTTATATTAGTAACTGGTTTTAAAAGAACTAATCCTTGGGCGAGATTAATTATCAGTATGATTCTTTCAACCTTTGACTTTCCTTGGTTAAGCCTTGACTAGAGATAAAAGTGCTCATTTAAAAAAATTTAGTAGAACATCTTTTGAGTTAGATCTGGCATGGTCCTCTCAACTGCGTTTTCACAGGCCATTAAATGACGACCATGTAAACAGTACTGCTGTTAAAACCTTTTGTGTCCTAGATGCTATCTATATAAAACCGCCACAGAATGTGGCCATTGGAGTCAAGGAAGTTTGTGCTAAATTGGCCTGGTGTTCCCGGATTTACTTCATATGCATTTTTTTCTCCTTGAATTTGGTATTTTGTATTATTTCTTTTTTTTTTTAAGATTTATTTATTTACTTTATTTTTCTTTTTTTTTGCCCCCCCCCCCCCCCCCGCCGATGGTTCTCTCGTATGTCTGCTCATTGTTTGCTCGTCTTCTTCAGGAGGCAACGGGAACCAAACCCGGGACCTCCCACATGAGAGGCAAGTTCCCAACGGCCTGAGCCACATCCGCTCTCTGTGGGCTGTGGTGTCTGCTGGTTTGTGGCATCTGCTCATTGCAGCAGGGGCGACATCTGCCCGTCTTCTTTTAGGAGGCACTGGGACCCGAACTCAAAACCTCCCATGTGGTAGGTGGGCACCCAACTGATTGAGCCACATCTGCTTCCCATATTATTTCTTACATGGATGGCCTGGGGGAAGGATGGGGGTGTGTGACATTATTTTATAGAGATTTTTGAAGTAAGCAGAAATTGGACAGCAAAGCTTATGGGACTATAATATTAGAAAGAATCTGAAGAGGGTAGTAGAGAATTAGTGTTAGTTTACTATTGAATAATATGGTAGTTAACAGAATAGATTTTGGAGTTTGGGTTAGATTCCTAGTTTTACCTAGTTTGCTAGCTGTGTGACATTGAGCAAGTTACTATGTATCACATTCAATCTTTACAACAACTATAAAGTTGGAGTTTTTAATCTTTTTAAAAAACATGATATTTATTTTTAATTGTGGTAAAATAAACATAAAATAAACATCATTTTAACTATTTTAAGTGAACAGTTCTTTGACATTAAGTACATTGACAATATTGTGTAACTTTCACCACTGTTTCCAGACTATTTTCATCATCCAAATGAAAACTCTTACTCATTTAGCAGTATCTCCCCATTCTCCCCTTTACCACCCCTAGTATCCAGTATTCTGCTTTCTATCTCTATGAGTTTGCTTATTCAAAGTATTTCATATAAGAGAAATCATACATTATTCGTCCATTTGTATCTGGCTTATTTCACTCCGTATGATATTGTCATAGTTCATCTATATTGTAGCATGTGCCAGCACTTCTTTTTACTGCTGAATAATTCCATTGTATATGTGTGTGTATGTATATATTCCACATTTTATTTATCCATTCAGCTGTTGATGGATACTTTGGTTGCTTTTCACCTTTTAGCTTTTGAGTCTAATTGGTGCATATATTGGTGCATAGATGAACATTGGTGCATGGATATCTGTTTGAGTGTCTGCTCCCAGTTCTTTGGGGCATATACCTAGAAGTGGAATTGCTGAGTAATATGGTAATTCAATACTTAACTTTCTGAGGAAACCTTAAGCTGTTTAACACAATGGCTGCACCATTTAACAGAGTACATGGGTTCCTAATTCACCGCATCCTTGCCAATACTTGCTATTTTCAGCTTTTTTTAGTAGTAGCCATTCTAGTAGGTGTGAAGTAGTATCTGATTGTAATTTCATTTTGCACTTCTCTTATCTAATGATGAGCATATTTTCATATACTCATTGGCCATTTGAATATCTTCTTGGGAGAAATGTCTGTTCAAATCTTTGGCCCAATTTTTAATGGAATTGTTTGTGTTTTTGTTGTTGAGTTGTAGGAGCTATTTATATATAATATAAAATATATATTTTGGACATCACACTCTTATCAAATATATGGTTTCCAAATATTTTTCTCATTCTGTAGGTTGTCTTTTCAGTTTCATGAGTGTCCTTTGATGTGCAAGTTTTTAATTTTGATGAGGTCCCATTTTATCTATTTTTATTTTGTTGCTTGTGTTTTGAGTGTAAAATCTAAATATCCATTGCTTACTACAAAGTCCTTAAGATATTTATCTATGTTTTCTTGTAAGAGTTTCATAGTATTAGCTCTTATATTTAGGTTGTTGATCAATTTTGAATTGATTTTTGCATATGGTGAGAGATGGGGATCCACATTCATTCTTTGATTTCTAGGTGTCCCAGCACCATTTTTTTGAAGAGACTTTCATATCCCCATTGAAAGAACTAGGCACCCTTGTTGAAAACTGGCCACAGATGTGTGGATTTATCTCTGGACTCTCAATTCAATTCCATTGGTCTTATGTCTTTCCTTACACAAGTACCACACTGTTTTTATTCCTTGTAGCCTTGTAGTAAGTTTTGAAATCAGGAAGTGTGAATCCTCCAACTTTGTTCTTTTTTCAAGATTGTTTTAGCTATTTGGGGGTCCTTGCAATTCCATGTAGATTTGAGGATCAGCTATTCCATTTATGCAAAAAAAAAAAAAGGCTGCTGGAATTTTGGTAGGGATTGCATTGAATTTATGGGTTTTTTTAGGCAGTAGTGACATCTTCATAATATTAAGTTATGGAACATGGGATGTCTTTTCATTTTTTAGATCTTCTTTAATTTCTTTCAGCATTGTTTTGTAGTTTTCAGTGTACAAGTCTTTCACCTCCTGGTTTAAGTTTATTCCTAGGTATTTTATTCTTTTAGATGCTATTGTAAATAGAATAATTTCCTTTTCAGATTGTTTATTACTGGTGTATAGAAACCCAACTGACTTCTGCATCTTTAGCATCCTGTAATTTTGCTGAATTCATTTCTTAGTTCTAGTGTCTTACTTGTGGATTCTTTGGGATTTTTTATGTATAGGATTGTGTCATCTGTATATAAGGATAATTTTACTTCTTCCTTTCCAATTTAGATGTCTTTTATTTCTTTCTGTTGCCTGATTTCTCCAGCTAGAACTTCCAGTACAATGTTAAATAATGCTGTTGATAGCAGGCATCCTTGACTTGTTCCTGATCTTAGGGGGAAAGCTTGCAGTTTCAACATTGAGTATGATATTTGCTATGGAATTTTCATAAGTGTCCTTTGTCATGTTAAGAAAGTTCCCCTCTATTCCTAGTTTTCTGAGCTTTTTTTTAATATAATGAAAAGATGTTGGATTTTGTCAAGTGCCTTTTCTGTGTCAATTGAGATGATCCTGTGTCTTCCCCACCCCATACTAATAATTTGTGGTGTGTTGCATTGATTGGTTTTCTTATGTTGAACCATCCTTGCACTCTTGGAATAAATCCCACTTAGTTGTGGTGTACAGTCCTTTTGATATACTGTTGGATTTGGTTTGCTAGTATTTTGTTGAGGATTTTTGCATGGTTTGTAATTTTTTTTCCCTTGTGTCTTTATCTGGCTTTTGTATCAGAGTAGTGCTGGCCTTATAGAATGAATTAGGAAGTAATCTATCTTCTTTTTTTGGAAGACTTTGAGAAGGGTTGGTGTTAAATCTTATTTTTAAATGTTTGGTAGAATTCAGCAGTTAAACCATCCAATCTTGGACTTTCCTTTGTTTTGAGGTTTTTGATTACTGATTCAATCTCTTTGTTATACATATGTTGAAATTTTCTAGCTTTTCTTGCATTAGGTAATTTGTATGTTTCAAGGAATTTTGCCATTTCATCCAGGTTTCCTAATTTGTTGGCATATAATTGTTCATAGTACCTCTTATCCTTTTTATTTCTGTAATGTTGGTAGTAATGTCTCCATTTTTTTTCCTGGTTTTAGTTGTGTCCTCTTTCTCTTTTTTGTTAGTCTGGCTAAAGTTTGTCAATTTTACTGATCTTTTCAAATACTAACTTTGGGTTTTATTGATTCTTTTGTTTTCTTTCCTCTGTTTTATTTATCTTTGCTCTAATCTTTAATATTTCCTTTCTTCTACTAACTTGGGTTCAGTTTGCTTTTCTTGCTCTACTTTCTTTAGGTAGGAAGTTATTGAATTATGATCTTTCTTCTTTTTATATAAGCAGTGAGAGCTATAAGTTTCCTTCTGAGCATTGTCTTCACTGCATCCCATAAGTTTTGGTATGTTGTATTTTTGTTTTCATTCATCTCAAGATATTTCCTAATTTCCTTTGTTATTTCTTCTTTGACCAATTGGTTGTTCAATAGTATGTTAATTTCCACATATTTGTAAATTTTCCAGTTTATCTTTTGTTATTGATTTCCAGCTTTATTCTATTTTGATCTGAGAAGATACTCTGTATGATTTCAATATTCTTAAATTTATTAAGATCTGATTGGTGGTCTAACATATAGTCTATACTGAAAAATGTTCCATGAGCACTTGAGAAAAATGTGTATTCTGCTGTTGTTGGCTGGAGTGTTATATATGTGCGTTAGGTCAATTTGGTTAATAGTGTTTTTCAAGTCTTCTATTTCCTTTTTGATCCTCTGCTTAGATTTAAAAAAAATCAGTTACTGAAAGTGGTGTGTTGAAGTCTCTATTAATGAACTATGTATTTCTCCTTTCAAAAATGTCAATTTCTGCTTCATATATTTTGGGGCTCTGTTGTGAGGTGTATATATGTTTATTATGGTTGTTTCTTCTTGTTAGATTGAACCTTTTCCAATATATCTTTCTTTGTCTCTTGTAATCTTTTTGGTTTAAACTATTTTATTTGACAATAATGTAGCCACCCTGACTCTCGTTTGATTACTGTTTGTATGGAATATCTTTTTCCACACTTTTATGTTCAACCTCTGTGTCTTTGTATTTAAAGTGAATCTCTTGTAAACAGCATATAGATAGATCATGCTTTTTCATCCAGTGTACTTATCTCTGCCTTTTAAGGGGGGAGTTTAATTCACTGATATTTAAGGTAATAACTGAAAAGGAAGGATTTACTTCTGTCATTTAGCTATTTGTTTTTTGTATATCTTGAATGTTTTTTGTTCTTCAGTTACTCCATTACTGTCCTTTTTCTTCTTTTTTAAATATATGTGCTTTTTTTGCAGTGCACAATTTTGATTCCCTTCTTCTTTCCTTTCCTCCTTATTCTTTAGTTATTTTCTTACTGAGAACCTTTGCAATTACAATGAACATCCTAAACTGATAACAACCTAGTTCAATTGGTACCAACCTAGTTTCAGTATTATACAAACTCTGTATCCTACATATGTGCATCCCTCTCCCTTCATATTGCTGTTATCTCAGATTACATCTTTATACATTGTATGCCCATTTATATAGATTTAAAATGTTCTTTTACATATTTGCCTGTTTAGTCATATAGGAGGGAAGAAAGCAGTTAGATTTTATATTTACATATGTACTTACTTTTACCAATATTCTTTATTTCTTCTTATGGATGCGAGTTACTGTCTAATGTCCTTTTATTTCATCCTGAAGGGCTCCCTTTAGCATTTCTTATAGGGCAGGTTTTCTGGCAATAAACACTTTCAGCTTTTGTGTATCTATAAATGTCTTAATTTCTCCTTCATTTTTAAAAGATGATTTTGCCAGATATAGTATTCTTGGCTGATAGTTTTTTTTTCTTTAAGTACTTTAAATATGCCATCCCAGTGACTTCTGGCATCTGTAGTTTCTGTTGAGAAATGTTCTCTCTTTGTCCTTGCCTTTTGATAGTTCCATTATAATGTGCCTTGTTCTAGATGTCTGAGTTTATCCTGCTTGGAGTTTGTTGAGTTCTTAGATATACATATTCATGTCTGTATTATTCAGCCAAAGGGGTGCTGATGCAAAGTACCAGAAATCTGTTGGCTTTTATAAAGGGTCTTTATTTGGGGTAAAAGCTTACAGTTACAAGATCCAAAAGAGTCCAACTCAAGGCTGCTTTCTTACCAAAGTCTTTTGCCACGTGTTAAAGCAAGATCTCTGCGAGGGTACAGCCTTCCTCTCTCTCTTAGCTGTAGGCTGGCACAGGGCCTTGTCTCTCAGGGCTTCCTATATCAGTATGGCATAGGACTTGTTTCTTTCCAGGCAGCTTAGCTGCTCTTTTCTCTTCAGCTGCAAACTATCAGGCAAATTGCTCATCTCTCCCCGGGGCTCCAGGATCAAAACTGACAGAGTTCTCTCCTCTTCAGTGTCTTCCTTTCTCTTCTTGTGTATCTTTTTGAATGAGTGTCCATTTATATCAGCCCACCAAGGGGATGGGGACTCAACCCTGAGTCACGCCTTACTGATGTAGTCAAATCAAAGCCTTAATTTTAACAGGTAATTTATTTAATAAAGGCACATCAGCTGAATCTAATGCATTCAAAGGGTATCAGACCCAGAGGAATAGACCAGTTTACAAACATAAGCTCTCTTTTGGGGATTCATAAATAATCTCAAACTGCCACAATGTCTTTCATCAGATTTGGGAAGTTTTCGGCCATTCTTTCTTCAAATACTTTTTCTGCTCCTTTCTCCCTCTCATCCTTCTGTGATTCCAGTGATATGTTTGTTGGTATGCTTCGTGGTGTCTCACATGTCCCTCAGGCTCTGTTCATTTTTCTTCATTATTTTTCTCTCTGCTTCTCACACTGGATAATTTCAATTGTCTTGTCTTCAAGTTTGCTGATCCTTTCTTCTGCCTGTTCATATCTGCTGTTGAATCTAATGAGTTTTTAATTTCAATTACTGTACTTTGAGCTCCAAAATTTCTGTTTCGTTCCTTTTATAATTTCCATCTCTTTTATTTTGTTCAGCCTTTTTCCTAATTTCTTTTAGTTCTGTATTCTTTTCAGCTCATTGAACATATTTAAGACAATTGATTTAAAGTTCTTGACTAATAGATCCCAATTAGTATGATCTTTCTCATAGATGGTTTCTGGCAAATTCTTTTTTTTTTTTTTTTCTTCTTCCTATGAATGGGCCATACCTTCCTGTTACTTTGCATGTCTTATTTTTTGTTGATAATTAGAGTATTGTGTTGTTATTACTCTGGAAATCTAGTTCTCTCATTGTTCTTGGATTGCTAGGTTTGTTGTTGTTATTGCTGTTGTTGTTGTTGGCTGGACCTGTCAAATTGTGAATTTTCCAATCTTATTTTTTGCCCCCAAACACAAATAATCAACTTCTTCCTCCAGCTCTTTCCTAGATGCTACATAGTATTCCATTAGATTCTGGCATTTCATAATAGCTGATTCAGACAGTTCCTGTGAGTTCAGTAGTTTTTTTGGTGTGGGACTGATTTCTGGAGCTTCCAACTCCCACTATCTTTCTACAGTCCTTCTCTCTCAATCTTCTCTTAAGTTAAAGGATCAATAACCCTTTACTTACATGGAATTGAGTGAGAGCAGAGAGATAATTTATACTTTAAATATAATTTAAAGACAGAATGACAGTTTGGTTCTGAGTTTTCTGTTTTTCATGATAAAAAGGAAACTACATGGTATGTGTATATTTATGTATGATGTATGTATGTATGTATGTATAAGTAATGTTTATTTGTTTTGACTGAGCAAAAATAGCCAACTTTTAAAGAAATTTTCCTTTTACTAAAGTTTAAGAGAAAATTGTCACATGGATTTTCAGTACAGTCTGTGAACAAGGCCTTGTGGTGTGCTTATCTTAAAATGGACTGTTGCTTAGAAAATTCAGAGGGAGGGTAGTTATTACATTGCTTATACTATCTCTTACAAATATGATATGTCAGTTATTTTGAGATAAATTCTTCAGAGAATGTGCCTTTTAATGGACCTTGGCTTGTACTGAAGAGCAATAATAGTTAAAACACAAATATCACAGGAATAAAACTAAATGATTTGTGCAATAGAATAAAAAGTACAGAAATAGACCTAAATATATATATAGATTTAATGAGTGATAAAGGTAGTATCATGCAAGAGGCACAGTCACACCCAAATCATACCATAGAGATGTAAAGTATACAGTGAGTTTTTCCTCAATAAACCCTATTGGTAAAAAGGTCAGCACAATGCATGGCAAAATCATTATCTTGTCATCCTGTGGAGGAATGTGATGGGTTCAGCTTTGCTGGACAAACAATGGGACATGTCTAAGGAGAGGGAGACCCTGCTCTTATTTATTTATTTATAATATATTAAAAAAAATTTTTTTAAAGATACTTAGATTACACAGATGTTACACAAAAAATATAGGGATTCCCATATGCCCCATTCCCTACACCTCCCACATCCTCCAACATAAACAACATCCTTCATTAGTGTGGCACATTCATTGCAACTGATAAATGCATCCTGGGGCATTGCCACTGAGCATGGACATAGTTCACATTGTAGTTTACACTCTCTCCCACACATTTCTGCAGGCTCTGAGAAGATATATAATGGCATATATCTGTCATTGCAATGCCATTCAGGACGATTCCCAAGTCCCATAAAAGCCCCCACATTATACCTGTCTTTCCTTCCCCCTGCCACTGGCCACTGCCTCCACATCAATGCTGTAATTTCTTCCATTGCTAGAATCATAACAAATCTGTTGTAGAATACCAGTAAGTCCACTCTAGACCCTAGTTCATTCCCCAATCCTGAGGATTCTGGGATGGTGATGTCAACTCCCCCTGTAATTGAGAGGGGTCTTCAATCCCATACAGCCAGAGGATGAGGACCCTGCTCTTGTATCAATTTATAGGGAAGTTGGCAGAAGGGCAGGAAATATCTTTGTCAACTATGTATTAAGTGGAAATTTGCTGTGAGAGAAATGACTTTGCTAGGGGAATTCTTATTCTAGTGCCTCTTGTATCAGCTAAAGAGACCTAGGATTCTTCAGATAAGCTAACTCAGTGTTTCTAAACCAGCTCATTGCTAAGCTACGAGAAAGAGAAAGAGAAAGGTAGAATGCCACTAGAGTCCTTTTTTTTTTTTTTTTTTTTTTTTTTTTTTTTACCGGGAGGTACCGGGGATCGAACCCCGGTCTCTCCATATGGTAGACGGACGCCGAACCTTTTGAGCCACATCCGTTTCCCATCACTAGAGTCCTTTAAAGTGACATCTCACATCAATGGAAAACTCTTATTAACATGATTGTTGCTTTACCTATCTGTATTTCCAACCAGTCTTTAGTCTCTATAAGTGCAGAAGTATGGTTTTTAGCTTTATCCCTAGTACCTTATTAGCATAGTATTTGGTGATAGTAAAAAGGTAATAGTTAATAAATCAATTAAAATGACTTGATTTAATGTATATTTAGTTAAATTTAATATACCTACACCTTAACATTTTTCAGAAGAACCATTTTTTTTTTATGTTCAAAGGAATATACATTAGTTTCCAATTACATTCTTATTTAATTTAGGAAAATATCTAAAATTGCTCTTTGAATTATTTTGACCCTGTCTAAAAGTACTGTGGAGGTACTGAGAAGTGATCAAATGGACTTCTTGTTAAAGATTGTAGGTGGAACACATTTATTTATATCTATTCCCTCTCTAAACTCATAAAAATAACAAATGAAATTTTAAAAAAGGCCACCAGCTCCCAAACATAAAGGAAACAGGACAGTAGAAGATAGCAACAATTTTTTGGAAGCTGGAAAGCAGAAGGATGAATGATTGCCTGTCCTAGCATTCCCAAGAAATTTAAACCAGCAGTAGCAAGAGCTGAGAACAACCCAGTCTGGGGTTTTTGCAGAACCCTCAAAGTCTAAGGAATTGATGGCATCAGGTTCCTCTGGGAAAGGACATAAAATTGATGTCCCAAACAGAAGGCCTAGTTTAAAGACTGCTTCAAAAGCAGTTAGACTACCTGACTCCTCCAGCTTTTTTTAAGTGTCCCATCCCAACCCTATCAAAAGATTAGATGACAGTAGACACAAGTTGAGATCAGGGATACCATACTGAAAAACAGGTGTTTAAGTGAAAGTTTATATACTAAAAGTTGAGATTCATCTCTTTATTACCTCAGCCCTCTTTCCTGATTTGGCAGCCAGAACTCTAATAACCAGACATATACCATTCAAGTGTGAGATTGGATTATATCCTTGATAATAAGACTAGTATAAGAGAAAAGTCTGGGAGATATGGCCCAGGGTAGTCCCCAACAAAATGGTTAGTTCAGATCACTTT
Organism: Tolypeutes matacus; assembly: GCA_026826555.1. Lineage (NCBI taxonomy): Eukaryota > Metazoa > Chordata > Mammalia > Cingulata > Chlamyphoridae > Tolypeutes > Tolypeutes matacus. The sequence continues at coordinate 15,394,572 of JAKSZT010054030.1, forward strand.
GTAGTCCCCAGTTGACTAAACTGATGTACATGCACAGAACTTTTAATTAGCTTTTTAGTTTCCCAATTTAAAATATGAGTAGATAGCTAAGGATCACCCAATATGTGAGAAACACCCCCAACATGAAAGTTAGAGGTCAGAACAAACAGATAAAAGCAATTTGGAGAAAACGGAGACTGTGGAGGGAGAGGAAAACATAAAAGATGAAACAAAACAAGCTATCATCTATGGCATTGGAAAGTTAAGAGAAACTATAGCACATATAAAAAACATGGACAGAATGCTGCATAATAGAAGAAAATACAGGTGCCGCAGGCCGCCGCCACCCACCGAGACCTGACTGTGGAGCGCCTGGGAGCTGGAGGAATACATTCCAATGAGTGTGAAAACACATCAAGAATAAAGAAAATGTTAGAGGAATTTGAAGCCAATATTATGGATTCTTTGATAGACATGCCATTTGCAACTATAGATATAAAAGATGATTATGAACATTACAAGTGAAATTAAGATCCTGCAAAATGCAATAATTCAACAAGATAACCGACTGGCCAAAGCCATGGTCAGTGACGGTTCCTTTCATATTACCCTGCTGGTGATGCAGTTACTAAACGAAGATGAAGTGAACATTGGTATTGATACTCTTTTGGAATTAAAACCATTCATAGAAGAAATCCTCCAAGGAAAGCATTTGACTTTGCCATTCCAAGGGATTGGCACTTTTGGAAATCAGATTGGATTTGTGAAGCTGGCAGAAGGAGATCACTTTTGGAGATAGCAGAGACAGCAAAATGAACATTTCAAGCAAAGGGCATCTTGGCAGGAGAAAGCAGAGGTTTTATACCTCATTTGACCTTCATGAAGTTGTTGAAAGCACCGGGGCTCCGTAAGAGATGGTTTCATACTGAAGCATGGAATGACAAACCAGTGGTGAAGGGAGTGAAAAAAATAGACCCCGACTTCTATGAAAAATTTATCAATCACAGATTTGCAGAAGAAACATTATATTGTATAGATCTTTGCTCTATGTTGAAGAAAAAACAAAGCAATGGTTATTATCACTGTGAGTCTTCAATTGTGATTGGCAAGGAACCTATTAGAATCCAGGACTTATTTAATGAAGCACTGCATCGAGAAAGGATGAGGCTGAAGTCCAAGTTGAAACAGATAAAGGAATGTTTATTAAAGCCTGAGACTCAGGCCAAAATTAGGAGGGAGCTTTTTGAAGGAAGACTCATCAACAGCCACCATGCAGATGAAGTTGACGGGGCGACTGTGACCCAAGGTCTGCATTGCTAACATGGAAAAGTGGTTTATGAAGTCTTCTCAGCTTATTGAGTAGTTCTTTGGTGAACTACTCAATAAGAGGTGTTCTCCTAGTGTCTGCATAATGGCAAACTTGTACTTGCTAAGGAATGAACCATTCCTTTCCAAAGAAAACGGAATCTGCCCTATTGGTTTTTAAGCTAAACCTGTGATTTAGAATGTCTGTATCTGTAATATTGAAAGTTATTTTATAGAAAGAACTTCTTGAATAGCTGTCCTGGGGTGTTCCTCAGGTTCTTGCAGATAAAAAGTACAAACTGAAATATCATTTACAGACAAAAAAGAATACAGTATTTTAAGGGTCACTTGCCTCCTGTTGACTTGATTTTTTTTTTTTTTTTGGTCATTGTTTTTAAATCAAAAGAAGCAGTGTCCAAACATGCCTAGGTCTAGTATTATTTTTACCAGGAAGTGTGAATGTTTCTTCAGCATTAGTACTTGAATGAACATTTATATGTGTAATTATTGCAATCACTCGTTAGGAATGCTTTATAATATCCATTTGTATTGTTTTTCACTGATCAAAATGTACTCTGGTTTTTCATTTGTTAAATGAATAAATGTTTGGGGTTTTTCTTTTCTACTTTTCTGAAGATAAGCCCCAGGTCTTACCTTAAAAAAAAAAAAAAAAAAAAGAAAAAGAAGAAGAAGAAAATACAGAGAACAAGAATATTTAGGAATTAGAAACCTCTCAAAGGAGGGTTTGGAATGTAAAGTTGAGAAAATCTTCCACAAAGAAGAGTAAAATGACAAAGAGATATAAAGTGGGGGATAGAAAAGACAAGAATATTAGGGCATCAGTCCAAGAGATCAAGCATTTGAATACCAGGCATTCTAGAATAAGAGAGCAGAGAAAATTAAGGGAAGGAATTGATCATAGAAATAATACAGGAAAATTTCCCCAAATTCTAAGACATGAATTTCCAGATTAAAAGGCCCATCAAGTCCCCCCTCTCCCCACAAAGTGAGAAAATACACTTATATCAAGGCATATTGTAAAACTTCAGAAGCCAGAGGACAAAGAGAAAATCTTAAATGCCTCCAGAGAGACAACCCAGATTATATACAGAATCAAAATGCTGCTTTGGACTTCACAACAGCTGTACGGGAGGCTAAACTGAATTGGGGCAGTGCCTTTAAACTTCTGAGGGAAAATGATCACCCATCCATATTTCCATATCCAGCCACAATACTAAGCCAGTATATAAGTAGAATAGATATTTTCAGTAATGAAAGGCTTCAAAATTCTACTTCCCATGTATGTGTGTGTGTGTGTGTGTGTGAGAGAGAGAGAGAGAGAGAGAAAGAGAGAGAGAGAGAGAATTATCAGGACATAGATAATCCAATAGAGGAGAGATCATAAAGAGTTCCCTTGAGGATGGTTATGAGAGATACTAGGCAGACAGTGAGTGGCCGGCAGAAAGTGCAACCAGTTTAGCCTGGAGCATTTTAAAAAGTTTAAAAGAGATATTCCTAAAAAGATGAAAATAATAGAATACTGGATGTGTCTGTGCATATTGAGAAGAAATTCAGATAGTTGGAGAAAGTTTGGGAACAAATTAATGCTAATATATAGAAAACTAAGCAAACATAAAAATAAGAAAATTATTAACTCCAGAAAACAAAAATTGTATAAGAAAGGAATAGTGATCATGGTATCATCAAAATAATCATTGCCTCTGGGGACCAGGGTTTAGAGGGAAAGAGGAGAGGAGCAAATTGTTGTTTTTCAAAATAAACCCTATAGAACTATTTGCTGATGTATAATTTAGCTATGCATAGCTTTGATAAAATATATGGTATTAAGTAATAAAAATAAGAGAAATATTAGTGGTCAGATTTGGGATATGTGTATAGCTGATGGTTTTTGCTGGTGGATTGGATATGATGTAGGAAAAAAAAATCCAACGTTTAGGGTACAAAGGAAAAGCTCCTCTTATTTTAAGGAACTATTTTTGTTTGTCTATGTCATATTAATTTTCTCTTCTGCTTTAAGTGGGGGTAATTGAGGGGTCTTAGGCCCTCAGATTCATAGCTGTGGCAAGATGGGATTAGAATTATGTGTCAGATGTAAATTAAATTAAGGTCCTGTCAGTTCTCTTCAGGTGTGTGTGTTAAAGAAGAGAACAGGGGGTGGATGTGGCTCAAATGGTTGGGCGTCCATCTACCATATGGAGGGACCTGGGTTCAATCCCCGGGACCTCCTGGTAAAATTTAAAAAAATATATAGAAGGCACATGAGCTGCCAGGCTCTGTGTGCAGGTGAGCCGCCAGGCCCCGGGAGCCATGCAGCAAGATGATGACGTTAACAGGAGAGAGACGCAGGGGAGAGACAAGACAGATACTCTGAAAGCTCCAAAAACCAGGAACCGAGGTGGTGCTGGTGGCAGGACACCTTTCTCCTATGTTGGAGGTCTCCAGGATCAAATCCTGGTGAAGACTGGAGGAGGATGAGAAGAGATGGCAGGAAACAGACACAGAGAATGGCCCAGCGAATAGACACAAAACAGCAAATTTGGAAGGGAGTGTTTAAAATGGATAAAGTAAATAAATCTTAAAAAAAAAAAAAGAGAGAGCAGATAAATTTAACATGATGGGCAATAAAGCAAATGCTGCTCTTTGTAATATAAAAAGCTTGAGGGTGATGATGAAGGTTGATAATTTGATTTTTGTGATAATCAGAATGATCTCTTTCCCTTGCCTTGAATTCTTAAGACAAAAATTTACCCATGTTCAGAAAAGATTACAACTGCTTCAGTACCCTCTTCTCGTTGCAAAATAAATGTGCCACCCCACTCCTGCCACCGCTGCAGGCCAACACACTCATTGCTTGGGCACATGCTCTGTCTGATAAATGAGTGAATGATCCTTGTGCTGCTGAAGATGGGGGAAAGAGGGCGTTAGAGGAGCAGTGAAGGAAGAGTGTTGATGGCATGGCCTCAAAAGTTTTGTGGGAGAGAGCCAGAGGCCTCATTAAGATTTCATCGGGAAACTTAACTTTCTGTTAAATTTAAAATAAAGGAACATGACTCACACTATGAAGTTTTTCTTGGGTGGTTTGTACAATATCTGAACATCATTCTACTACAATACTCCTGGGATTTTCTGCTGCCCAAAATATTATGAATAGATGTGCCACACTGTCAGTTCAGTGAACTCACTTTTGACTTTGATCTTGAGACTGGTACACTTAATTTTATTAACATAAATAAGATGATTTCCAATTGTGTTTTTATTGTATAGTTTAACCTCTGGTATATGCAAGGACATGAAAAAAGTTATTCAAAATGGTTCCCTAAATATAATAGGTAAATATCTAAGTATGTAAATATGCAGCCCACGTGCTGTTAAAATTTGCTTTACTGGCAGCCAAGAACAATCACAGTCATTATCAGATAAAGTTTAGATCTGGTCAGGCACAGCCTCTGTCTGCCTTTCTGAAAGATGAATGGAAGCAAGATATATTTCTCTTAGCATCATTGGAATGAACTATCAAAGCTTATGTTTAAAAGGTAGTTAACTCTCCATACAAGTGTGAATAGGGCAGTATTCTTGTGTTATATGTATTTATAAAGTTACTATTTTACTTTACTTGGATATGGATGGTATTTTCTCAAGTCAGATATAACAACTGAGTGATTGAAATATAGAATAAATATTTTGAAACAGACTTGCTTCCCTTTTACTTCCTACCTCTTTATGTAGTTTTTTTTTCTTTTCCTTTACCTTCCTTCTCCATCTCTCTCCTCTCCTCTCTTCCCTTCTCCTTTTTCCCTTCTTTTCTTCACTCTCTCTTTCTCTTCTTCCCTCTCCTTGTCTCTGAATTTTAGAAATCCTGCTTACAAGACCATAGGATTCAGCTTCTTCCTGAGCAGGCTTACATGCTGTTCACCCCAACTGGGAATCTTTCTTTTTCAAATCAAATTTGAAAACCATGATATTTGCTTTCTGTTGTATGTATATATATATATTTAGCTGTCTGGATAATGGTTCTTTGGTCTAAACACAATTTCAAGTGTGATATTGTTAGAGAGTTTAAATTCAAGAATAAGGATTAGATAATAATTTCTGGTTTCTCCCAGATCCCAGAATTTTTGATATTCTGATTTATCTTTACCATTCTAACAGGAATACCAAGGAACTGTTTTAAAATGGTTGTTCATCTTGCCAGTTTTTTAATTTAAATGTGATTAATCCTTGGATACTGCTAATAAATAATCTCGTCTACTGTTTAATTGCATCTTATATTTGAGTGTTTTCTCATATTATTCTCTACCCCAAGTTTAGATATATTTAATGTAATTTTGTAAAGTAGGTCTCCTAGAGTCGGACTGATGTTTGGTCATTTCAGTTGTCTTTTTTTTTTTTTTTTAATATGTTTTCACTGGGCTAGCAGGAATAATTAATACCTGAAGAAATAGGTCTTTTGTAAAATTTGCAAAAGAACTTACTGTGTAACATCTTATAAATAGAAGAATTCTGAAATACAAAATTTTAAAATCAAAGAGAAATTAGCACCAGTCAAAGCTACTTTTACTTTAAAAAGATAGAGTCTGAGAAAGTAGATCAGATGTTATCAGGGGCTGGGGGAGAGGAAAATGGGGAGTTATTGCTTAATAGATACAATGTTTCTGTCTGGGGTGATGAAGTAATTTTGTTAATGGATGGTGGTGATGATAGCACAATATTGTAAATGTAATTAATAACAATGAACTGTACACATAAACATGATTCAAATGGCAAATATTATGTTATATATATGTTATCACAATAAAATAAAATTTAAAAAAAAGATTGAATCTGATTATATTGGTTATAAGAAAGTTTTGAAATAGTGGTCTAAGAATTTACATCCTTTAGTAGACCTAGGATTGGGAGAAAGGGACTGGTTCCAATGCTGACACTCTCAAGACCCTAGGCATTTACTTATTATGTACTTGATTTGTACTAATTGCAAACTAGGAGAAGCAATGCCTGACACTATCTTTGTCATGCAGTTATAGTGATAATATAGGTGTCACCAGAATACAGAGCAGCAATCTACTCTCTTTCTGATAATTTCTAGAGATAGTAAGCTCATATCCTTTCTTAGTCATCTTTTTAAAAAAATATTTTTTTATTACAGAAGTTGTGAACTTACAAAACAATCATGCACACATGTAGAATTCCCATACACCATCCCTTTACCAACATACCACACTGTTGTGGAACATTTGTTACAAATTATGAGGTAATGTCATCAGACTATTACCACTAACTATGGTCCATAGCTTACAATGGGCATATTTTTACATACCCCTCTATTATTAGCACAGTACATCTTTGGCTTTGATGCAAGAATATTACAGTATTGCTGTTAACTATAGTCCATAGGTTACATAAATTGTATTTTTCCCATGCTTCTCCACATTCCCATCACCTTGCAGTAGTGACATATCCATTCTAGTTCACAGAAGGACATCCTTGCATTTGTACTATTAACCTCAATTCTCATCACCACTAAGTCAAGTCTTTTTTTTAATAGAAAAAACTCATAGAGTGTCTTTAGTAGTAAAGAGTATAGCTTTGGAGTCAAGAAAGTTGGGTTAAATCCTGGAACTCTCATTTATAATGTGACTGGGGCACATTACTTAACTAACCCTGAGTTTCCGTTCTTTATGAGGGTCAAATAAGATAATGTACATAAAGTGCTTAATACTGTCCCACACACAGCAAGTACTTAATAAATATGGTATTTTGGACTGTTTTCACATTGAGAGCTATGCAATTTTATCAGGCAATTAAAGTCTTCACTTGGGGTAGCTTGGGTAGTGATAGCCTTGCCCAAACTACTGCTCCACCTCTCCATTTCTTATTAAATGATCAGAACTACATTTTTCTGTGAGTGTTTTTAAACAAACTGATTTTGGAAAGTATGAGCCACATTTTTTTTGGAGAATTTTTTTTTAATCTCAAAAGGTTTTCCTTATTATTTTCAGGTTTCAGTATTAAGAAATGAAGGCTTTGTTTTGCTTCCTCACTGACATTAAAGCCATCAAGCAAACATGGGAAAAATATAAGCAATTATATAATATACATGTATATATGCAATAAGAATAAGAATATATATATAAACAATTCAGACCATAGAAATTAGTGAGACTTACATGGTTGCAGAGAGCACTCTTTATTTTGTTATTGGAAATTTGATTTCAGGTTCTTAACCTTTCTACAGTCTTCTCACAGAACTGCAGAATGCATCCTGTGATTGTGTTTCTTAGTTATTAGCTTGAGATGTGCACTGAGCTCAGTGTATTTTCTCATTGCCTTCTGTGCTAATACTCCTTGGTATGAACAAATCGGTTTATCAGTGTGCTGTACTTTCTTTTCAGTGACCCTAGGACCCTGCCATGTGTGCAGAGTATAATGTAGCCAAGTTTAAAGTTTGGCTCTAGAGCCCTCTAAAAATCCCATGGTGTGCCCTCTGACCTGGGGGAAGCTCTTACAGGCACTGGAAAAACCCAGTTGAGAATTCTTAGGATTGTTGTACTCTCAGCGAATACTTTTATCTTGTCTTCTGAAGATGTTTTCTTTACTGAGCACAAAAACTCCATCAAAATAGTGTTAAGGAGACTGATATGTGAGGAAATAAAAAGAAACGAAGAAAAGGAAATATTCGAGCATTATTATGTTCAGGAGGATCAGAGGAATGGACCTAAGGATAATCTGGAAGAGAGAGGAATCTAGTTGTATGTTTCCACATCCTTGTAGATCTCCCTGAGAAAAAGTTTCAGTAGATTGCCTTAAAGTAGTTTTTTTAAAAAAGTTTAATACAGCGAAGTTCACTTTTTTTTGGTGTGCATGAGTTTTAACATGCATAGATTCATGAAACCACCACCACCACAAATAGGACACAGAACATTTCTATCATTCCCCCAGACTTCCTTGTGTTACTCCTTTGTAGCCAGATCTTCTCTCCAACCACAAGTTCTTGCAATCATTGATCTGTTCTCTGTCCTAAGGGAAACCTTTTCTGGAATGTCATATAAATGAACTCCAACAATATGTAATCGCTGATACTGGCTTCTTTGATTTAACATAATGCTTTTGAAATTTACCCATGTTGTATGTTACCAATATTTCGTTCCTTTTTATTGCTGAGTGGTATTCAGTGGTGTGGATATACCACAGTTTATTAGCTCATTCATTCATTCATGAAATATTTATTGAGTATTTACTATTTGTAAAGTACTATGGTAGTATTATGATATGTGGCAGTTTGATATTATTTATGAATTCCGAAAAGAGATATAGATTATGTATGTAAACTGGTCTGTTCCTCTGTACGTGATAACCCTTTGATTGTATTAGATTCAGCTGAGACGTCTGATTAAATTATGTTAAGATTAGGGCTTTGATTCAACCACATCTTTAGAGTACAACTCAGGGTTGAGTCCCAGCTCCTTTGGTAGGCAGATAAAACAGATTCTCACATGGAAGTAGACACACACAGAAAAAAGACACTGCAGAGGAAGAGAGACAGCTCATTAGACACAGCAGAGGCTCCAGAGGAAGAGAGATGAGTCTGATAGTCTACAGCTGACCTTGTGAGGAGACCAGAGCAGCTGAGCCTGGAAAGAAATGAGCCCCGGGGAGAGAGGTGAGCCTCATGTCAGCCTACAGCTGAGATAGGAAGAAGCTGGGACCACTAGAACTGTAAGAGGAAAGAGGAAGGCTGAACCTTCACAGACATTGCCCACCATCTTGTTTCAACACATGGCAACAGACTTTGTTTGGGTGAGGAAGTACCTTTTATGGTACCTTGATACCTTGAGTTGGACTCTCTAAGGCCTTATGACTGTAAGCTTTTACCTTAAATAAATACCCTTTATAAAAGCCAGCAGATTTCTGGTACTTTGCATCAGTATCCTTTTGGCTGACTAATACAGTATACAAAACTGAAACACAAAAGGACCTTGTCCTAAAGGAACTTTGTGTTTTAGTGAGAAATGACAAATATACAAAAGTAACAGAAATACAAGGTAGAAAGTGTTAAGTGTCATGAATAAAGGTACAATGCTAAGATAGTTTAGAAGAATGAGAAATTTTTTACAGTTGAGTGAGATACTCCAGGTTTAGTATTAAGATAGCATTTGAGTTAAATTTGGATGCACAATGTTCCAGTTACTGTTGCTGCCTAATGAACTATCCCAAAACAGTAGCTTAACATAGCAACCATTTTTGTATGCTTATGAATTCTGTGCCAGGAATTTGTTCAGGGCACTGTTAAGATGTCTTGTCTCTGCTTTAAGATGTTGGAGCATCAGCTGGAATGACTTGAAGGCTAGGGCAACTTGACAGCTGGGGCCTGGAATTATCAAGAAGCCTCTTCAATCACACATATGGCACCTTGGTTGGGATGACTTGAACACTAGATCTGCTGACCTGAGTGCCTACATGTGGCCTTTCCTTACAGCATGGCAGCCTCTGTATAGTTAAACTTTTTACTATCAGGGCTCCAAGCACAAAGTGGAAGCTGCGTCACCTTTTAAAATCTAGTCTTGAAAGTCACGCTGTATTGATCAAAACAGTTACAAGCCTATCCATATTCAAGGGAAGGAAGGGGTCAAAGACACCCATCTCTTGATAGGAAGAGTGTCAAAGAATTTTGTAGTTGTGTTTTAAATCCATTCTACAAGGCCATAGTCTGAAAGTCTTTCTAGGCAAAGGTAGTAATGTAATTGTAGTAAAAGTACAGAGAAGTACAAAAGCTTTGAGAGATGGTCCAAGGTCTCCAGAGTTTCAGCTCATGTCAGAGACCTAACCCAAATACATAAGATAAGTTGACCTTTTGAATAGATGATCACATTGTCTCTCTATCCCCCACCCTCACTTCCACCCCCACCAAACACATATACAAACATAATCTTTCTAGTCTCCTTTGAATGACTCTGGGAAAACCTATTTCACTGGGAAGGAATTATTCTTCCTCCAAAAATTTGTCCACAAGTGCCTTTGTGTGAATGCCATATATATTTACCTGTCTTGCTTAATGGTTTCCAAAAGAATTATCTGGAAGGGGTACATTCCTATAGTAAAAAAGAGGCACTTGACCAAAATTTAAAAAATGCTGTATATTCAAACAAATATGTAGCGTTTTGCTAGATGATTGTTAGGTTTTATCCTTCTATCCTAATGGATCTTGAATTAATGTTCTTTTCACTGGCCATTGATTATGAAGTATAACAAAAATATAGGTTGGAAATCATATCCAGCAAATAATAGGACTATCAGAAACCTTAGTTATTTATTGTTAGGTGACTTATTGATTGGATATATGGGGAATGTGACATTTCTCTTAGGCTCTTTTCTTTAGTATCTCAGGAGAGAAATGAACCTCAAACTACCCAACCAACCAACCAAACAAACAAAATCCCAAAAGAGTTAAATTTTCTCTATTGAATATGACTACTTAAGAGAAGCTTATGGCCACTTAAGTTATTCCTTTTTCTAGGTCTGTGTGATTCTAAGCTTTAGGGGCTTTATGACCTTTGAAACTGACTCGAATTGGGATGGATTCTTTGTTTCTTCATTAGAAGGTGAATGGATAAATGCCTGCACCAAGATGCCTATGGACTATAACACTCTGAAATGGGGAGTGTGGGAAGAAGTCAATTAGTAGAGGCAAATTCTTAACTTATAGACTCCTTTATTCTCTGTTCTTTGTGAGAGGATATTGAACAAAGCAAAGTCAAAGTTAGCTGAAAGTTTTCAACTGACTACATTTTATTTGTTTTGAAAGCTTGCAAAAAAAGTTATTCTGTTGACAAGTTCAGTCTACTTTATCTTCCTGACATATCTTTTTTTTTTTTTTTAAGGAGGTACTGGCATTGAACCCAGGACCTCATATATGGGAAGCAAGCACTTAACCTCCAAGCTATACCTGCTCCCCTCTTACATACTTTTCTAATTGCACATCTACAGCAATTTAGAACAACTTTTAGTTTTTACGTTGTGTGTATGTGCATTTGTGCACACGTGTGCATGCAGAGGGAAAAATTCTCTGTAGTTTATGGCACTTGCTTGGGGGAAAGAAAAAAAGTTTGTTGGGTTGTGATGCCTACTTGCTCGTGTATGTGTTTGTTTAAATTCAGAAGTCAGCAAACTATTGAGGCCTCTGAGTTTGGGTACCCATATAAAACAGAACAGATAATGGATTTTTTATTAATTTTTAAGTATTTGGAGATTTTTCAAAATTAAGAAATTATTTTAGAAATCAGAGTGCTTTGTCATGAGACTCTATTATATTTTATGTAAATGAAATGTTATTGAGATTGGGAGTGAAGTAGGGAGTTTGTCTTGCAATGCCGATTGTTAAGATGTGTTCTGTCTTGTGGAACAGACCTGTGAAGAAAGTGGACTTTAAATCACAGGGGACACACTTGTAGAATACTAGGTGACAAAAGGAAGCTGGGGCAGGTGTATGAAGGGCAGGAACCTGTATAATTTTAACTTGTTCCAGGTAGGTTAGACTCTAGAAAGTAATGTATTTACTTGACAGTTTCATGAGGGCATGTCTCTGAATTGATTTTATCTTTTGCCCCACAGGTCCTAGTATACTGCCTTTATGAAGTAGGCATTCAGGAAATTCTTGTTATATAATATATACATATAATTTTTTTTTTTTTTTTTTTTGGCAGAGCATTTTGGCATTTAAGTACAGGGAATCCCCATGGATATTCTAAGAGTTTTAAGCTTTTTCTGCTTTGCTTAAGCTATTAATTTTCTAATGAAACCTTTGAGTGTTATATTCAACTTTGATATCTCATGATGCAAATTTATTTGAAATTCCAGGTAAAATTTTTTTCACTGAGGGATAGTTTTATCTTGACTGTCCTCCAGCAAACCTTGCTCATCCCCATATTCCAGTGAATTTTAAACTTGTAATTTGTGCCCCAGCCCTGATTTAACAAATAAAGTCTTTCATATTTGTGTTGAAGAGCTCATTGTGATTTCTTTGCAGAGAAGAAAAGGAGGCAAAGAACAAAACCTAATTTACACGATAGCTTTTTAATTTAATAAGAGGTAGATTATATTACTCTAATTTTATAGATAATTTTTCTGTGCTTCAATTACTTTAAGGAATTTGTTCAGAGTTAACAGCTAGTAGTAGCCCATAGACTCTCAGAGTCTTTCCAGTCTAGCAGTAACTTTGTATGTGTGTGTGTATATCTCTGGTCTTTGTCTCTAATAGTGTATATAGAAAGCTATATTTTTGTGTAGATTTGATTTTAGTGCTATATAGGCTGGTTTGAATGAAGGTGGTCTTAGTCCATTTTTTAGGTCAATATTGCTCTTGAATATGGTAGTTTTTACCACATGAAATGTGTCAAAGAGTATTTAAGAATTAGGAGTATCTCTTTTTTAGTACTATGACCTTTGTTTTTTGGTTTAGGCTAAGTCTGTAATTAACTTCCCTTACTTTTAAACCATATAAGAAAACAAGCAAATGCCAAAAAATAGTAGAACCTACTTCCCAGCAGAATGACTTCAGTTCTTCTCTGTCTGGTACCTACCTTGATGAAGAAAGCTGTATCTTAACTGGGCATGTGTTCTATTTGTCCTTTTTGGTAGGTCTTCAAGAAGAGTTTTGATCTAGTAACATTGGAAGGGGAGAGATCTATAGTAGTAGTTCAAATACATTTTAAGGACATAAATCTTTCAGGAATCTGATGAAAGTCATGCACTGTCTGTCTCCTCAGAAAAATTATATGCACACACATTTTTCATAAAATGTCAGGAGTTTTGGGGTTCTTTGAAATATATCTGATTATATATCCCTTGTGGGAGCCATCCAGATTATTAAGAACCATTATCAGTGTCTGAATTGGTAGTATATTTTGGTATGCTCCTTTTCTAGTTTCTTCATGCTTTGTAAAGTGTACATAGTAGAAAGGTTGAGTGAAGTGGTAATCGTCTCAGAGTTCAGTTTTATACCATTAGTGAAAATGGATGTTATCTCCACTAACACATTGACAAATAGGTTCAAGATGTTGCAAAACTTTTCTGAGTAGCCAAATTTAGATAGTAGATAGGTGTTAGAGTGTAAGTTGACTCTTGCATTTTGCTGTAGACAGTGGTAAAGTTGGATAAGCTGGTATTTTCAAACTCTGGTTTGGCTGTGACTTCTCGTGTGTTTTCTCTATCACTTATTTTTCTTTCTATTTCTTTGTACAGGTAGTTCTGAAGAAATAGAGAGGGACAAAATAACAATGAAAAATGTTCTAATTTTGACTTGAAATAGCTGGAGATAGCATAGTACGAGAAAGCCTAAAAATTGTGTCCATTTAAATATTTCTGTTGGTCAATATGACATGAAAAGGCACTTTACTTTGATGAAGACTTTGTTTCTTTTACAGAGAAAATGCCCCTAATTCTCTTTGGGTGACCTTACTTCTTAATCAATGTCATAGAGAAGCTGGAGACTATTAGGCAGAAACTTTCTTGGCTTTTGGCAACCTCTTTCCTTAACTATCTATGTCTCCACCATTCTTTTTTACTTTAACTCCAGTCTACAGAAAGAGGCTATTCCTTCGATTTCAGGCTATTTCTTCTACCTATGTTCATTCTCATTTCCTTGTTCTGTCAGTTATGTTCCCTTTCTCCTCCCTTTTTCTTCAATCTCACCCTCTCTGGTGGCTCTTCCCACTTAGCACTTGACATGCTCAGTCAAGTTTCATTGGCCATATCAATGTACTCCATGTGCCCATCATCAAACCATCAGATGCTTTTCTTCCTGTATTTTCTATCTCATTGAATGATATCAGTATTCATCCAAGATAAAAATCTGTCATGCTAAGAATCTTAGACTTTAATCTACATATAGGTCACCAGGGGTCCCTAGAGAGTTTTAAGTTGGGTTAGAAAGGGACATAATTAGATTTATTCTCTTGCTCTTTTACCAGTTGACTGAGAGTCCATGAGTTAAAGGTATTTATTTAGTTGTAGTGATCTGTTATCAGTAAAATACTGTAGCATGGAGGAGGAGTATATACAATATTGTAAAGTGCAAATGCATTGTATTAGTAAAAGTATAATATTAGAACTATGGAGGCTTATCTTCCTAGAATTGTTTGGGACTTGTAATGTCTGGAAATAGAGGTAGACTAAAGAGCTGGATGAACTGTTTTACTGCATGATCTAGTACATGGCACCCCACTGGAAATCTTAAAATTTTTTTATACCCTTACCATCAAAAGAAATTGAACATTCATTCCTGATATCTGTATATTTTTGTATTTATAAATTGTGTATGTGTGCTGCTTCATTAGTTCAGTGGTTCCAAACTTTCTGATTATGTACCACCTTCAGTAAAACATCTTTGAGTATATACACTCAATATCTGTATATTTATTTATTCATAAACTATATACATATGCACTACTCAACATTAGCTAGTATCTTAGGACAGGATATGCTTGCAGGGAGAGGTTCATTGTTAATAATGCATTAAATCCCTCTTTCAGATAGTTTTTTCTTTTTTTTTTTTTTACTTTATTTTGTACATTTAATAATTGAAAATATAAACAATTAAAAACTAAAAAGTAAACACTGATGAATAAATATATACATTTATCAATTAAATGTAATGGATACATATAATTTTTTTTTTTTAATCAAACAGTATGTTACACAATATATTTGGTTCATAGTAACGCATTTATACTGTATTTTTCCTTTTGTGTACAGATTGCTTCACTCAACATCATGTCCTCCAGGTTCATCCATGTTGTCATATGCTTTATGACTTCATTTCTTCTTACAGCTGCATAATATTCCATCGTGTGAATAGACCACAATTTGTTTATCCATTCATCTGTTGATGGACACCTCGGTGGTTTCCAACTTTTGGCAATGGTGAATAATGTTGCTATGAACATCGGTGTGCAGATGTCTGTTCATGTCACTGCTCTCAGTTCTTCTGGGTATATACCCAATAGTGGTATTGCAGGGTCACGTGGCAAGTCTATATTCAACTTCTTTAGGAACTGCAAAACAGTCCTCCATAGTGGTTGTACCATCCTGCATTCCCACCAACATGAAGAAGGTTCCTATCTCTCTATATCCTTTCCAATACTTGTAGTTCTCTGTCTTTTTAATAGTGGCCATTATGATAGATGTGAAATGATATCTCATTGTAGTTTTGATTTGCATTTCCCTAATCATGAGTGATGTTGAGCATTTCTTCATGTGCTTTTTTGCCATTTGTATTTCTTCTTTGGAGAATGTCTATTCAAGTCTTTCACCCATTTTTTAATTGGGACATTTGTCTTTTTATTGTTGAGTTGTAACATCTCTTTATAAATCCTGGATATTAAACCCTTATCAGATATGTGATTTCCAAATATTTTTTCCCATTGAGTTGGCTGCCTTTTCACCATTCTGACAAAGTCCTGTGAGGTGCAAAAGTGTTTAATTTTGAGGAGGTCCCATTTATCTACTTTTTCTTTTGTTGCACGTGCTTTGGGTGTGAAGTCCAAGAAACCACCACCTACTACAAGGTCTTGAAGATGTTTCCCTACATTTTCTTCCAGTAGTTTTATGGTCCTGGCTTTTATATTTAGATCTTTGATCCATTTTGAGTTGATTCTTGTATAGGGGGTGAGATAGGGGTCCTCTTTCATTCTTTTGGTTATAGATATCCAGTTCTCCCAACACCATTTGTTGAAAAGACTGTTTTTTCCCATCACCGTGGGCTTGGTAGGTTTGTCAAAAACCAGTTGACTGTATAGGTGAGGGTATATTTCTGGATTCTCAATTCTATTCCACTGATCGATGTGTCTGTCTTTATGCCAGTACCATGCTATTTTGACCACTGTAGCTTTGTAATATGTTTCAAGGTCAGGCAGCGAAATTCCTCCCACGTTGCTCTTCTTTTTTTAGAATGCTTTTGGCTATTCGGGTGCACTTACCCTTCCAGATGAATTTGGTAATTGTCTCCTCTAATTCTGTAAAGTAAGCTGTTGGGATTTTGATTGGTATTGCATTGAATCTATAAACCAGTTTGGGTAGGACTGACACTTCATGATATTTATTCTTCCAATCCATGAACACAGAATGTCTTTCCATTTGTTTAGGTCTTTTAAAATTTCTTTTAGCATTGTTTTGTAGTTTTCTGCATATAGGTCCTGTACTTCTTTGGTTAAATTAACTCCTAGGTATTTGAGTCTTTTTGTTGCTATTGAAAATGGAATTTTCCCCCTGATTTCTTCCTCAGATTGTTCAGTACTTGTGTACAAAAACATTACTGATTTTTGCATGTTGATCTCGTATCCTGCCACTTTGCTGAACTCATTTATTAGTTCAAGTAGCTTTGTTGTGGATACTTCAGGATTTCCTAAATACAGGATCATGTCATCTGCAAACAGTGAGAGTTTTACTTCCTCTTTTCCTATTTGGATGCCTTTAATTTTTTTGTCTTGTCTAATTGCCCTAGCTAGAACTTCTAGTACAATGTTGATTAACAGTGGTGACAGTGGGCATCCTTGTCTTGTTCCCGATCTTAGAGGGAAAGCTTTCAACCTTTTCCCATTGAGTATGATATTGGCTGTGGGTTTTTCATATATGAAAATTCCTCAATTCATATTGAGGAATTTTCCTTTTATTCCTATCTTTTGAAGTATTTTTATCAAAAAAGATACTGGATTTTGTCGAATGCCTTTTCTGCATCATGTGTTTTTTTTCCTTCAATTTGTTAACGTGGTGTATTACATTGATTGATTTTCTTATGTTGAACCAGACTTGCATACCAGGAATAAATCCCACTTGGTTGTGATGTATAAGTCTTTTGATATGCTGTTGGATTCGATTTGCAAGTATTTTGTTGAGAATTTTTCATCTATGTTCATTAGAGAGATTGGACTCTAATTTTCTTTTCCTGTGGAATCTTTATCTGGTTTTGGTATTAGGGTGATGTTGGCTTCATAAAATGTGTTGGGTAATTTTCCCTCCTCCTCAATTTTTTGGAAGAGTTTACAGGATTGGTGTTAATTCTTTTTGAAATGCTTGGTAAAATTCACCTGTGAAGCCATCTGATCCTGGACTTTCTTTGTTGGGAGATTTTTGATGATGGATTCAGTCTCCTTAATTGTGATTGGTTTGTTAAGTTCTTGTATTTCTTGTAGTGTCAGTGTAGGTTGGTTGTGCATTTCTAGAAATTTGTCCATTTCATTGAAGTTGTCTGGTTTGTTGGCATATAGTTTCTCATAATATCCTCTTAGTATTCTTTTTATTTTTGTGAGGTCATTTGTAATTTCCCCCCTTTCATTTTCTGATTGTATTTATTTGCATCTTCTCTCTTTTTTTCTTTGTTAGTCTAGCAAGGGGTTTGTCAGTTTTATTGATCTTCTCAAAGAACCAACTTTTGGTTTTGTTGATTTTCTCTATTGTTTTTCTGTTCTCATTTTCATTTATTTCTGCTTTAATCTTTATTATTTCTTTCCTTCTGCTTGCTTTGGGATTTGTTTGCTTTTCTTTTTCTAGTTTCTCTAGTTGTTCAGTTAAATCTTTGAGTTTAGCTCTTTCTTGTTTTTTAATATAGGCATTTAGGGCTGTAAATTCCCCCCTCAAGACTGCTTTTGCTGTATCCCATAAGTTTTGATACGTTGTGTTCTCATTTTCATTTGTCTCAATATATTTACTGATTTCACTTGCAATTTCTCCTTTGACCCACCGAATATTTAGGAGTGTGTTGTTCAGTCTCCACACATTTGCAAATTTACTTTTTTCCTGTCTATTATTGATTTCTAGTTTCATTCCATTATGATTTGAGAAGGCGTTTTGTATAATTTCAATCTTTTTATATTATTGAGAACTGTATTGTGACCTAACATGTGGTCTATCCTGGAGAAAGATCCATGGGCACTTGAGAAGAATGTATAACCCGCTGAGTTTGGATGCAGTGTTCTGTATATGTCTGTTTGGTCTAACTCGTTTATCATATTGTTCAAGTTCTCTGTTTCCTTGTTGATTTTCTGTCTATTTGTTCTATCTAATGATGTGAGAGGGGTGTTGAAGTCTCCAACGATTATTGTAGAAATGTCTATTTCTCCCTTCAGTTTTTGCCAGAGTTTGTCTCATATATTTTGGGGCACCCTGTTTAGGTGCGTAGATATTTATGACTGTTATATCTTCCTGGAGGATCGTTCCTTTTATTAATATATATTGGCTTTTTTCATCTCTTATTACTTTTTTGCATTTAAAGTCTGTTTTGTCTGATATTAGTATAGCTACCCCTGCTCTTTTCTGTTTACTATTAATGTGGAGTGTCTTTTTCCAACCTTTTACTTTCAACTGGTTTGTAAACCTGTATCTGAGGTGAGTTTCTTGTAAGCAGCCTGTGGATGGCTCATGTTTTTTTATCCATTCTCTCAGCCTGTATCTTTTGATTGGGGAATTTAATCCATTCACATGCAATGATATTACTGAAAATGCACTATTTATTTCCTCCATTTTATTCTTTGGTTTTCATATGTCATCTTGTTTTTGTCTCTCTTTTTACTCTTTTTGTTATCCTTTCTGCTTTTCTTTCTTCTATACTCTCCTCCAAGCCTCTCTCTCCTGTCTTTTTCTTTCAGGTTCTAAGGCTTCCTTTAATATTTCCTAAGGTGCAAAGGTAGATTATTTTTTACAAACTCTCTTAGTTTCTGTTTGTTTGTGAATACTTTATACTCACCTTCATATTTGAAGGACAGTTTTGCTGGATAAAGAATTCTCGGCTGGCCGTTTTTCTCTTTCAGTTTCCTAATTGTATCATACCACTGTCTTCTCGCCTCCATGGTTTCTGAAGAGAAATCTGCACTAAGTCTTAATGGACGTCCTTTGAATATGATCGTTTGCTTCTCTCTTGCTGCGCTGAGAAT
The DNA here is from genome assembly GCA_026826555.1 of Tolypeutes matacus. NCBI lineage: Eukaryota > Metazoa > Chordata > Mammalia > Cingulata > Chlamyphoridae > Tolypeutes > Tolypeutes matacus. The sequence goes on from JAKSZT010054030.1 coordinate 15,413,798, forward strand.
TTTCTCTTTATCTTTTAGATTTGACATTCTAAATAGTATGTGTCTTGGCGAAGGTCTCTTTGGATTTATTCTCATTGGGGTACGGTGTGCTTCTTGGACATGTAAGTTCATTTCTTTCGTGAGAGTTGGGAAATTTTCAGCTATTTCCTCAAATACTCTTTCTGCCCCTTTTCTTTTCTCTTCCCCTTGTGGAACTCCCATGACACATATGTTGTTGCGTTTTGTGTTGTCATTCAATACTCTGAGCCCTTGCTCAATTTTTTTCCATTCTTTTCTCTCTCTGTTCTTTTCTCTCTTCAATTTTAGCTGCTCTGTCTTTGGTATCACTTATTCTTTCTTCTATCATTTCAAGTCTGCTGTTGTATGCCTCAAATGTGTTTTTGACTCCACCTATTGTGTCCTTCATTCACATGAACTCCGTTACTTTTCTGTTCAGGATTTCAAATTCTTCTTTTTGTTCGCTCAATGTCTTCTTGATGTCATTTATCTCTTTGACTATATTGTCTTTCATCTCATTAATTTGATTTTGGAAATTTGTGCTCATCTCACTGATTAGTTCTCTCAAATTCTGCATCTCTTCTGGGACTTTGATGTATTCCTTTTCTTGGGCCAATTCTTCTATTTTCTTAGTATGACTCATAATTTTTGCTATTGTTTAGGCATCTGGTTAGGTTGTATTTTACTTAGATGCTCTAACTCTTTGTCCTTTATAGGGTTTTAGTGGCAGGAGGCTGGGAGTTACCACAGCTCTTTGATTTTTGGCTCAACCTTGATGGTTAGGATTGTCCTGCTGGTTGCTCAAAACTGGGCACTGGACCCAGTAATTGGTTGTACAGTCATTTCCTAGGGCCTTGGGCAGGGAGGCTCTAGAGGCCAGGAAAAGCCTCTCCTATTTATTTTTAACTTTCTTATGTGCACTTCCTTGGTCTGCCAGGAGATGGTGCTCATTGGCAGCTCTCAATTCAATGCCTGGTCAGAGTGTATTTGTTGTGACACAGACCAGATCAATGTGATAGAGCTTCCTGTCTGGGGGCTAAGAGCCTTGTAATTCAAACTTTCTGAGACAGTTCTCCAGTCTTCTCTGGTAGCCCCCTCCCTTTTCCCAGCTAGGAAATATTTCCATTCCCCTCTGAATCCTCAACAATCAGTCCCTGTTAGTAGAGGAGGAGATTGGGAGGTTTGTATATCTTTAGCCCCTTGCAGGCTCCAAGGCAAACAATGGCATAACTCCTCCCGGCCTGGAAGGGCTCTCAGGACAGGGCAGAACAAACCTGTGAGTCAAAAGCAGGGTCAGCCCCAGGCTCTCTCTGCCCTCTCCTGAGGAGTCCTCAACAATTAGTCCAGGCTAGAAGAGAGGGAGGTTGCGAGGGTCGGATTTCTCCAGTCCTTCCTAAGCTCCTAGGGCAAACCACTGTGTGGAAGGGTCCATGGGGCTCCGCAGCCCAAATTTGCGGGTCAGAACCTGAGTCAGCCTAAGGCTGTGTCCCTCTCTCTCCCCTTTCAGGGAGTGGTAGATCCCTGGAGCCCCCTTTGTCTGTAGTCACAGGCCCAGAGGCCCGAGAATTCTAGAGTGTGGGGGAGGGTGCCAGCAGCAGCAGGCACTGCTGGTTCCAACTCACGGTTCTGTCGTTGTGATTTCCCTTTTTTGTCCCTCTCTCCTCTGGGTGGTATGCAGCCTTCACCCGCTGTCCTAAACCCTAGAAGATCTTTTTCGGGGCTGTTTCAGCCTGTCCTCTAGCTATTTTTCTGGAGAAGAGATTCCTGTGTCTTACTAGTCCACCATCTTCCTGGAAGTCAGATAGTCTTCTTGATAATTTCATATTTTGAGGGATAATTTCTCACAGATCTGATTTGATTGTCATTATATTTACCACATGATATGTTTAACATGGGCCTCTATCCATTGCTGGGTAACAAACCACCCCAAAACTTAATGGCTTAAAACTCTACTGATATATTTTTTATGGTTCCATGAATCAGCAGTTTGGGCTGGACATAACTAGAGAGTTTGGAATCATTCATGTGACTGTCTGGCAATTGGTGCTAGCTGTTGGATGGGCTGTCTTGGTTCTCCCATGGCCTCTTATTTCCCATAAGACTGAATTATGCTTTTTCAGAGCATGATCTTAGGGCTCAGAGAGGGCGAGATCTGAAGCTGCTAGGTCTTTAGGGCCTAGCTCCAGAAATTGTACTCTGTCTACCACATTTTTAGTCAAAGCAAGTCACAAAGCCAGCCAGATTCAAGAGGATGGAGAAGCAGCTGTGTTATATTGCATAGGGGCACGGGCACAGGGAGGCACGATTCATTGGGGACTGTCATTATAATGATGTTTTCACACCAGGATGAGAAGTATTAACCATGCTATTTTCTCGTCATTTGTATATGCTAGCATTATTGGTATTAATAGTATTTTCAAATCATAGTTTCATTGTAGGAATATTTTAAAGCCACTTGTCTACTTTGTACAAGTTTAAATAAAACTATATAATCTAATTTCATTTAACAGGGCATACATAATTTATAATACATCACAACAAAGTGATAGAAAAGTAACATGAGGGTATCTGCACTGTCTTTCCTCAGTATAGTATACTTTGAATTCATACATGTGATATGACTCTCTGGCACAGAAGTGAAGTGAGGGTGTCAGAGTAAATTCTTAAATATTAGTAAAGTTTATTAATTTGTTTTTTTAAGATGGAAGTATATATAAATATAAGTGCTAAAGGGTTGTTTTTATATAACTTCTGAGATAGACACCCTTCACTTTGGGAACCATTGGTCCAATGTACTTGGAAAAGTTAAGTCCAGGTCAGGGATGTCAAATCTGTGGCACAGATATACCTATTACTGTCAACTCTGACAGATGTCAGTGATCCAGCAGGGCACTCTTCCCATTGCCCTAGATTGTTAGAGCCCTTCTCAATGCAGTGATTTTGGCCAGCCTTCACACACAGATCATGGATGGCTCATGAGATAAAATGTGTTTGCTACTTTGGTTATTAGAGATTAATTTTACTTGTGGAAGTGGTAGAGTTTTTTCATATATTTTATAGTTGGCATTTTAGGAAAAATTTCATCTCTGTGTATGTTATGTTTGAGAGTTTGGGGAAGTTGTGGCGATTCTGAGTTTAGTAATTTTTTTTTTTGTCAGTGGCAACTTGCCTTTAGTTTCCACATTCAAAGAAAATCTTTAAGACTATTTTCATATATTTTTGATTTGTGTTTATAATGGGAGAGAAAAAAGTCTAATCCCAGTATATGAGGTTTATTTTAATATTCTCTACAAAACCCAGTTGACAGTTGCAGTTTCCTGATGTGTGAGTTTGCCGACCTGAGTTCTTTTATAGCTTTTCATTCTAATATGTGCTGTCCTATAGTACCAAGGAGTTCACTACTTTAAAAAGCCTTGCTGAAATTCTAGTGTACTCACAGCTGCTTCTCATATCGCTGCTTCTCTGTGTCTTGCTGGCTAAAAGAGAATGCTTCTTCCACGCAGCCAGCAGGATTAACAAATGGCCAAGCTGAACCCCAGAGCATTCAGCCTTCTTTCTTGCTTTGACCCCATAACCTTTCCTCTTATTGGCAATGTGCTGGTGTTGACAGTTCTCCTGGTTCAGCCAGAGTTGAAAGATAATTGCTTGTGGAGTAGTGGCCGGGATGGTATGTGTTTTTGCAGCAAGGCCGCCCCCCCCCCCCCCCGCCATCCCCAGGCAAAGCTTTGGATCTGGTGCACATTTTAAAGCATGTGTTAAACTTTATGTGATGCCGATTAAAATGGAGGGCTCCAGGGTGAATTGGCAGAGCCCCACAACTGCATCTGCCAAATGACATACAGAGAAATGTCTTGCTACAAATGGAAGGGCTGAAATCTGTCTATGTTAGCAATATGAAGGACTGCAAAAAGAAAGGTAACTCTGGGCATGTCTATGTTTGCAGCCCGTGGATCATCCAGAATTGTTCAGCAACTTCTTTGTTTCTATGGTATTTTAACAGGAAAGAAAACCTTTCCATTTTTCTTTTTTCCCTTAAACAACAATAACAACAGCAAAACCCATATGGCAATAATAGTTTGCATTACCATGTCCTTCACTTCTCCATTTCCATTGAACATTAGTTAAAATAAACCTTACTTGGACCTAAGACATGGAATTGGAAGAATTATCTACCTTCTGAAGCTAGATTTGTGTGTCATTGGGATGAAATCTGTGAAGTTCATTCTTGATGGAAGCAAGCTCTTTACAAAGCAGATAAATTTATATCTAGAGCTTTCAGGATCAAGGTAACCTCAGGATTTCTTTTTAAAAAGAAAGTTTGTATTTATATCATGGGCATAGATCAACATTTCCTCAAAGACAATATTGGCAGCATTAGTATCACAGGTCACATTTCTTTAGACATTTTGTCCTGCTTTTATGGCAGGATTAAGAGAGAGAAAGCATCAGTTCTTTACAGGGATTTAGATATTTTGTTAAGAAAACAGGGTAAGGAATATAGAGTAAGAAGGGTTATTGGCACAACAAAAGGAAGAAAGAGTTTGAAGAAATTGGTGGAAAGGGGGATGAACTAGAGGAAACAGATAAAAGGTCAGGGATTATAAAATTAAGAGTAACGTCAATAAAATGTCAGTAAAAAAGCAGGCACAATTATACTGAGGTATGAATTTAAATACCTCCCACCCCCCAACATTGATATATTTTATCATATTCACTTTCTGCTCCAGAGACTGAAGAATTGTTTGATTCTATACAGTGTCTTTTTGTTTTTCATAATGGTCCAAAAGATGGCTTTAGGGATTCACTGTAGGACTTTGTTGTCATCTTGGGTATACTTGAGGTGGGGAGACATAACTTGAAAAACTTTACAAGTGAAGAAAAGCACTACATATAGCAAATCCTGGATTGAGAAAACAAATATATTTTATTGTTCAGGACTTTTTTTTTTTTTTTAATAAATTCTCTTTTTAAAAAAAAAAACCCCAATATGGATGTAGTCTAGTTTTCCAGGTGAGACCATTGGAGTCTGTTTTGCTTTTAAGGGTTTTCTGTGATGTATCATATTTCTTTGTTAAATCAAATTTCTTCTTTTCTTCTCCTCTCTCTCCTTTTTCACTCTTTTGAAATGGGGGTAGGTGTGGTTCAGGAAAAGGAAAGTGAAGTTTCTAGCTGTTTGCCTACCATTTTGGAACTTTTATTGAATTTCATACCATTTCTTTGTTTTCCTTTAGTATTAAAGCTCAGCATTTGAGCCATGAAGATCCTTATTTCTAGGGAGTATTTTTGTCTTAAACTTTTTTTTGAAGGATTGTTTCAGAGTGGCCGCGACGATTGAAAATCTGTTTTTTTTTTTATGTGGAGTCTTGGTTGGGTTTAATTGGATTTGCCCTGAGGATATTAGAGTTGACTTCATGTAAAAGAAAATTGAAACCTAAGATTCCACTTAGTTTCCTCTCCTGGACTTCTGTAGCATATTTTGCACACAGAGAAAATGTAGTCAGTCACTAAATCCTTACAACAAACAGCATTTCTTTCCAAGGATCATCTTCAAATAGTTCATTTCAAATGCCTTTCAAATGGGTTAGTTACTAGATGGAACCTTCACCTTATGTGAAACATTTTTAATTGGTGAATACTAGGAAAAAGGAAGAGGAGGGTTCTGTACAATTATTTGTGCAGTGAAAGTTGTAAAAGAGAGGTAGGGAGATAGAAAAGGAATTTGGAACTTGTTAGTAATCACATAATATTCTCCTTATTTAATGCTTTCACCTCACTAATTTATTTTGATATGTGGAAAATTGTGTTTAATAATATCTCGGAATTTGAGTACAGTTTTTTAAAAAAAGTCAATGACAGCCCTCTGAACGTTTAAACTTGTTTATTGTATCTTCATTCTGTGTTTATTCAGTAAGTATTTAATGGAATTCTTCAACTCTTTCATCTGCAGTAGTCTATAAGAATTTCATTGTCCTGGTCTTTTTTTCTGTGGACAAATCCTAATTTGTCATTATCTCTCTGAAAATATGGATTTTTCAGTTAAATAGAAATGACCTTTATAGTCACAATTACATGATGTGTGTTTTCACTCATTTTGAATATGTTTTATCAGCTGACATGACTCAAAATTGCTTTATGAAGAGGGCTTCGGTTTTTTTATTTGGACAAGCCAAGCATCCTTCCTTGGTCCTTTTGTAACAACTCTAATTCTAATATGTGACAGTACTTTGTGTCTGAAACGCTATTATCTTCTCACCCCTATTTCTTCTTATAATAAATATTGTTCTGTTCCTCATATACCTAAAAAAAAAGAAAAAAAAAAGTCAAGATTAATTATCTTTATGAATTATACTTCATTTATTCTTTCATTCGGCAATTAACTATTGAGTACCTATTAAAAACAAGACACTATATAGTAGGTCAGATGTTGATATTTGTTATGGACAAAAATAAAACAGGGGAGGTTTAGCTATTATTTTGAATTGGGTAAGGTGTCCAACCCCTTAGTGTTCTTTATCTAGACACTTAAAAAATTAAAATGTTGATATTTGCAGATTGATTGTCCCTTAACATCACCTGAAACTAAATATTTTGTTAGAATTTAGGCTGTCATATGTGGCAGCATTTAATGCTTCTACCTCTTTGATAGCCCAGTTTTAGCTATAAACAACTATTTATGAAGTAAATGGGCTTAAAATTTTGTGTTTGAAAAGTGTGCCAAATGTACGCTATGGACCATGGTTGATGATAATAGTCTGATATTACCTCATAATCTGTAATGAATGTTCCACCACGGTGTGGTGTGTTGGTGAGGGAGTGTTGTATGGGAATTCTACATGTGCATGATTGTTTTGTAGGTTTACAACCTCTGTAATAAAAATATATTTTTAAAAAATAGGGTGGTTGGGGGAAAAATACACCAAATGTAGATAGGGACTATAGTTAGTAGTAATATTTTGATGATGCTCTTGCATAGTTTCTAACAAATACTTCACAACAATGCAAAGTGTTGGTGGACGGGTGATGCATGAGACTCCTGTATGATGTCATGCATTTTTATTTTGAAAGTTCACAATCTTTACTATACACTTATTGTTTATGCATGTTCATGTATGAATGATATACTTCAATAAAAAATATATTTTAAAAAAAATTTGTGTTTGTTCTTGGTATTTTTCAAAGAATTTTTGGCTAATGCAAACATATATACAGCAGGTATATACAGCAGGTCACCAAATAATAATATTCTCTCTTTCTTTTTTTAAGGAGATGCATTTGAAACTTTAACTTCAAAGAAGTTTGTTTTGCATTATACATTTATATATTAAGTAAAAGGTGGATTTGGATGCCTTTCCTATTTTTGTTGTAATTGGCATTTCTGATTAGCTAAATCATTTTTAGCCAAGGTGTTTGTTTGTGTTCTGCTATTTTATTTCAGGGCTGTAAAGTTTGAAATGATTCAGTCTCTTGTTTGACACTTGCAATTTTTACTTATTTTAGTCTATGGTAGGGTTTATGAAATAAATTTGTGAACTCCCTGAAAGTGTTTTCAAACATGTTTGTATATTTGTCCCTATATGTACGTGTGTATTATCTTGGTTCATAACTTTCATAGACTCTTCAAGGTGGTCAGTGTATTAGTCACTGCTCAATCAGAAAAGTAGAACTGCCAGGTGAGTGCTTAACCAGCTCCCACAATTATGTAAGGTCAGATCTGTTACCTTTGTGTCTGATGCAGGACTCAGTTCAACCCCAACTACCCAGGTATCTAAGTCATTCCACTTGTAGGGTGATCTGGATGGACCATTTTCTTGGGGGAAACCTCCTATAGTAGTTTGAGTCTTTTGTGGACCCCAGAAAATTATGTTCTTAAATTGGCCCATTTCTGTGGGTGTAAACCTGTTGTGAACTTTTGATTAGATTAGATTCAGTTAAGGGGCTTTGATCAGATCAAAGCCCAGGCATAGCCCAGGGTAGGTCTTAATCCTCTTACTGGCGTTATTTATAAATTGGAATTGGTGGAGCTGCAGAAATGGAGAGAAACCCCCAGAAGCTGAGAGAGAAGGCCCTGGGAGCCAGAAGCTGAAATTGGTGGAACACTGAAACTGAGAGAAAGCCATAAGAGTAAGAAGCTGAAAGCAAGGAGGCCATGAGGAGAGGGGAGAGATGAGCGGATGCTACCATGTACCTGAAACCACATAGCTGCAGCTCAAGAAGAAAGCATTTCCTGATGATGTTTTGCTTTGGACACTTTCATGGCCTCAGAACTGTAAACTTTATGTTAATAATTCCCCATCATAAAACCAACTCATTTCTGGTATATTGCCTTGGCAGCCTTTGGCAAACTAAAGTACCTCCTCTGTCAGTATCTTTTGGTGATTTTTGTGTGTGGGGGGGGGGTGAGGGAGGGAGTTGGTCAAAATTACCTCAAGAAAGAGTTTCTAGAATCATTCTTGCCTGCCAGCATTTGAGGGGTCTAGTGGGGGAGAAAAGTGGAGGTTCTCCACATTTATTATATAAACTTTTAATACCCTCGTTTTCAGAATGGCTCTCTTCTCAATTGTGACAGCCTTCCCCCAGTCCAGAGACCCTCTATTTTACCTTCTCTGAGAATAAACCCCAGTTTCTCTTTGCTGTGGTGAGGAAGGGACAATTGATTGACTAGATGAAGCTGGAAACATGTTGTGAGGGTCTAACTGCTTCTTAAGCAGACTTTCAATGAAATCCTTTAAACTTTATTTTTAACCTACCCTTTCAGAGGTACCTAGTGCTACCAGTGTGATACAAGTTAGGCTTTCCTTACCAGTTGCTTTATCTGGTCTGCTAGGTCAGTTACCATCTGGTTCCTCTGCTTTCCAACTTCCAATATTTTTTGGCTGTTGGTTCTTCTGTAAGTCTTTGATTTTGTAGGTTTATGCCTTAAAAAAAATTTTTTTTTTAGGTTGTTTAGTTTTGTTTTAGTGGAGTTTTGAGGAAGGAGTTCAGTTCAGTGTGTGTGCTCAATCTGCCATCTTTAACTTGAAGTCCTAGAACTTTACCAAAGACAATATAAAAGAGAATGGTGTACAACTAGCAGTATTGAACAAAATGATAGGTTGCAAATAGTGCCCAGTAGCTAGCAATTAGTATATTTCTGAGCATCTGGGGAAACACATTTCAAGCAATTCTTTTCAGACTATCTATAAAATACTATCAAATAAGAAAAACCATAGAAGTGAAATTTTGGATGAAACTAAGATTTTATATTTTAGTATATACGAGATGTGTATTCTCTATTTGCGTAGCATATTTTGTGCTGAGTATCATTATTTGGAATATAAGTGCTGTTTATATGTATTATACAGGGCTTCCTCTGTTTACTCTGAAGGAATAAGACTATAGCAGCAATAGTTAAGATTCCTTATATGAGAAGTTCAAATACAAATAATTGAGAAAGTTTGGTTAATTTCACTAGTGGGAAGAATGAAGAATTCAGAATCTTGCTTATGGTTATATAGAAGTACACTAATGCTTCACCTCTGAAACAAGGACCTTTTCAGATAATATTTCTTGGCAAAAATTCTTATTCATAAGTTGTTTTGCATCAGTAGTATTATCAAATTATAATTGCATGTTCTAAGAGACCTACTGAAAATAGAATTTTTTTTTTCTAATAGAGTATCTCTCTCTCATTACCTCATGGTATTTTCTGCTTTATTCTATCTTAAACTTTATTAACTCAGTAAATTTTGCATATTATAACATGTTGGTTAAGTCACAGAATTCTGTGGATGGCTTTTCTAAAGACTGAGCTTGCCTAAGGAAATCTACTGTCCCAAGCTCCAGACTTCATGTATGATAGAACTTGAAAGAAAAACTCTTGGCTGAGTCTGAATGCTAAGAACCAGCTAAGTGGTTTTCTCTGGAGAAAATTGGAAAAATGGAATTATTAAGCCTAGCAATTGTAGTTGTTGATGGAAATGCTGACAGGCTGATCTTGTTTGGTGCCACTGTTGTGAGAAGTCAATCAATATTAGATATATTGTAAGAGCTGCTGCATATGTACAAGCTTAGTCATGTAGACCTGGTCACATACAAATAAACCCCTTCAAAAATGTTAAGTAATTTCCATAAAAACATTTATTCTATTCTCCTTCTTAAGCCAAATTCTTGTTGTTTATGGCTTCCTGTACCAAACAGTTCCTGATTGTTTCAAAAAGCAAAACATGTCCTGTGTGGATTAAGCTGCTGAAATGCCTTTTGGGCATTGTTTATGAGTCTGTGCTCTTTATTTTCAGAGAGAAAGTGAATACTTTAATGTCTTCCATATTCCATAAATCTGTCCCATGCTACAATTCAAAGCTGTGTGTGTTTTTGTTAGACGTTACTTCTGGTTGTACTTAGAGAAGAAAAGCTGCCTAAGAATGTTAGTGAATATTTGGGTGATGGTGGCACACTCCCCTAAAGGGGAGTTAATGCTGGTTGAAGGTGTTCTTGTTTTTTTGTCTCAAGAAAGTAGTCACCAAAGGTGCTGCTACAGTCAGTAGTGGTGTAAGTGCTCTGAGATTGCTTTGCACCAGTAAGTTTCCTATTGGCTCATCCTTTTGAACCAGTGTTCCCTTGATACCACTGTTAGGTAGTGCAGACAGTGTGCCTCCCTAATCCCTGAATAGAGGGAAGTTGACTTTGCTTGCCACGAAATGAGGCTATCTTTAGTGACTGAGCAAAAAGTAATTTGAGTTGGAGATTAAAGTTTACTCTTTCTTAAACATTTTATTTTGAAAAATTTCAAACATATAGAAAAGTTGAAAGAATTGTGCAGTCAACACCCATATTTACCCATTACCTAAATTCTATAATTAACAATTTATTATGCTTGCTTTATAATGTATCTATCCATCTATTATCCATCAGTCTATCACATACTTTGTTTAATCTATTTTTTTAGAGTAGTTGTAGGGTTACAGAAAAATCATGCAGAAAGCATAGAGTTCCCATAAACCCCCCCCATACACACACACACACACACACACAGTTTTATTCACTATTGCTTAACATTTTGCATTAGTGTGGTACTTTTGTTACAATTGATGAAACAATATTATTATAGTTATACTATTAACTGTGGTCCATAGTTTACATTAGGGTTTGCTGTTTGTGTTTACAGTTTTATGGTTTTTTAAACTTTTTTATTCTGGTAACATATATACAACCTAAAATTTCCCATTTTAACTGCTTTCAAATAAACAGTTCAGCAGTGTTAATTATATTCACAATGTTGTGCTACCATTCTATCATTCATTACTAAAACTGATGAGTTTTTTTTGACAAATGTATATAGCTGTTTAACACAAACCCTTAAAAAGCTATAGAACATTACCATCATCCCAGAAAGTTCCCTCATGCCCTTTCCAAGCTCAATCTCCAGCTCTTCTTTCCCTTGAGGGAACCATTTATTCTGATTTTTCCTCCCCAAAATAAATTAGTTTTGCCTGTTCTACAACTTTTTACGGCTGAACAATATTCTGTTGACGGACACTTGGGTTGTTTCCACTTTTTGGTTATTGTGAATTATGCTGCTATGAACATTGGCATACAAGATTGTTTGTGTCCCTGTTTTCAGTTCTTGTAGGTATACACTTAGGAGTGCAATTGCTCGGTCATATGGTAATTCTATGTTTAAATTTTTGAGGTACTGTCAAACTTTTTTCCACAGTGGCTGCACTATCTTATATTCCCACTGGCTCTCCTTATCTCTTACGGTTACCCTGTGGTTTGCATGTGAGCCCATCATCTCTCCTTCCACAATAAAATATCTAGGAGTTTGTGTACTTTCTGTCTTACTACTGTCTAAATTTTATCTGGTTTAAGTTGTGATCCTTAGCTCTGAGATTGTGTTTCTTGAATAGAATAAATAAGTCAGCCTATCCATTTGTGGAAAAGGAATCTTGGAAAGAAAGAGCAGATGGTTGGAGCCATTGTATTTCTTACCCAGCTGGGAAGGATACTATTTTCAAATGTTATTTCCATTGTGTTTAATATGACTCAAGGGTCTTTTCCCAGCACCTTTTTTATTTGGCCATGTGTTTTGGCAGCTCATGGTGCGAAAGGGAACCCTGGTTAAGGGTTTGATAATAGGAATTAACCAGTCATTGTGACTAGCAAGATTAAAGACCTTTTCAGACAGATTGTATCAATTTTTTAAAGATATGAGGGTTAGAAACAACTTTATGGACTGAAATTAAGCCTTCCTCCTATTTCATAGCTAGTGGAGAGAAGGGACTTAGAAGAGTTATCATTTTACATGGTATATGCCTCTGGCAGCAAAAAGCGTTTTTAGTTATTAATACTGTTTTTTTTTTTTTTTTTAACAAATTAAGACAACAATATTTTTTTATTACTGGTGTCTTTTAGGAAATCTGTGAACATGTGTTCAGGGGAATCCCCTTTCATGCCAACTACGCTACCATTACTTTTTCGAACCTCTTGAGAGGCTTGGAGTCAATTTTTTATGATTGAAACTTGCCTGGCTAACATTTTATATGCTAGCCTAAAAGTAGAGCTTAGAGGTTTGAGGTAGCTTAAGTGTTAGCCCTCTGCATTTGGCAAATGCTTTCAATTACTACTCAATAGATTTTTCTGTATGTGCACACATATTGGAATTTTAGGTATAGGTCAGGTATGGATAAGAGTTGGCACACATTAACTGCTTTCTTGTGAAGAGATTCATGCTCTCAACATCATTTGAGAGCCTGTGTTCTATCAGGTTTTGTATTTGGGATTCAAAGTCTAATGACATATCTCTTGCCTTCAGTAAGCTATGAAACTAATAAGGATGTCAGACTAATCAGTGACTATAGTATGATACCATGGTGGATGTGTGCACATAGGTTTTTGTGGGCTCACAGAGACAACTACATGAGATTGAGATAAGTTTTGAGGGTGAAAATGAGTTGGCCAGATGAATAAGGGGAAAATTCTTTTCTAGGCAGAGAGAATATGCTGTTCTAGGGCTTGGGGGTTTGTGTTCAGAGAACTATACGTAGTAGTAGTTCCTGGATGCCTGAGTGAAGTATGTGTTTTTGGAAGTGTGCTGAGAGATGAGAACAAAGAGGTATGCTAAAACTAGATCATGATGGGCTTTATAGACTAAGTTAAAGGAATTGAAATTTTATCCTTAAGGCTAAAATAAGTTTCTAAGGAGGGTGTTGATATTGTCAGAGTTGTGTGTATAAAAATCACCCTGGCGGGAAACGGCTGTGGCTCAATCAGTAGGGCTCCCGTTTACCATATGGGAGGCCCCGGGTTCGGTTCCCGGGGCCTCCTGGTGAAGGCAGGCCTGCCCGCACGGCGTGGTTGGCTGACCCAGCGAGCACAGGCAGCAAGGGGGGGATAAATGAATAAATAAATAAAATCTTTAAAAAAAAAAAAAAAAAAAATCACCCTGGCAGCAATCTGAGAATTAGTTAAAGAAGGAACAACTTGAAGGCAGGGAGCCACACTGAGGATCAATAACCCTGTAGCTAAAGATGAAAAAATATGCCTTTTTGCATTGTTTGTTTTGTTTGTTTCTGACTTTTTTTTCTTGGATTGGTCTGATCTAAGACAGAATGGGGAGATGAACAGGGTAGGGAATAAGGGTTATATTTGGAATGGAATAGCAAAAACAGTAATGAGGAAGACTTAAATTGAGTGCTTATTATTTGTTGGGCACTCTTCTAGAGATTTTACATGAGTTATCTGATTATCATTTTATTTATAATAACTTGAGGTAGTACTATTATTATCCCCATTTTACAAATGGGGAAAGAGAGGCACAAAGAGCTTTAAAAAATTTGCCCAAGGTCACATAGCTGAGTGGCAGAGCCAGAACTTGAACCCAGGCAGTCAGGCTCCTGAGCCCATGATTTTATAAAAACCCATTTCTAAAAGTAATTTCAGACTTACAGAAAAGTTGCAAAAATAGTACAGACAACTCCCACTTTATCCAGATTCTCGAAATGTTAATATTTTACCACATTTGCTTTTTTCTTCTCTCTTTACATCTAATTACACATATTATTTTTCCAAACAGTTTTAAAGTTAATTGCAGACACAATGCCCCCTTTCTAAATATATCTCTATATTCTCTTACATAATCACAGTATTATTATCAAAATAATGAAATTAATATTGATACAGTATTCTTATCCAATCTACAAACCTTATTCAAATTTTGTAAAAAAAAAAAAAAAAAGAGCAGTTTTCTTTTGGCCCAGGATCCAATCCAGGAGCACGTGTTCAGAGCCTGTGTCTTACTCTCTGTATGTGTAACCGGCTGGTGACCATTGTTAGTACTACCAGAATCATTGTCTTCAGCTAAGCATTGATTATATTCCTTTTTTCTTTTGAAATCTTCTCTTGCCATTTCTCCCAGCTTCAAAGATTTAATAATTTCAAGATTCCCCTTTTGTCTCTTCTTCAGAATATTTTCCTGGTTATAAATGTGCACTTTACCTTTTCTTTCACTTCCTTCCAATTCATTTTATGACTTTCACATTATCATTTAAGTTCTATAGAGTTACGCATTTTTAATCATTTAGAAATATTTTTTCTGCCAAATTTCCTTTCTTCTCCCATACACTTCCATAAGCCTAATCTTAACAGATTACAACTAGGAGAGCCACATTTCCTTTGTTCACATTAAAAATAAAATTAGAACTGGGATTCTTAATCTGGGGCCCATGGACTTCAGGTCCAGGGGATTTGTTAACTGTCTGAACAATTATTGGCAAAACCTTATGTATTTGGATGTATTTCTGGGGAAAGGGCCCATCCCTTTCATTAGGGTTTCAAAGTAGAATGATTTTAAGAATTACCCTATTTGTGTGTTAACTACTAGAGTTGAAAGACTGCATCTTCAGGTATTTTCTGTGTTTCATGAAACCTTAGTAGGCAACAAAAAGTAGGTCCTAACAAATGTTAACCAAGTGCACTTATTGAGAATTCACATTGCACACCAGTATTTCCATGTTCCTCATTTAAACAGAATGCTGTTTTGTTTATGTTTTAACCATCAGTCTTCTCCGGGTCTTTAACAAGCAACCCTATCTCCTTCCCATTACCTCCTCTTCCAGGGAACTAGTGCCCATTCAGCCATACTGTTTCACTACTGGGCAGTGTATTATATGCTGATAGTAGCAACATTTATAGGCATTGAAACAGAAACTTGTAATTGTGTTACAAATGTTCAGCAAGCCACATTTCATGACCACTTTTGCAAGAAAAAATTCAAAGTGTGAACAGCTGCTGGTGCATTGTATTTGCATTTCTAAAATTTCAAGTGAAGATAAAACTTTAGCAGCTGTGATAGATAGATTCCTGCATTTGACCTAGTGCTTCAGGGTGTGCTGTACATTGATGTCATCAGGTTGTCAAGGCCCTGGTGAGAACTGTGGGTAGAGGGAGAATCTGAGAGATGAAAACAAGTTTGTTATTCTTTTAAGTTTTTGCATTTTTTCCTAGATAGTCCTACTGGAATCTAGCAATCCCATAGTCACTAAAAGAGTCGTTGATTTAGGAATTCCAGTGGTAGATTGTCCTTAAATCACGTGTGCCTTAGAAATATTAAAGTAGTTATCTCTTTCATGGATTGCCCATATTTTAATTTTGTGTATTTTGAGTTGTATGTCTTTAAGAGACTTTAATTTTGCCTCAGAATATGTTTGGATTTCCTCTTCTGTCTTCACTTAAGGCACGTTGAGGAACTATTTTATGAGATCCAAATGCTTAAGGGCAAAAATAAATGTTGTTGATGACATTACTTTAAGCTCTTTTCTGGTAATATTTATTAATAAATTGCATTTTTCTTTTCTCTAAGAGTTATAATGTAAACTGTCAAGCAATATAGCACTTTGACTTTTGGGCCCACTGAAGCCCATCATAGAGTGCTTTGGAGAGGATCCAGATGAAAGTAGTATAAAAGATTAAAAGTGTGAAGAGTAGACTTGAGGGTGTTGGGTGCCTGAAGCTGGAGAGGGACAGGAAAGGATCTGTCTACAATGCTTTGAACAGCTCTTCTTATAAGTTTGATGGTACTTAGTTATTTTTTACTGT
Organism: Tolypeutes matacus; assembly: GCA_026826555.1. NCBI lineage: Eukaryota > Metazoa > Chordata > Mammalia > Cingulata > Chlamyphoridae > Tolypeutes > Tolypeutes matacus. The sequence continues at coordinate 15,429,866 of JAKSZT010054030.1, forward strand.
TGGAAGCTCCCTCTCCTCCCCCAGCCAAACTACAGGAAGGAAAGGTTATGGTCTATGTTGGCCAGGTAAGAATCAGGTAAAGTTAAGGCTGCATGGATTATGAAAGAGCAGATTTTTGGTCCACTGATCTTAATAAGAAAGGTAAATTAAAGTTTTGTCTGGAATGACTTTGTTTTGGAAGTCATTTGAAGACCTTTTAGTCCAATGTCTTCAAGTCCAAGATTTTATGTATTTTGACATTCTGGTACTTACTTTTAGTGGGGTTTATAATAAGAATGATAATTGAGTTTTTCTTCTGATTCGTTTGGTTCTGAATTATCATTTTGATGTGTCATAACATGGGATAACCCAGAACTTTTATGTTATGGTTTTTGGTATGAATTCTTTCCTTGTTTGAAAACCAAAGCCTATGCAGTTAGTGGTGGTATCTTCTGCAGCTGCCCAGGAAGTAGGAAGGTCTTGTGATCTGAATTACTTCACAAGAATACAGTTGACTTCTGATTAGATAGGGATGATTTTTCTTGCCTTCTTTAGTTAGAGTTATTGCCTCTGTTTTGGAAATGGTGTTTGGTGGTTCCCCCTGTGACAACTTCCCTCTGCACTCTCAACCACCAGACCTGTTAATCTTATTGAAGACTTCAGATTTTATATGCCGTCTGTGCAGGTAGCCGGATGCCATATGCTGTTAATTTCTGATTCCACGAAGGCCAGATCATACAGCTGGAAATGATTGAAAGGAAAAGCATGTTCTTTTGTTTAACAAGACAAAGCCTATTGTGTACTCTGCTTCTGATGCTTAAAAGATGTATTTTTCCCCCTTACTGCATAGAATAGGGGGCTAAAAGTTTTGAACTCTTCACTTAAGAAATTACTTTTCCAGACAAAAGAGCAAAACAATGTTTGTTTAAATTGTTCTCTGGAACATGACTGATAGTGTTTACAACATTTCTATGACATTTTGATCCAGTGGGGAGTACTTGGAGAGGTATTTAAAGTGCTTTTCAGTAAATCAGATGCTTTGTAGTGTTTGAACCTTAAAAAAAAAAAAATCATTTGAGAGGTTGGAAGTTCTGAGTTGAGAGACAGAAAATGGCCAGGGTATTTTTTAAAGAGTAAGCATGAGTTATCAGAAGTAAAACTTTTTTTTTCCCTCAAAAATTGAAATTTCCTTTTAAACTAGAATGGCATACACACATATCTGCCCGCTAGTCAATAAGAACTTCTTTGGAAAAATCCTTTGAGGGTATATGTGTGTGTGTATATGTCTGCTTTGTTTTATTTGTGTGTGTTTATTTTTTGATGGCCTTTAAACTTTTTAATTTTATTACAGAGGAAGCTATAGCTTCATTCAGGTGCCAGGGACATGTTGGTAGAATGTAGAGCTAAAAGTAGAGTATACAAAGAAAAATTTGAGTTTTGTATATTCTATTTAATTCTGATGTTTGACATCCCAGTTCAAAGCATTTAGTTACCTACCTCAGGGATCACGTGAGCCTCAAAATTCTCCATATGAAACATTCAAGTAATTGACGCAATTTGAATGGTTACTTAGACACTTATACAGAATCCCAGCTCTTAATGGTAGATGTTTGATGATATTCTTTTTAATGACATCAGAGTAGTACAATGTTTAAATATCTTTAAACTGGGAGAGATTTTGTTTCAGCTTTTAATGTATTTCTTTTTAGCAGCTACAGCAATGTTGCATTATAAAGTTTCAAACATTAAAGTCAGTACAAAGTTCAAAGAATCAACTAGTGATATACCTTGATCATATAGCATTTATCATTTACTTTCTTCTGGACTGTATCATGTTGGGTGTACATGTTGCCTATACAGATTATGGAAGAGCAAGATATTTTAGTAGTGCTTGTTTTGAGTGGTGTCTAGAGAAACAGGTCAACCTGACTTTGTAGATATCTGAGATTGATATTAGCCTAAAGATATGAAAGGAAATATATTTAGGAAGAATTCAAGCATTATTCTGAAACATATTATGTGTTGGGCAATGTTAGTTAAATTGACAGTGTCTGTTCTCTATGTCTTTATAAGCAAAAACAGACAACATGATCTGTTTAATACTGTTTTTTCAGTCAATTGCACAATCTTTTAAAATGTGTAATGAATCCTTACCAGTAGAAGATAGAAATGATTTAAATAGAAATGATTTAAATAAATGGATATTTGTATAAATGCATATTGTGTTTACATGAGTTAGCAAGAGTGTGAAAAGTAAGTGAAGAACTCTGAAAGTTCAGATGGCACTGAACTTGAATGTTCAGAAGGCATCCAAGATCATTAACTATCAAATTACTTTGTATAATAGGTGAGACTGTGGATTTAAAAGAATGTTGAGGTGGGGAGCTTGATCATCTGCAAAAGTGAGGGTCTTCTGAATTATAGGGCAAGACCTGAGAGAAATCTCAGAAGAAGGGTAGTGTCACTGAAGGGAAACTGAGAGTGGGCTTTACTGGCAGAAATAGAAGGGCCAAACTGGGGAGGTAGGAAAATGAGGTTAACTGGGACTTTCTGGTGAAACTCACTGAAAGAAAGAAATCATAGATCCATAAAATCAAAATAGTGAAAGAAACCTCCCCTAAAATTCATATAATCTAACATTTCTGCAAATGCAAAAATTCTTCAGCATTCCTTTTAAATGAAGGGAAGCTTTAAATGTTAAAAAATTCATTTGGTCAGTGTATTAGTCAGGGTCCAGAGAAACAGAATTGACAGCTTCCCTCCCTCCCTCCCTCCCCTCCTCCCTCCCTCCCTCCCTCCCTCCCTCCCTCCCTCCTTCCCTCCCATTTATTTATTTATTTATTTATTTATTTATTTATTTTATTATTAAACATTATAGGAATTTACTCACATGACTGTTGTGATTGGGAAGTCCAAATTCTATAGGGTAGACTGCAAGTTGGGAAATCTAATGGCAGTTTCAGTGAATTCCACAGGAGAAGCTGGCTGGCTGAAGAGATATAAATTCTTCTTTTTGACTCTTGAAATCATCAGTTCTCCCTTTAAGGCCTTTAGTTGATTGGATGAAACTTCTCTCATTGATGAAGGCATTCTCTTTTATTGATTGTAGATGTAATCAGCCATGGGTACAATCACTGACTAATGATTTAAATCCATGAAATGTTCTCACAGTAGCAATCAAGCTAGTGCATGTTTCACTAAACAACTGGACATCATAATCTAGCCAAGTTGACACATATACTTAACCATCAAAGACAGTCAATAAGTATTTATTGTTTGTTCTGTGCACCAGACACTGTACTAGTAATCTGTAGATACAAGTATGAAGAAAATAGAGTCTTTCTGTTCATGGGCCTTTTTGTGTAATTGGGGCATGATGGTTGAGAAAGACTAACCATAAAGAATTTCAGAACTAAATGCATGCTTATAATTGGTAATAAGAATTATTTTCATTCCAGTGATAGAAGCCCAACACAAATTACCTTAGGGAATTTCCTGGTATACCTAATTGAAAGTTCCAGGAGTAGATCTTCCTTCAAGCACAAATGGATCTAGGGATGCCATTCATATCTGCTTTTCTTTGTGATGACTTCATTCTTAAGGAGACTTTTCCCACAGGGTATCAAAAATGGCCACCAGTAGCTCTAGGCTTAATAATGTTCAGCATTAGCCATGTGTTTCTCCAGATCAACAAAAGCCCAGGGCATGACTCAGCTTGAGCAGAGGCTCAATCCTAAATTAAGACCAGAAGAATGGGGTAATCTGGCTAACCATGGTCATATGGTACCCCATGTTGGGGAAAGTAGGGCCCTGTTATTGACAGTCACATTCATTCATTCAGTAAATAATCATATACCATACCCCAGACCAGTTGATTCTAATATGTATCCAGGTTTGATAAATACTGATATAGGTTGTTGAGAGTCTATGTAAGGACTTAACTTTTAGTGAGATGGTGAGATGGAAACCACTGAAGGGTTTTACCAGGAAAGAATGGATCACTTTTTTGGCCTTTCGAATACATCACTTTCACTGCTGTGTGGAACAAAGACAAGGAGGTTGAGGGTAGACATAAAGAGACCAGGTAGGAGGAGATTTTAATAATATAGGCAAAAGACCAGCCTCTAGGTGTAGAGATGTTGAGAAGGTTTATGTTCTGGATTTACTGTATTTTGAATGTAGAGCCAATAGATGTATTAAGTGGGTTGTAGGAGAATGAGAAATCAAGAATGACTCTTTTTTTAAACAAATCAGTTTTATTGATACATATTAATAAAGCATACAATTCATCCAAAGTATACAATCAGTGGTATTTTGTATAATCATATAGTTGTGCATTCATCACTTCAATCATTATTAGAGCATTTTCATTATTTCAATAATAATAATAAACAAAAAAAAACCATGGAAAAACAAACAAGGAAGTTGTCACCTCTCATATCTCTGTGCTTCCCCTGCTGTACATAGCTGCTATTTCTGGTTATTTTTGCATGTTTATTTATTTATTTAAGCAGTTTTATTAGGATACATTCATATACCATATGATCTATCCAAAGTATGCAATCAATGACTTTTAGTATAATCACAATGTTGTACATTCATCACCACAAAAAATCTTTACCCCAAAAAGAAAAACTCCATACCCCTTTGCAGTCACCTCTCAATCCCTCTGTCCTTCACCAGCCTTACATTACCACTAAACTAATTTCTTTTCTATAAATTGATTTGTATTTACATTTTATATAAATGGAAGCAGACAATGTGTAGTATTTTGTGTCTGTTTCTTTCATTTAGCATAATGGGTTTTTTTGGTCTGATATTAACAGCTTGTAGTATTAACATATATTAGTTCAATTTCAAAGAAAAATGGTCTTATATACAGTTTTACCCATTTTTGTATTTCACATGCAGTTTTACTATGGTATACAGTTCCATGCTACATTTTTTAGCTTTCCTTTTAGTAATATATATGACCTTAGACTTTCCCTTTAAACCACTGTCATACCTATATAATAGTATTGCTAGTTACAACCATTAAGTTGTGCTTTTACCTTTTCTATTCATTTCCAAAGATTAACACACATCTTTTTTTTTTTTTTTTTTAAACCAATTCTGGACAAGTTAACCTTTATCTTTCCATTCTCTAACCTCATTCTATTTTCTGGTGACCCATATTCAAGTTATTAACTCCATGAGATTATACAATATAATTAGTTCATAGTAGTGCAGTCATACAGTATTTGTCCTTTTGTGTCTGGCTTGCTTCACTCAACATAATGTCCTCCAGGTTCATCTGTGTTGTCATATGCTTTATATCTTCATTTCTTCTTATAGCTGCGTAATATTCTATCGTGTGTGTACACCACAGTTTGTTTATCAAGAATGACTTTTAAAGTTTGTGGCTTGAGCAACTGAAAGAATGGAGTTGCTCTTTAATGAGGAGGGATAAGAATGTGGGTAGAGTAGATTTCAGGGGTAGGGTGAGGGGAGGGAGTCAGGAGTTTGATTTTACATGTTCAGTTTGAAATGCCTAGAAGATATCCAAGTGGAGATGTTGAGTTAGGGTGATTAGATTTATGTGTTTGAGGTTCAGCGGGGGGAGATAGGTCTAAGCTGGTAATATACATTTGAGACCTATCATGGAGCTAGATGGAATCACTTAGGGAGGGAGTATAAATGGAGAAAAGAGGTTCAAGAACTTAGCAGAGGACCCTCCAACATTTAGAGGATAAGGAAGGAGGAGTAGCCAGCAAAGGAGATTAAGATTAAGTATTCAATGAAGTATTCTTCTCTCATGTAGAAGAACCAGGCATTCCAGTTTCTCTCATATGGAAGAAAGTTTTCAATAGGAAGGAGAAAGGAAGTTCCTGAAAAGAAAGATTGTTGGGCAAATAATAGTATCAAAACACAGGGGATCTTGAATGCCTTTTTGAGGAATTTGGATTTATTCCTGTCAGCCTTATCGAAGGTTAATGATCAGCAGAGAGACATGACAGGTTTGTGTCTGAGGAAGACTTACTGGTAACAGTGTGTTGGTCTGATGAAAGAAAAAAAAAGAGATCTAACTAACTAAGAGACTATTGCAGAATTTCAGGGGAGAGATGATATAGTCTAATGTACTGGATCAACCCTGTCAGACATAATGCCTTTTTATAAGGAATATTTTCCAATGCCTCTTTATAGTGCTGAAATAAAATCCATAGATCATAAGCTCTACCTATATATGTAATTCAAAAATCAGTATAATGACCTAACTGTAGAATAAAGGAGAAATAAAAGGAAAGTAATTTATAAAAAAATATTAGGTATTTCAATCTGTAAATTCTTGAAGACATAATGAAATATATTGGAAGCATAATAAAATAGATACTTGCACCTATACCCTATATGTTATGACTATAAATGCAGACTTATGGTATTTAAGTTGCTATATTTGCAACTTAAATACCATAAGTAACATTATCATTGATGTTTAATTTCCTGAATTAGCGAATAACTCTTTGTAAAGTTCTGAACAAACTATAGAACAGTATTTTCCCCTCCGTTTTCAAGGTTATTGCATTTCTGAAAGTTCCGTATATATTAAAGCTATGCAAAAAAAAAAAAAAAAAAAAAAAAAAAATCGAAAAAAAAATTTTAATTTTTGGGTTAAAAAAAATAATTCAATGCATTTTTTTTTTTTTTTTTTTTTTTTTGGCTTACAATGAATGTCCATTGGGGCATCAGAGTTGAGAGTGATGTGGGACATTTCTACCTTTTGTAGAAATCCCACACATTTCAGAATGTCTAGCCTCCCTGACCCTGCTCACTGACTGCTTATAGTGCTTGCTACCTATTAATTACTGTGATAAAACCTCACCCACATTTCTTAAATGCTTCTTTCCTGCCCTCCCCCATCCCGAACACTAGAGACCCTAGTTTAAGGCATGGTAGCATGTTTATTTCTTTGTTCCCCTTGCTCCTCTTTCTAAAGAGCTTTGAGGAGAAACCTATGATGGATTATGGAGTCAGATTGGAACGTTGCATGCAACATCGAGGAAATGTTACTGTTTGGTTTGGTGTTTCTTTAATTGTGTTTGCATTTGCATTTGATATGCATTTACATAGACTGTGATCTCAGTGGTAAAGATGTATTTATTTTAGTGTTAATTCTGCATATTTTTTGGAGCTCTGATGCATATATAAATAAATTGATAAAAATGGTACATTTCATCCCCTTTATAAATTAGAATCATTATAAATTAAAATCAGTCCTTTGTCTTTGTTTCTCTCTTTTAGTTTTTAAAAAAGTAAATGACATTTTTAGCTGAGGTTTTTATGACTAAATTTTGAGTAACGGAAGCTTGGCAGTGAACCTTCCACTTGTTGCTTGAGCATTTTGAGAATTTTGTTGGCCACTTGTGATGATTAGAACTTTTGGCTGCTACATTGTTCTTGAGATGCTGGTGACTGTTTTTCAATATTTAAATAATGAGTGACTTTTTATTAGTATCCTCTTGCCCTTTGTAATTTTATTTACATAGTGTACATAGATATGCTTGCTTTGACTTTTAATTAGGCAGATCATCATAGCATTCCCTGCCCCCCCTTTTAGATAGACTATAATGCCTTGATGTTTGCTTTCTTTTTTCCTCAGTTTATCTCCACAATATTTTCTTTCCAGTAAGGGAAGGAGAAAACTTTGTTCAGATTATTGGGAACTTTGTTATTTGAACATTTTATTCTTCTGGGACACAATGGCACAACAGTATTTCTGATGGCCTTTTAGGGAAAGCCATGGTAAGCATCCATGAAGTCACTAATGGAAGTGTTGTGTGGTTTTTTCCCACCATGCAATGTCTTTTTATTTCTTTTGGTGTATAGTTGTATGAATTTTAGCATATGTATAGATTCATGTAACTACCATGACCACAATCAAGATACAAAACACTTTATCACCTAAAAAACGCCCCTTGTGCTTTGCAGTCATACCCTCCCCACATCCCTGATCCCTGGCAATCACTATCACTGATCCTTTCTCCATCATTATAATTTTTTCTCTTGGAGACTGTTGTATATCAATGGTGTCATACATATGTACACTTTTGAGACTGGCTTTCATTCAACCTAATAATGCCTTTGAGATTCATCCAAATCATGAGTATCACAGTTCATTCCTTTTTATTATTGAATGTGATTCAGTTGCATGGATGTACCACAATTTGTTTACCCATTCTTTTGTTGAAGGACACTGGGGTTGTTTCCAGTTTTTAAATAAAGCTGCTATAAACAGTTGTATACAGGTTTTTGTGTGAACATAAGTTTTCATTTATATAAGGTAAATACCAAGGATTGGGATTGCGGGGTCATATGATAGGTGTATGTTTAACTTTTTAAGAAATGGCCAAATTGTTTTCCAGAATAGCTGTACCATTTTGCATTCCCACTAGCAATGTCTGAATGTTTCAGTTGCCCTACATCTTTCCTAGCAGTTGATATTATCAACTTTTTTTTTTCTGTAGGTCTTAGATATGTCATAGTATCTCATCATGGTTTTAATTTATATTTCCCATATTTCCCTGAAGGCTAGTGATATTGAGCATCTTTTCATGTGTTTATTTGCCATCTATATATTTTCTTTGGTGAGGTGTCTGTTCAGTTTTTTGGTCCATTTTTAAATCTAGTTTGTGTTCTTACTGTTGTGTTATAGGAGTTCTTTATACATTCTGGTTACAAGTCCTTTGTCTGGTATGTGATTTACAAATATTTTCTCCTAGTCTATAGCTTGTCTTTTTATTCTCTTAGCACTATCTTTTGCAGAGCAAAAGTGTTTAATGTTGATGAAGTTCAATTTATTGATTTTTTTTCTTTAATGGATCATGATTTTGGTGGCATATCTAAGAAATTTTTGCTTAACCATAGGCCACAAAGATTTTCTTTGAAAAATTTTATAGTTTTAGGCTTTACATTTGGGTCTGTGGCCTATTTTGTGTTAATTTAAAAAATAAAGTATGAAGTTTTAGTTCAAAAAAAAAATTTTTTTTTTTAGCATATGGATGTCCATTTGTTCAAACACATTTATGAAAAAACTTTTTCTATTGAATTGCTTTTATACCTTTGTAAAAAATGAAATGTCCATATTTGTGTGAATCTATTTCTAGAGTGCCAATTCTGTCCCATTGATGTATGTGTCTGTCTCTGCCAATAATAGACTGTTTTGATTACTCTAGCTTTAAAGTAAGTCTTAAAATAGAGTAGCTTAATTCTTCCCACTTTATTCATTTTTTCAAAATTGTTTTTGATATTCTAGCTCTTTTTCCCATTTACTTTTTTTAGAATCAGCTTCCCTATATCTACCTAAAATCCTGTGGGGATTTTATTTCTGGAATTGCATTGACTTTGTGGTTTAATTTGGAGAGAATCGACATCTTTATTATGTTGCATCTTCCAGTCCTTGAACATGGCATGTCTCTCCATTTATTTAAGTCTCCTTTGATTTCTGTCATCAGCATTTTGTAGTTTTCAGTATACAGATCCTGTATTTATTTTATTAGATTTATACTAATTATTTCTTATTTATTTTTGTCTATTGTTAAGTGTTTCTAAAAGCATTTTGGTTTCTACTTATTCATTGCTGGTTTATAGAAATATGGTTGATATTAGTATTTTGACTTTATAACCTGCAGGCTTGCCAAACTATTAGTTCTGGGAGTTTTGTTTGTTTTAGAGATTATTTGAGATTTTCTATGTACATAATCATGTCATATGTACATAGGAACAGTTTTTTTTTTTTTTTTCTTTCCAATCTGTATGCCTTTTCTTTCTCATTCTTGTCTTACTGCATTGACTAGGACTTCCTACTTGATATTTGATAGGAGTGGTGAGAATGGATGTCCTTGCCTCGTTTCTAATATTAGGGGAAAAGTATTCCAGTCTTTCATTGTTAAGCATGATGTTAGCTGTAGGTTTTTTTGTAGATGCCTTTGTATAGGTTGAGGAAGTTCACTTCTATTTCTACTTTGCTGAGAGTTTATTATGAATGAATAATAAATTTTGTCAAATGCTTTTTCTACACCAATTTACATGGTCAAGTCTCTGAATCTCTGTTGTTGTCTCCTCCACCCAATCTTTTTCTCATTAGTAATCCAATTAGCTAATTTCTATTCTATTCAAGTTCATTGCCTCTTTCTTCTGTTATTTTGTTTTGTTTTTCTTTTTTTAAATTTATTTCTTCTGTCATTTCTTTTGAACTCATACAGTGAGGTTTTTAATTTCAGTTTCCAATTGTAAAATGTTCAATGCTAAAGTTTCTATTTGGTTCTTTATATCTTCTCTTTCTTTGCTGACACCATGCATTTTCCCACTGGTTTAAAGAGTGTTTTGATTGCTTGCTGGGACATTTTTATAATAGCTGTCTTTGATAATTCTAACATTTGTGTCACCTCAGTGTTGGCATCTCTTGCTTGCCTTTTCTCATGTAAGTTGAAATTTTGCTGGTTCTTTTTTGTTGAGTAATTTAGATTGAATTTTAGACATTTGGAATATTATTTATGATACTCTGTGGTTTTTTTTTTTAAATCCTAGGGAAATTGTTGATATTTTTGTTTTATCACGCAGTAGACCTGATTATGTTCAGGCCACAGGTTCCAAACTGCCTTCTATAGGCTGTGGTTTCAGTGTCAATTCAGTTTTCAAAGTCTTTTCAAGTGTATTCTAATCTGTCTGCTGTCTGTGTCTGGAACATGAGCTGTGGTCTGTGTTGGTTCACTTCCCAAAATCTTTGGTATACTGAATAAGGTCAGATCCATACCTGCACAGCTTGGGAATGAGCCCAGGAGTTAGAAAACAACTTTATAGAGTTGCTTATCCTGACCTCCTCCATCATCACAATCTCCTTGATACCTTTCTGTTCCCAGGGACTTGATTTTTTTGGTACTCTGACTAGAAAGTTGAGGTTTATCCTACTCTGTTGTAATCTTTCCCAATAGCCCCCTCATCCTGAGTAAAGCAGCAGCAGGACACACACACACACACACACACAGAGAGAGAGAGAGAGAGAGAGAGAGAGAGAGAGAGAGAACAACAAAAAACACACAAACCACTGGAGGTTGGCCCTACCATCTTGGAACTTTACAGCTCCACTGAATGGAGATAATGTTTTTCCTCAGAGGTTTGGCTCCTGTGGGCTCCCATTAGTAACCAGTGCTAGCCACTGTTGCTTGAGGATTGTTTATGGGCTGTGGCATGAGGAAATATAGAAAAGAAAGAGAAAAAAGATGGGATGATGATTTCCATACTCCCTCTGAGCATTAGGTGGTCCCTTTCTTGTTCGTGGACCAAAACTAGAGGGCTGCTCTTGGAGCTTCATTGCCTAATTTCAGGCTTCTGGTTCATTGACTTCAGACTGGGAGATACCAGAAGAAGAAGAAAAACTGGTAAACTTGCTGCAAGTTTGGTGGTACTTCAAATTCTGATCATCTTTCCCAATCTACTTGCTTACTATTTACTATTCAGAGTCCTCAAATAGCTGCTCCATGCCTTCTGTCCAGATTTTATAGCTGTATTATATAGGGCAGGTTGATTTGAATGTACTCACTCTGTTTTACCTGGAAATGAACTCAACTAATGGAATATTACAGGTATGGAGCTAAATCATTCTCTCTTGTATAGAGTAAGTAATCACAGAATGGATGAGCTCTTAATGTTGCCATAGGTAGAACTGAAAACATTCCATGATAGGACAATTAATAAGTAAAAACATTTGTACCCTGCTCTTGAATGGAATTACAGGGATACCATAGATAATTCTCTGTGCCACCAGAAAGCACTCCATTTCTGTACTGTTTTTTTTTTTTTTTTTTTTTAATTTATTTAAGGGAGTAGAAAAAGGCTAACTTTCTTAAAGGTGAGAAAGGAGACTACTTTCTATGTATCAGTCTACAAATGTCCCTGGGAATATGTGCAAAAAAGTATTTATTGCTCACTATTTTCAAGGTAATTAAATTACTACAAGCTTTATTTCAGCTTTTTGTAATAAAGCAAATCATGGTTTTTAAAAATTAGAATAGTACTATCTATCTGCAGACTGAGGTTTAGAAGCCCAATCCTTTACTCTTACTCTAATAAAATAGGTTTAATAAAGGGAGAAAGTGGGATAAAGTAGTGAAGGAGACTTCCATTCCAGTTTATGCTGTGATTCCTTATTTAGTCCTTTTTTCAAACTGTTCTATCTGCATGGATTAGACCCTTTGCTGTTTTTGGATTTCTTGACCCTTTTTGTAAGCTAAGCCTTTAAGAGTTTAATATTACAAATACCTTAGGTTCATTGGCATACGCAGAACAAATGTGAATCAAATGCAAAAATGATTCCTTTAAGAATTTCATTTATCGATGTGGTGGCAAAGTACTACACTGTTTAGAGTAGAGAGCTAAGTGGGAATTTGGGTGTGCTGAGAAGTTGACAGCTTGTGGGCCCTGAACAAAATACTGTCTTTTGTGGGATAAACGAATAAAAGATGTGCTCTTGAAATGCTTCTTTATAAATCATTGAAAAGCTTGTTCTGCTTCCCTCTCAGGAGCCAGCACTGTGGTCACTACGGAGTGAAATTTTGGATGGGTGAAAAAAAACAGCCCACAGACGTCTGCATTTGAGTAACAAGATAAAAAACCCACATGTAGGCTTGGGGAAATAAAATGTAGCTGTGAGCACAATTCTCTCACTTTCTTTTTCATGGTGAAATAGTTAGGAATTAGGATTAGAAATCGTAGGAATTCAGTGAGAAGTGAATTATGGGTAGATGGAAAGGATTTTGCTTGTTGTTATACAGTGGATAAGTGATATGCAGCCAGTTGTTTGAAGGGAAGGGATCCTGTGGAAAGACATTTATTTGCTTCTTGTATGACTTTATCTTCTTTATAGGTTGTTTTCTGGAATTTAAGCTTAACAAAGGACTGCATTATTTTCGTATTTGCATACATTCTACTTTTTTATTAGTTTATTATACATTTTTACCTATTTCCAAAAGGAATTTGAGGAACCTTCTGGGAAAAGATATAGACATACAAATACTAGTATTAAATGAATAGTAATAGAATAATGAAAATGATGGTGGATAGCGGTATGACTAAAGGAACAAGGAAATAATTTTACCAGGAAACTATTTTACAGAATGTTACTACATTTCTGCACATAACGTTACCTGAATTTTCAATCAGCCAGTGTTAAAGAAGACAACAAGGGTTGCATGATTTTCTTCATTATCTGATAAAAAGAAGTATGACTTTTTTCCTGGAAGTTTCTAAAACAATGCAAAGATTTTTTTTTTTTTTTTCTTTGCAAACTAAAGATAGCTTGATTTGGGGGTGGTGGTGGGTGCAGAGTAATTGGTTAAAAATAAAACTATATTTGCAAAAAAATTTTAAATTACTAACTTTCAATAAAAAACATATACATTTATTAGAAAGTGCTTTAAAACTTTGTAGTAGATGCCAGCGTTGCATCTATCAGTCTGTCTCTTTCTTGCCAGTCAGAATTGTAACCATCAAATACCTAGTCACATAAGAAAGGCAAATGGAAGCTCTTTGTCTATTCCAGTACTGCAGAATTGGCAGTGAAGATAGAGGAATTAGGTGATGTGGGAAAGGGAATGGAAGGGAAGGAACACTGCAGCTGGAATTGAGCCTTTTCTCCTCCCTGGATCTATTATAATATTTGGAAAAAACAAATTCCAGTCATGCAATGAAAACCAATTAAAATTTATTTTAATAGAGACTTTTGGTACACTTACCATCAAGAAATTTAGTTTTTTTCCTCTTAAATTTTTGAGCTTTAAATTGTTATTTTTACATTTTAAAAATTAATTTCGTACCATTTTTAATAAATATAATAGTTATCTTTGATTTCTTCCTTTTCCTGCTCCTTTCTCCTATTCCATTTAATAAAGAATAGATTGATCCTTTAAAGATCAAGGACATATCTGTATTTGTTTCTTGAAAATGTATTTGTATGACCTTCAGTATAGTTTTATGGAAAAGTTAGAACTAAAGAGCTGGGCTGGATAGTTAACCTGTCCTTTGGGCTGATTTTCCAATATCTGTTGCCTTATTTTAATTATATCATTCTTTTTTTCAAGTTACAAAGTAATATTTGCTTCATGCAGAACATCTGAGAAGTTAAAAAAAATAAAGAAAAATTGCATTTAATCAATACTTAGAGGAAATGATTGATAATATTTTGGTGAATGTTCTTCTGATTTTATGTTCAACTTTAAAATCTAGTAGTATATTGTGGGTAAATATTCTTCAGGAATAATAATAGTTAATATCTATCAACTGCTTTATTTTTATCTCTTAAAAAATTTTTATGGTAGGCTCCCCAAGGCTAGTACAATGACTTTTTTTCCACAAAATCATGAGAGACTAGGGCTTTTTCTCATTGCTCTATTACATGTCAGTGCTACCTCAAGGTACAAGATTACAATTCAAGTTCCAGTAGTCCTACCCATATTCTAGCCAGCAAATTTGTTGTTTATAAAACAAAAAAATGGAAAGACCTAATGTTGAACAGTAGGGGTAAATTGGTTAAGTAGTTAATAAAATAGATATTGATGATATATTGTTAATTAAAAAACCAAAACTAAAGAGATTATAAAATAATGTTTATATATGTGTATATATGTACAAATATATACAGATATGTCACTGAATATGTATAAATAAATCATCAAAAATGTCTGAAAGTGCATACACTAAAATGATAGTAATTGTCATGACAGTTTTGTGGATTTTCTTTTTTAAGCAACTTTGACAAAAATCCTTGAATGATTTTTGACTTTCAGAAAATTAAACTCACATTAGTGAACTAGTGTGCCTTTTTAATCACACTGTTAACAGCCCTGTTTGTTTTTATTAAAAATTATTTTTTATAATATAACAAAAGGCAAAATTGGTATCTCATTGTTTTGACTTGTAATATATATATATTTTACCATTTTATTTCTTCTTTTGTGAATTGCCTCTTTTTTGTCCCTTATATAGATGTGTAGATCTTTTAGTTTTATGTAATCATATCTGTTGATCTTTTCTTTTGTTTTCTGCTTTTTCTGAAAGTCTTTTTCTCCATTCCAAGATTAAATAATTATTCTCTTTATTTTCTTACAGTATGACTGTTTTTGTATGAGGTGGAAATTTGACTTTATATATTTACACCAAATGTTATCCACTGTGCTGTTTATTAAATAATTAATCTTTTCCCCACTGATTTGAAATACTACCTTTATACTTAGGCAGTTTGGGGACTTTATAGTCTATTCATTTTTTTCCTCCTGTTCTTCCACACTGTTTTAAAACTTTATAGTTTAACATGGTATTCTAGTTTTCCTCTCATTATTCTTCAGTTCAAAATGTTTTTGGGCATTTTCATCTATTTATTCCTTCATTTCCAATATTTCTTTAGAAAATGTTATCATGTTTCATAAAAAACTTTTAGAACTTTGAAAGGAATTACATTATATTTCTAATTTAATTTGTGGTTGAATTTACATATTTATAATAGAGGCTTCTAATTTGGGATCTGTTTTTATACTTGTCATCTTTATATCTATTAAATTTTATAGACCAAGATATGCTTAGATAATATATGTTTAAAGTAGAGGCCTTTACAAAATATCTCATCTTAGGAAAATGTTTAGTTCAGTATTACTAAGTGTCAAAAGCATTTTCTATGTAAAAATGAAATTTATAATTTTGGTCATCATTTTCTCAACAATTATTATGAATCTATTTTTTATAATTTTTATTTTTGGTAAAATATAAACAACCTAAAATTTGCCCTTTTAACCACATTCAAATATATAATTCAATGATATTAATTACATTAGCAATGTTGTGCTACCATTACCACCATCCATTATCAAAACTTTTCCATCACCTCAAACAGAAATTCTGTACCAATTAATCATTAATTTCCCATTCTATACCACCACCCTTGCCCCTGGTAACCTATTTTCTAGTTTCTGACTCTATGAATTGTTGTATTCTAATTATTTAATAACAGTGAGATCATACAATATTTGTCCCTTTGTGTCTGCCTTATTTCACTCAACTTGATGTCTTCAAATTTCATCCATGTTATTGTAGGTATCAGAACTTCATTCCTTTTTATAGTTGAATAATATTTCATTGTATGTGTATAACACATTTTGTTTATTCACTCGTGTTGATGGATACTTAGATTGCTTCCATCTTTTGGCAATTGTGAATAATGGTGCTGTGAACATCGGTATGTAAGTTCTTTGGGGTATATACCTAGAGGTGGGATTGCTGGGTCATAGAGTAATTCTGTACTTCACAGTGGCTATACTACTTTAGAATCTCACCCACAGTGAGCTAGTGTTCTTATTTCTCCGTATCCTTTCCAACACTTTGGAAAAGTATTTTTTTAATATCCCCCTATTATTAACACAGTACATAGCTTTGTTGTGGTTATTTCAGGATTCTCCATATATAGGATCATATTATCTGCAAATAAGGAAAGTTTTACTTCTTCCTTTCCAGTTTTGGTTTCTATTTCTTTTACTTGCCTAATTGGTCTGGCTACAGCTTCCAGTACAATATTGAATCACAGTAGTAATAGCAGGTATCTTTGCCTTATTCCTGATCTTAGAGGGAAAGCTTTCAGTCTTTCCCCATTAAGTAGTATGTTAGGCTGTGGGTTTTTCATATATGTCCTTTATTATGTTGATGATGTTTCCTTCTTTTTCTACTTTTCTAAGTGTTTTTTTTAAAACAAGAAAAGGGTGCTGGATTTTGTCAAATGTCTTTTCTACATCAATTGAGATTATAATTTTCTTTTCCTTCATTCTATTATGTGGTATATTATATTAATTGATTTTCCTGTGTTGAACCACTCTTGCATACCTGGGATAAATTCCACTTGATCATGGTGTATAATTCTTTTAATACGCTGTGGATTCAGTTAGCTGGTATTTTGTTGAAGGGATTTCATCTATATTCGTAAGGGATATTGGTCGCTCATTTCCTTTCTTGTTTCTTTACCTGACTTTGGTATTAGGGAGATTTTAGCCTCATTGAATGAGTTAGGGAGTATTCCCTCCTCCAGTTTTTTTTTTTTTTTTTTTTTTTTTGTAATTTTATTTGCCTAGTATTTATTTTTATTTTTATTAAAAAAAAAATGTTTTCATTACAGAAGTTGTGAACTTACAAAACAATCATGCACATGTATAGAATTCCCATATAACAACCCTTCACCAACATACTATACTGTTATGGAACATTTGTTATAGATTTTGAGATAATATCATCAGACTATGGTCCATGGTGTACATTTAGCATATTTTTTCAATATCCCCCTATTATTAACACAGTACATCTTTGGTATTGATGCAAGAATTTTTACAGTATTGCTCTTAACTACAGTCCATAGGTTACATAAATTGTATTTTTCCCATGTGTCTCCACAGACCCACCACCCTGCAATAATGATGTTTATCTTTTCTAGTTCACAGGACATTCTTTCATTGTACTATTAACCACAATTCTCATCCACCTCTAGGGTCACTGTGTAATTCAGTCTCTGGATTATTCTCTAGCTTTCTTTTTATTGACATTTACTTCTCTAGTCTACCCTTTTCAGCCACAATCCCATTTATAAACCAGCTGCTAATTACTATAATGTTCTACTGTCAACTCTCTATCCATTTCCACATGTTTACAGTCAAGTTAATAAAACTTCTACGTACATTAAGCATCAGTACTCCTTCACAGCCCTCCTCTTATCTCCTAATAACCTATACTCTAGGTTTTAACTCCATGCGTTTATTCTTCATATTTAGTTCATATTAGTGAGACCATGCAATATTTGTCCTTTTGTGTCTGGCCTATTTCACTTAGCATAATGTCTTCAAGATTCATCCATGTTATCATATGTGCCCCAATTTCATTTCTTCTTACTGCAGGGTAGTATTCCATCATATGTATGTACCACTTTTGTTTATCCTTTCATTGGTTGATGGACACTTGGATTGTTTCCCTCTTTTGGCAATTGTGAATAATGCCTCTGTGAACATTGGTGTGCAGATGTCTGTTCATGCCACAGTTTTCAGTTCTTCTGGATGTATTCCTAGTAGAGGAATTGCTGGATCATTTGGCAGTTCTATATTTAGATTCCTGAGGAACCACCAAAACTGTCTTCCACAGAGGCTGCACCATTTTACAATCCCACCAATATTGAAGGAGTGTTCTTATTTCTCCACATCCCTCCTCCAGGTTTTTGGAAGAGTTTGAGTAGGATTGGTATTAATTTTTCTTGGAATGTTTGGTAAAATTCACCAGTGATGCCCTCTGTTCCTGGGTTTTTCTTTGCTAGGAGTTTTTTGATTACTGATTCAGTCTCCTTACTGGTTATTGGTCTGTTGAAATCTATTTCTTCTTGAGTCAGTACAGATAGTTTGTGTGTTCCTAGGAATCTATCCATTTCTTCTAGGTTATCTAATTTGTTGGCTTAGTATCCTCCTATCATCCTTTTTTATTTCTGTGGGGTTGGTTGTAATGTCTCCCTTTTTATTTCTGATTTTAGTTGTTTGTATGCTTTCCCTTTTTTCCTTTGTCAGTCTAGCTAAAGCTTTGTCAATTTTATTGATATTTGGGTTTTGTTGATTCTTTTTCTTTCTTTTTTAATTCTCTATTACATTTAACCCCACTCTTGATATTTGTTATCTATTCCCTTCTGCACATTTTATGTTAATTTGGGTTTCTTTTTCTAGATCTTACAGTTGTGAGGTTAGGTTTCTGAATTGAGATCTTTCTTCTTATTTAGTATAAGCATTTAGAGTTATAAATTTCTCTTTTAGCACTGCCTTTACTTTATCCCATAATTTAATTATCTTGTATTTTTGTTTTCATTTGCCTCAGGGTATTTCTTAATTTCCCTTCTGACTTTTTCTTTGATCTATTGATTGCTTAAAAGTGCATTGTTTATTTTCACATATTTGTGAATTTTCTAGTTCTTCCTCTATTATTTATTTCTAACTTTAATTCATTTGGTTAGAGAAGATACATTCTATAATTTCAGTATTTTTGAAACTTTTGGGACTTGTTTTGTGACCTAACATATGGTTTAGCGTAGAGATTGATTCATGTGTTCTTGAGAAGAATGTGTATTTTGCTGTGGTTGGGTGAAATGCTCTTTCTCTATATATCTTAGGTTTAGATGGTTTATAGTATTGTTCATGTCTTCTATGTTCTTCTTGATCTTCTGTCTGGATGTTCTATCCATTATTGAAAAATGGTATATTGAAGTCTTCTAATATTAATGTAGAGCCTATCTATTTCTCTCTTCAAACTTACTCAATATTTGCTACATATTTTTTAGTGCTCTGCTATTAGGTCCATATATATTTATCTTGTTGCATTGACCCTTTCATTAGTATGTGGTGACTTTCTTTGTCCTTCAAAGAATGGTTTTTGACTTAAAGTCTATTTTAGCTGATATTAGTTTAGCTACTTCAGCTCTTTTTTTATTACTACTTGCATGCTATATATATTTTTCCATTCCTTATTTTTCAATCTATTTGTGTCTTAGGATTTAAGGTGAGTTTCATGTAAAAAGCGTACAATTTTTTATCCATTCTGCCAACCTCTGCCTTTTGACTGAGAGTTTAATTCATTTATATTTAAAGTAACTACTGATAATGCAGGAATCTCTTCTACCGTTTCGCTGTTTGGTCTTTGCAAGTCTTTGTTCCTCAATTCTTCCATTAATGCTTACTTTCATATTTATTTGATTTTTTTATATTGTATCATTTTTAGTCTTCTCTCATTTCTTCCTCTATAGATTTTTCATATTTCTTATTTGTGATTACCCTGGTGACAAAATTTAACATCCTAAGTCTATAACAATCATATTCAATTTGCTACCAATGTAACTTAAATATAGTGTACATATACACTATTTTTATAACCTCTGTCCACCTACTTTTTGTAAAGGTATTACAAATATCTTTATACATCATATGTCCAAAACCATAGATTTATCATGACTTTTTATGCATTGTCATTCTATAAACTGTAAAAAGTAAAAAGTAAGAAATATAATAGTACCAGCATTTGTGATGACCTATGTAGTTACCTTTACTGGAGGTCTTTATTTCTTTATGCTATTTTGATCCACTGTCTGGTGTCCTTTCCTTTCAATCTGAAGAGCTCCCTTTAGCATGCTTGTGGGGCAGACCTAGTATAACACATCCCCTCAGCTTTTGTTTATCTGGGAATATATTAATCTCTTACTCATTTTTGAAAAACAGTCTTAAAAATTCTTGGTTGACAGTTGTTTTCTTTCAGCTCTTTAAATGTTTTGTCCCACTGCCTTCTTGCCTTCATGGTTTCAGCCCCATTTAATCTTATTGGGGCTCCCTTGTACATGACAAATTGCTTTTCTCTTGCGGCTTTCAAAACTCTCTTTTTTCCTTGGCATTTGAATTTTGACTACTATGTGTTTGGGAATGTTTCTTTTCAAGTATATCCTGTTTGGGGTTCATTGGGGTTCTTGATTGTGCATGTTCATATCTTTCATTAAATTTGGGAAGTTTTCTGCCATTCTTTCTTTGAGTATTCCTTCTGCCTCTTTTTTATCTGTGTTTTCCTGGGACTCCCATAATGTGTATATTGGTATGCTTCATGGTATCCCACAGGCCCCTTAGGCTCTATTCTCTTTTGTCTTTCTCCTCCTCTGCTTGAATCATTTCAATTGTGTTGTCTTTAAGGACCCTGATCCTTTCTTCCATCAGCCAATCTGCTGTTGAAACCCTCTAGGGAATTTTTCATTTCAGTTACTGTGGTCTTCATCTCCAGCATATCTTTTAGCTTACCTTTGAAAATTTCTCTTTATTGAGATAATCGTATTGTTCATTAATTTTTTATTCTTATATCCTTTAGTTCTTTCTCATTGTTTACCTATTTCCTTTAGTGTATTGAGGAATATTTTTTTAAAGTCTGTGTCTGGTATGTCCAAATTTGGTCATCTTCATTGATGATTTCTGGGTTTTTATCTTGAAATCAAGATAAAATGGCTAGCTCACCATTTCCTATTTCTTTCTTTGTTGCACTGTGTACATTTCAATATTTTAAAATGTTAACTCTTGGATTTAGACCCTGAGTTGTCTGTTCCATAAGTTCATATACAGCTAGTGATATGATAGAGAATTCCTTGAGTGCTAGGAGCTAACAGGTACAAAAAACCCCACCTTGAAATAGCTAGAGGACAGGCTGAAACAGCCTAGAAAAAGATCTTCTAGGATTTAGGACAACAGGCAAAGGCTGAATACTGCCCAGAAGAGAGAGGGACAAAGGAGGGAAATCACAACTACATAACTGTGAGTTGAAACCAGCGGCTGCTGCTGCCAGCATCATTCCCCACACTGAAGGCACTTTAGAATTCTTGGGCCTCTGGGCCCACAGCTACAGACAAGGGAGTTCCAGGGATCCACCACCCCAGGAAAGGGGAGAGAGAGGGACACAGCCTAAGGCTGACTCAGCTTCTGACCCACAAATTTGGTCTACTGTATCCACCAGCCCTTCCAGGCCAGGTGGGACCACACCATGGTTTGGCCTGGAAGCCTGCACAGGACTGGAGAAATCGACCCTCTCCAATCTCCCTCTCTCCTAGCCAGGACTGATTGTTGAAGACACACTTCCCACAGCCTAAGGCTGACTCAGCTTTTGACTCACAAATTTGATCTGCTGTGTCCCAGGAGCCCTTCCAGGCTGGGTGGGGCTGCACCATTATTTGCCTTAGGAGCCAGCAAGGGCCTAAAGATATAGCATCCCCCCCACCCTCAATCTCCTTTTCTATGAACCTGACTGGTTGTTGAGGACTCTGGAGGAGTGGAAATATTTCCTAGCCAGGAAAAGGATGGGGGCTGAAAAGAAGGCTAGAGAAGTGTCTCAGAGAAAATTTGAATTACAAAGCTCCTAGCCTCCAGACAGGAAGCTTTATCACATTGATCTAGTCTGTGTTGCAACAAATTCATTCAGATCAGTCAATGAACTGAGTGCTGCCAAAGAGTGACATCTTCTGGCAGACCAAGGAAGCACATGCAAGAAGCTTAAAAACAAGTTGCAGGGGAAGCGGCTGTGGCTCAATCAGTAGGGCTCCCGTTTACCATATGGGAGGCCCCTGGTTCGGTTCCCGGGGCCTCCTGGTAAGGGCGGGCCCACCCGCGCGGGCTGGTTGGCTGACCCAGCGAGCACAAGCAGCAGGGGGGGGATAAATGAATAAATAAATAAAATCTTAAAAACAAACAAACAAACAAAAAAAAAAAAACAAGTTGCAGAGGCCTTTTCTGGCCTCTATAGCCTTCTTCCCCAAGGCCCTAGGAAGCGAGTCTATAACCGATAATGGTCCAGTGCCCCATTTTAAGCAACTACAGGGACAATCCTAACAATGTAGGTTGAGCCAAGAATCAAAGACCAGTGGTAACACACAGCCTCCTGCCACTAAATTCCTACAAAAGAGAAAGAAATTGAGCATCTGAGTAAACTACATCCTAGTCAGATACCTAGACATCAGCAAAAAGTTACGAGCCATACAAAGAAAATAGAAGATGTGGCCCAAGAAAAAGAATATATCAAAGCCCCAGAAGAGACGCAGGATTTGAGAGAACTAATCAGCGAGATGTGCACAAATTTCCAAAATCAAGTTAATGAGTTGAAAGACAATATGATTAAAGACATAAATGACATCAATAAGACATTGAGTGAGCACAAAGAAGAATTTGAAACCCTGAAGAGAAAAGTAACAGAGCTCATGGGAATGAAAGACACAAGAGGTGAGATCAAAAACACATTTCAGGCATATAACAGCAGACTCGAAATGATAGAAGAAAGAATAAGTGATACAGAAAGAAGAGCTGAAATTGAAGACAGAAAAGAACAGAGAGAGAGAGAAATGGAAAAATTGAGCAGGGGCTCAGAGAGTTGAATGGTAACACAAAACTCAACAACATATGTGTCATGGGAGTTCCAGAAGGGGAAGAGAAGAGAAAGGGGGCAGAAATAGTATTTGAGGAAATAATAGCTGAAAATTTCCCAACTCTCATGAAAGAAATGAACTTACAGGTCCAAAAGTGCACCATACCCTAATCAGAATAAATCTGAATAGACCTACACCAAGACACATACTACTCAGAATGTCAAATGTCAAAGATAAAGAGAAAAATCTTAGAGCAGCAAGGGAGAAGCAATCCGTCACATACAAGGGACACCCAGTAAGACTTAGCATGCATTTCTCCTCAGAAACCATGGAGGTGAGAAGACAGTGGTATGATGCAATTAGGATACTGAAAAAGAAAAACTGTCAGCCAAAAATTCTTCATCCAGAAAAATTGTCCTTTAAATATGAAGGTGAGTATAAAATATTCACAAACAAACCAAACTAAGAGAAACAAACAAAACTAAGAGAGTTGGCAAAAAAGAATCCACCCTTGAAGGAAATATTAAAGGAAGCCTTAGAACCTGAAATAAAAAGACAGGAGAGAGAGGCTTGGAGGAGAGTATAGAAGAAAGGATAGGAGAAAGGATAAGCAAAAGGGTAAAAAGACAGGCAAAAATATGATATGACATATGAAAACCAAAGAATAAAATGGTGGAAGTAAATAGTGCATTTACAGTAATATCATTGAATGTGAATAGATTAAACTCTCCCATCAAAAGATACAGGCTGACAGAATGGATAAAGAAAAATATGAGCCGTCCATATGTTGCTTACAAGAAACTCACCTTAGACCCAGGGATAAAAACCAGCTGAAAGTGAAAGTTTTGGAAAAGACACTCCGTGCAAATAGTAACCAAAAAAGAGCAGGGGTAGCTATACTAATATCAGACAAAACAGACTGTAAATGCAAAAATTATAAGAGATACAGAAGGCCATTATATATTAATAGAAGGGACAATCCACCAGGAAGATATAAATCATAAATATCTATGCACCTAACCATGGTGCCCCAAAATACATGATGCAAACTCTTGGAAAACTGAAGGAGGAAATAGACATCTCTACAATAATCGTTGGAGAATTCAACAGCCCACTCACATCATTAGATAGAACAACTAGACAGAAGATCAACAAGGAAACAGAGAACTTGAACAATATGATAAACAAGTTAGACCTAACAGACATATATAGAACACTGCATCTAAACTCAGTGGGTTATACATTCTTCTCAAGTGGCCATGGATATTTCTCCAGGATAGACCACATTTTAGGGCACAATGCTGCTCTCAGTAAATATATAAAGATTGAAATTATACAAAGCACCTTCTCAGATCATAATGGAATGAAACTGGAAATCAATAATAGGCAGGAAAAAAGTTAATTTGCAAATGTGTGGAGGCTGAACAACACATTCCTAAATAATCAGTGGGTCAAAGAAGAAATTGCAAGTGAAATTGTAAATATATTGAGTCAAATGAAAATGAGAACATAACGTATCAAAACTTAAGGGATACAGTGAAGGCAGTCTTGAAAGGGGAATTTATAGCCCTAAATGCCTGTATTAAAAAAGAAGAAAGAGCTAAACTCAAAAGATGTAATTGAACAACTAGAGAAACTAGAAAAGGAACAGCAAACCAATCCCAAAGCAAGCAGAAGGAAAGAAATAATAAAGAATAGAGCAGAAATAAATGAAATTGATAATAATAAAAAAAAAAAAATAGAGAAAAATCAATGAAACCAAAAGTTGGTTCTTTGAGAAGATCAATAAAATTGACAAACCCCTAGCTAGACTAACAAAGAAAAAAAGAAAGAAGATGCAAAGAAATACATTCAGAAATGAAATGGGGGAAGTTACGACTGACCACACAGAAATAAAAAGGATTATAAGAGGATATTAGGAGAAAATGTAGGCCTACAAACTAGACAACCTAAATGAAATGGACCAATTCCTAGAAATACACAAACAACCTACACTGACGCTACAAGAAATACAAGAACTTAAAACCAATCACATTTAAAGAGATTGAATCTGTCATCAAAAATCTGCCTACAAAGAAAAGTCCAGGGCCAGATGGCTTCACAGGTGAATTCTTCCAAGCATTTTGTAAAGTATTAACACCAATCCTGTTTAAACTCTTCCAAAAAATTGAGGAGGAGGGAAAATTACCCAACACATTTTATGAAGCCAACATCACCTTAATACCAAAGCCAGATAAAGATTCCACAAGAAAAGAAAATTACAGACCAATCTCTCTAATGAACATAGATGCAAAAATTCTCAACAAAATACTTGCAAATCGAATCCAACAGCATATCAAAAGACTTATACATCACGACCAAGTGGATTCATTCCTGGTATGCAAGGCTGGTTCAACATAAGAAAATCAATCAATGTAATACCCCACACTAACAAATTGAAGGTAAAAAACCTCATGATAATCTCAATTGACACAGAAAAGGCCTTTGACAAAATCTATCTTTTTTTGATAAAAACACTTCAAAAGATAGGAATAGAAGGAAAATTCCTCAATACGATGATAGGCATATATGAAAAACCCACAGCCAACATCATACTCAATGCGGAAAGGTTGTAAGCTTTCCTTCTAAGTTTGGGAACAAGACAAGGATGCCTACTGTCACCATTGTTATTCAATGTTGTGCTAGATGTTCTAGCTAGGGCAATTAGACAAGAAAAAAAAATTAAAGGCATCCTAATAGGAAAAAAGGAAGTAAAACTCTCACTGTTTGGGGATGACATGATCTTGTACTTTGAAAATTCTGAAGTATCCATGACAAAGCTACTTGAGCTAATAAATGAGTTTGGCAAAGTGGCAGGATAGAAGATCAACACGCAAAAATCAGTAATGTTTTTGTACTCTGGTACTGAACAATCTGAGGAGGAAATCAGGGGAAAAATCCATTTACAATAGCAACAAAAACTCAAATCCCTAGGAATTAATTTAACCAAAGAAGTACAGGATCTATATGCAGAAAATTACAAAACAATGCTAAAAAAATTTTGAAAGACCCAAACAAATGGAAAGAAATTCTGTGTTCATGTATTGGAAGAATAAATATCATGAAGATATCATTCTTACCCAAACTGCTTTATAGATTCAATGCAACACCAATCAAAATCCCAACAGTTTACTTTACAGAATTAGAAAAGGCAAGTACCAAATTCATTTGGAAGGAAAAGTGCACCCAAATAGCCAAAAGCATTCTAAAAATGAAGAGCGACATGGGAGGAATTTTACTGTCTGACCTTGAAACTCATTGACTTGAAAGCTACAGTGGTCAAAACAGCATGGTATTGGCATAAAGATAGACACATCCATCAGTGGAATAGAATAGAGTCCAGAAATAAACCCTCACCTATGTGGCCAACTGGTTTTTGAGAAACCTACCAAGTTCATGTTAATTGGACAAAACAGTCTCTTCAACAAATGGTGCTGGGAGAACTGGATATCTATAAATAAAATAATTAAAGAGGACCCCTATCTCACTCCTTATACAAGAATCAACTCAAAATGGATCAAAGATATAAATATAAAACTAGGACCATAAAAGGACTAGAAGAAAATGTAGAGAAATGTCTTTAAGACCTTGTAGTAGGTGGTGGTTTCTTGGATCTTACACCCAAAGAATGTGCAACAAAAGAAAAAATAGATAAATGGGGCCTCCTCAAAATTAAACACTTTTGCACCTCACAGGACTTTGTCAAAAGGTGAAAAGACAGCCAACTCAATGGGAGAAAATATTTGGAAATCACATATCTGATAAGAGTTTAATATCCAGGATATATGATAGATGGTACAACTGAACAATTGTTGGCGTTCAGAAACTGGGTGGGTGAAAACGGTGCCGCGGATGAGAAAGAAAGAATAAGACAAAGAGAAGAAGAACTAGGATCAGGGGACTCTCCGTCCGATATGGAGAGAAGAGCCCAGCCACCTCATAAAGTGTGGCTTTTATTTGGCTTTAGAACAAAGAAAATACGTGTGAACATGTGCAAGGGCAATAGATACTTGACAGTTACATTTTACTGAAATTAACAAGTCTTAAAGGTCAATGACTCAGCTCTTTTACATTTCTGTAATTCACAGGAAAGCTTAGGATATTTCCCCACCCAGCTCCTGTTAGCATGAGACTCCAGAACTTGTTTATTACATTCCAAGGTGACCTTCTTTTCTATCAGTAGTCATGGCCTTTAATTGAAACTCCATCAAACAATAAAAAGACAAATATCCCATTTAAAAAATGGGCAAAAAACTTGAATAGACATTTGTCCAAAGAAGAAATAAAAATGGCAAAAAACCATGAAGAAATGCTCAGCATCCCTAATGATTAGGGTAATGGAAATTAAAACTCCAATGAGATATCATTTCACACCTATCAGAATGACCATTATTAAAAAGACAGAGAACTACAAGTGTTAGAGAGGATATGGAGAGATAGGAACTCTTATTCATTGCTGGTGGGGATGCAGAATGGTACAGCCACTATGGAGGATTGTTTGGCAGTTCCTAAAGAAGTTGAATATAGACTTGCCACATGACCCGGCAATACCACTACTCCGTATATATCCAGAAGAACTGAGAGTAGTGACACGAACAGACATCTGCACACCGATGTTCATATCGGCATTATTCACCATTGCCAAAAGTTGGAAACTACCCAGGTGTCTATCAACCGAAGAATGGATAAACAAACTGTGCTGTATTCACATGATGGAATATTATGCAGCTGTAAGAAGAAATGAAGTTGTAAAGCATATGAAAACATGGATGAACCTGGACAAGATTATGTTGAGCAAAGCAAGCCAGACACAAAAGGACAAATACTGTCTGATTGCTTTACTATGAGCCAAATATATTGTGTAACATATTGTATGATTAAAATTTTTAAAAAATATGTATCCAGTACATTTAATTGAGAAAAGGATGTTTTTATTCAAAAACAAAACAAAAACCAACTTTTACAGTCCTTGCAAATTGGCTCTGCATTGACTGGTGCTGTCCTTCAGAGTTTAGCCCTCCTATCAAAAAGATCAGCCCAAGGCAAATGTTAAATACAGTGTCCTCTGTTTTTTTCTGAGCCTGTGTTTTGTCCTGGGCTTGTACTTACTCGAGGCCTTAGGAATTCTCCCACTCTATGCTGCTTTGATTCCTTTATTTTACATTGCTTTTCCTTTGGGCAAGCTGCAGGGCAAGTTCTGCTAGGGGGAGGCCAAAGAAGAGTGTCCTAGTTCAGTTCTTCAGGTTACTACCCAGTAGATTGGAACTGACATACAGGTACCCAAGTATGTGCCTAGGGGTTACTCTGTTCCCCCCAGCACTGGGCCAGGGATCCACAGTGGGAGCTCAGACTGGCTCCACACTGCACTGGGGGTGGGGCCAGCAAGAGTTCCAGGAGCTTCTCTAATTTTTAAAGCTGCAGTTTCTTAATTTGACACTTGCCCAGTTATTGCAACGCTTTAACTCTTTCTGCAGTTTTGAGGAAATTGTCTTGCCAGTTTTTCCTAGTTTTTCAATGTTTCTGTGGGGGAAGGGTATCATGGACCATCTTATGCTATCCTTTTGGTTGACTGTCTATTTTTTCTTAAGTTTTTCAGTCCTCATAGCCAGTTCTAGGATATTGGAACTTCACCATCTTTGGGTTATATATTTTGATTCTTTTTTTCTTCTTCTTGTGTCTGGAGTTCATCTTGGATACTTTTTAATACCTTTACATGGATGGAATTCTTTTGAAATCACCCTATTATCTGAAGAAGTTTTATTTTTATTTTTTAAAAAATTTTTAACCTTTTCCCTTCTCTCACAGATGACAACTCTCCTGAATATGGGATTCTTGTGTCACGGGCCTTTCCCCCTCATAATTTATTTATTTCCTTGCATGTATGGTAGAGATCTGATGTCTACGTGAGTATTCTTTATAACTTGCCTCTTTTTTTAAAACGTGGTACCCAGGACTGAACCCAGGACCTCATACGTGCAAAGTAGATGCTCAGCCACTGAACTACACCTGCTCCTATAGCTTGTCTTAAAAATAAAACACTGTAAACTTATAGAAGAAAAAGAAATTTTTAATAGTTTCAAATAACTGAGCATGGAGTTATTAATAATATGTACTTGAATTTTTTTTTTTTTTACTGATTTTTGTATTCTTCAGCTTTTGAGGTCAGTAATCATGGTTATACTTATTTATGCATAAACTCCACTGCCTCTAGTAGTGTTTTGTATTAGAGTGGTTAGTAAAATCTATTACTTGTTTGAAATATTGATCCCTTAATTCTGTACACTGAGTAGGTGTCCTAAATATGTAAGAAAACCATACTTGTTCTACTAAGGAAAAGTATTGCTATGGTTAGATGGTTAGAGTTTAAATATATATACTTTTTAATACTGCAGTATAAAAATATTAGCATGTTTAGATGGTTAACTATTGAAGGACTTGTAGAGGCATGGTTCCTCATGGGCTTCCAATTTTCAAAAGTTAAATATATTTGTAAGTAAAAAGAGTGAATGATTCTTTATCACCATTTATATATCCTTTTATTTGTTTTTGGTTAACATTCTTCTCTCATTCTTGGAAAATATTTAAGATATTTTATGTATATTAGAGTCCAAGTCTGTTGAATCTGTTTCCTGCTTAATTTAACTATAGAATCATATAGCCTGCTAACTTGCTGAGACATTTTTATTTCTGGGCATTTATGGCAGTCTTGATGTGTGAGTGATAACAGCTGTTGATCATTATATTTGGGGGCTTTGCTTTTTAAAAACCTTGGCATAAAGATGTGTGGTCAAGAAATTAAAAAAAATTACTCACCCTCTGGGCTCAGTATCTAAACATTTCACGTATTCAGAAAGGATGAAATGGTACTTCATTGTTTAATTTCTGAAAGTAGTTATCTTGTCAAGTTAACAAGACAAAACCAGACTTAAACTTCATATGTCAGTTTTGAAATTCAGTACTCTGCCATCCCTCTCCCCAAATTGATTGTTAATTTTCTTTTAGTTTCTCTTGGTTAACTGTACATTGGAGAGAAATTAGTAAAGTAACCTCAGGATTTGATATATACATGTGTTGGACCTTTTGGGAATAAAACTTGCTAGAAGACAGTTGTTAAAGACTTCTTTGTAGATTGACATCTGGACGGAACTCTAATGTGTAAGAGAGTTTTTTTTTTTTTTTTTAAATTAAATGAAGGATGTTGTGTGCTGATCAAGGATTTTTAAAAAATAAAACAGTATATTTTAACCAGTCCTATAGCCCCTGAGATATTATTAATACTTATATCCATTTAGATACCTTTCTATTAGCTGGTTTCTGTCATTGGTCATAGAAGCTTGGTAGATCTCATTGAAGCATATATATTGGAAGATTGATAAATGATAAAGCCTCTGTTGAAATGTTAGGTTCAAATGTTAAATGTAAAATCAATAACTTTGCTCGGCCAATTAATAATAATACTTCTGTAAAGACGATTTATGTATCCAGAATTAGGGGGCAAGATTGGATGATTTTTAGGTCCTGTCTGACTCAATGCCATTGTTTTCCTGTGCTCATATAGTACTTTCTAGAAAAAGGCAAGATGGCTTTAGAAGAGTATTTTCTCTTTTTTTCTATGTAATTATATATATATATATAATATTTGATTATATTTAATTAAATATAATGTATATGTATGCATTTGTACACACACATTATTTTTATGTTGTGGTTTTTTTTTTTTTTCCTCCTTAGAGGAATAGGTGAGAAATTTTCTTAGATTGCCTTTTAGCAACAAATGAGAACATTTGTTTCTATGACTATGTCATTGTTGATAATTGCAAAGCTTTCCTTTTTTTTTTTTTTAAACCCCCCATGGTTCTTTCGTCTGTTCACCTAATCTAGGAGGCACCAGGAACCAAACCTGGGACCTCCTACATGGGAAGCGAGTGCTTAGGCTGAGCCACATCTGCTCCCTGTGGGCTGTGGCATCTGCTGGCTTGTGGCATCTGCTTGTTTAGGCATCTAGCTCTTTGCGGTGTGTGTGGCATCTGCTCATCTTTTTCAGGAGGCACCGGGACCCAAACCCAGGACCTCCCATGTGGTAGGTGGGCGCCTAACTGGTTGAGCCACATCTGCTTCCCAAGCTTTCCTTTTTTAATGAGGAAAAATGTAGGAAGTATAATTTTTCTTTAGAAACTGTAACTCTGTTGGTGGTTAGAAAAAGCAATATTAATTTGGTGAGCCTTTTGAGTTTTGTTGAAGCCTCTAGGATAGGTTTTTCAGGTAGTTTGAACTGTGATAATAAAATCTGTTGAAAAGTTAGAATTTGTGTGTTTTCTCAGTACAAAAGTTAATCAGGTTTTCCTTTCTGTAAACTGGTTATCATATATAATTCCCCCCCTCTTTTTTTTTACTCTCAATATTTTAAAGTACAACTTAGAACAAGGGATACCAAGGAATTGGTAGTCATTCTGAGGTTGTTGAGTAGTTTTGTTATTTGTCTGGATAAATGTAAATATTATATCATATTGAAGAGGATGGTAGATTCTCCACAGAATGATAGGATTCAAATTTATTGTAAAGTCAGAGAAAACTGGAAAGACAGTCAGATGAAAAAACTGGTAAGTTTAAAGAGTAAAGAATGCTTATGCTTACAGGCTAAGTATAAACTGTAAGGTAGAAGCAAATTCAATGGTTTATTAATAGATTATTTTATTATGACTAAGTGGGCTTTATGGAATATAAATCCTTAACATTTAAAATAAGGCAGCATGCTCTTTATCTTTATCACTGTTCAGCATTTAAGAAATTCTAGTCAATGCAAAAAAATATAATGAAATGAGTTATACAAAGCATAAAAAAGAGCAGAATTATTTTAACCTGCATTGTCATGCCATTTACTGGATAAATCCATGAAAATCAATTGGAAAATTACTTGAATAAGAGATAAGTAACTAGCTAGAAATATATAAAACTCAATGCTTTACTGTATTTTAGAAATAACAGATAGAAATTAAAATGAGAAAAGAGATCCTATATAGAAGAGCACTAATAATAGTTAACACATATACAAACACCTGCATATTTCCTAGGAATTCAATGAACAAAGAAGGTGGAGGGCCTGTGTGACAAATAGAACAAAGGATTATTGCGGGACATAAAGTAAGACTTTAATAAATGAAGAGACCATGTAGATGAATGGAAGTCATTTATTTAACATAGATATAATAAAGATCCCAATGAAATGGAATTCTTTTGGATAAAATTGAAAACGTGATTCCACAATTAACTTGGAGTAAATTCAGCCATACTTACCATGAATTATGTGTGTGGCTGGTGATTCTAGGTTAAGTGCCTTTTCTGTGTACTTACTGTGTACTTACCATGGTATTCTTTACTTTTCTATCATAGCTCCTTCCACATTGCATTTTAGTTGCCTCTTGTCTGTTTTACTTATCGGATTATAAATCCTCAGAGGGTAGGGAACAATGACTGGCATAGAGTGGAAACTTCAGAAATAATTCTTGATGAGTGAATGAAGGAAATGAGTGGATGAAAGAATGAAACACAAAGGTGAGAAGTAGAGATGCTCCGGTATGTGACCTTAAGCATAATTCAATAATCTGCTCTGGCAATCATTACTAGTTAGATTGGAAATCCCTTTACATCTTTGTTCTATCAGAAGTTATACTTGGAAGGAATTTGGGAAAGATTTACCCTTATAATTAAAGAGTTAGAAAGTAGAACCAATGAACAAAGAGGAATTGAGAGGATTATTCTAGACTGAAAGTTAGTGTGATGATCTAATAATTATCTTCAAGTGTATGTATGTACAGTTAATTTTCAAAGAATGATTAACAGCTATTTACCACCACTTCATGAGCAAAAAGAAATCTCTTGTCTCTATAGCAAAATTTAAGCTCAAATTATACGGGAAAATATTTCAGGGACTGTCAATAAATCCTGGAATTACTAAGAGAAGCAATGGGGAAATACTAGTTTTGTTTTGTTTTTTTTTTGAATATCATCTCATCCTTTTATGCACAGAGTGATTATAAAGAAGATAAATAAAGGTGATCTCTGATGTTTATTTTTCAGTAACTAAAATACAAGTTATGGTGCTTCAGATACTCTGGGGATTGAAAACTAATTTCTTCTCTAAAAGAGCTGTTCAGAGCTGAATATTGTTGATGGTGAATAGTTTTCTGACTAATTTCTAGGTAGCCATATCAATTTCCTCTCAAGATTAAAAAATTTTTTAGTTGTACTCTATAAAGAAAATACTAATGTCAAAATTTGAAATGTTAATAATCAATATACAGAGAACTATTTTTGGGGTAACATGAGCCTAGCAATGCTGACTTGAATGAGTGATGTGTATCCTATACAATCAGCAAAACGTAAGATTTAACTTTCTCTGCAGCTGCAGGAGACATATTTAATTAATACTGAAGCAATTATCTTGACAAGTAAATCAAACTCAATTATATCTCAATTAGAACACTAACATTTTCTCAAATATTGTATGGTTGCCAGATGGTTACACATTTTTTTTTTCTTTTAAAGGTCAACTTTCCTACTACTGTATTCATTAGGTATAATCACTCAATTTTGTTTTCTTATTTTTTGGGGGAAATTTGAAACTTAATACATTATATGTCAAAATTCTCAGACCTGACAATATATGGTTTTGTTTTATAGACATTTGGAAAAATAACAAATACTGACTCATTTATAAAATTAATAAATAGTAAAGTAGAGCTTATGGATCCCTTAGTTAGGAAGAGACTTTTAGAAGACCAGCAGTAGTCTAAATTACAACTTGATCTATTTATCATTGTGTCATACCTAAATTTTACCTTCATGTAGAATGGAAGCATATATCTTTTCAGGCTTAATAAGTATAGACATTTCAATCACAAACTGTTTCTTAATGTTTACTAAATAAAAAATTGTTTGGTGTCTTCCATTAACCAATTAATTATACTTGGAACAATTGTGTCTTCAGAGGTTTTCCGTTCAAATGCCTTTTCAGAGGTCAAGTAAATTAATATCAATTCAGTTCCAGCTACTTCACCTCAGTCTTAAATTTAATTTCCTGCATCTTATTTGCTAGTTCACTCATAGGTAAAGGTGGAGGATAGTTTAGTGGAAGCAGTATTGAATCGTGGATTAGTACTGCAGGCTTTGTGGTCAGACTGTCTGTATTTTGAGTCATTGTTCTGCCTTATGGTTTGAGGTAGTAAACCACCTCAAAAGATAGTTGAAGGATTAAAACACACAAAACATATATAGCACTTAGTATAATTCCTGACATATAGTAAAACAAAGTAAGGATAAGCTATTTTTGTTATTCATTTACTTAAGCATCCGTAGATTCATTAAATTATTCAGTAAATACTTTTTGAGCAACTACCATGTGCCAGGCACTGTGGTAGATGCTGGTGATGTATTGCAGAACAAATAAACTTTAGGAATCATAATTAGCTGGAAAACAAAGTGAAAGGAATACAGCAAGATAATCTTTTCAATGCAACGAGTTAAAAGTTTTTTTTTTTATGGAGACTATCTTGTTTACTTCTTAACATTCCAGCTCTTGTGTTAAACTAACTTCTCTTCTGGGTTCTCATGCTTACTTCTAGCCTTTATAATATCAGTATCAGGCCTTGGTTAACCTTAATTTTAAATCTTAAGGATTCAGGATTTTATTGCCTAACAATATGTGTAAGATTTTCAGAGAGACCAAAGAGTCTCCTAAATTATTTCCTTGCTTCCATTTTTGTCACCCTCCTATCCATTCTCCAAATGCTTTTCTTCAGGGGTTGGAAAAACTTTTTGTGTAAAGGGCAGATAGTAAATACAGATAGTTAATATTTTAGGCTTTGGGGCCACATAAAGTCTCTATCACATATTCTTTTTTTTTCTTTAACTTTTTCTTTGGAAATAACTGTAGCTTCACAGAAAGTTGGAGGATAGTACAGAGATATCTCAAATACCCTTCACCCAGTTTCCTCAATGATTACATCTTTTATAATTATATAGTACAATATTAAAACCAGGAAATTGACATTGGTGTATTGTGTGTGTGGTTCTGTGTAATTTTATCACATATGTAGACTCCTGTAACTACCACTGCAGTCTGCAATCAATATGCAGATCTATTCCATTACCAAAAAGATGTCCTTTATGCTATCCCTTTATAGTCACAGCTACCTCTTCCTTCCATTATCCCTAACCCCTGTCCACCGCTGATCTGTTTTCAAGATCTATAATTTTGTCATTTTGAGAATGTTATATAAATAGAATCATACAATATATGAACTTTGGGGACTGGATTTTTTTTTTTTTTTTTACTTGAGATCCATTCAAGTTGTTAGATATATCAAAAACCTGCTCTTTTGTATTGCCGAGTAGGATTTCATAGTAAGGATGGATGGTACTTTGCTTAACTATTCATCTATTGAGGGGCATTTTGGTTATTTTTGGTTTTTGGCTATTACAAATAAGCTGCTATAAACAAGCATGTACAGGTTTGTGCGTGGGCATAAGTTTTCATTTCTTTAGGATAAATGCCCAGAAGGGCAGTTGCTGGGTTAGATGGTAAATGTTTGTGTAGTTTTTTAAGAAACTGCCAAACTATTTTCCAGAGTAGATGTACCATTTTACATTCCTACCAGCAATGTATGTGAGATCCAATTTCTCTGTATCCTCGTCAGCATTTGGTGTTGTCACTAGTTTTTATTTTAACCATTTTGATAGATGTGTAGTGATATCTCATTGTGGTGTTGTCACTTTTTAAAAAAATTTTAGCTGAGAGGTTCATAGTGATGTTGAACTTCCTTTCATCTGCTTATTTGCCATCTGTAAATACTCATCAGTAAATGCCTCTCCATGTCTTTTGCCCATTTTCTAATTGGATTGTTTGCTTTTTTTACTGTTGAATTTTGAGAGTTATTTATATATTCTAGATATGAGTCCTTTATCAAACATGTGGTTTTAAAATAGTTTCTTTCAGTCTGTAGCTTCTCTTTTCATCCTCTTAACAAAAGAGCAAAAGACCCTGTTGAGAGGGTATTTTGGTTTTGAATATGTTCTATTTATTGATTTTTTTTTTTTTTTTTTGTAGCTCATGCTTTTTGTGTCCCATCTAAGAACTTTTTACAAAGCTTTAAGATATAATAATTTTCTCCTGTAATCTTCTAAAAGCATTAAAGCTTTATGTTTTCATTTAAATCTTTGCTCAATTTTAAGTTATTTTTATAAAAAATGTGAAGCTTAGGTTGAAATTCTTTTTTTTGCCTGTGGTTGTCAAATTGCTCTAGCAAAATTTGTTGAAAATGCTGTTATTTTTTAATTGAATTGCTTTTGTACCTTTCTCAAAAATCAGTTGGTTGTATGTCTATGCGGCTATTTCTGGGTTCTCTCTTCTGATCTGTGCCTCTCTCCCTCTGCCACCACCACAGTGTTGATTACTGTAGATATGTCTTAAAATTGGGTTGGCTGCTTCTTCAAATTTATTTTAGCTTTTCCAGTTCCTTTGTCTTTTCGTATAAATTTTAGAATAATATTGTCCTTAACTATACGATATGTTTCTGGGATTTTGATAGAAATTGCATCAAAACTATATATCAAATTGGGGAGAATTGACATCTTTACTAGGTTTGGTCTTCCAAGCCATAGATACTGTATGTTTTTTCATTTATTTATATTTTCTTTGATTTGTTTCAAAAATGTTTTCAGCATACAAGTTGTGTTACATATATTGTTAGATTTATACCTATGTTTATCATTTTTGGAGCAGTTATAAATGGTATTGTCTTTCAAAATTTCTATTTCCACATCTTTGTGGAAATACAATTGGTTTTTGGTTGTTGATCTTTTATCTTGTGACCTTGTTGAACTTGCGTATTAGTTCTAAGAGAATTTTTGTAGATTCGTCATAGATTATCATGCCATCTGTAAATAAGGACAGTTTTATTTCTTCATTTCTGATCTTTATGCTGTTTATTTCCTCTCCTTGCTTTATTGTGCTGAGTAGAACTTCCAGCCTTATTTTTATAGGAGTGGTGAGAGTACACATCGTTCCTTGTCTTGTTCCCAATTTTAGGGAGAAAGCATTCAACCTTTCCTTATTAAGTATGATGTCAGCTATTGGTTTTATATAGATGTTATCAAGTTGAGGAAATTATCCTCTGATCCTAGTTTACTGAAAGTTTTTAAAATCATGAATGGATGTTGAAGTTTGCCAAATGCTCTTTCTATATCAATTTATGTGATAATGTGATTTTTCTTCTTTAGATCTTTTCTTCATTTAGATCTTTAGTCTGTTAATATGGTGGATTCCATTAATTGATTATTGAATATTGGACCAGACTTGCATCCCTAGAATAAACCCCACTTGGTCATGACATATAATTATTTTTATGTATTGCTGAATTCTATTTGCTAATATTTTATTAAAGATATTTGTATCTATATTCATGAAACATATTTGTCTCTTGTTTTCTTGTACTGTCTTTTTCTGGTTTTGCGACCATGGCTTCATAAAATGACTTGGGAGGTGTTCCTTCTATTCTATTTTCTGGAAGAAATTGTATAGAATTGGTGTCTGTTCTTCATGAAATGTTTAGTAGAATTCTCTAGTGAAATCATCTGGGCTTGGAGATTTCTTTTTTGAGAGGTTTTCAGTAACAGATCCAATTTCCTTTGCAGTTATAGAGCTATTCAAATTATCTATTTCACATAGGGTGAGTTATAGTAGTTTGAGGTTTTTGAGGAATTGGTCCATTTCATTTAAGTTGTTAAATTATGCATGTAGAGTTGTTTGTAGTATTTCCTTATTATTCTTTTGATATCTGTATAGTTTGTGGTGATATCCTGTTTCATTTCTGATATTGGTAATTTGTTTCTTTTCTCTTTTTTTCAATATTAATTTTGTTGGAAGTTTGCCAATTTTATTGACCTTTTCAAATAACCAGCTTTTTTGCTTCACTGATTTTTTTCTATTTTTAATTTTATTGCTTTCTGCTTTTATCTTTACTATTTCTTTCCTTCTGCTTATGTTGCATTTATTTTGTTCCTTTTCTTATTTCTTTAGGGTAGAAGCTTAGATATTGATTTGAATTTTTTTGTCTTTTCTAATGTATGCATTTAGCACTGTAAATTTAGTTTTAGGTAAACTAAATCACTACTTTTGTTGTGTCTCACAAATTTTGATGTGCTGTATTTTCATTTTCATTCATTTCAGTGCATTTTGCTAATTCCCTTTGGGATTTCCTCTTGACCCATGTATTTTTTAAAGTGTTTTTGTTTATTTGTTTGGGAAATTTATGTTCAGAGATGATTCTATGATTCAGTTCTTTCAAATTTGTTAAGGTTTGTTTTATGAACCAGAATATGGTCTATTTTGATATATGTTCTGTGGATGCTTAAAAAATGTCTCTTCTCTTGTTGTGGTGTGTTCTATAAATGTCAATTAGATCTTGTTGGGTGATGTTATCGTTGAGGTCTATATCCTGACTGATTTCCTATCGAATTTTCTATCCCTTGTTGAGATAAGGGTGTTGAATTCTCCATCCAATTGTAACTGTGGATTTGTCTATTTCTTCTTTCAGTTCTATCACATGGTCTCTACTGACACCATGGGAGCAGGCACAGAGTTATTCTTACCACCTGGTATGGATTAAAGTCCTGACTCCTTACTTTTCCTTTTCAGACAAAACTCCTGTAGGGTGATGGGAGATGGGCACCATGTTACTGCCTTAAGAAGGCAGAGGTCTAAGCTCCCCACTCAACCTTTGCTGGTGGGGTGGTAGTGGGGCTGAACTTTTTTTTCTTTTCCTGTGGTTTTTGGGTGAAATAGAGCAGTTATTGTGTAAAAGTAAAGCAGTTATTGTTTTGGTAGGCTGCTGGTTTCCTTATCATTTGGCCAGAGACAGGGGATTTTTCTTGGATCCCTTTTTTCCTGCTTTCTTTGACTTTTCTAGGTTGTTGGCTTTTCTAATATCTAGTCTAGTATATATGAGGCAAAATAAAACTCAGAGCTCACTTCCATGTTTCTTGGGACCATTATTAAGTTTTTGCTTATTTACCTCTAGATTTTTTGTCTTCATGGGTGTGTTTTTTTTTTTTTTTTTTTTAATATATATAGTCATATTGTATATGTAATTGTGCATCTTAATTTATTTATTTACTCCTAAGTATTTTTCATGTTATTATATGTTACATGTTAAATATCACTTTAATGAGTGTTTTGTACTTTTCTAGAGAATCATTATGCTATATGTTAATTATTTTTACTATGTTGATGGACATTTGTTTCCAGTATTTTTTTTTTTTTTCATTTTATTTTCATTTTATTTTTAAAGAAGCTTTAGATTCCATAAACGATATCATATACCCTACTCTTTGGCCCTCCCCCACCTTTCCCCATTAATAATACCTTTCATTATTGTGGTACATTTGTTACAGTTGATGAACACGTATTGAAGTATTGCTACTAGCCATGGTCAATAGATTACATTATAGTTTACATTTTGCAGCACAAATTTTTATAGGTTTTGATAAAATATATAATGGCCTGTGTCCATCAGTGCAATGTCATTTAGAGCAATCCCAGTGTCCCCAAAATGCCCCATGTTGCACCTATTCTTCCCTCTCCCTCCCCTCAGAACCTCTGGTGACCACTACCTTTATATCAATGTTACAGATCTTCCATTGCTAGAATAATAATAAGTCTCCTTTAGTGTCCATAGTTGTATTCCCCCCTTAAGTTTGTTCATTCCTGGATCTTGAGGATTTTGTGATAGTGATGCCCACTCTCTTTCTGACTGAGAAGGGGCTTAGATCCCATGGGGTAGATGGATGGAACTGTCTTGCTTGCAGTTGTAGATCATCATCCTTTTGTTAGTTGTTCTGGGTGAGTCTGATGAACTGGAGAGTAGGTGCTGCAACACTGCTGAGAATTAGGGCTCAACTGTCATATGTACAGCCAAAGATTTAAGTATCTGGTACATACATTTAATGAGTATAGTGCTAATTATAGGTTCAAAATAAAAGGAACAGAAGAACCATGTAAAAAATTATAAATGAGTCTAACTCTGTTCCATTGGGGAACATAAATTCCAAGGTAAGGCCCAATGACAGGGTGTCAGATTCCTGAGATTGTCTTACCTGTCCATAGTATCTAGATGTCTCTAGAGCCCCCAGGAGCACCACTGCTTGAACACTGTTTACTGTGGCAGTCAATGAGATCCTGCTGACACGTGCATAAGTGTAACCTCTGATATGACCTCCCAACTCACTTTGAAATCTCTTAGCCATAAAAACTCATTTGTATTTAATATTGCCCCCTCTTGGTCAAGGCCTTTTTCCAGATGCATTGCTAGTTGGTGCTTGGTAATAGTCCCTCTGTGCCAGGGAGGCTTATCCCTGGGAATTGTGCCCCACGCTGGGGTGAAGGTAGTGCGTTTATATGCTGAGTTTGGCTTAGAGAGATACTACATTTGAGCAACAAAGAGGCTTTCAGGAGGTAACTCTTAGGCAATATATAATATTAGGGTAAGTCTCAATTTCACAACAAGGTTCATAAGTACAACAATCAATGTCAAGGATCTCGCCTATTGGTCTGTCCTTCGCTAGGCACTGCCCCAAAAATCTAGGGATTTGTGCCACTCTGTTAGAGAATGTAGCAGGACTTCTCAGGATGGGAATTCAATATTCTTTCAGTTATTGTGTGGGTCTCCACCCACTGAGAGAATACCCCATGACCACTTGAACATATTCATATTCCATAAAGGCATGTCCCAGGTGCATCTGTCCCCACACATCCCCCTATCACCAACATCCCTCACCAGTGATCCTCCCCCACTACAGTTGTGACCCTGCTGCATTCCAAAACCTCCCCCAAAACAAAGCCAAAATAATGAATAAAAATAATAAACTTAATAAAAATTACAAAAAAATTAAAAAAATTTTTGTAGTCTTTCATCACCATAAGATGTTAGCTTTTATATACAGTGACAATTTCTTCTATATGTTCTCCTATATCTTATTATTATTTTTGCTTTATTTTCAAAGAAGATTTAAGTTACAGAAAAGTCACATAGAAAATATAGGGAATTCCTCTATATCCCACCCCCTCCCCTTCTCACATTTTCCTTATTGATAATTTCTTACATGAGTTGGTACATTTGTTGCAATTGATGAACAAATATTGAAGCATTGTTACTAACCATGGTCAATGGTTTACATTGTGGTTACATTTTGTACCATACACTTTTATAGGTTTTGAAAAAATTTATAATGACTTATATCCATCATTGCAAGATCATGCAGAACAATTCCAATGCCCTAAAAATGCCCTATGTACCATTTATTCTCTTCTTCCCTCCCACTCCCCTCGGGACCTATGGTAACCACTAAGTTGAAATTTTTGAAGAATAAGATTCATAATTACATGCATTAATATTGAAAGTTTGACATATTGGTGTGTTTTATTAGGTACTGCCTATGTTCTCAAGAGATTATTGCCCCTCTAATTGAGAATATTATCCAGGACTCCCCAGGATGGGAGTTTAATGTTTTGTTTAGTGTGTGGATGTCCACTTACTGAGATAACGCACTATGACAAGATGAACATTTTCATATTC
The DNA here is from genome assembly GCA_026826555.1 of Tolypeutes matacus. Classification (NCBI taxonomy): domain Eukaryota; kingdom Metazoa; phylum Chordata; class Mammalia; order Cingulata; family Chlamyphoridae; genus Tolypeutes; species Tolypeutes matacus. Next base: position 15,471,479 of record JAKSZT010054030.1, read on the forward strand.
CATAGAAGCATGTCCCAGGTGTGCCCTATCTCACATAAAGCCCTACCCCTGACGCCCTGCACCAGTAACCCTCCCCTGTCATATTTGCCAAAAGAACATTCTCACCATTGTAGTTTTAATCACAGACCTACGAATCCCCAGAGTTCACCTGTTCCTTCCTGAAGCCTTACCCCCAGTTCCATGGAGAGTCCAACCCAATCCTCCCATCCTAATTTCCTCATATTCCAGCACCATTGACCCCCCTCACATCCCTGCACCAACATCACCCTCATCCACTGCCCAACCACCCCCTTCCACCTTACTGTAGGTCATGCCCATATTGGGTTTTGACTCACCACACTGTACTCCCTTTCTGTCTCCTGATAACCTATCTTCTACACTCTAGCTCTGTGAGTCTGCTCAATTTTCTTAAGTCATATCAGTGAGGTCATGTAATATTAGTCCTTCAGTGACTGGCTTACTTCACTCAATATAAGGTCTTCTTGATTCATCAATGTTGTCCCATGTGTTAATATTGCATTCTTTCTTATAGCTGAGTGATATTCCAGTGTGTGTATACACCACAATTTGCTTATCCATTCATCTGTTGATGGATACTTAGGTTGCTTCCAACTTTTGGCAATAGTGAATAATGTCGCTATGAACATTGGTGCACATATATCTGTTCATGTCATTTCTTTCCATTCTTCTGTGTATATACCCAGCAGTGGGTTTGCTGGATCATATGACAGTTCTATAGTTAGCTTCCTAAGGAACTGACAAACTGTCTTCCACAATGGCTGCACCATTCTATATTCCCCCATTAATCTGGATGCTAAAATTCTCAACAAAATACTTGCCAATCGTAACCAACAACACAGCAAGTGAATTATACACCATGATCAAGTGGGTTTCATCCCTAGTATGTAAGGATGGTTCAACATAAGAAAATCAATCAATGAATTACACCACATTAACAAATCGACAGAAAAAAAATCATATGATCATCTCTCTTGATGCAGAAAAAGCATTTGACAAAATACAGGATCCTTTCTTGATAAAAACACTTCAAAAGATAGGAATAGAAGGAAACTTCCTCAACGTGATAATGGGTATCTACGAAAAACCCACAGCTAACATCATATTCAGTGGTGAAATGCTAGTCTTTCCCTCTAAGATCTGGAACAAGAAAAGGACGCCCATTATCACTGCTTTTATTTAACATTGTGTTAGAAGTGTGGGAGGGGGAGGGAGTGGGGCATATGGGAAACTCTTATAATTTTTATATAACATTTATGTAATTTAAAGCTTCCTTAAAAATAAAAAGTTTAAAAAAAACAATAAAGTCAATAGAAATCTTGAAAAAAAAAAAGTACTTGCTTGAGCACTTAGGTAAGAAAAAGAAATAAAAAGTATCCAAATTGGAAAGGAAGAAGTGAAAAATCTCACTATTTGCAGATGACATGCTCTTATACATATAAGCCCTGAAAAATCTACAACAAATCTTTTAGAGCTGATAAACGAGTTCAGTAAAGTGACAGGATATAATATCAACACGCCAATCAGTAGCATTTCTGTACACCAGTAATGAGCAATATGAGGAGGAAATTAAAAAAAAACTTCCATTTACAATAGCAACTAAAAGAAATAATCTAGGAATAAACTTAACTAAAGATGTAAAGGACTTGTATATAGAAAATTATAAAACATTGTTAAAGGAAATCAAAGAAGACCGAAATAAATGAAAGCATATTCCATGTTCATGGATCAGAAAACTAAATATCACTAAGATGCCTGTCCAGTATTTTTTTAAATGTCTAAACACCAGCTTTGTGCCCATAGCCTTTCCCATATTTAAGATCATTCAGAATAGACTGAGAAATGGAATTATTGACTCAAGGAATATACATTTATAAGGCTCTTGCTACACATTAAAAATTATTTTCTAAATTGATTTTTCACATTTACAGTTTTCCTGATACTTTTGGAGAGTTTGTTTCATTATATTCTTTGCAGTAGTAGATATTGTTTTCTTTAATCTCAAATTTAATAGTCATTGTTTTACTTTGCATTTCTCTAATTGGTAGTAAGACTAAACGTGTTTATCCACTAGTTGTATTTCTCTTTTGTGAATTGCCTGTTCATTTTCCTTGTTCATTCTTTTATTCTATTGGGAGTGACAACTTAGGCTTTTTTTTTTTTTTTTTTTTTTTATCGCCAATTTGTATTTACTCCCTTGTAGTATCTTCTATTCATTTTCCTTTGTGATATTTTTCTTTTTTTTAAATGTTTGTATATTTATATTTGATCCTTTTTTTGGGGATGCTTTGAGTGTTTTTTCCCCTCCTATTTAACTCTTTAATCCATCCAGAATTTACTTTGGTCTGTGTTATGATGTAAAAATCTAAATTGTTTTCCATGCTGGCATCATTATTTATCAGGTAATCCTTGTTTTCTCTTAGGAATCTGTGATTCCTGCATATGACTGCACATGTTCATGTGTTTGTGTATTATCTTTTACAGACTTGATGTCAGGATTAATCTTCTTGATGGGATGGGGTGGAGCAGGAGAGGTCTATTAACAGAGATGTGGGATTATGGATAATTTAACTGACTCATTTAAATTACAGTGCTATATATATGTATGTATATATGTACATATACACACAAACACACATATACAAATACAAACACACCCATACCCACAGATGTGCTTTAGAACCATCAAGAAACCATGCCACATTGCTGGTTCACACACTGCCATATATATTTTCCTTTATAAGCATAAGTTGATTTTCATAGGATGCGCTCATTAGTGGTGGTAATGCAAAGTCATGATGAATGTACTATTGTGTAGTTTGCTATGTTAGGATATCACTTTGGGATTATTAGTTTAGTTTGGTGATTTGATATGATGCCAGTTTTTCTCCTTTAGGCTTGACTACTGTGGCATTGTATTATTATTAGTCATATTACTACTTCCTCCTGAGATTTGCACTTGAGCATTAGAAAATTTTTTTCCAGGACAAAAATATAGTTAATATGCTTTAAGATTGCCTTTTCTCCTATTGTAATTGTTTAATTAGCTAGCTTGGGAGTTCTTTTCTCTCTTATTTAGTTTAAGAAGTAATCCTGTTTCCTAACTTTTGGCAGCATTAATGCTTTAAGAAATGTAAAAAGTTTTATTTTGTTTCTTGTTTAGAAAAAGAATACATGCTTATTGTACAATACAGAAGGGTATATAGGAGTTTGATGACCTCAGAATGGGATTCCAGGGGTCACAGTGGGTGAGGTGAGGTGAAGAGATCATGGACATGGCAGAAATAGGTCATATTAGGACAGATGTTTGCATGGTCAGTTAACTCCAGGAATCAAGCAGGTATGTAAATGAGTGCAGTCATGACTGTGCAGTTCTATAGGGTTAGCTCCTACTCAGCTCTAGCTGTTTAATTCCATGGGGGCAATATAGGCCCAATGTTCCCAGACCTTATATATTTTTTTTCAAGAGATATTGGAAACCTGGATTTTTAGGTGAATTATCTTGATTCCTAACTATTGGCAGACCACACACCTGTGATCTCTCATTTACAAGATCTAGAGAACATATGGGAATGGCAGTCTGGATTAGGATGCATGATAAAAAAGGGCTAGACTTTAGTCACTGAGATAAGTGGATGTGAGGTATGATAAAATTATTCCCCAGAGACTATGAAATGATGGTAGGTAACCAGATCTCTTGCTCTTATTCTGAATGTTTCCTCCCGGATTTGTTGACTTCTTGAGGCTTGGCCTGATCTAATGCTACCCATGGCTAATGGTGTTCTCCTCAAGGCTTGCAATCTGGTGAGAATTATAGACAAATAAAGAGGAAATTAAAATAAACTGCTGTGAGTTTTGTGAAAGAGGAAGTACAGGGTATTTCTGAACCCCAGAAGAGGGATATCTAACCCTGGTTTGAGTGATTAAGGAACGTTTACCATAACAAGCGATGCCTTAGCTGAGACCAAAGGAGTTTGATGAAGGGAGGTGGGGAAGCGCCTGCTGCCAACAGGGGAAAGGTTTACAAAGGCCTTAAGGCGATAGAGGATGGTACCTTTGGGAAATGGAAAGTAATTCACTTCTGGTAACTGTTACTCATTTTTAATATTGTTTTATATATCATTGTCCTCCTAAGTTACTGTTTATAAAAGGTAAAGAAATATGATTTGGATAAAAGACCAATAAATTGGGTGAATATAAAACCCAATAGCTGATTGAATATAAAACCCAATGATAGATTAATCTTTTAGGATAGAAGATTGTTGCTCTAGTGTACTAGACACCTTTGTGTTGAGTATTGACTTTTTCATTAGAATAAAGATGTTAAGAGTATGCTTATTAGATTTATGATCATTAGCACATGAATCAATGAATATCAGAATCAAGATTTTGAAGGATCTTTACAAGATTATGGATCTGGCTGCATCTATCAGAATTAAATTTTACCTGAGTTAATGTAAATACCTACTCTTGAATCTAAAAAAGCAAACTGTAAGCACAATATTGGAAAAGTTTATAAGCAATGCATGTGGGAAAAAACTCTTAGAGCTCTTAATTGAAAATAAAAAAGCAGTACATTGTTGTCATCCAAAAAAGCCAAGGCTGCATTAACAATTTAGTACTATTGTGGTATATGGGTTGAGGGAGATGATAGTCCCATTATGTTATGTTTGGAATATACTAAGATTCAGCTTTTGGTGCCACAGATTTAGGATATAAGTGAAGCAGAACATCTTCAGAGGAAAGGAAATAGAGTAGTTGTATAATAAGATACCATTGCATATGAAGAGTAGTTGGAAGATTAATGATGTTTTTAACCTGGAAAACAGAGAACTTTTAGTGCCACTGATATGGCTTCATATTTTAAAAGAGTAAAATGTGGAAAATTGAAAAGAACTGTAGTGTTTTGGCACTAAGAGGGTAGTGTTATAGCAGATGGATGGAAGTTTTGGGACTGGGGGAGGATTAGGGGACGGAGAGAAAATGAAGACATGGGAATTATATTTTTGAGCACATACTTTGTGTGTGCATGTGTGTGTACCTCACATCATATAACCCGTATAACAACCCAATAAACTAAATATTATTTAAAAGTATTTTTTAGTTTCTAAATGTAATGTGAGTATTAAGCTTCATTTTGGGAAAAAAAAAAAGAATAATAGGTATTGCATTTATTTTATAGATCGGAAAGCAAAGGCTCAGAAATGTACCTTTTTTTTTTTAAAAAGTGACTTTTCCTTATTTTATAAAGCTAGTAACTGGTAGATTCAGAAAAAGTCCACATTTTTTCTGTTAAATGATGTTGCTTCATAACTGGAATATTTTCTGATTTAGCATCATCCAAAGGTGTTGTTTCTACTTTTTGGAAGTGTCTGATTTAGGCTAGCTAATTCTTAATCAGAGATTGGACAAGATGATTTTTGGGCCCCTTCAAACTGTAAGATTATGTGAATTCTCTTATTAAGCTTTCCTTGTTCACTCCCAACAGTGATCTCTCCATGTTCTGATCACTTTCATTACTTATTGCCTATGGCATTTATTTGCTCTTTATGTACTACCATGCTAGTTTTCTTTCAACATATAATAGTTTTGTCTTCCCAAGTATTGAGGTGATAATAAAGACAAAAATCATGACATTTAAAAATTATTTTATGGTATCTAACTGGCATAGTAATTTACACATACTATTAAACATTGCTAAGTTTGAGAAGGAAGAATTTTTTACCACCCCAGTAACATTTCTCCTGTACCCAAATGTATTTAAATGGGAGAAAACCCTTTTTTGCTTTTATATTATTTTTTTAAATGTTTATTAGCCATCTAATATATACTCAATCTTTTTCTGTAGGATAAAGTGGGCAGTGATCATAATTAAGATGATTCTGGTCTATGTCTTATTGGATAGATGTTTGTATTCAGAAGCAACTTTAATTTCTGTTAATGAGGTTGATTGAATATTCTGTTGCTCTTAGAGGTGGACTTTTTGAAGATTGAGGGAAGAGAGCAGGATCATATGAATATTGTATGTTCTTTAGTTGAGAAAGCGTTTATGAACTTTTACGAAGCTAGAGGGTGGGGACAGTATTCACATGCAGGATTTTAGTAAGCAAAATGGAAAAATCAGTGCCTTACTGTTTTTCTTTAGCTGTTCTTACTGCTGTTCTGCATGTGAAATTGTTCCTCTCTTTATCTCTGCTTCTTAGGTTACTGAAAGTCAGGGCAGACTATAAACCAAATTCCTTCTCTAATTGAGTCTAAGGTCCTGCAAATGTACATATTGAAAACACTCTCCATGTTAGCAGTGCTCCCTTTACTGGTACCACATCAGAGACCACTGCCCAATTGTATAATAACTTGCCGCTCATAGAGCATAACCTTTGTAATTCAACAAACTATGCTGTACAGACTCTTATGTAACCAGTGTTCCATCTGCAGAAGTTACTCCTGAGATGGAAAGGCTTTTTGTATGGAGTTAGCTTCAAGTATAAAGTTTTATATTTTTATATAAAAAAAAATGAAAAAATAAAAAATAAAAGGACAAAGTCGCTAATGAAAACTCTTATTTGAGTTGTTATTGACAAGTGTTGATTGTTTTTGCATGTGTTAATCAATTGCCATGCATAATCTGACCACCTTGGTTGCCTGTGTTCTGTGAAGCCTGGCAGAAGCCTATCTTTTTTTCTGTGCAATCTCTCTTTTTTTGGAGAGAAGATGATATAGTGTGTGCCTGGTGCATCGGGTCTTTGCATTCAGAAAATGCCAGGGTTGGAAAATTCACTCACAAGAAATACAAAGATGTAGTGTAAAGAAGGTTGCAGTTCCTCTGTTTCCCATCTTTTGTTGAGCTATTTTTGTGATCTGTGAATTCTTGTAGTTATATTGTTTTTCTTAGCTAGTTTTGCAAGAGCAGGATGTAGACATCATTTAAAGTAGAGGATTGGCCTTTTAAATCTAGTTTTAAGCAATAGGGAGTTATTGACTTTAAAAAATATTTTATATTATAAAAAGTTAATTTTTTTGTAGAAAATTAGGAAAACACTAAGATATATAAAGAAAAAATATTTGGAATTGTAGAGTTTTAAAGAAATTACTTGCCAACAGAGTTATGCTATCCAGATCCTTTCTGATTTCCCAATTTTTCGTCATTGATGCAAGTCATAATAATTTTTCTTTACATTCTCTCTGTATGCTCTGTTAATCTCCATTTCTTCTTTTAATACTCATACTGGTCTAATCATCTTGTATTTTGAATCTTTTTTTTTTTTTTTTTAAGATTTTATTTTTATTTATTTATTTATTTTTTTTTTTAAAGATTTTATTTATTTATTCATTTATCCCCTCCTTGCTGCTTATGCTCGCTGGGTCAGCCAACCACGCCGTGCGGGCGGGCTTTGCCTTCACCAGGAGGCCCCGGGAACCAAACCCGGGGCCTCCCATATGGTAAACGGGAGCCCCACTGATTGAGCCACAGCCTCTTCCCTTGATTTTATTTATTTATTCATTTATCCCCCCCTTGCTGCCTGCGCTCGCTGGGCCAGCCAACCACGCCGTGTGGGCGGGCCCGCCCCCACCAGGAGGCCCGGGGAACCGAACCCGGGGCCTCCCATATGGTAAACGGGAGCCCTACTGATTGAGCCACAGCCGCTTCCCGTATTTTGAGTCTTTAAAACTCAGACTTTGCTTTTCCTGAAAAAACAAAATGTTTTGTTGTTTTATCCAACTGATTGTCCTTTCTGTCTGTTCATTTATTTAACCAGAATGGGCCTCTATTATGTGCCAGACCAGGTTATGAAGGACTGTCCATGCATTATATTTTGAGGACAGTTAGCTACTCTAAGATTTTTAAAAGTGTTTCACTTTCATAAGATTAATTTGACTGCGTTGTTGGGTAGGGTATTGACTGAAAGTAAGAGTGGAATCCTCAGAACAAAACATTTTCCGAAATCTAAGCATCAGAAGATGAGGCCCTTAGCTAAGTTTGGGGATGGCGAAGAGGAGACAAGTCTTGCTCGTCTTCTTTAGGAGGCATGGGAAACTGAACCTGTGACCTCTTACATGGTAGGTGGGCACCCAACTGCTTGAGCCACATCTGCTCCCAAGTATTCTCTTCTTGATAACCACTTAGTGTTCTCTTCTTGATAACTCCAGCAAAATGAATGCTGAAAGAGCCATTGAATTTTTAAAAAATTTTATATTATAATAGTTGTAGGTTTATAGAAAAATCATGCAGAAAATACAGAGTTCCTCCCATGGATTCCCTAGTATTAACACTTTGCATTAATATGGTACCTTTGTTACAACTGATAAAACAATATTATTATAATTATACTATTAAGTGTAGTCTGTAGTTTACATTAGGGCTCACTGTTAGTGTTGTGCAGTCCTATGTTTTTTAAAATTTTTATTCTAGTAACATGAATACAACCTAAAATTTCCCCTTTTAACCACATTCAAATAAATAATTCAGTCATGTGAATGAACCATTCATTTTTATTGTTTAATATGTGTTCACCTACAAGAGTGAACAGGGTGGCTTACATTTCATCTTTTCTTATTCTTTTAAGCAAAAGAAAATGTGTCTTGAAATTAAAAATTTTGTTCCTAGTTTTGGTTAGGTTTTCTGGGGGATGGGAGTTAATTTGGCTTTAAATTATTTGATTATATGGGAAAAGAAGGGGTACTATTGAATTCTGAATGAGGATGAATTCAGAAGGGAGGGATGAATTAGTAGAACTTTGAAAGATAGCCAGAACATACAAGTTTAGAGTCTTTGAAAACTTGGACAAATTATATGTAAAAATCACAGTAAATTCAATTGGAAATTATTGGTTAGTATAAATGATGACCAAATGTGAATTGGAGGTGAGGGTATTTCTGGAGAAAGATTTGTAATGGGTCTGCTTTGGTGGTCTTGTAGCAATGGAATGAGAATAGGAATATCTTCTGCTATCTATACAATTCAGTAAAAGACCAACAATCTCAAGAATATGCCTGACATTTGGGATCTTGAACAAGAGTACAGGAATTCAGAGGTAATTGGTATAGCCTGGAGCCATTCTTGGCATATGCTAGCAAATTTTGGGAGGAAAAAAGTTTTTTCCAGATGTGTTACATGGGAGAGTTTCTCATGAGTTGGAGTTCTGGAATGAGGACAATAGGGGAAACAAGAAACTGATGTTTCCTTGCCTTCTTTGTGGACAGGAGAAAGGATCAGTCCCTCTCCAGAGTCTGGCAATAAATTTGTATAAGAGATGACTGAAAGTAGTGAACCTAGCAGAGTTTTCTTTAGGGTTCTGGAGATGTACTTGGCTATATAATTTACAGACAATTGAAAACACTGTTTCAGGCTCATTTGGAATTTTATAAATGAACAAATGTTGAGCATTATTGAAAGCCTTTTCTTAGGACTCTTTTTATATAAAGGAAAAAACTCTGTATGTTCTTAAGCATGGGAAAAGGTAGGAAAGACATCCTAACAGGCTGTTACTGTTGATTAGGAGGTAGAAGAATGTAGTTGTAAATACAGCATGGGCTCTGTAGCCAGATAGTCTGTTTCAGATCCTGATTCTGCTACTTACATACAAATTGTGTGACCTTGGAGAAGCTTCCTAATAACTTATTGGTGTTTCTTTCTTCCTAATAGGGTTGATATGAAAATTAAATAAGGCATTATGTGTAGAGTACTTAGACCAGTGCCTGGCAAATAGTAGGTGCTTTTTAAATGAAAACAAAACAAAACAAAATCTCATTTTGATCCGAGGGAAATGAATATAGAGAGTTGCTCTTTATATTTTCATTGTTCAATTCTGCTGAGGACTAACAACTGTAAATAGATGAAAATTCTCCAATAGCGTTTAGTTTTTTTATTACCTGCTATATGTAAATGTAGCTAGCCCATTCTATGTACTGGTACACATTGGGGAATAATTGAGGTTGACTTTCTTGTTTTCTGGCTGTGATATCATTCATTAAGGAGAGTATAGGAAGAATATAGAAAGAATAGGACTAGCAACACTTGCAAAGTTTTGTTGCTTTTGTGGGCTTTTGTAGCAATAGAGGCTATGAGAATAATAAGTGTTGAATTGGAGCACTTTAGTGTGAGGTTAGTTAGTAGTTAAATGATTCAGGAATTGAGCCTGAGCGGTCAGCTGGGCCATTGTACAGGGCATTGAAGCTTTATGTGAGCAGATATACTTGGATAAACTTTTGGGAATGGTGGAGGTGGTGATTACCTAATGAATAAGTTCAAATAATGGAGGATTTTGGAGCATTTCTCTAAGGAATTTAGGATTGATTACTGCAGGGCTTGTTTTGTTGATTTATTTTTCAAATTTGGGGCTTGAACATAATAGGGTAATAGAGAAGATGCTAAGTATATCACAGTGACTTTTCTACACTCCGCCATGTGCATTTAGCCTCATCTCCAAATAAATGTTGAACTAATATTTAAATAATATCTCTTTGAACAATTGCCAGTTGCTAATTTTGCTAGTGTGTCTTGGCCTGGCCTTGTATAGATATATCAATCTGTAGCATGCATGTGGTAGATAAAGACCTAGAGTTGGATGAGAAGCCCCTGCTGTAGAGTTCTTAAGAAGAGAAGAATGCTCGCTACAACATTTTCTTTTATTTTAATAGATTTTTTCATTAAAAAACTTTTTATATACATACATAAAAGCTGTACATAAATGTATAAAAGTAGAGGTGGGTCTTACCTTGGAACATTTGAGAATAGGATATCCCTTTATGGTTAACCTTTTCTCAAAACACAAATGAGTGAGGGGATTTCTTAACCTTCACTGTTTTCCAGGAGCATCGTCAACATTGTCAGCACCCTCTTCTGTTCAAGATAAGTATCATTTGTCACTCAGCAAGTCAGAGGTGATCATAAACCTACTGAGTGGGGTGAGAGAAAATCTAAGAAATAGTCTCTTGAGGATTCTTTTTGGCATTGTCCCTGTAAAGCCAGTTGAGCCATCTGTTGAGGGGTGGTGGCAAAAGTTTGGTTTTAGGGTCCTAGAGATCAGACATCTTAAAAAGAGGAATTTCTGAAATGCAAAAGAGAAATATTAATATAAAAGGTTGTATTACAGTAAAGGGGCAGGAGTTGAATCCTGAGAACCCAGTGGATTCCTAGAAGTCTGTTGAGGAAAATCTTTTGGTTATGCAATACCACTTGCTGATTTTCTTGAAGTTCTTGAGGTAGGATGTTGATGTTCTTGGTGGTGGGGTCCACAGTCTTAACTACCTCTCATATAAGGGCTTGCATGGCCCAAGCATTTCACCAGACTTTCTTAGTGGTCTGCACAGTGGCTTGTCCAGAGAGAATTCCAGCTGTGGTGGTGAATCCTTCAAGGCTGATATCAAGGCATCAGGCTTCAGCTGGAAGGGTTCTTCAGATCCTGGGAAAAAGGGCTAACTGCAAGGCAACTTAGAGTCCTCATGTGGATCTGGGCAATCAGGTTTTAGTTCTTGGTGATGCTGAGTCAAGCAAGTGGGAGAAAAATCGGAGAAGTTAGTTTGGAGGATTGTAGGATTGACAAAGTAACAGGATCCAGTCCAATGTACACTAGGTACCCAAACTGATTTTACTATGTGAACATGGGGTGGTGTTGGGAAACTCAACTAATCTCTACCAGACAAGACAGCATCATTCTCTATATGACATTACAGGCATGACCTTGGTTTTATAACCAATGTTTTCAATTATGTCTTGGTAACAAGAAGGACAGATTCTTATTGAAACTATGCAAATAATTATATTGTCATAAAATAAGAATAATCAGTAAGAGCTTCAGGATTCTGTTATTTAAAAACAGTTCATTTCAGTTTACAAAAACAGTCTGCTTTTGTTATGTTATAGATAGCTTAAGAGAGAAGACAAGAGTTCTTTATATATTCAGGAAATAGAACATTAAAACATCAATATTCCAAACAAAAACCACAGTGATCCCTTATCAGTTCATTCAGTCTTATGTAATTAATTCTTGTTCTCCTCAGCTGTGAGTTAGCAGTCTCATGAAGCCATATGCTTCACTTACTAGCATTCTAGAAATCCTTACTGGTCTACTAATATGGTCTCAAATTTGTTTAAGCAATACCATCAGAATTTTGTACCCCCAAAGTACCTGCCATAGACCTTTTCCGTGGGGCTCTGAGACTTCTTTGTTGAATACAAAGTGCTCTGGCCTATAGCTGATGGCAAGTACTTTCAGGGAAGCAAAAGAATAAAACAAAACAATCTGTAGATGACAGAAGACTTCAATTGAGTGTTTAACTTATTACTGATAATTTAAAAGTAAAAGATCTGATGAGAGTTCATTATAGGAATAATGCAATAGAAAAGGAAATTTGATTGTTTTTGTGGCATGCAAAACAAGGCAAATTAAATCCAAAAAAAGTTTTTGAAAAAATATCTGTAAACATAATCATTAACCCTATTTTCAAAGAAGAGTGGATATTACATCTAATTTATAAAAATGCATGAACATAGTCTTTGCAGAGGAAAAATTTCAGATATGACATATAATATCAACATAATATACTATGAATATACCAGGCATATAGGTAGAATGCACCAAAAATACATAAAAAATAGCAAGTGAAGAGATTCTGTAAATCTGGAGTAGGCCCTAAACATCTATATATTAATAAAACTTCAAAGTGATAGGAATCCCCAATTGAAAATCACTGGTTTAGAAAATGCCAGATTCAAATTAAAGAAGTAAAGTTGTCACCAAGTTATTTAAAACAAATAACTGAAATTATGACTGTTAACAATATTCTGTTGTTACCTGATATCAGTTAAAGCAGCACCAGGACTTTGATACTAGACACATATCATGGTGCTTGAGGGCATTGACAATTCTCTAGAAGCTTCTCATATAGCATATAAATTCTGAAATATTTATAACTTTTGCAGATTTAGTCTAGGGAAGGCTTCTGATTTGCTAACTCATCAATAATAACTTATCAAATAAACCTAAATATTTCTGTCACTTCTCTTTTTACATGAAAGAACATATTCTTTGTGATTTTCCAGGATCCCTCTGGGGAATCTCAGACAGTTTCAGGTATAATATATCCTTTATGATTCAATTTGGGGAAGGCAAAATATCAAAAGTTGTCAGGAGGCATGAATACTTGATTGAGAGGATTATGGGTTACTGAGAAATAATATCTGGTTACTTTTTAAATCAAAGTGACAATAAAAGATTTTAAAAGCAAACATAGGAGGTAGCATGATTGTAAATGACCTTACCTCTTTCCAAAGTGAGAAGCATTTGTTTTCTCAAATAATCAAGGAAATATAAAATCTATATAAACCATAAAAGGTTATTTTGTTAAGTCACAGAATCTTTGCTTTCTAGGCAGATTACACAGAAGGTAAAGAATAACCTGTTAAAACCTCTCATTAAATGCAGACCAATAATCCAAGAACTTTTATCATTTTAACAGAGAACACCAAATTATAGTTTCTTATTAGAATAATATTCCATCCTAATGTTATTTTTGAAATCTTGTAAATAAACCCATCAAAGTATAATCAGCTTTTATGACAAATAAAATTTCCTTTCTGCAAATCTTCACCAACTTTCTATACCTGTGTGCATCTCAAAGTAGCAAAAATAAACACAATCATTAACAGATCCAAATATAGTCTCTCTCTGGCATTTTAAATTAGAAGCAAAAAGTATACAAACCTAAGTTGTTTAGTAATCAGTGTTACAGTATTCCATCTTACTTAGAAATGGTCCAGGTACTAATGAATCTTCATGAATTTACTAAATTTAATATCAGTCCAAGATTTTAAGTTAACTAAAGATCTTGGAAATTATCTTCAAGCTAACATAATTACTGTTGAAATAAAGTTGTCAAAATAATGATTCAATTTGGATAAATACAAATTTACATATTTAATTATCTCAAACATTTAGTAGAAGCAGTGCTAGCTTATTCATCAGTAAATCTTTATAAGAATACCTCTTCTTTCAGATTGAAATTATTAGAAGTTCAGTCTCCTCAATTTCTGGGAATTGTAGGGATATCCTATTTACATAAATGATTATTTATTTCTAAGCCAATCAGAATAGAGCTCCTTTAAGAAAGTTTATAATCTAATTTGGTAAAACCATCCGGATTAGGAAAATATTACACACTTACACAATGAGAAGTAAACACCTTTCTGAATTACAGCTATATGAATACAGACACATACAGAGAGAAAGCTGGTTCAATGCATTTATCAGAAAGACTATTGTATTTTGGAATTTTGGATAGTTGATAGCAAGCCCAGAATCTTGTGGTAACAGCATTTAAATTGAAATTGGAGGTCTATGATGCTTCATCACCTTTCTTTCTATTCTCTCTGCTCGCTAATTTCTGGGACAGGACTTACCCCAATGTTTTCCAGTTTTTTTGATAGCATATCCCCTTTCCCTCTTTTCTAGGCTAGTTTTGTGCCCTTTGCAAACCTTTATCATTGCACTTAGTCAGCATTGCAATTATTTGTTTTCAACTGATCTCCTTGAAGGTATAGACCATTTCATATCAGTATTTGTATATTGCATTTGTAAAATGCCTGCAACACACTAGCTGTTTAATAGATCTCTGTAGGATTGACTTAAATTATTATATTCATCTTTATATTTCTAATACTTAGAAATTGTATGTGCCATATTCTTATTGCTGTATAAATATAATTTGAATGAGTTTAGTTGTTCATATGAAGCAGTTGCATTTTTTTCGTTGCCCACAGAAATAGCATAAACAGAAGGACATATGGGCAGTTCATTGCTAAAATAGACCATCTTTGAAAAGTTTGATTTATACTTCTAGGTATCTGTGATCGGTAAGTAAAATGCTTTTTATAGTATTTCACTGGAATCCAGGGTGGTTCACTTCCTGCTTTTGTCTTGCTGAGTGATACTTGGGCAGTAATATAGTATCTTTGAACTTTGGTTTTCTCACCTGGAAATGCTGGCAATTAATGTTGATTGTCTTCATTGGCCAGTGTAAATAGTTGTGACTGGAAATTGCTAAGCTGCCATCGTGCTTTCGTAAGTGTTTATTTTTTGTCCTAATCTATTCTTTGTGTATTCTCCCAAACTGCTTTTTACTGTGGTGACTTGCTCATATCACTGGGTTTCTTTAAGATCTCTTGGGAATAATTTAGCCTATGTCTTCTTGTGATTCTTTCCATTTTCTAAATAGGATGTATTCTTGCCCTTGCCCCTGTATTAGTTTTTTGTCAGTTTCTCTCCTCTGTCATTATGTTTGGGTTTCTCATCCCCACCATGCCCTGCCAGATTCTGTGCTTTCCAACTCTTTGAGTATGGTCAAAGGATATGAACTTTATTGTTGCCACCACTGTATTTTTGGACACTTTTGGCAAACCAAACCCTGAAAAAAAAAAAAGCAATACATATTTGTTATAAAGCTGTAATATGCTGGTGTTCATAGTGCCTTGCATTGACTATTTAACTCCGTGTTGCATCTTTATGAGTTATATTGAGAGAATTATCACATGTCTTGGACAGGATGTAAAATGAGAGGATTAGTCTTGTGCTCACCAATGTTGTCTGTAAGAAGAAAACAAGTTCCATAGTTTTTCATTATGTGCTCAATCTGCTTTCTTTTAAGGTGGGAATTTTTTTTTTTTTTTTTTTGCAAAAGAATTTTAACAATTTTTGTTTACTGTTATTTCCATTTTTACTCATTCTAGAATGCATTCATATGTGTGATGAGTATATAATTGAGATTATGGGCAATTCATAAGCATCTTATTCTAGTACTGGTATGTGAAGTAGAAGAATGCTATGGGTGTAATAGGTTCTCATTTTGCCATAGACTTGCCTTGTGATTTTTGGGAAGTCCTATAAACTTCTTGAATGTATTTACCCAACCATCACTTGAGATTAACCTCCTAGCATAGATAAAAATTATGAGATTTGCCAGCAGAATCAGTAATTCTGGGACTACTCATTAAATACTTTGAAACTGTGAGTAATTAATTGACCTTTTAGATCCTTTAAGGATAGATTGTAGTATAAATCTTTAGGCTCAGTCTTCACCCACTACTGAGTTTGTATTGCATTTGCCTTTTTGCCTTCTTAGTCTTCATACTTTACCAGATTTTTCTCAGCCTTGTTCTGCTTTTTAAAATAACGGAAAACAAAACGATTGCTTCTGTGATTTCCTTGCCTTCCATAATGCTGCCAGTGAAAATATAAAATATCCCAGGGGATGAAGAAAAGAAAGACAGGATTTCAACCGCTGTTTCACCTTTTATCTCTTGAGAATACTTTAGCTGTCCAAGTTGCCTCCCTGTTTATTGACCTTTGTTGGTCATTCATGGAAATAATCAGTATGTAACATCTATAGAAAGTTATTACCTGTTCACACCATATGCTTTTTGTGGTCATATGTTTTTGGTTTTATCATAAACAGAAGTAAAAGTTTTTCTACACCCAGTTTCACTTGTGGATATTTGAAATAGTTTGTTACCCACATCTTTGGTTTTTGACCGGCTCTTGGCCTGAGAACACTGTGACCATTCCAGTGGGCACTTTTTCTAAAGTGCCCCAGAGGCTATATTATTGGGACTTTCCTTATGTAAAACATGAAAATGTTGTTTTGTTTTGTTTTGTTTTTGAATTGCAACCATATTTTAAAAATTAAAATCAGTTGTAATCCCAGTGAACAATAAGACCAGACGTTTTTCCAAATATTTACTTTGAGCTATAGTTTCTATTTTTAATTTTATAGAAACTAACTTTTAAAAAAAATATAAAAATAATATATGCTCATTTTAGAGACTTATGCACTCAACATTATGTTGCTACAAATTCCCCATGTCTTTGTGGCTCATTTATTTTCATTGTTCTAGGAAAATGTCACAACGTACTTATCCATTCAACTGAAGACAGATACTTGGGTTATTTCTAGGCACAGACCTAGAAATGAGAGTAATGGAAGTTTGATGACTGAAAATTAGTATGGTATCGTTTGGTGTATAAATATATATATATAGTGGTTATATACATGTATATTACATTATCATGCTTACTGTCACTTTTTGCTTTATTTCTATTGAAGATTTGTGATTAGGTGTTTATAAATTTAGAATTTTAATATCCTGGTGAGTTGAATATTATTATAAGATTATCTTTCTCTCTAGTTATACTTTTGCGTGTTATTTTGTGTGAAATTAAAAGAACTATACATCATACTAGTATTTTTTGGTGTATCTTTTTCCATATGTTCATTTTCCCTGCAAAAAATATTTTTAGATGTGCCTCTTGTAAACAGTTTAAATATAGTTAGACATAAAAAAAAATCCATTGTGACTATTTTTATCTAGTAACAGGTACATATAGACTTTTTAAATTCAATCTACTACTGATATATTTGGGTTTATATCTATCATGTTATTTTGAGCTTTCTATTTCTTTGGTCTCTTCATGTTTCTTTTTTTTTTTTTTTAACCTATTCCACCTCCTTAGATTGACTATTTGCTTTATCATTCTATTTCCTACCCTCAAAACCTCCCCACTCTTTTGAAAATTATATATTCTGTTTCTGTTTTTTTAGTGATTATTTGTGGACGCTAGGGTCCTTCTGAGAAAATTTGTTTTGGCTTCCATCAACTTGGGAAATAGGGGACACTCATTTAAACTAAATTCTCAACTTAGTATTCTTTGAACTCTGGACCTATATGCAGACTATTCAGTGGCTAAAAATGCTCATGGAAACTCACCTTCTTTTGTCTGTATTGATTCCAGAAGAGTCATTGTGCAAGCAAGCATATGTCTGTGCAATATAATTTTGTAGGCTATATATTTCTCTAATTCACTTTTTCTTTTCTTTTTTTTTTTGAGGTACCGGGGGCTGGGGATTGAACCCAGGACCTCCTCTGTGAGGCCGGCACTCAACCACTGAACCATATCACCTTCCCTGAGTTGGTTTTCTTGTTTGTTTTGCTTGTTGTTTGTTTTTATTTTTTTCTAGGAGGCACCGGGAACCGAATCCGGGACCTCCCATGTGGGAAGCAGGCGCTTAACTGCTTGAACCACATCCGCTACCCTCTAATTCACTTTTGATTGTGTCTTGTCCTTTGTTGTTACCGCCTTTTTACTGCCATCTCCAATTCATTATCTTGCCCTGCATGAGACAGAGCCGTTATTTCCTGTTCCCTTTGTATATTCATTAAAAATGAAGCTCCAGGCCAAGAGTTTGTAACCTTTTTTGTATAGAGGGCCAGATAGAAAATATTTTAGACTTGCAGGCCATGCATTCTCTGTCTCAGTTATGCAACTCTGCTGTTTTAGTGTGAAAGCAGCCCTAGCTAACACTTAAATGAATTGGCATGGCTGTTGCAAAAAATGTTATTTATGGACACTAAAAATTTGAATTTCATAGAATTTTTGTATGCCTAGAATTTTCAACCATTAAAAAATGTTAAAAAAAACCTTCTGATTTTATAGACTGTAGGCTGGATTTGAACCTTGGTGTGTAGTTTGTTGACTCCTGCCCTAGGTCATCTTCCCTCCCATTCTTGGCCATTTAGACTTTTCTTTCTTCCATGGAGGCTTAGACACAAAATTGAAAGAGTGTTTTTTACTTTTATCCAGTATTTTAAGTAGCTTGTGGTGGGAAGATTTTGGAGTATCTAGTTTGTATTATTGCCAGATTTGCATCTATTTCATCATTTGAAATTAAGTAAATATAGTGAAATATAAAGAAAAAATGACAAATCTGTCCTTATTTTTTATTTTGTGAGCTCATCTGATCCCTATTTTGCATTCTTTGTTTTTATATAAATGGAATGATGTATGTGTATTGTTTTTCTTTGTTTTTCTTTAGCATTCCTTCTATGGACTTTTTGTATACATAATCACAGTCTCCATATTTAATAGTTTAATGACTATATAATATTCTTTTTTCTTACTATATTACAACTTAGTTGGCTTCCTTATTTGGGCAATGAGATTTCCCCCCCAGGTTTGTTGTTGTTCTTGGTGATAGTGATAAATATCGTGAAAATAATTCTGTTTCTCCTCTTGGTTCATTTTGTTATAAACTGTCTTAGTTTATAATTTTTTCCCTTATTTTCACACTGGTATTCATAGCAGCATTATTCACAATTGCAAAAGGTGGAAGCAACCCAAGTGTCCTACAACTGATGAATGGACAACTAAACTGTGGTGTATACACGCAATGAAACACCACTCAGCTGTAAAAAAGAATGTATTCTGATACATGTGACACAATGGATAAACTTTGAAGACATCACGTCAAGTGAAATAAGCCAGACACTAAAGGACAAATACTGCATGATCCCACTGATATGAAATAATTAGAATCAACAAATTTATAGAGTCAAATTTTGGAATATAGGTTACCAGGGGACTGGGTGGGGGTAGGGAATAGGGAGTTAAGGGTTACAATGTATAGAATTTCTGTTTGAGACAATGAAAAAATTTTGCTAATGGATGGTGGTGATGATAGCACAACATTGAACATAATTTAACAGCACTAAATTATCTATTTGAATGTGGTTAAAAGAGGAAATTTTAGGTTGTGCATATGATAGTAAAATAAAATTAAAGAAAAAAAAATGGGTCACATAGGCCCACTCTGATCAAGATGGTGGAGCGCCTTCTGAGCTCTCTCCCCCACAGAAGCTTTGAACAGCCAGCAAAAACTGGCAGAAACATCTTTCTCAAAATGCCAGGAAACAATTAAAAGAATGTACTTACAGAGAAGTCACCACATAATCAAAAAGCCCACTTAAAAGTGGTAGGATCTATACACATATATGCATATATATTTATATATCATTTTACAAATGTTTGTATGTATTGTGAGAATTTTGATTTTTACCCATAATAAAAAAAAAAAAAAAAAAAAAAAAAAAGTGGTAGGATCTCATGGTGCTCTGGCAGGCGCCTTCCCCACCCCTTATCTGCTGGGTGTGAAGTTAGCCTGTGCTCACAGTGTGATCCCTGGTCCCAGTTCCAGAGGGAGCAGAGTAACCCTTGTCCTCATATGGGGAGCATGTATGTCTGGCCCAGCCTGTCTGATGGTGGACTGAGGTACTCAACATCCCAGAACCTGCCCTTCATGTAGAAGGTAGCTCATAGAGGTCTCCTACCAAGTGCTGATGGAGAGCAGTCAAGTTGTGCTGCCTGGGGCAAGGGAATGCTGACTGTAGGACATAAAGTGCAGTGCCTGGAACCATGAGGAAACTGTTTCCTAAGGAGGAAGGGACACTTGGAACCATGGAATGAAATGGGGGTTGAGGGTGTTCTAGGGCCACACACATATTCTCAAGACAAGATACTTGTGCAGAAAGTATCAGGAGGTCCCCACACTTTGGCCTGGAGCAATACAGCTCTTCTCTAAACTCATTGTATGGATAAGCCATGAAGAAGTGCACTAGCACTGGTCAATCTGAAAAGATTGGGAAAGATGTTTTCTTTATAACCTTCTCCTCCTTTGCCACCACAGCTTCTCCTCCACCGCCACAGCTTCTCCTCTTCCTCCTCCTCCTCCTCCTCCCCCACCCACTCTTGTTGTTAGCTCAGGATACAGCAGAGGCAGGAAGGTAGTTTATCGGGCCCTCTATTATGGGGTGTCCTCCGTGATGTCTGTGAATTGGAGCTTCTCCTCCTCTCCTTGGAATGTCTGTATCTAGTTCTTTGGAACCAGCTACACTTGATCAAATTTCTGTTATATCTGTATATATTTTCCAGGTACTTAACCTCCTCCAGTCTGTTCACTGTCTTAGCTTTCTGCAACAGGAATTTGAATTTCTTGGCTTGTAGTTTCAGGGGCCAGATGTTCAAATCAAGGCATTGGCTAGAAGGCTTTGCTTCCTCATGGGGTTGGTAGCATTCTGGTTGGCCCACAATCCTTGGGTCCCTTAGCATTCCCTCCACATCCCAGATGTCCTCTTCCGGGTTCCTTGACTTCCCTTAGTTTATACATTTTTAAACATATAAAGAAAGGGTTATGAGTTCCTTGAAGACAAGATCTTATCTTGTATTTTTTTTTAATCCCACTTGACCTCTACTCAGCAAATGCCTGCTCAGTTAAATGTTTTGCTATATGAACAATACTGCATTTTCAGACAATACATTGAGAGGTTTAGTTTTGATTTCATTATGATTAAAATTTCCTGAATCATTTGTTTTTAGCTCCCCCTCTTCCCCTCCACCCAATGATAGAATAATTCCATCCCAGGGAACTTTAGCTGGCATTTGTTATGGCTTGAAAAATACCAGTTACTATTGAGCCAAATGACTTTCTTATTATATTTTGTTCCCTTTTTCAAGACATCCAGTAAGAAAATATTTGGGTTTGGGCATCGGTTCTGTAACGTTTGGAATATATACATGTGCTGTGAAGACAAACGCCATGAAACAGTGGGGCTTAAATAAATATGTGATTCTTTTTTTTTTTTCTTTTAAGCTAGGACTGATTTTGCAGCAGTTTGATGCTAACTGGGACCCAGCTTCTTCTATCTTTCTGCCCTGGAATCTATCATCTAATTTTCATCCTTGTCCTTTATCTTCTCATAATTTGAGGATGGTTATGCTATTCTAGAACTGTGTCAAAAAGAAAAGAAAGGGCAAGAAGCAAAAGGGCAGTGCAAGTTGGGTTGTGTCCCTGCTTTTAAAGAGCATTCTTTGAAGCCTTGCCTAATAACTATTGTGTACATCTCAAAATTTAGGTTTTAATCTAAGCATATTGCCACCTTGAACAAAATTGGAATTCTATTAGTAAGGAAGAAGGATAGAATTGATCATGGTTAGGCAAATTTAGCATCTGCCTCATTTAGAATGCTTCTTTTGTAGAAACCTCAAGGCACAGAGGTCATAGTATTGGAATTTTTGCCTCCAAAGTAGAGTGATTCTTATCATACTTGGTGCACCAAGAATGAGAATTTTTAAAAAACCATTATGTGAAATATTTATAATTTGCTTAATTTACTTATGTCTCTTTTCCTATGCTTTTATTGCTAGTTTGGTTGTGTGGCAAGAATTTGCTTTTTATGAGATTCAGATCATACTATTCATACAGTCTTTAGAAGTTTTACACTTAAAATGTTGTATGATAAACCTTTTACTATGTCATTAAAATTGCTTTTAAATGTTTTTGAAGCCTTCACGTAGTGTCCCATTGATATATGATATATACCATAATCTATTTACTAATTTCCTACTGTTAAACATTCAGATAGTTTATGTGTGTATGTATGTGTGTAAGTAATTAAAATTTTAATTTTAGGTTTACAGAAAAGTTTCAGAGATAGCAGAGCCTTATATATTGCTCACCCAACTCCTCCAGTTTTTTTTTTTTTAATTTTTTTTAAATTTTTAAAGATACTTTAGATTATATAAATGTTACATAAAAAATAGAAAGAATACCTATATGTCCCACTCCCTCCCCCTCCCACACTTTTCCACATTAACAAAATCCCTCATTAGTGTGGTACATTTGTTACAATTTTAGAACACACATTGAAGCATTGCTACTAACCATGGATTACAGTTTACATCATAGTTTACACTCTGTTCCACATGATTTTGTAGGTTCTGACAAAATATACAATGGCCTGTATCTGTCACTGCAATGTCATGCAGGACAACTCTAATGTCCTGAAAATGTCCCCGTATTACACCTATCCTTCCTTCTCCCATCCCTTTGAACTTCTGGTACCCACTGGCTTTATATCTTTTTTTTTTTTTTTTTAAAGATTTTATCCATTCATTCATTCATACCCCCCCTGCTGCCTGCGCTCACCGGGCCAGCCAACCATGCTGTGCGGGCGGGCCCGCCCCCACCAGGAGGCCCCGGGAACCGAACCGGGGCCTCCCACATGGCAAACGGGAGCCCCACTGATTGAGCCACAGCCGTCCCCCTGGCTTTATATCAACTGACAAGAGTTCTTCCATTGCTAGAATAATAATAAGTCTGTAGTAAAATAATAATAAATCTAGTCCATTGTTAATTCCCTAATCTTGAGAATTTTGGGATGGTGATGTCTACTCTGCTTCTAATTGAGAGGGAGCTTAGATCTCATGTCAGCTTCTCCATTAACATCTTACATTTCTGTTGTAAATTTGTCAAAGGAATATTTATTTTGTTGCTCAGATTCATCCTGTATAGGCCATTGAGAATTCTTTCAGATGGCTTCCTGAGTCCCTTTGATGTATCACCATCCTTTTATTTTTCTGAGTAGTCCCTTATTTTCTGGTACAAGATACTCCAAACTCATCTTTTATTTTCCTTCTCTTAGCCCTGGAATCAACCCATTGTCTAGAGAGCCCTGGTTCCTTTTTGTGGGGAGTGATTTAGCAATCAAAATCTTGGTGCTCATTGCTAGGAGGGTGTTATTGCTTGTTGGCCCTCTCTGTGGACAGAACTAGGTAATATACATATGTATACTAACCCTTGTATATATACCCAAACATTAAATTTTATTATGTCTCTCTAATTATTTGACCATTTTGTTATTATGAAATGTAGCTCTTGATCGCTGATAATATGCTTTGTCTTGGATTTTATTTTGCCTATATTAATATAGCCACACCAGTTTTGTTTTGTTTTTTCCTTTCTTTTTTTTGAGTAGTGTTTGCTCGACATAGTTTTTCCATCTTTTTACCTTTAGCCTGTCTGTCTTTTTATATTTAAAGCGTGTCTTAGGTAAATAGCATAGATTTGGTCATTGCTTTTTAAAAAAATCTCTTTTTGACAATTTCTGCCTTTTAAATAGTGTTTTTGGTTCATTTACATTTATCATCAATCCTGATATAGCTGTGTTTTAATCTCTTATCATGTTTCTTGATTTTTAAATTTGTGATATTTGTTCTTTATTTCTTTGTAACTCCTTTCCTGCCTTCTTTTCGATTCATTGAGCATTTTCTAGAATTCCATTTCATTTTCTCAAAATTTTTAGCTATATCTCTTTATGTTTTTTATTGATAACTTAGAAATTTAAATATGCATCCTTAATTTATCATAGCCCACTCTTAATTAATATGATACCTGTTCACAAATAATTTACATTCTTTAGAACAATATAATTCCATTTACCTCCACTCTACTTTGTGGTTTTGTTGCATTGTATTTTTATTCTACATATTTTATAAACATAATATATTGTCATTATATTTATTTTAAATCATCAATACCTTTTAAGTACATTTTACAGAAAATATTTAATATTTACCTACCTATTTATCCTCTTTGGTACTCTTTTATTTTCTTCCTTCATTTCTGGATTTCCCTCTGGGGTCATTTCCCCTCAGCCTGAAGAGCTTACTTTCATATTTATTACAGTGCAGGTCTGCTGGCAACAATTTCACCTTTTGCTTGTCGGAGCATGTGTTTATTTCAACTTCATTTTTTGAAAAATATTTTTACTAGATATAAAATTCTAGGCTAATGTTTATTTCTTCAGCACTTTAAACATGTCATTTCATTGTATCTGCTTCTGTTATTTTTCATGAGAAGTCTGTCATATTCTAATTGTTCCCTAAATGTAATATGTCTCATTCTTTCTAGCTGCCCTTACTATTCTTACTTTATTTTTGAGGTTGAGCATGTGGCTAGGTATGTTTGTGTGTGTGTGTTTGTGTGTGTGTGTATGTGTGTGTCTGCTTTTATCCTCCTTGCCTTTCACTGAACTTCTTGGATCTCTGGTTTGAAGTCTTTTATCATGTTTGGGAAATTCTTCAACAGTACCTCTTCAAATATTTTTTTCTGCCTCATCTTTGTGTCTTTTTCTTCTGGCAATCCAACTGTACTTATATTATACTATTAGATGTTGACTCATTAGTCTCTCTTTTTTTTCCTTCTCTTTGATGATGTCTTTGAAATCATTATTGCTTTCTTCTGCTTTGGCCAGCTTTTAAGCACATTCATAAGTTCTTAATTTCAAATATTGTATTTTTCAATTCGAGAATTTCTGAGTGGCTCTCTTTAGAGTTTTCATTTCTCTGCTGAAATTGTTTACTTTTTCTCTCATTTTCTTCAGCCTTTCTGCTAAATTCTTTACATATGTATAATAGTTATTTTAATGATTTTGACTGCTCATTCAACCATCTAGGTCATCTGTGGATGTCCTTCTATTGCTATTTATTCTCTTGATTATGAGTCATATTTTTTGTTTTTCTTTCCCCTATGTTTCATAATTTTTAATTGTTCTTCCAGCATGGTTTTGAGATCTGAACACCATGCGGTTCTAGATCTATCTATGTCTTCCAACATCGTCCCTGTGTTTCTACATGGTACTCACTCATCTGTAGACCTGTGGGTAGAGGTAAAGAGTGAGTCAGGAATTGAAGTTTGGGATAACTAGCTTTGTGTTTGGGGCTTCTGTAGATTCTAATTTCCCACATCAGCCCAAGTGTTGATATTAAAATTTGCCTGGTTTCTCTGTTCCAGCAATATTTCTGTATCTATAGTAGGTTTACTCCTCTTCCTACTTGTGATTAGACTTAACAAATATCCCCTGTGATGATAATGGATGTCAGTATCTCCTTAGGAAGGGCTCATTCCTTTCTATTACTATGCTTATTTAGACTTTTCCCCATCTATATATCTACTACTGTTTTAAAGAAAAAAAAATATTTACTTTTTTTTTCATTGTTACTGGTGTGATGAGAGTAGTGGTCTTTTGTGGCCTTCTATACTGTAACTAGGATTAGAATTCCATTTTTCTTCTTTAAATTTAGTTTTTAAAAATTTCTTTTAGCCTTGCATTCATTGCCAAAACCTTAATATGGAGGGAAAGTAGTCCCAGATTTCATGACTACTATCTATGTGTATAATAAAAGAAATTACAAGTACTGTTTTGTCCAGTTATATTGTGGGGGGGTTGGGGTTGAAGTGAGTAGCAACCATTAAAACTGAGGAATACAAAGATCTTTTCATTCATAAACTACTCAATGATTTCTAAGGTCAATGATAAAACCCTTAGAAGAAGCCCATTTTGGTATTTAACTTTCTTTAGTGTCTGAAAGTCTTGATAAATTCTATTGTTTGTCCCTTATTCTCTGCGTTTTAAATCTGCCTCTGTTTAATATCGTCTTTTTGGTGGTGTACAGTATTAACTTCTTGTCTGGCTTTTCCAACTACTTTAAAGCTTCAGGCCTTTCTGAAATAAATATTAATGCTGCACTCTGAGATTCATAAAGCTCAAGAGTTCAGAGAGAATTGTTAGTATCTTCTACATTGTATTCTTTTTGTCGTTTGTTTATCACTGTGCTTTCAAGTCTAATCAGCGTTGTTTAGTTCATTAAACTTGTTTTCGATTATTGCCTTCTTACATATTTGCTAAATTTATGTAAAACCATATTTCATTCAAATAATATCCCAGTTGTTTTGACTCATTTCTGATAATTTCCTTGATGCCTTTTGTTTCCTTTGCAGTAGAATTCTTTTCCTTTAGCATCAAATTTTT
This sequence comes from Tolypeutes matacus, assembly GCA_026826555.1. NCBI lineage: Eukaryota > Metazoa > Chordata > Mammalia > Cingulata > Chlamyphoridae > Tolypeutes > Tolypeutes matacus. Next base: position 15,497,970 of record JAKSZT010054030.1, read on the forward strand.
TTTTTTAAGATTTTTTATTTATTTATTCATTTATTCCCCCCCCCCCCGCTGCTTGTGCCCGCTGGGCCAGCCAACCACGCCGTGCAGGTGGACCCGCCCCCACCAGGAGGCCCTGGGAACCAAACCCGGGGCCCCCCATATGGCAAACGGGAGCCCCACTGATTGAGCCATAGCCGCCTCCCATTTAGCATCAATTTTATACTTAATTCTTTTCATTCCGTCACCCAAGTGGTTATAAAAATGTTAGCCCTAGGCCTCTGACCACACATTAGAAAATTTTACTAAATCTTACTAATCTTACTCAAGTTCCATCTGGTGTTTTTGGATAAAGTATTATAAATGTCACTTGTCAGCTAGTGACAGCTAACAGTTATACCTGTATTTTCTTAGACTGTTACATTAGATACAATAAAATACTTGGGTTATCATGTGGTTGGCTTTTTAAAAAACCTATACAGTCCTTATCTTTTTAATACGTAGGCAATTAATTGACCCAGCTTATTTTCACAGAATCTTAGAAAGGTTATTTAATTATGATTTATGTGAAAAGAAAGTTTTTTGAACTTAGAAGAATTGTTCAATCATCATATAAATCCCATTGAAAAGGAAGACTGATTTTTGCTGTCTATGGATCAGGGAATGACTGACTTTCTGGACCCTAGTATATAAAATACATTTTTTTTTTTCACACATTCACATAAAGACTTGGATTAATTATTATACAGTATTTGTAAAACATTGTCATTTATTGAGAGAGCATTTCTAAAACGTAGATGGTTTTTAACAAGTGGGTAGATGTGAGTCTATCTTCAAAATATTATGAGACAACTGTCCTAATAATTTGGGGAAATAACTTGATATTTAGATTTAGTTTAACTCTAACTCTATTTTGAGAAAGCACAGCTGTTTTATGTTGCATTTATTCTCTTCTCTTTCCTTCTTCTTAAAGCCCCCTGAAATCATTGTATTCCTAATTCTTAATTGATGTTGTTCCTAGAATGAAAATATATTTAAAATGCCATGAGTATAACAAGGAGAGAATGATTTCACTGAAAGAAATTTCTTGTTTTGTTTTGTATATTGCATTAGCCATTAAGGTGATTTTTTTTTTTTTTTTTTTTTAAGTTTGGCACTTGGAATAATAAATTACATCTTGATAACAGTAGTGTAAAAAAATTGAATGTACTGTATTTATATTTCTGGTAAATGATTGTCTTCAAAACTTTCGATTATAATCAGCTTTAATATCTGGTTTCTTATGGAATGGGGATGGGTGGAAGGTTTTATTAATACCGAGTAGACTTCTGTTTATTCCAGAGGCGTGTCCAATATTTTGATTGTGTGTATGTGTGTGTAGTGATACATATGTGTGTGTATGTGTATTAGGGTCTATACATATAGTGTTAGTGTATATAAATCCTTTTTTTTTTTTTAATTAATTAATTAATTTTTCTTACTGGGAGGTCCCGGGGATCGAACCCAGGTCCCTCCATATGGGAGACGGACCCCCAACCATTTGAGCCACATCCACCCGCATATATAAATCCTTTTGGTTTAACATTACATTGAGGTTAAATACACTTGTCTATGACCTAATCGTGCACTTGAAAGTCTTCATTTAAAGAGTTAAAATATCGAGAATATTTTGTTTGAAATTTATGTAGGTTAAAAATAAAAATAATTACTTTTGGTCCACCCAGATAGTAAATTACATGAATGCATAATAACCAAATCTGTTGAAGAAATTTTTAATATTTAGCTTTCCCCCTCTGATTCATTCCCCTGACAGACTGTAGAGGGCACTACATGTATAGTAAATATAGCTTCATAGTGTCAGTTTTCATCTTAAGTCATTATATAAGGTGAAATAGGTTCTGTGTTATTATTCACGTATTTTATGATGTCATAAATATCAAGATTTTTATCTTTAGTAACATTGGGTTGAGATAAAAGATGGTTATGAAACTATAAAATTAATTCAATTGCAGTGAATTATTACATTAACATTTCCTTTAACTGTCTTTTCATCTTTTCTGAGGACAAAATGAAGAAGGTAAGCTTTAAGGGATTTAGAGAAGATATAAATAAAAGCTTCCCGAGTATTGTTTGCCTGGAACAGATTAGCTAATGAAGCATTCCTTAATATATGTGTGCTGGTCTTATCTTTCCTGAGGTGCCACAGGAGTGATCCCAGTGAACAACAATACTAAAGGTTTCTTCTTATTGAAGACATTTGGTGAACTTAAAATGCAAAGAAAACAGTTTAGTTCCTTTTATCTTTAAGACAAGTTAATCTGATACAGTGAGAACTAGTAAAAACTTATAAAATGCTTTTCCCTTGGGGTAAGAGGACAACTATATAATCCAGATAAGAATGGGAAGAAACTATCAGATGAACTGGAAGTTGGGAAGACCTCTCTAGTTTCTCTTTACAATGTAAACTGTTTAAGTGACATACCTCCTTATTCTGGGTTTCAGTGTTCCTCTCTGTAAGTTGGAGATTCTTAATTGTAGTCTTTATAGATAGTGTTTTACTTTCAGAATTTATGGGATTCTTAAGTGCACTACAGGTGCCTGTATTTTTATACACATGCTATTGAATAATTAAATATAGAGGGCTATCACTATTTAATTTTAATTTTTATGGTGTTTTGTTGCCATTAATGGGGAACTGAGTAATTGAATAAGTGATTTTGAAACAATAATTTAATTTGTGTAAACCTGGTCTTTACAGAAAACTTTGGGAAGAAGTCTTATGGGGCGGGGGGGTGGGGTGGGGTGGGGCGGGGCAGGGGGTGGAGCTCAAGAATGTTTTAATAGTTTCAGTCTGCGGCATAATATAATCTAGATTTAGGATTAAATAATTTTAATTATTTAATGAGCAGTAGGACAAGTACGTAGGATATGAGCAGTAGGACAAGTACAATTATGCACAAGAGAGTATTACTGTAATTATTAAGGTTACAGTCAATATTGTTAATTTTACCCTCCAATATTGGTTCTGCCACTCTCCAGATTTGTAACCTCTAGTCACTTAATGCACATCTCTAAATTTTACTTCCTCTTCTCTAAAGTGGGAATGAGAAAAGCATCTACCTCATAGAATTGTTTGAGATTTAATTAAAGAAAATAATCTGTATGATGTCCTTAGTATGTATGGTACTTGATACATAAAGAATGCTCACAAACGTTTATATTATTATTACATGATTCCTTTTTATAAATTATTATTTTTAAGTAAGAAGGATTATAGATATTTCCCTTATTATTATGGTAAAAGTGAAAATTTTAAAGTGTCTTTGAGGAATCTCAAACCAGAGTTTATTCACATTTTTTTTTCCTAGTGAGTTTAAGACTATGAATAATACTGACTCTCAGGGGAAAATCTCCAGGCATCTGTGAGATTTATTTCACTAACTCTGACTTTAGGTTTTGTATTATGCTTCTTCCTAAGATGGTTAGAGCCACTAAATCATTTGGGGATTCTAGAAGATCAGTGTGACAGAAACTTCCATCAACCTAATGTGACCAGGGGCTAATAAGTCCAAGATGATTTTTTTTTTCTGGCACAGTTAATAATCACTCAGAAACTATCTTGTTGGAAGATATAAATGAAAAAACATTCCAATGACTCAGGATTACAGTCTTGATTTTTTTTTTAAAGTCCAGGACCAAAAGGGAAAAATGTGGTAGTGGGGGGAAGTCCTTGAAAAGCTGTTAGCTTGGGTGAGGGGAAAACCAGTATCTCTGTGGTATTTCAGGAACAAAAAACATCTTTTGCAGAGGGCTGAGTGTTTAAGCCAAGATATAAAGGGACCTTCATGGTTGGCTGGCTTTACTTCAAGTTTTCCTAGGGAGAGTCAGTCAGCATTGCTTCAGTGCTTGACGGTGGGTAGCACATTAAGTACCAGTGGAAAGCAAGGAAATGATGGTTGAATCAAGGAATGACTATTTCCCACCAGCAGATAGGTATAAACCACTTGCTGAAATGATTCAGCATTTTAAAGTTGAGAGCTGTGAGAGTTTGTGAGTCACACATGGGGACTGTAGGACCCTGGAGGGTCAAATCTGTTGGAATACTTCTGGGATTGCTCTATTCCCTTCTGCTTTGAACCACTTGCTGATGTGTGTTGGAAGCTTTTCTCTTCTTCTTTTTTTTTTCTCTCCTAACCCCACCCCGAGGTTCCTTGTTTATTTGTAATAGAGTATTCTAGACTACAGCAGGTAAAAATTTTCAGGGCTGGAAGGTCAGAGTAGTGTTGGGGAGGGGAGAGGTGTTTCATCTATCCCATCAGTGTTTAAGGGACTTCCATCTTTTAAAACTGACATTATTCTGTTCCACCCTCACTCCCTGGGAAAAAACAGGCTTCTTGTCTGGATCTTTTCGTTTTAATGATTTCCATGAAAAGGCTTTTACCCAGGCTCTGACATGACTGTCAGAACACACATTTAAATGCAAGACTGCTTAAAAGGCTATTGATATTCCCTAGTGGAAGAGAAAGTGCTTTTAAAAAAAAATCCATCTGTCCATACACAAGTTAACCCTGACTTTCCTTTCCTTCTCTTCTTCCTTCTTCTTCTCCTCCAGTTTTAAAAACTATTTACTAATTAAAGACTCAGGTTAAAGCCAGACCCTTAGTCGCGCCAAATTTGTGCATCACTTTCTCCTAGAAGATCTCCTAGAAGTTTTCATTTTTATAGATTGATGGTTCTGATTAATTTAACCCAGATCCAAGGACATTGGGTATGGGGGAAAAAATACTTAATTTTGATCTAAGTCTGCTGTTTATTCTCAGCAAACTACTTTTGAATCTGGGATTCATTTCTCTTTGTCTTGGTTATGTTAGCAAAAATCAATAACCTGATAAAATGATGCTATTATATACAATAGGAATTGCATATAGTACTATATATAATCAAAAACACATTTTGGAATGAATTTACAAAGTGTTAGTGTGAATTAAAACTCATCAGATTACTGTACTGTACAAGCAGTTTGTTAGAGCAAATGGGTTGTGAAATAGCAATCAGGTATTTGATAAGATTTTAATTAATTGATAGATATTTGAATATGGAGCTGTCAACTTGATTGGTCTGTTCTGGTGAGAAAATGTTCTATTAACTATTCTGTTCATTGTTGCTCTGTCTTCCTAACATGAATTTTGATGGTTTTATTGAACAGAAAAGAGACTTGGGCAGTAAAATCCTTAAGTAGAGAAAAATTGCTGCTACTGAAATTTATGTTCACTCCTGGAAAAAGCAATATAATTATTCCCATTTTATCCATCCTATAATCATGCTTTCTGAACTCAGAGAGACATTCATGGCTACTTACAAATACTTATAATCATCTCTTAAGACTTCATTACTTCCTCTGAGATGACTATTTCAAACTTTCCTCAATGTTATTCAGTCCCCCAATTTTAGCTTTTATCTTGCATTTCAGCTGGATAGGTGAAATGCAGGATAAATCAGGTGATCCTTTACCTTCTTGCTTTGTCCTGATCTTAGAGGGAAAACATCTGGTTTCTCACCATTTAGTTTAATGCTAGCTCTAGGTGTTTTTTTTTTTTGTAGACATTCTTTGTAAAGTTGAGGAAGTTACCTCTTTTTGTTGTTTGCTGAGAGTTTTATAATGAAAGGGTGTTAGATTTTATAAAATGTTTTTTTCTGCATCTATTGATATGATCATATGGTTTATCTTCTATAGCCTTTGATGTGATAGATTATATTGATTTTTTTAAACAAATCACTTTCATTAATACATATTAATAAAACATAAATCCATCCAAAGTGTGCAATCAGTGGTATTTGATATAATCATAGTTATGCATTCATCACTCCAGTCATTCCCAGAACATTTTCATTTTTCTAGTAATAATAAAAAACAAAAACCAACCAACCAGACAAACAAAACTCATGACCTCTCAATCTCTGCTTCCCCTGCCATACGTAACAACTATTCTGTTTCCATGTCTCTAGTTTATTTGTATTTATATTTTGTAAAACAGTTTATATATGCATTATCACCCATATTCATATTTTACATGAGGTTTCACTATGTTATACAGCCCCATGTTGCATTTTTTAGCTTTCCTTCTAGTAATGTACATGTCCCTTTCAACCACCGTCATACCCCTGTAAAAGCTCTGCTAGTCACAAACAGCATGATGTGCACTCACCATTTGCATTCATTTCCAAAGATTTAAAAACAACCTTTTAACCAATTCTGCACAGAATAACCATCAACTTTCCATTCTGTACCATCACTCTATTTTCTGATGACCTATCTTCTAATTATTAATTCCATGAGTTTACATAATATATTTAGTTCATAATAGTGCAGTCATTCGGTATTTGTCCTTTTGTGTCTGACTTGCTTCATTCAACACAATGTCCTCCAGGTTCAACCATGTTGTCATATGCTTCAAGACTTCATTTCTTCTTCCCACAGCATAATATTCCATTGTGTGTATACACCACAATTTGTTTATCCATTCATCAGTTGATGGACAACTGGGTTGTTTCTAACTTTTTGCTATCATGAATAACGCTGCTATGAACATCGGTGTGCAGATGTCTATTCCTTCACTGCCCTCTGTTCTTCTAGGTATTACCTAGCAATAATATTGCCGGGTCACATCGCAAGTCTATATTTAACTTCCTTAGAAACTGCCAAACAGTCCTCCACAGTGGCTGTACCATTCTACATTCCCACCAACAGTGAATAAGCGTTCCTATCTCTCTACATCCTCTCCAACATTTACAGTTTTCCAACTTTAATAGTGGGTAGTCTAATAGGTGTGAAATGATATGTCATTGTAGTTTTGATTTGCATTTCCCTAATTGCTAGAGATGTTGAACATTTTTTTCATGTGTTTCTTCGCCATTTGTATTTCTTCTTTGGGTAATTGTCTTTTCAAGTCTTTTACCCATTTTTTATCGGATAGTTTGTCTTTTTATTGTTGAGTTGTATGATCTCTTTATATATCATACTCTTATCGAATATGTGATTGCCAAATATTTTCTCCCATTGAGTCGACTGCCTTTTCACCCCTTTGACAAAATCCTTTGAGGTGCAAAAAGTGTTTAATTTCAAGGAGGTTCCATTTACCTATTTTCTTTTGTTGCTTGTGCTTTGGGCTTAAGGTCAAGAAACTACCGCCTACCACAAGATATGGAAGATGTTTTCCTACATTTTCTTCTAGGAGGTTTATGGTTGTTGCTTTTGAATTTAGGTCCTTGATCCATTTTGAGTTAATTTTTGTATAAGGTGTGAAATAGGGGTCCTCTTTCTTTCTCTTGGATATGGCTGACCAGTTCTCCCAGCACCATTTGTTGAATAGACTGTTCTGGCCCAGGTGGGAAGGGTTGACTGCCCTGTCGAAAATCACTTGACTGTAGATATGAGGGTCTGTTTCTGAGTTCTCAGTTTGGTTCCATTGGACAATCTGCTTTTCTTTATGTCAGTACAATGCTGGTTTTTTTTTTTTTTTTTTTTTTTTACCACTGTAACTAAGTAATATTCTTTATTTTTAAAAAACAATTTATTAAAGTATATCACTCATACATGAACATACATAACCAATAAGTGTTCAGTAAACATTGTGAACTTACAAAACAAACATGCATAACATCATACAGGGCTCCCACACATCACCTTACCACAAACACTTTGCATTGTTGTGAAATATTTAACAAATTATGAAAGAGCATCATCAAAGTATTACTACTAACTATAGTCCATATCTTACTCCTCTATACTTTTTTTTTTTAAGGATTTATTTACTTTTATCCATTTTTATGCCCCCGCCCCCGTACCCACCCCCACCCCCGTTTTTGCTGTTTTTGTGTCCATTCCCTGGGCAACTCTCTGTGTCCGTTTCCTGCCCTCTTTTTTCATCCTTCTCCTACTGTCCTCACTGGGATTTGATCCTTGGAACCTTCAATGTGGGAGAGAGGCATCCTACTGTCTGACCCACTTTAGTTCCTGGTTTTTCAGAATGTCTCATCTTGGCTCTCCCTTGTGTCACTCTCCTGTTACGTCATCATCTTGCTGCATGGCTCGTGGGGCCTGGCAGCTCACCCGTGCACGGGGTCTGATGGCGGCACCGCTCGCGGGGCCTGGAGGCTCACCTGCTTCTGGGGCCTGAGGCGCACCAGTGCACAGGGACTGGTGGCCCATGTGCCTTCTATATCTTTCTTTTTACCGGGAGGTCCTGGGGATCAAACCCAGGTCCCTCCATAGGGGAGACAGACGCCTAACCACCTGAGCCATATCCGTCCCCTTGCTACATCTCTTAAGGTTGACCAAAGATACCTAGAGTTATAGTCATTTCCCATACAGGATGGTCATATAATAAACCAGGCTTAGTTTATCACCAGCATTCTAAAAACCAGACCTAGGGAGAAAAACTAGGTCTGGGGACACATATGTGGTTTCTAATATAGCGAATGTTTAGCCTACCCTGATTATCACAAAACCAGGAAAGCGAGAATATTCACAGTAATATGCTTTAAAGTCCTTCCATTTATTTAAGTTTTCTTTGGTTTCTTTTAGCAATGTTTTGTAGTTTTCTGAATACAGTTCCTTTATGCCCTTGGTTAAATTTATTACTAAATATTTGATTGTTTTGTCACTATTATAAATGGAATTTTTTTCTGATTTCCTCCTCAGATTGCACATCAGTAGTGTATAGAAATGCTATTGATTTTTGTATATTAATCTTGTATCCTGCCACTTTGCTGAACTCGTCCATTAGTTCTAGTAGCTTTGTTGTGGATTTTTCAGGATTTTCTAGATATAGGATCATATCAGTGAAAAGTGAAAGTTTTACTTCTTCTTTCCTATTTGAGTGCCTTTTATTTCTTTATCTAGCCTAATTTCTCTAGCTAGATCTTCTAGTACAATATTGAATAATAGTGGTAACACTGAGTATCCTTGTCTTGTTCCTTATCTCAGCAAAAAAGCATAAATCTTTCACCATTTAGTACAAATGCTAGCTGTAGGCTTTTCATATATGGACTTTACCATATTGAGATAGCTTCCTTCTATTCCTATCTTTTGGAATGTTTTTATCAAGAAAGGGTGCTGTATTTTGTCAAATGCTTTTTTTGCATCATATGAGAGGATCGTGTGTTTTTCTTCTTCAATTTATCAGTGTGGTTTATTAAACTTACTGATTTTTCTTAAGTGAACCACCCTTTCATACCTGGGGATAAAACTTACTTGATGATGGTGTATAATTCCTTTAATGTGCTTTTGGATTCTGTTTGCAAGTATTTTGTTGAGGATTTTTGCATCTATAGTCATTAGAGATATTGATCTGTAATTTTCTGTTTTCATAATATTTTTATCTGGTTTTGGTATTAGGGTGATGTGGCTTCACAGAATGAGTTTGGTAGTGTTCTTTCCTGTTAATTTTTTTGGAAGAGCTTGAGCAAAACTGATATAGATCGTCTTTGAGTGATTGGTAAAATTCACCTGTGAAGCCATCTGGTCCTGGGCTTTTCATCTTTGGGAGGTTTTTGATGACTGTTTAAATCTCTTCACTTGTGACTGGTTTGTTGAGATCTTCTAATTCTTCTAGTCAGTGTTGGTGGTTTGTGTGTTTCTAGGAATTTGTCCATCTTGTCTACATTTTTTAGTTTTTTGGCATACAGTTGTTCATAGTATTCTTTCATGATCTCTTTCATTTCTGCAGGGACAGTGGTAATTTCCCCTATCTCATTTCTGATTTTATTTGTGTCTTCTCTCTTTTTAACTTGGACAGTCTAGCTAAGGGTTGAACTTCTCAAAAACAAACTTCTGGTTTATTGATTCTTTTTTTTTTTTCCCTCGATTTCATTTATTTCTTTTCTGATCTTTACTATTTCTTTCATTTGGCTTGGTTTAGAATTAGTTTGCTATTCTTTTTCTAGTTCCTCCAGGTGTTCAGTTAGAACTTCAATTTTAGCTCTTTCTTCTTTTTCAATGTAAGCATTGAGGGCTATAAATTTCCCTCTCAGCACTTCCTTTGCAGTGTCCCATAGGTTTTGATATGTTGTGTTTTCATTTTCATTCGTCTCAAGATAAATGCTGAATTCTCTTGCAATTTCTTCTTTGACCCACTGATTATTTAAGAGTGTGTTGTTTAATCTCCATATATTTATGAATTTTCCCTTTTTCCATCCATTATTGATTTCCAGCTTCATTCCGTTATGATCAATGAAAGTGCTTTGTATAATTTCAATCTTTTAAAATTTATTGAGACTTGTCTTATGACCCATCATATGGTCTGTCTTGGAGAAGGATCCATGAGCAGTTGAAAAGAATGTATATTCTGCTGTTTTGGGGTACAATGCTCTATAGATGTCTGTTAGGTCTAGTTCATTTATCATATTATTCAATCTCTCTATTTCTTTCTTTATCCTCTGTCCAAATATTCTATGCAATAGTGAGAGTGGTGTATTCAAGTGTTCAAGACTTTGAACTCACCCTCATTTTTGAAGGACAACTTTGCTGGACCCAGAATTCTTAACTGGCAGTTTTTCTCTCTCAGTACCTTAAATACATCATACCACTTTCTTCTGTCTTCCATGGTTTTGGATGTGAGGTTGGCACTTAATCTTATCAAGATTCCTTTGTGTGTGTTGCTTTGCTTTTATCTTTCTGCTTTTAGAATCCCCTCTTTGTCTCTAATATTTGTTATTCTGAATAGTAGGTGTTTCAGTGTAGGTCTGTTTAGATATATTCTGTTTGTGGTATGTTGTCCTTCTTGGATATTGATCTTTATCTTTTGTGAGAGTTGGGAAGTTTTCAGTCATTATTTCCTCAAGTGTTCTTTCTGCCCCTTATCCATTCTCTTCTCCTTCTGGGACACCAATAATGTGTATGTTTGTGTGTTTCACATGGTGATTCAGTTTCCTGAGACCCTGTACCATTTTTTCCATTCTCTTCTCTTTCCGTTCTCCTGTCTTTTTCAGTTCAGATGTTCTGTCTTTGAAATCACTAATTCTGTCTTTGAGCAATTCAAACCTACTCTCATGTGCCTCTAATGTATATATATTTTTTGAGATACCGGGCACTGGGGATTGAACCCAGGACCTTGTATGTAGGAAGCCAGCACTCAACCACTGATCCACATCGGCTCCTCTGAGTTTTGGTTATTTTTGTTCTACTTGGTTTTCTTTTTGTTGTTGTTGTTGTTGTTGTTGTAGTTTGTTTAGGTGGCACCAGAAACCAAACCTGGGACCTCCCATGCGGGAAGCAGGTGCTCATCAGCTTGAGCCACATCTGTTCCCTCTAATGTATTTTTTAAATTATTTTTATTTTAAAGAAGCTTTAGATTACATAACTGTTACATAAAAAAATATAGGGGATTCCTATATGTCCCCTCTCCCCCTCCTACATTTTTCCACATTAACAACATCCCTCATTAGTGTGGTACATGTTACAGTTGAAGAACACACATTGAAGCATTGCTACTAACCATGGATTACAGTTTACATTATAGTTTACACTCTGTCCTGCACAGTTTTATAGGTTATGACAAAATATACAATAGTCTGTATCTGTCACTGCAGTATCATACAGGACAATTCCAATGTCCCAAAAATGCCCCTGTATTATATGTACCCTTCCCTGTCCTATCGCTCAGAAACTCTGATGGCCACTGCCTTATATAATGATAAGAGTTCTTCCAATGCTAGAATAATAATAAGTCTATGGTAGAATAATAACAACTCTACTTTAGTCCATTGTTCATTCCCAAGTCTTTAGGATTTTGGGATGGTGATACCCACTCTGCTTCTAATTGAGAGGGAGCTTAGTTCCCATGGGGCAGATGGGTGGAACTATGTTGCTTGCAGTTGCAGACACTCTCTGTTCCTTGGGATGGGCATTGTCCATCATCATCTCCTTGTTAGTTGTCCTGGGTGAGTCTAATGAACTGGAGAGTAGATGTTGCAACTCTGCTGAAATTCAGGACACAACTGGCACATGGATGAATCAAAGATTTAAATCTCTGAGACATATAGTTATCAAGTATAGTGCTAATTATAGGTTCAAATAAAGGAAGAAGAGCCATGTGTAGAGAACCTGTAAGTGAGTCTAACTGTTATACTGAGGGGCATAAATTCCAAAGTAAGGCCCACTGACAGGGTGCCGGATTCCTGAATCGTCTTCCCTGCTTATAGTTTGTGGATGTCTCTAGAGCCCTCAGGAGCCCTGCTATTTGAGGCACTGTTTACTGTGGCAGTCAGTGAAATCCTGCTGAGACTTGCATAAGTGTAACCTCTGGAATGACCTCCCGACTCACTTTGAAATCTCTTAGCCATAAAAACCCATGCGTATTTACCATTTCCCCTTTTTGGTCAAGGTCTTTTTCCAGATACATTGCTAGTTGGCACTTGGTAATAATCCCTCAGTGCCACAGAGGCTCATTCCTGGGAGTCATGTCTCATGCTGGGGGGAAAGTAGTGCATTTATATGCTGAGTTTGACTTAGAGAGAGGCCACATTTGAGCAACAAGGAGGCTTTCAGGAGGTAACTCTTATGTAATACTAGGCTAAGTTTCAATTTGAGAAGACAAGGTTTATAAGTCCAATCATCAATATCAAGGGCCTGGCTTAATACTAGGCACTGCTCTTGCACTTGAGGGATTCTTGCTGTCCTACTGGAGAATGTAGCAGAACTTCCCAGGATGGGTTATTGTGTGGATCTCCACCAACTGAGACAATGCCCCACGAACACTTGAACATATTCAATATGCCTTACAGGCATGCCTCAGGTGAACCCCTTCCCATGCATCTTCCCATCACTGACACCTTGCACCAGTGATCCTCCCCTGCCACTGTTGTGACCCTTCTGTTATCCAAAATCTCTCCAAAAATGAAGCCAACAAAATAACCAAATAAAATTAATAAGAAAATGAAATAAGAATTTTAGAAATAACCACTAAATTTAAAATCTTAAAAAAAAATAAAAATTTTTAAGTGTTTTTCACTGTAAGATATGTTGTCTTGTATGTACAGTAACATTTGCTTCCATATATTCCCCCAGTTTCTTATTTTTTTTCATTTTATCTTCAAAGAAGCTTTAGCATATGGAAAAGTCACACAGAGAATATAGGAGATTTGCATGTACCCAATGCGCTCTCCCTTTTCTGCTCTCCCCTACTAATATTTTACATGTGGATGGTACATTTATTATAGTTGATGTACAAATATTGAAGCATTGCTACTAGCCATGGTTAATGGTTTATATTGTGGTTTATATTTGGACCGTACACGTTTTGAAGTGGTCTGCATCCGTTACTGCAAGATCATGCTAAACAATTCTAATGCCCTAAAAATGCCCTATGTTCCATCTATTCTATTCTTCCCTCCCCCTCCTTTTAGAACCTTTGGTAACCACTAAGTTTCAATTTTGACGAATAAGATTTACAGTTATTTGCAATAATATTGAGGGCTTGACATATTGGTTTGTTTTCTTTTATTGAATACTGCTTGTGTTCTCAAGGGATTCTTGTCCCTCTACTTGAAAATATACCAAGACTCCCTAGGATGGTAGTTTGATTTTTTTTGTTTATTGTGTTGGTTTCCACTCATTGATATAGCATGCTATGACAAGATGAACACTTATGTATTCCATATAAGCTTCTAATGTATTTTTTTGTTTTGTTTTTTTCTTTTCTTCTAATGTATTTTTAATCTCATCCATTGTGTCTTTTTTTTTTTTAAAGATTTTATTTATTTATTCATTTATCCCCCCCTTGCTGCTCGCACTCGCTGGGTCAGCTAACCACGCCGTGCGGGCGGGCTTGCCTTCACCAGGAGGCCCCAGGGAACCGAACCCGGGGCCTCCCATATGGTAAACGGGAGCCCTACTGATTGAGCCACAGCCGCTTCCCCTCCATTGTGTCTTTCATCCCCATTAGATTGGTTACTTTTCTTTGCAGGCTTTCAAATTGTTCTTTATGTTCACCTAGTGCCTTTTTAATATCCTTTATCTCTTTTGTTATATTTTCTTTCAATTCTTTAAATTGATTTAGGAGAATTACGTGGTTATCATTGATTAATTGTCTTAAATCCTGTATTTCTTCAGGATATTTGGTTTGTTTCTTTGGCTTTGCCATGTCTTCCTGTTTCCTAGTATGGCTTGTAGTTTTTTGGTGATGTCTAGGCATCTGAAAATGTTGGTGAATTTAATATGATGGCCAATTTCTCTCTCTTGCCTACTGTTTTTTTTTTTCCCCACAGCTCTTCTTTTATACTTGGTTCAACTTATTCTAAGTCTTTAAAATTGCCCAGCTTGAGTTATCAAAATTTGGCCAGGGACTCACCAATGGGGCAGAGTTTCTCCTAGGTGTTAGAGTATAGAGAGGACTAAAAGGATTTTTTGTCCATGCAGTTTCCAGCCTGGCCAGCAGATGGCATTCATCTGCACACCTTCCACCCAGATGTTTCAAACTCCCTTTTCCTGTGTTTTGGTCTTGCAAGAGCCGAGATTCAAAGCAGGCTCTGTTGGCCAAGTTTACTGAAAAAAAAAAGTGTCCCCCCGACTCCCCCTCCCTTTTCCTTGTAATAGGTCACAGGGAGGAAGATGTCTGTTCCCCTCTTAGTCAGCTGCAATGACCCAGGGGTTTTATCCTGGATTAATATTGTGGAGGTGGGGGAGGAGAGGCCTTCCCTGCTGCCTTGGGGGTTTGGTAACTTACGTTGTTGTTTTGGGTTCTTTGTCTCTCTGTCTCTCACCCTCCTGGGAGTTGTGAAGCACTGTCCTGGTCTGCTGGTACCCAAAGCAGGACTCTCAGACAGCTTTTGGCTGTTTCTCCATTGTTTTTGTGAGAAAATTAAGCCCTGCCTGCCTATTCTGACACCCATCTTCCCACCTATTAATTGATCTTTGATTGTTGAACCGGCCTTGCATACCTGGAACAAATCCCATTTGTCATGATGTATAATTCTTTTTATATCTTGTTGAATTTGATTTGCTAATATTTTGTTGACAAGTTTTATGTCTATGTTCATAAGAGATATTGGCCTGTAATTTTCCTTTCCTGTAATGTCTTCATCTGGTTTTGGTAATAGGATAATTCTGGCTTCGTTGACTGAATTAGGATGTATTCCCTTTGCTTCTGTGGTTTTTTTTTTTTGTTGTTGTTGTTGTTGTTTGTTTGTTGTTTGTTTGTTTTTCTTTAGAAGAACCTGTTGCGAATTGGTATAATTTCTTCTTTAAATGTTTAGTAGAATTCACTAGTGAAATCATCTGGGCTTGGTGCTTTCTTTTTTGGAAGGCTATTAATTGTTGATTCAATTTCCTTAATAGATACAACCCTCTTCAGATTATTTCTCCTTGTGTCAATTTTGGTAAATTGTATCTTTCAAGAAATTGGTCCATTTCATCTAAGTTATCAGATTTGTAGGCATAGAGCTGTTCATATGATTTCTTTATTATCTTTTCGATGTCCTTGGGATCAGTAGTGATGGACCCTCTTTCCTTTCTAACATTAGTGATTTGTGCCTTTTCTTTTTTCTTGATTAACCTGGCTACCAGTTTATTAATTTTATTGATCTTTTCAAAGAACTCTCTTTTAGAGGTTTTGTTGATTATCTCTATTTTCCTACTTTCAATTTCATTAATTTCTGCTTAGGTTTTTATTATTTCTTTTCCTCTGCTTGTTTTAGATTTCTATTACTCTTCTCTAGATTTCATAAGGTGGAAGCTTAGGCTATTGATTTTTATCTTTCTTCTTTTCTAATATATGCATTCAATGCTATATATTTCTCTCTAAGCACTGCTTTTGCTATATCTCACACATTTTGATAACTTGTATTTGCATTTTCACTAACTTTAAAATATTTAAAAATTTCTCTTAAGACCACCTCTTTGACCCATCTGTTATTTAGAAGTGTATTGTTTAGTCTCCAAATATTGTGGTATTTTCCAGCTATCATTCTTTTATTAATTTCTACTTAATTCCATTGTGGTCTGTAAGTATACTTTGTGTGATTTCTGTACCTTTAAAACTGTTATGGTGAGTTTTAGGGCCCAGAACGTGGTGTATCTTGGTGAATGTCCCATGTGAACTTCAGAAGGGAGAAGGGTGTGTATTCTTCTGTTGTTGGATGAAGTATTGTATAAATATCAATTAAATCCAGTTGATTGATGATGCTGTTCAATTTGAATATATCCTTTTTTTTTTTTTTTTTTTTTTCCCAATAAGAAAGTCGCAATGGGATGAATATATCCTTAAAAAATTATCTGCCTCCTGGATCTGCCAATTGCTGATAGAGCTGTATCTAAATCTCGAACTATTATAATGGATTTGTCTATTTTTGCTTGTACGTCTATCGGTTTTTGCCTCAGGTATTTTGATGCACTGTTGTTAGGCATATATACATTAAAAGTTGTATGCCTTCTTGGAGAATCAACCTCTTTATCATTATGTAATGCCTGCTTTTTTAAAAGAAGCGTTTTATTGAGATATATTCACATACCATATAATCTATCCAAAGTATAAAATGAGTCACTTTTAGTATAATCACAGTGTTGTGTATGCCTGTTTTTATCCCTGATTATTTTCCTTGCTCTGAAGTCTTCTTTGTCTGAAATTACTATAGCTACCCCAACTTTCTTTTGTTTAGTATTAGCATGGTGTTTTTAGTTTGCCAAAGGGCTGCTGATTCAAAGTACCAGAAATGGGTTGACTTTTATAATGGGAAATTTATTAGGGTAAAAGCTTCCAGTACTGAGGCCATGAAATGTCCAAATCAAGGCACCAGGAGCGATGCTTTCTCAGTAAAGCCAGCTACTGGTGATCCTAGGGTCCTGCCACATGGTGAAGCAAGATAGTGGTTGATCTCTGCTGAGTTCCCTGCCTTCCACTCTGGGCTTATCATCCCCTGGAGCCCAGCTGTGGACCTCCAGGCATAAGGCTTGTCTCTTTATGGGCCTCTTCTCTGACTCAGCTGCTCTGCTTTTTCCCGAGTTCAGCTGTAGCCTATCAGGCACATGGCTCATCTTTTCAGCCTTGAGCTGCTCTGTGGACCCAGCCTCTTGGGGTCTTCATGCTTCAGCTTCAACTGCTTAGTGAATCCTGGAGTCCTCTCTCTCTTTACTTTCTCCTTTCTCTCATGTGGCAGGATCAAAATGGCAGCTTCCTTTCTCTATGTCTCCATTTATATAAAGCTCCAGTAAGAGGGTGGAGACCCAACCTGAGTCATGCCCTCATTGATGTAGTTCAGTCAAAAGGGCCCCACATCCATAGGACTGGATTAGTTCAAGAACATAATCTTAGGGAAGCGGCTGTGGCTCAATCAGTAGGGCTTCCGTTTACCATATGGGAGGCCCCAGGTTCGGTTCCCGGGGCCTCCTGGTGAAGGCAAGCCTGCCTGCACAGCGTGGTTAGCTGGCCCAGCGAGCCCAAGCAGGGTGGGGGGGGGGATAAATGAATAAATGGGTGGGATCTTTAAAAAAAAAAAAGGAACATAATCTTATTTTGTGATTCACCAAATTCAGACTGTGACATATGGTATGTCTTTCTCCATCCCTTTACTTTTAATCTGTGTCTTTACATTTAAAGTGGGTTTCTTGGAGACAACATATAGTTGGGTCTTGTTTTTGTAGTCCATTCTTGTCTGTCTCTGCTTTTTTTTTTTTTTTTTAATGGCAATTCTTCAAATCTTCATTCTTTTCAGAAAGGGATATACCTTTAATGTGCGGTAAACATCTTAAAAATTTTGATGCTCCTTTTGATATTCTTTTTTTTAAATTTTTTTTAAATAGCTACCATTTATTCAGCATGTTTTATACACAATATCATGACAACCCTAGGAGAAAGAAATTATGCTCATTTTTTACAGAGGGAAAAAAATGGAGCAGAGAATTTATAATAACAGAATATTGTTGAAGCTGAAATTCCAAGGCTGTCAACCCCAAATCATATGCTTTGAAAGATCACATTACTATTCTTCAAAAGTATTTTTCTCATCCCAGTTTAATAAAACAAAAAATGTAAATGATCAATATTGTAGATAATTAATTCACCTAAACAGTTTTTATAGAATGTTTTGTTTGAAGAAGACTGCCAGAATTACTATTTAGTCTGTTAATTAACCTTCAACTATTTGTTTAGCACATAAGAAATAACACTGCTCACACTGAAGAAAGCAGGTCAATGAAATGTGCAATCATTGTGGTTTTGATCTACATTTCCCAAATGGCAAATGATATTGAGTATGTACTTATTGGCCATTTGTATACTTTCATGATGAAGATTATAGTTTGCTGAAAATTCACATAAAAAAGAGAAAAACTCAGTTATATAGCTATGTTTGTATTTCCAAATTATAATGCATCTTTTGATATTCTTATGTGGCCAACAGCTGCAACTCAAAACTCTCACCCAAAGCTCTTACCCCACAAAAAAACTCTCCATGATACTCAGTCCATTCAGCTTTCCTATTTCCTACCCTTTCCCCATCATCATAGGATCTTATTCAGATGATTGTGTGCAAAGATAATAGAATAATAAATGTATAGCACTTGGTGCAGTGCTTGGTACATCGTACAATGTTACATGACTTTCAATTGGATTATTATGTGGAAGATTATAATGGGGATAAATAGCAAAAGTACTCAGATTCAGGGTCAGGAGCACAGAGGAAAGTAAAAGTTGTCATGTGTGTTAACCAGAAAAGGCCCTGGTGATTTAAATTTTTTTTTTTTTTTTTTTTTTTATTAAAGATTTTATTTATTTATTTATTTATCCCCCCCTTGCTGCCCGTGCTTGCCGGGTCAGCCAACCACGCCGTGCAGGCGGGCCCGCCCTCACCAGGAGGCCCCGGGAACCGAACCCGGGGCCCCCCACATGGCAAACGGGAGCCCCACTGATTGAGCCACAGCCGCTTCCCGATTTAATTTTTAAAATCAGAAAAAGCCCTTTTCTTTTAAGGCCATGTATTGATCTATTTCCTACTTTTTAATTATTTTTTCATTGTTATAGATTTTGGGAGTCTCTTGCTCTTAATTGGTATATTTGGACCATTCACACTTAAAGTGATTATGATGTAGTTACATTAATAGTGATCATATTTGTAACTTTATTATTTGTTGCACTTTTTCTGTTTCATTTTTTTATCTTCCCTTTTACTGTCTTCTCTGATTTTAGTTGAACATTTTATATAATTCCATTTTCTTTTCTCTTTAATAACATCAATTATACATCTTTTAAAAATTTATTTAGCGATTGCCCTAGAGTTTGTAATACGCATTTACAACTAATCTAAGTCTTCTTTCAAGTAACACCATACCGTTTTACAAATAGTACAGGTATCTTTTAAAGGAATATTCCCAATTCCTTCCTCCCATCTCTTATAACATTGCAGTCATTCATTCATTTATCCATAAGCTATAATCATCCAGTATATTGTACTAGTATTTTAAAAAATTTAAATCATTTTTGTTGTTGTTGAGGTGAAATTCATATAATAAAAAATTAACCATTTTAAAGTGAACAATTCATTGGCCTTTAGTACATTCACAGTGTTCTGAAACCACTACCTATATTTAGTCATACAGCAGTTTTATCACCCCAAAAGGAAAGGCCCACACCCATTAAGCAGTTATGGTAAATTTCTTTCTTGCCCCAGCCCTTGGAAACCGCACTCTGCTTTCTGCCTCTATGGATTTACCTGTTCTGAATATTTCATATAAATGGCATCATAAAATATGTGACTTTGTGTCTGGCTACTTTCACTTAGCATGTTTCTCTATAAAGTTAGATCTACCCCCCATTTGAAGATTTTCTCTTTGTTTTTGATTTTCAGCAGTTTGAATATGATATGGCTAGGTAAGATTTCATACCTTTTGTCTTTGTGCCACAGTTCATTTTCATTCTTTTTTCTCTTTGCATTTCAGTTTTGGAAGTTTCTATTACCATATCTTCAAGTTCACTGATTCTTTCCTTGGCTATGTCCTATCTGCTGATGAGGGCATCAAAGCATTCTTCATTTCTGTTAAAGTTTTTTTTTTTGATTTCTAGCATTTCCTTTTTATTCATTCTTAGAGTTTTTATTTCTCTACTTACATTACCCATTTGTTTTTGTATGTTGTCAATTTTTTTTTTGTGTTAGAGCCCTTAATATAGTACTCAATTATTTTAAATTCCCAACCTGATATTTCCAAAATCTCTGTCATATGTGACTCTGGTTCTGATGTCTTTTCTGTCTCTTCATACTGTTTTGTTTTTCTTGCCTTTTAGCACACCTTGTAATTTTTTTGTTGAAAACCAGACATGATTAATTGGGTAATAGGAGCTGAGGTAAATAGGCCTTTATTGTGAGATAGGCTGTGTTTAATGTTTGCTGTAGCTATAGTTGTCACACATTTCAGTTTCCTCCAGTTTCCTTGTTTTTTTGGCTCTTTGGGTTTCCCTAGTAATGCCTTTTTGAAGAGAGTCTGTATCTTGCAGTGCAGTCAGTTGTAATCCAATCTCATTATACTGGGGCCTGATTATGTAATGATAAGGTATTGGGGAGTAGAAGCCTTCTATAATCTTACGATTAAATCTTTTTTTTTTTTTTTAATTGAGCCAGAATCTGTAGGCTGATTTGGCTAATTACCCTTCTTCTAGGTCAGATAAGTCTCTAATAAAGAAATTTCCCTTGAGGGCAGATCTTTGTTATAAGGACAGCAGAGTGTACTGGGTGTATTTCAAAATGGTTACTTTTCCCAATCCTTTTCCAAATCATGTGGGGATTTTTATCTGATCTTCACCTTGAGAACCTGATGAGGCTCCTGGAGATAAAATTCATGAAAGTGTGTGGGGCCCTCTTAAGACTGGACTAGGAGTTTTAACTCTCAAGCTAGTCCATACTCAGCTCTAACATCAAGTACCATTGAAGTGTTCCTACCAGTTACTGCCTCCAAGGGCATCTGTTCCCCGTAAGCTGTGATTCTTGGTATTCCCCTGTCTCTCCAGTATTCAGGGTCATAGTTTGCCTTGTGATCTAGATTCTTTTTTGGATTTAAAAAGAGTTCTTGGGGGGAGTGGATGTGGCTAAAGGGCTGAGTGCCTGCCTCCCACATGGGAGGTCCTGGGTTCAGTTCTGGTGCCTCCTGAAAAAACAAAACAAACAACAAACAACAAGCAAAACAAACCAAAAAACCAACTCAGGGAAGCCAATGTGGCTCAGTGGTTGAGTGCCGACTTTCTCACATACGAGGTCGCAGGTTCAATCCCTGGCCCCTGGTAAACCTCCCCCACCCTCGCCAAAAAAAAAAAAGTTCTTGGTTTTCAGTTTTTCATCTTTTTTTCTTTTTGTGAGGATGGGAGTGACTTCCAAGCATTTAATAAGTCAGAGAAGAAGCCCTAAGCCTGTGTTGATTTTTTATATTATTTTTGGATCACATACTTCCTTGGCTGTCTCTCTCCCTACCCCCTTATCTTTTTTTTTTTTTTTAAGATTTATTTTTATTTATTTATCCCCACCCCCTCATTGTTTTTGCATTCACTGTCTGCTTTTTGTGTCCATTTGCTGTGTGCTTTTTGTGTGTATGCTCATCTTCTCTTTAGGAGGCTCCGGGAACCGAACCGGGGACCTTCCATGTGGGAGAGGTGTTTAATCATTTGAGCCCCCTCATCTCCCTACTTTGTTTTATCTCTCATTGTCTTTCCTCTGTGTGTCTCCTTGTTGCATCATCTTGTTGTGTCAGCTCACTGCACCTGCCTGTCGTGCCAGCTTGCTGTCTTGCTTGTCTTCTCTAGGAGGCACCGGGACCTGAACCTGTGACCTCTCATGTGGTAGGTGGGAGCTCAATTGCTTGAGCCATATCCACTCCCCTCCCCCATCTTTTGATGTCTCTTATTGCCTAGGAGAAGACTGAGGTCCATGTTTTTCTTTTTTCTTTATCCCTTTGTTGGTATGTGCTGCTTTTACCTTGATGATTATATTGTCTTCAGACTTAAAGTTTAGCAATTTTACAAAGCCATATTTTGATATTGATTGTTTTCCCTATAACATAGTAGTCTTTTTGATGTGCATATTTAGAACTGAATTTATTTTATTTCTGTTGTCTGGCCAGGAACCTACAGAGTATGTTCTGTCAAAGTTTGATGGGCACTTAAGATTGAAAAATGAAGCAGGCTGCTCCATATAGCAAAATAGTAACAGTTTATTAGGGAACTTACAGACAGGGTAGCTGGTCCTAGGCAGCCATAGGGCATTCAGAGTAGTGCTCTGTGCCACCCAGGAATTTACAAGGGGTTAAATAACAAGAACAAGGAATGCACAGAGCCAAATTGGGATTTGCAAGATTGTAAACATGTTTCTTTGAAGTTACTGATATCTAGCATGAGTGGTTCTAGTGCAGATAGTTATAGTGCTTAGGAATATGCACTGTGCTTTAAGATGCACCTACATGGGGGGGGGGGGGGGGGGGGCTTATCTAAGAATTTATGGCTTCTCTGCTTTATGACCTCACACTGTCAATAGCTTATAATCTTCTTATTCTTTTCTCTTATTCAGAAACCATACTTAACAGTATGTTGATATTCCATTGCTAGTCCTCCATATCTGTCATCTTTCCTCTAATTTCTTTGATATCTTTTTTTTTTTCCATATGTGTTTATGTGTATGTATCTTGTAATTTAATCCCACTTTTATCCTTCATGCTCATACTTGGTATTTCTTCTGGTTTCCAATGTTCTTTAAGTTCTGTAATGCTTTCAATTTTTCCCTCAACTTCTTTAATTAACTTTAATAAAATATTTTTAACAAGTCTTTTTCTGGTATAATACTTTATTATATGTCTTACATTCCTGTTTTGTTTTCTATTTTTTTCCATCTCTCCACTTACTATCTTTGATTGGGGATGTTTATTTCTAGACCTGAAATTTTCCAAAGAATATTATAGATTCTCCTTTACATCTCTCTTTATTTAATTGTATACTGTTTGAATCATCCTGTTGAATGTTGGCTGAAGAATTGGAAGTCTTTGTGTAGACGTTCATTTACTATTTCAATAAATTTTTATTGAATATTTGCTAAATGCCAGATTTTGTTGTGCATACTTTAGCTACAGTAGTCAACTAAGCAATTTTTCCTCATGGAACATACATTATAGTGATCATTTAATTTTTTGTCATTGTCGGGGTAACAAACCAATTTACGATAATAGGAAGACAGCAGGCACACTTTGATTAATATGTGTCAAAGCACTTTCTCCAAATATGTATAGTTGTCTTCCCTTGGAAATGCGTCTTATTTGAAGTAGGGAGGGGGCTGGGACAAGTTTCTGTGTTTTCAGGCATTTTCCTATTTAAATTTGCATGGGTCTTTGTGAAGCTCTGTGCTTGTCTTTTTGTTTGAGTTGCTTGTTTATCTCAGGTCCGACTTTGGTCTTTAGCGGCAAAGATGGATCCCAGATTACTTCTTCTTTCTTATTCTACCTTAATTCTTCTCCTAGCCTTCTCTCCTAATTAGGAAACTTGAGTGTATTAGCTTGCCAAAGGGGTGTTGATGCAAAGTACCAGAAATCTGTTGGCTTTTGTAAAGGGTATTTATTTTAGGTAAAAGCTTATAGTTACAAGGCCCTAAAAAGTCCAACTCAAGGTTGCTTTCTCACCAAAGTCAGTTGCCACGTGTTGATGCAATATGGTCGCTGATCTCTGCCTGGTCTCTCCTTCCTGGGCTTCCTCTTCCTCTTAGGCTCTGTGGGCCCAGCTTCTTCCCAATCTCAGCTATAGGCTGGCATAGGGCTTTTCTCTCAGGGCTAACTATATCAGTCTTCACTCTCTTCCCAATTTAAGCGGTAAACTATCAGGAAAATGGCTCATCTCTCCCTCAAACCCCAGGATAAAAAATGACAGAGCTCTCTCTCTTCCCATGTGTCTTTTTGAGTAGATGTCTGTTTATATCAGTCCACCAAGGGGGCTGGGACTCAAACTGAGTCATGCCTTACTGACTGGTCAAATCAAAGCCCTAATCTTAACAGGTAATTTAATCAAGGCCCCTCAACTGAATCCAATATAATCAAAGGGTATCACACACAGAAGAATAGATAAGTCTAAAAACGTAATTTTTCTCCTTTTGAGATTCATAAATAATCTCAAATTGTCACACTGGGTTAATGAATATGAAAATGTCTTCTTTTGACATATCTTTCTTTCCATTCTTTAGTTTGAAACAGACCCTAACTCTAGCTTTTGTCTATTCATGCTGAGCCGATTAATTTTGCACTTTACAACTCTTCCAGAAACTGAAGTCTGCTTATCTAGAGAAATTGGATTAATTTTATCTTAAATTGGAATCTGTAATACAGAGATGTGGGGGGTTCCTCTGTTCTCCTCTCTCCCACTCCCTCATGGCAAAGTAAACATGCCTGTGTTTTTAAATTATTACCAATATAGTAGACTACCAAATTTTGACTTTCCACATAGATCTCTCACCTAGCTTAGATCCAAATATTTAATTGACCACTGGACAGCTTCAGCTGAGCATCTTACTTCATCAGTGTTCTCTTGTTTCCTAGAATCCATATCCTTTGTAATATCTGTCATTGTCTAAAATTTTCTTTTCAGTTATTAGAAGTTCAATTATTTTCTTAATTTGCTGAATTGGCTAGGATTCCATTACAGTGTACTATAGAAGTGATAATGGCAGATGTATTTGCATTGGTCCTAACATCATAAGGAAAGCTTTCAACACTGTGTATGATGTTTGATCTAGGTATTTTATAGTTTAATACTTGTCATGAACAGAATATTGACTTTCATCAAATCCTTTTTTTCCAGTATATTGAAATGATCATAAAATATTCCCTTCTTTTGTAATAATATGTTGGATTATAAAGATTGAGTTTTCACTATTAAATCAACCTTACTTTCCTGAAATAAATCCAAGTAGGTAATGATGCATTATTCTTTTAATATATTGCTGGATTTGATTTGTCAATATTTTAGTGAGGATTTATTTATCTATGAACATAAATCAGATTGACTATTCCATTTTTATCTTTAAAGGGTTTTGGTATTAAGGTTATGCCTGTTTGTCTTAAATTAGGGAATATTCCTTCCTTTCTTTACTCTGGAAAAGTTAATGTAAGATAGATATAATTTTTTCCTTAAATACTTATGGAATTTCCTAGAAAAGCCATGTGGCTTTGGAGTTTGCTTTGTGGGAATGTTTCAAATTACAAATTCATTATCTTATTAATAATGATAGGATTGTCCAGCTTTTCAATTTCTTCTAGGATTAGTTTTGATAAGTTATTTTTTTCTAGAAATTTGTGAATTTAATCTATACATTCAAATATACTCCTTGAATGATTTTTATTTAACATTTTATTTTGAAATAAAGTTGCAAAAATAGTACAAAGAATTCCCATATACTCTTTACCCAGATTCCACATATATTAACCTTTTTATCATATTTGCTTTATCGATTTATCAATTATTCTCGTTCTCTAAAGCAAGAGAGAGATTGACATCCTCATGCCTAAATTTGGGTTATGTGCTTTTGGAAGACAATTACAGAAGTTCTTTTGGGTCCTTCTCAATGCATCAAATCAAGATGCACAGGATTTCCATTTGTACCATTACTGGTGTTGGTCACTTTGAACTTTTGTATATGATGTTTGCCAGGTCTTTCTACTATAAAGATGTTATTTTCCCTTCTTAATTAATAAGGATTTACAAGGAGGTACTTTGAGAATATGTAAATATACTTTTTCCATCTGTATGATTTCACTTTTTTGGTTAGTTTTATTGAGGTATAATTGCATACAATAAAATCCACCAATTTTAAATGTACAATTGAAGGATTTTTGACAAATCATACAGATATGTAAGCATACCACCACAATCAAGATATAGCATATTTCCAATACTTGCAAAAGTTTCATTATGCTCCTACCTTACCCCTGGCCCATGACAAGCACTGATCTGCTTCTATTCTTATTTTTTTTTATTTTTTATTTTGTACATTTAATAACTGAAAACATAAGCAATAAAAAACTAAAAAGTAAACACAGATGAATAAATATATACATTTCTCAATTAAATGTAATGGATACATGTAAATTTTTTTGTTGTTTTGTTTTTTGTTTGTTTTTTTGTTTTTTTGTGTGTGAATCAAACAATATATTACACAATATATTTGGTTCATAGTAATGCATTCATACAATATTTGTCCTTTTGTGTCTGGCTTGCTTCACTCAACATAATGTCCTCCAGATTCATCCATGTTGCCATATGCTTTATGACTTCATTTCTTCTTACAGCTGCATAATATTCCATCGTGTGACTAGACCACAGTTTGTTTATCCATTCATCTGTTGATGGACACCTGGGTTGTTTCCAACTTTTGGCAATGATGAATAATGTGGCTATGAACATCGGTGTGCAGATGTCTGTGTCACTGCTCTCAGTTCTTCTGGGTATATACCCAGTAGTGGTATTGCAGGGTCACGTGGCAAGTCTATATTCAACTTCTTTAGGAACTGCCAAACAGTCCTCCATAGTGGTTGTACCATCCTGCATTAACACCAACAGTGAAGAAGTGTTCCTATCTCTCCACATCCTCTCCAACACTTGTAGTTCTCTGTCTTTTTAATAGTGGCCATTCTGATAGGTGTGAAGTGATATCTCATTGTAGTTTTGATTTGCATTTCCCTAATCATGAGTGATGTTGAGCATTTCTTCATGTGTTTTTTTGCCATTTGTATTTCTTCTTCAAAGAAATGTCTATTCAAGTCTTTGGCCCATTTTTTAATTGGGTCATTTGTCTTTTTATTGTTGAGCTGCAACATTTCTTTATATATCCTGGATATTAAACCCTTATCAAATATGTGATTTCCAAATATTTTTTCCCATTGAGTCAGCTGCCTTTTCACCCTTCTGACAAAGTCCTGTGAGGTGCAAAAGTGTTTAATTTTGAGGAGGTCCCATTTATCTACTTTTTCTTTTGTTGCACATGCTTTGGGTGTGAAGTCCAAGAAACCACCACCTACTACAAGGTCTTGAAGATGTTTCCCTACATTTTCTTCTAGTAGTTTTTTGGTCCTGGCTTTTATATTTAGATCTTTGATCCATTTTGAGTTGATTCTTGTATAGGGGGTGAGATAGGGGTCCTCTTTCATTCTTTTGGTTATAGATATCCAGTTCTCCCAACACCATTTGTTGAAGAGACTGTTTTTTTCCCATCAGCGTGGGCTTGGTAGGTTTGTCAAAAACCAGTTGACTGTATAGGTGAGGGTTTATTTCTGGATTCTCAATTCTATTCCACTGATCAATATGTCTATCTTTTTTTTTTTTAAGATTTTATTTATTTATTCATTTATCCCCCCCTTGCTGCTTGTGCTCGCTGGGTCAGCTAACCACGCCGTGCAGGTGGGCCTGCCCTCACCAGGAGGCCCTGGAAACCAAACCCGGGGCCTCCCATATGGTAAACGGGAGCCCTACTGATTGAGCCACAGCCGCTTCCCGATATGTCTATCTTTATGCCAGTACCATGCTGTTTTGACCACTGTAGCTTTGTAATATGTTTCAAGGTCAGGCAGTGAAATTCCTCCCACATTGCTCTTCTTTTTTAGAATACTTTTGGCTATTCGGGTACACTTACCCTTCCAGATGAATTTGGTAATTGCCTTCTTTAATTCTGTAAAGTAAGCTGTTGGGATTTTGATTGGTATTGCATTGAATCTATAAATCAGTTTGGGCAAGACTGACATATTCACGATATTTATTCTTCCAATCCATGAACATGGAATGTCTTTCCATTTATTTAGGTCTTTTTAAATTTCTTTTAGCATTGTTTTGTAGTTTTCTGCATATAGGTCCTGTACTTCCTTGGTTAAATTAACTCCTAGGTATATGAGTCTTTTTGTTGCTATTGAAAATGGAATTTTCTTCCTGATTTCCTCCTCAGATTGTTCAGTACTAGTGTACAAAAACATTACTGATTTTTGCGTGTTGATCTTATATCCTGCCACTTTGCTGAACTCATTTATTAGTTCAAGTAGCTTTGTTGTGGATACTTCAGGGTTTTCTAAATACAGGATCATGTCATCCGCAAACAGAGTTTTACTTCCTCTTTTCCTATTTGGACGCCTTTAATTTTTTTGTCTTGTCTAATTGCCCTTGCTAGAACTTCTAGTACAATGTTGAATAACAATGGTGACAGTGGGCATCCTTGTCTTGTTCCTGATCTTAGGGGGAAAGCTTTCAACCTTTCCCCATTGAGTATGATGTTGGCTGTGGGTTTTTCATATATGCCTTTTATCATATTGAGGAATTTTCCTTTTATTCCTATCTTTTGAAATATTTTTATCAAAAAAGGATGTTGGATTTTGTCGAATGCCTTTTCTGCATCTATTGAGATGATCATGTGGTTTTTTCCTTCAGTTTGTTAATGTGGTGTATTACATTGATTGATTTTCTTATGTTGAACCAGCCTTGCATACCAGGAATAAATCCCACTTGGTCGTATGTATAAGTCTTTTGATATGCTGTTGGATTCGATTTGCAAGTATTTTGTTGAGAATTTTTGCATCTATGTTCATGAGAGAGATTGGTCTGTAATTTTCTTTTCTTGTGGAATCTTTATCTGGCTTTGGTATTAGGGTGATGTTGGCTTCATAAAATGTGTTGGGTAATTTCCCGTCCTCTTCAATTTTTTGGAAGAGTTTAAACAGGATTGGTGTTAATTCTTTTAGAAATGCTTGGTAGAACTCACCTGTGAAGCCATCTGGCCCTGGACTTTTCTTTGCTGGGAGATTTTTGATGATGGATTCAATCTCCTTAATTGTGATTGGTTTGTTAAGTTCTTGTATTTCTTGTTGTGTCAGTGTAGGTTGGTTATGAGTTTCTAGAAATTTGTCCATTTCATCCAGGTTTTCTAGTTTGTTGGCATATAGTTTCTCATAATATCCTCTTATGATTCTTTTTATTTCTGTGAGGTCATTTGTAATTTCCCCCCTTTCATTTCTGATTGTATTTATTTGCATCTTCTCTCTTTTTCTTTGTTAGTCTAGCGAGGGGTTTGTCAATTTTATTGATCTTCTCAAAGAACCAGCTTTTGGTTTTGTTGATTTTCTCTATTGCTTTTTTGTTCTCATTTTCATTTATTTCTGCTCTAATCTTTATTATTTCTTTCCTTCTTTTTGCTTTGGGATTGGTTTGCTGTTCTTTCTCTAGTTTCTCAAGTTGTTCAGTTAAATCTTTGAGTTTAGCTCTTTCTTGTTTCTTAATATAGGCATTTAGGGCTATAAATTTCCCTCTCAAGACTGCCTTTGCTGTATCCCATAAGTTTTGATATGTTGTGTTCTCATTTTCATTTGTCTCAATATATTTACTGATTTCACTTGCAATTTCTTCTTTGACCCACTGATCATTTAGGAGTGTGTTGTTCAGTCTCCACACATTTGCAAATTTACTTTTTTCCTGTCTGTTATTGATTTCTAGTTTCATTCCATTATGATCTGAGAAGGTGCTTTGTATAATTTCAATCTTTTTATATTTATTGAGAGCTGTATTGTGACCTAACATGTGGTCTATCCTGGAGAAAGATCCATGGGCACTTGAGAAGAATGTATAATCCGCTGAGTTTGGATGAGTGTTTTGTATATGTCTGTTAGGACTAACTTGTTTATCATATTGTTCAAGTTCTCTGTTTCCTTGTTGATCTTCTGTCTAGTTGTTCTATCTAATGATGTGAGAGGGGTGTTAAAGTCCCCGACAATTATTGTAGAAATGTCTATTTCTCCCTTCAGTTTTGCCAGAGTTTGTCTCATATATTTTGGGGCACCCTGGTTAGGTGCGTAGATATTTATGACTGTTAAAACTTCCTGGAGGATCATCCCTTTTATTGATATATAATGGCCTTCTGCATCTCATCACTTTTTTGCATTTGAAGTCTGTTTTGTCTGATATTAGCATAGCTACCTCTGCTCTTTTCTGTTTACTATTCGCATGGAGTATCTTTTTCCAACCTTTCACTTTCAGCCGGCTTGTATCCTTGTGTCTGAGGTGAGTTTCTTGTAAGCAGCGTATGGATGGCTCATGTTTTTTTATCCATTCTGTCAGCCTGTATCTTTTGATTGGGGAATTTAATCCATTCACATTCAATGATATTACTGAAAATGCACTATTTATTTCCCCCATTTTATTCTTTGGTTTTCATATGTCATCTTATTTTTGTCTTTCTTTTTACTCTTTTGGTTATCCTTTCTGCTTTTCTTTCTTCTATACTCTCCTCCAAGCCTCTCTCTCCTGTCTTTTTCTTACAGGTTCTAAGGCTTCCTTTAATATTTCCTGCAAAGGTGGATTCTTTTTTGCAAACTCTCTTAGTTTCCGTTTGTTTGTGAATACTTTATATTCACCTTCATATTTGAAGGACAGTTTTGCTGGGTAAAGAATTCTCGGCTGGCAGTTTTTCTCTTTCGGTTTCCTAATTGTATCATACCACTGTCTTCTCGCCTCCATGGTTTCTGGAGAGAAATCTGCACAAAGTCTTACTGGACGTCCTTTGTACGTGATCGTTTGCTTCTCTCTTGCTGCTCTGAGCATTTTCTCTTTATCTTTTACATTTGACATTCTGAATAATATGTGTCTTGGCGTAGGTTTATTTGGATTTATTCTTATTGGGGTACGGTGTGCTTCTTGGACATGAAAGTTCATTTCTTTCGTGAGAGTTGGGAAATTTTCAGCTATTATTTCCTCAAATACTCTTTCTGCCCCTTTTCCTTTCTCTTCTCCTTTTGGAACTCCAATGGCATGTATGTTGTTGCATTTTGTGTTGTCATTGAACTCTCTGAGCCCCTGCTCAATTTTTTCCATTCTTTTCTCTCTCTGTTCTTTTCTCTCTTCAATTTTAGCTGCTCTGTCTTCAGTATCACTTATTCTTTCTTCTATCATTTCGAGTCTGCTGTTGTATGCTTCAAATGTATTTTTTACTTCACCTATTGTATCTTTCATTCCGATGAACTCCTTTACTTTTCTGTTCATGATTTCAAATTCTTCTTTACGTTCACGCAATGACTTCTTGATGTCATTGATCTCTTTAACTATATTCTCTTTCATCTCATTAATTTGATTTTCGAAATGTGTTCTCATCTCACTGATTAGTTCTCTCAAATTCTGCATCTCTTCTGGGACTTTGCTGAATTCCTTTTCTTGTGCCATGTCTTCTATTTTCTTAGTATGGCCCGTAATTTTTTGTTGGTGCTTAGACCTCTGATTAGTTTGTATTTTACTTAGATGCTCTATCTCTTTCTCTTTTGTGGGGTTTTAGTCGCCGGCGGCTGTGAGTTATCACCACTCTTTAATTTTTGGCTCAACCTTGATTGTTAGGATTGTTCTGCTGGTTGCTGAAAACTGGGCACTGGACCTAGTAATTGGCTGTAGAGTCGTTTCCTAGGGCCTTGGGCAGGGAAGCTATAGAGGCCAGGAAAAGACCCTCTTACTTATTAAATTTCTTATATGTACTTCCTTGGTGTGCCAGGAGATGGCGCTTGTTGGCTGCTCTCAATTCAATGCCTGGTTGGAGCGTATTTGTTGTGACACAGACCAGATCAATGTGATAGAGCTTCCTGTCTGGGGGCTAGGAGCCCTGTGATTCAAACTTTCTGAGACAGTTCTCCAGACTTCTCTCGTAGCACCCCCCTTTTCCCAGCTAGGAAATATTTCCACTCCCTTCTGAATCCTCAACAATCAGTCCCTGTTAGTAGAGGAGGAGATTGGGAGGTTTGTATATCTTTAGCCCCTTGCAGGCTCCAAGGCAAACAATGGCGCAGCCCCACCCAGCCTGGAAGGGCTCTCGGGACAGGGCAGACCAAACCTGGGAGTCCAAAGCAGGGTCAACCCCAGGCTCTCTCTCCCCTCTCCCATGGTGTCCTCAACAATTAGTCCAGGCTAGAAGAGAGGGAGGTTGCGAGGATCGGATTTCTCCAGTCGTTTCTGGGCTCCCAGGGCAAACCGCCGTGTGGAAGGGTCCTTTCCAGGCTCCCAGGGCAAACTGCCGTGTGGAAGGGTCCGTGGGGCTCTGCAGCCCAAATTTCAGGTCCGAACCTGAGTTAGCCTAAGGCTGTGTCCCTCTCTCTACCCTTTCCAGGAGTGGCAGATCCCTGAAGCCCCCTTTGTCTGTGGTTGCAGGCCCAGAGGCCCGAGAATTCTGAAGAGTGTGGAGGAGGGTGCCGGCAGCAGCAGAAGCTGCTACTTGCAACTCACAGTTCTGTAGTCACGATTTCCCTCTTCTGTCCCTCTCTCCTCTGGGTGGTGAGCAGTCTTCACCTTGTGACCTAAACCCTAGAAGAATTTTTTCGGGGCTGTTTCAGCTTGTCCCCCAGCTATTTTTCTGGAAAAGAGATTCCCGTGTCTTACTAGTCCGCCATCTTCCCGGAAGTGCCCTTCTATTCTTATTGATTTGCCTTTTTTGTGGGGGGAGAAAGGGGATCTCACATGAATGGAATCATTTATGTAGTCTTTTGTGTCTGGCTTCTTTCACTTAGCATAACAGTTTTGAGATTAATTCATGTTGTTCCAATCTCTGCCTGTTCCAGATTTACTCCAGTTGAGCAGTTATACCACAATTTGTGTATCCATTCACCAGTGATGGATATTTGAATTGTCTGCAATTTTTGGCTATTTTGGTAAAGCTGCCATTAACATTTGTATATAAGTCTTTGTATGGACATATTTTTTTTCCCAGTAAATATTACTGGGCTCTATGATAAATACATATTTATCTTTTAAAATTGTCTAAAATGACTATACCATTTTGTATTTCTACCAGTAATGTGTGAGTGTTCCAGTTGCTCCACTTCATCACTAAAACTTGGGTATATTTAGTGTTTTTTTGTTGTTGATTTTTGTTCCTTTAAAAATTTTTTAAAAATAATTTTAGAATTATAGAAGATTTGCCCAAATAGTCTAGAGATTTCCTGTATACCTTTACCCATCGTCTTCTTATAACTTCTTACATAACTGTAGAATGTTTATTAAAACTAAGAAATTAACCTTGATAACATTTCTACTAACTAAAGTACAGAACTTATTCTGATTTTTCCAGTTTACTACTACTATCTTTTCTTCCATGATCCCACATTGCATTTCATTGTCATGTACCCTTAACTTCCTTCTATTTATGCCTGTTCTATAGCCTTTCCTTTCTTTCATGACCATGGCATTGCCCAGTTATTTTGTAGAATATCCTTCAGTTGATTTTGTCTGCTGTTTTCTCAAGATTAGATTGAGGTTATGTCCTACTAGGAGGGATATCACAGAAGCAATATGTCCTTCTCAATGCATCATGTAAGGGGTTATACGATGTTGATTTGTATCATTTGGTTAATGTGGTATCTGCCAGTGTTTTCCACCATAAAGTTACTGTTTTTCCCTTTGTAATTACTTAATATCAATCGGCCATAAATGTCTGTTGATTTGTTTTTGGACTCTATTTTATTTCCTGTATCTACATGTCTTTATTACTTTATCTACACCCACCTGTCTGTTTCTACACCCAGAAACAGACAGGTGGGTGTCTCTTAGGCGCATGGGTGGATCGTAATTGGAGAGGATAATCAGCATGTCAAGACCTCTTGTTGCATGTAACTATGAATCTTGTCATCCAATGAGTCAAGACAGGGAGTGTACATGTCAATCTTTAAATCATCACAATACTACACTGTTTTATTATTTTAGTTTTGTAATATGTTCTGAAATCAGCTTGTGTAAAATCTCCAAATTTGTTCTCTTCTGTAAAAAGATTTGGCTATTTTAAATCATTTTCAGTTCCATAAATTTCAGAATTAGCTTGTTGATTTCTAGAAAAATCCTGCTAGGCATGATGCACCTGTTTATTTTAGTGTTTGTTGGTTTTTCTCAGCAATACCTGACAATTGCATTATTTGGTTATTATACATCATTTGATAAGTTTGTGTCTAAGTATTTCATATTTTTGATACTATTGTAAATAGTGTTTTTAGATTGTTTATTGCTATATGTAGAAATATAATTGATTTTTTTTTTTTTTAAAGATTTATTTATTTATTCATTTATCCCCCCCTTGCTGCTCGTGCTCGCTGGGTCAGCTAACCAAGCCATGCGGGCAGGCTTGCCTTCACCAGGAGGCCCCAGGAACCGAATCCGGGGCCTCCCATATGGTAAACGGGAGCCCTACTGATTGAGCCACAGCCGCTTCCCAATATAATTGATTTTTGAATGTCAAACTTATTTCCTGTGATCTTGCTAAATTTCCATACCATTTTCCCATAGATGATCATGTTGTCTGTAAAGACGGTTTTATTTCTCCCCACCCCGATCTTTGTGCCTTTTATGTCTTATTTTTGCTTTTTTTTACTTTGGCTAGGTCATCCAGTACATTGTTAATTAAAAGTGATGGGAGCAACTATCTATGCCTTACTCCCTAACTAAGAATGAAAGCATTTAAGTCTTTCGCTTTTAAGTATGATGTTAACTACTTAGTCTAATTAGATGACCTTTATTAGTCTGAGAATGTTTCCTTCTATTCCAGTTTGCTGAGTTTTTACTCTGAAAAGATGTTTTCATGTGCTTTTTCTGCATCTCTTGAGATGATCATTTGGTTTTTCTTTCTTAGTCTCTTAACATGTCTATGTTCACAGTGGATATTTATCTGTAGTTTTCTTTTTTTGTAAAGTCTTTTGTTAGGGTAAGACTGACCTCTTAAAATGAATTGGATGCGTTCTCTACTACTTTTTGAAAGCATTGTGTAGAATATATATATCCTTTGAATGTTTGATAGAATTTACTAGTTGAACCATCTAAGCCTGTGCTGCAGTTTTATTTGTTGGAAGATTTTTTAAACTATGAATTCATTTAATATATATAGGGCAATTCAGGCTATCTGTTTCTTCTTGAATGAGCTTTAGTAGTTTATGTATTTCAAGGAATCTGTCCATTTCAACCAGTTTGTGAAATTTATAGGCATAAAGTTGTTCACAATATTCCCTTCTTGGATTTTTAATGTCTGTTGGGTCTGTAGTAATGTCCTATGTTTGAGTTTTTAGAGTCTGTATCTAATAATTGAAAAATTTGGAACCCTGTTGTACCTCCATCCTCTCTTCACCTCCTGTTGGCTTTTGTTAATGTTGTCTTATTTCCTTTTGTGCTTGGTAACTTTTGATTGTGTGCTGGACATTGTAGTTTCAAAATTATGTGTAGCAATAGTCTAAAGTCTAGGATGATCGTAACCTTTCTTGTTGGCTTTTGTTAATTGTCTTACTTCCTTTTTTTTTTTTTTTTATTTTAAAGATTTTATTTATTTACTTTATCCATTTTAAACACCCCCTTCCCCATTTGCTGTTTTGTGTCCTTTTTCTGGGCAATACTCTGTGTCTGTTTCCTGCCATCTCTTCTCATCCTCCTCCTCCAGTCTTCACCAGGATTCGATCCTGGAGACCTCCGATGTAGGAGAGAGGTATTCTGCTGGCTGCGCCACCTCAGCTCCTGGCTTCTGGAGCTTTCGGAGCATCTCGTCTTGTCTCTCCTCTGTTACGTCATCATCCTGCTGCATGGCTCCCGGGGCCCGACAGCTCAGCGGCACACAGAGCCTGGCAGCCCATGCGCCTTCTATATATATATTTTTTATTTTACTGGAAGGTCCCGGGGATCGAACCCAGGTCCCTCCATATGGCAGACGGACGCCCAACCATTTGAGCCACATCCGCCCCCCTCTTACTTCCTTTTGTGCTTGGCTAATTTTGATTGTGTGCTGGGCATTTAGTTTCAAAATTATTTGTAGAAACAATTTAAAGCCTAGGACTTTCTTGGAGAGGAGTCATGCTTGCTTCTATCAGATACTAGTAGATAGTATTATCCTAGGATACTGGGGGACACTAGCTCTTTGAATTCACCTTAATCCAGTTTTAGGGACTGTGGTGATTCCAATGCATAAGATCAGTTCCTACAAGGACCAGTCTTGTCTAATTCTGTTTTACCCTTGTTATAGTGTGCAACACTTCAGGGTTCCAACCCAAATGCAAGGAGTATACTAAGGTCATTCTTCTCTGATGGATCATGGCTTTTATTCTGATTTCAGTTCTTTTAGGGTTGTCAAAAGGGCCATTTAGCCACTCTGCCACCCCTTTCAGTATTGGCAAATGCCCTTGAAGGAAGAATGACCACAAATGTTGGTTTCTCTTCGCCATGCCATTTTTCTTTTCTGGTTCCTGGTCTGGTAAACTTTCACCATCTTGTTAGCCTTTAGAGTAGATGGCTTTTATATTTTCTTAACTTTCTTTACTCAAATTATCTAGTTCACTATTGCCAGAATAGGAAATTCCTTTACAATCATTTAAGTCACATCTGTTATATAAATTTTTGATCATATTGTGTATATGATATAACTTGACTTTTTTAAACAACATAATATTAAGAGTATTTCTTAATGTAACTTAAAATTCTTTTAATACATTTTTTAATTTGATTGGCTAATCTTACATCATACTTAATTTTGTATAATTTCCCATTCTTTTTTCTAGATTCAATTCCCTATTAGTTGACCTTTAGCTTTCCTCTTTATTTGCTACATTATATTTCTATATTGAAAATTATTTACAGACATCTACTTTATACATTTTATGAATGTAAACTTGGGCATTCTTCTGGACTAGATACCTGCTATGATAACAAGATCAACTTTTACTAGGAGGAGGAATAGAAAGCTTTAATATCTTAAGAAACACCTGGCTTTTAAGTTAAAACTGGAAACAGAAGCTTGTGTGAGTGTATCGTTTTACACCTAGCAATAAGAGAACATATGTCCATATGATCTTAAGAAGATTTTATGTTTCAAATGGGTCTCTGGCTCTGTGCCATTCTTGCTGTCATTTTGTTGTTGTTGTTGTTAACTTTGTTCTCCTTTTCTAGTTAAAGCAAGACTGCTTTTTCTAATATTGTTTTTAAGAATATGAGTCTGCTCAAAGGGGTATTGTAAATGGTATCTTAAAATTGTGTCTCAGTCCATTAAAAGTTCTCAAAATGTCTTAACACAGAATATACAGTAACTAATCAGAACTACAGAATTACCCTTAGCTCTCTTTTAGCTTTATTTAATAGTAAATCAGCTACCAATAATCATCCCAAACAATAAATTGTGTTTCATTTTGAAACAGACATTTCTATAGCTTCTTTGGTCAGTAAGGATGAGACATTTATAAGCCACATTTGTGGATGGACAGTCCACATTGGGCATTTTAATAACTTCATTTGGGTTAAATCTTATTGCCTACCACTCAGTTTTGGTGGGAATTTTGGATTGGCTTTTTAATTTATTTTCATAAACTTAGATAAAGGTTGTAATGTTTGGTCTTTCATAATTGTCTAAATTGCAATTATTACTATTCCTTTTCCTATTGCACTTTTTAAAGGACCAGGTAGTAAAGATAGGATCTCCCTGTTCTGATACTCTTCTTATTTGACTAGTGTGGTTCATGAAAAGCATATTTTCATTAGTAGAAAGCTAGTGATAGATTAAGTTTTTGAAAGAAAGAAAGAAACTGTCATTTTTTTCAGATGCCTACTTTGTGCTAGTTATAGTGCTAGGCACTCACACAAAATGAGTGAATAATTTGTTCAGAACTTTTGAATCTTTATTAAAAATTTATCAAGGTGAACAAAACTAGACTTTGGAATCCTTGGTTTTACCTTTTTTTTTGGTTATTTTAGCTGTGTCCAGGGGATGTGAATCAAGCACAGTATAGTAATTTATATTATTTTTTAAAATAAATATTCCCATTCTATGTAGATCTAGTCTCTTGGTAGCTTTTCTTTAGATACTCTTTGTGTTAGAATGTAGACACAAGCTTTGCATTTTCGTAACTTTTTCATTTATAGTTATAAACGACAGTCTTATCCAGGTTATTTTTCCAGTTTTGCTTTGTTACCAGTAGCTTATACTGTATGAATTTTACTAGGATTCAGTGTACCATAATGAAGTTTTTTCTTTATATGTAGTTTTTCTCTATGGGAGGTTAATTGTCTTATATTCATTTGAATCTCCCATTCATGGTCTCATTAACATCTCACATAGCCAGTGACTTATATCCAGAAACTTTATTGGAATCCTAAGATCATACCTCAAAGGTAATTTACAGGACAGGAGAAGTATGCCCTGGCTTTTCTGGTAAACCACAATAAAGGCTCTTCAGAGGGCAGCTTGGAGTATTGTCCTTCATTTTGATGTAGTCTTTGCATTTCTTCTCTTCATTGGGCATCTTACAGAAGCCTTTATTTGAAACAGAGTGTTTAAATTCAAATGTAACTTATGTAGCTTTTTAACACACATTTTTCCCCCATTCAATCCCATGTCAAGTAAGTTATGTCAGATCTGTTATATAATTTTCGTGGTGAAACCACATGAGGAGAAAGAAGAGAAAGACATGAAATGGACATGGAAAAGTAGTTCTAGTCACTAAGTTGCACACATTTACAGCAACTTCTTTTTGGTCTCCCATCAACTTTGGTACGGTAAAACTAATTCTAAGGCAGAAACTATACCTCATTGAATCACTTGGGTCCAAAGAAAGGATATACCTATGTTTCCTGCTGCTTGCCAAAATTTAACACACTCTTTTAACAAAAGAATAGTTTTGTGTGCTTATATGTTTTGAATATTCAACCTATACTACTAAATATTTTACATTTTGTTAACATTTAAGAAACTCAGGGCACTTTTTAACACTGTTGAAGAAGATAGTTGGAAGAAAAGAAATTTGCTCTTTACTTAGAACTATAGTTATGATTTCAGCTCATATACTGCAGGTATTAATTATTATAGGAGTTATTAAATTTCTATAAAGTATATTGTCAGAAAGAGTTATGGTTCTTTAAAAAACGGATCTTTTTTTTTCCTTTTCAAAGTCTGAAAATTATGTATTCAGCACTTTCAAAAACTGAGTTTACAGTGTTTCAGGTGCCAAAATAATGAATGTATAGAATTTTAGAGGTAGAACTATGTTTAGAGACCCAAAATCTTTTTTTTTTCCTTCTTCAGTGAACAAACTAAAATCGCATAATGTCTCAAAACTATTTAATAGCAGAGTTTAGATCAACATGTTAGGCCTCGTGATTCTTAGTCCAGTGTTTTTTCTTCTCTGACACACTGCCTTGTTGTTTCCTCATAGGAATTCCTTTAACTTTCTTGTGAAGAAATCTGTCAGTTAAAAAAAAAAAATCCAAACTGGGGCCTAATTGGATTCCTTTTTTAAATTAATTAGTTTATTTTTAAACAATTTATTGAAGTATATCATTCATACATGAACATACATAAACTATTAGTGTTCAGTAAATATCGTGATCTTACAGAACAAACATGCATAACATCATACAGGGCCCCCACACACCCCCCCCCAAACATCCTGCATTGCTGTGAAACATTTGTTAACAAAACTTGAAAGAGCATCGTCAAAGTATTACTACTAACTATAGTCTGAATCTTCCTCCCCTATACATTTTTTACGGATTTATCTATTTTTATCCATTTTTACCCCATCCTCCGTTTTTGCTGTTTCTCTGTCCATTTGCTGGGCAACTCTCTGTGTCCGTTTCCTGCCCTCTCTCATCTTTCTCCTGTCTTCACTGGGATTTGATCCTCGGAACCTCCGATGTGGGAGAGAGGCATCCTACTACCGCCTGTGCCACCTTAGTTCCTGGTTTTTTGGTGTGTCTCGTCTTGGCTCTCCCTTGTGTCACTCTCCTATTACGTTATCATCTTGCTGCGTGGCTCGCGGAGCCCGGCGGCGCACCCACACATGGGGCCTGGCGGCTCACCTGCTCACAGAACCTGGCAGCTCACCTGCGGACGGGCCATGATGGCACACCCATGCACGGGGCCTGGTGGCCCATGTGCCCTCTATGTCTTTTTTTTTTTTAATTTTCACCGGGAGGTCCTGGGGGTTGAACCCAGGTCCCTCCATATGGGAGACAGACACCCAACCACCCGAGCCACATCCATCCCCCTGCTGTATCTATTAAGGTTGACCAAAGATACCCAAAGTTACTGTCTTTTCCCATACAGGATGGTCATATAATAAATCAGGCTGAGTTTATCGCCAGCATTCTAAAAACCAGACCTAGGGAGAAAAACTAGGTCTGGGGACACATGCATGATTTCTCTTAATAGCGAATGTTTAGCCTACCCTGATTATCACAAAATCAGGACAGTGAGAATATTCACATCTAATTGGATTCCTTTTCTTATGATATGTTACTCAGAGGAGTTTGGGGTCTTTAATCTATCTTCAGTATAATATTGTTAGAATTGAAATCCTTTGCCCTTTGGAGGCTATTAGTAGTGGTATTTGGTATATTTAAAAAATTTGCCTAACATATCATTTTTCCCACTCCCACCCCCACCCCTGCCTCTAAACAGATAAACAAATATAATCAATCTTCAGAGTTTGGAAGGGATTGAGGA
This sequence comes from Tolypeutes matacus, assembly GCA_026826555.1. Lineage (NCBI taxonomy): Eukaryota > Metazoa > Chordata > Mammalia > Cingulata > Chlamyphoridae > Tolypeutes > Tolypeutes matacus. Next base: position 15,538,407 of record JAKSZT010054030.1, read on the forward strand.
AAAGTAGTAACAATACTTGCCTTGGATAAAATGACTTGCATTAGAGCCATTTTGGAAAGATAGGTTTCTCTTCTGCTTCTGAGAGTTCTTTGGCTTTTATTAGGAATGCATTCCAGAATTTAAAAAGTAAAAGGCAAGACTCATGTAGGAAGAAAGACTATGGATAAATAAAAAGATTAGTTTATTAGAATTTTAATTTTGTATCACTACAATTCTTCATTGTATCCCTGTGCATGTATATTTTCCCTTTTCACATGTAAATGGCATAGAATAAAAGGTTGTTTTATATAGCAGAAATAAAAGGGGCATGTATTTAGCTTGGTGATATACTATGCAAATGCTATCTAATAACAAATTTATTAGGTGTTTACTTGTTAGATCTGATTTAGATTGATTTGCTGAGAAAAGTACTTCGAAACTTGTGTGATTGATAAGCCTAACAACAGACTGTGTATAGCTGGTGGCCATATGCCTACTCTGTTTATATTTCCCAATTTTGACAGCTGCCTTCTGAATAAAATGGATTACAGAAACCTCCTTATGGATTTTTATATAGTTGCAACCTTTGTTACGGATGGAAGCCTAGAAGTAGGATGTTAAATCAGGATCTTTGTAGAAACCATAGTTATAGTTGAAACTACTGGTGCAGTTGAAATATTGACTTAAATGTATATTTCTTACTATGTTCTTCATTTTTTTCAGCTCTTTCCTGGGAGTCTTTGGAGTAAGCCCTGATTACATAGGTCTTATCTTTTCTGGAAGATCAGTTTAAAGCAAAGCATTAGGCATCGAGGGGACTACTACTCTGAGAGTAATACTTACCCTTGATTATTTTTCCTCTCAACTTTACCCAAATTTGTATATATGGGGCTCATTTTTGTCACCGCCTAAAGATTAACAATGATAAAGGATGTAGAACTCAAACTAATATGTGGAAAGATTTTATGGACAAAAGTTAAATGCTATTGTCAATTACAATGTTAGGCATCTTAAGATCATGCATGGATGATTTTGAGTGCTCTTGTCATTGTGCTAGGCATTAAGCAAAAACTTACTATAATGTTCCTAACTTCAGGTAGTTTGCATTCTAAAATGCTATATTAAGAAATGACTAAGATATTTTGAAATATAACTTAATATGGTAGATATTGTCCTTCCAGATATTAGAATTTATTATAAAGCTTACAGAAGTTTAAAATTTGTGTGAGGACTCAGGATTAAGGATGGTACTTTGTATTTATCTCTTTTTTTATAAGTCCTTACCAACATTAAATAACACCTGCTAAGGTCTGAAACTCAAATGCCACTTTATGAGAAAGGCTTTCCTTGATCACTCTGTATAGAAAAACAGCCTATCTTTCCTTCTTCTGTATTTCCTCAAATATTTTTAATTTCTGACTTTCTTTATTCCTGAGGATCTGAGTTTTCACCTGGTGTCATTTCTCTTCAGCCTGAAGAACATCCTTTAGCATTTCTTATTTTGCAGGTCTGCTGGTCTTAAATCCCCTTAGTTTTATTTTCTCTGAAAATATTTTTATTTTGCCTTCATTCTTGAAGGATATTTGTTAGATATAGAATTTTGGGTTGACAATTTCTTTTTTCTTTCCCCCTTTTAAAGGTGTTGTTCTATTGCTTTCTGGCCTCTGTAGTTTCTGATGAGAATTGCATTGTTTTTTACTGTATGCATATATTGTTTTTCTCTGCTGCTTTCAAAATTTTCTGTTTGTATTTGTCTTCCACAGTCTGACTATGATGTGCCTCGGCGTGGTTTTCTTTGTATTTATCCTGATTGGGGTTCACTGAGCTGCTTGAATCTGAAACTTTATATCTTTTTCCCAACTTGGGGAATTTTCATCCATTATTTCTGCAGTATTTTTTCTGCCCTATTTTCTTTGCCTTCTTATTCTGGAACTCCAGTTCCGCCCATATTAGAACTTTCTATTGTCCCACATGTTCCTCAGGCATTGTTCATGTATTGCTGTTATTGTTGTTACTGTAGTTTTATGGTTTTAAAAAATTTCAATCTTTTATTTCTCTCTTTTTCAAATCGGATAATTTGTGTTTTTATTTTCAAGTTCACTCTTTTTCTTCATTATCTCTATTCTGCTGTTAAGCCTATTATGTGAATTCTTAGTTTCAGATATTGTAATTTTCAGTTCCAGAATTTCCATTTGGTTTTCTTACATAGTTTCTATCTCTATACTGATATTTAGTATCTTGTTATTATTTGTGAAAATATTTTTCTTTACTTCCCTGAGTACAATTATAATAGCTGCTTTTAAATTCATTCTATGACTGAATTCTGTGAAAACAATAAAGATAATGAAGAAGAATATAATAGATCTTTGGAAGAATGAAAGTGGAGGGAAGAGTATTAATGAGTTAATTTAGTGGGGTGTATGAAGCAGCAACCAAAAGTATAAACCAGGGGTACATGTGGAAAAAAAGAATACAGTTTGCTATAGGTAACTCCAATACTGAAGTTGGAGATGTGAGTTGTGGTAGATGATGGGGGCAAGATGAAAAGCCTAAATCAGGGTGATTTGTTGAAAGTTAGAATATAAAACAATTATTCCACTTTCTTTTCCTGTCCCATGCATGGAATACTTGCATTGATCTTCTTAAGTGAGAGATTTGAGGATTTTTTTCTAGAGAAATTGATAAAAGACCATCATAAAATGCCATTTGGAATTCCCTGGCAAAGAGGAGGGCTTCCTCCTAGAACTGCGTAACGTTAAGCTTGCTGGATGATATCATCCCATGCCTACACTCCTTTGAGTAAACTCTTATGTGACTTACAATTATTAAATATGAATGACCAGCCAAGGATCACCAGACATTTGAGGAAAATCTTCAACTTGAAAGAGAGAGACTAAAATCTAACAATTTGAGGAAACAACAAAAAAGAACCTGTAGGAAACATCGTGCAGAGAACAGAATAAATTGTCAAAAATATTCACCCTATATCCTCAGAACTCTCAGAAATTATAAATGTGGTTCTTTAAAAGAAAAGTGAGAAAGATAGCAGAAACGATGGGAGAATTCAATATTGATTATAAATTCTGGACAAAGGGAGAAAACAATCATGTAATATGAGAAAATGCCCTTTATCTGAAGGATTCAAGCTTCCAGGTTCAAAGACATAATACTTGTCCAGCATAATGAATTAGAAAAGACCAATACCAAGGTTCATTGTTGTGAAATTTACAATATAAGGGGTAAAAGATTTGTAAAGCTTTCTGGAGAGAAAATAGTATGATATACAAAGGTATATGATCAGAATGACATTTTATATCTCAATAGAATAATGAATACCAGAAAACAATGAAACAATGCCTTTAATAATCTGAAGGAAGATTGTTTTCAATCTGGAATTTCATATTAGTCAAATGTTTCTATCTGAAGAAAGATTAAAGACATTCATAGACTGTAGGGATTCAAGAAATTTACCTCGCATGTTTCATTCTTAAGAACTACCTGAAGATGTGTTCCAACAAATTGAAGGACTAAATTAAGTGAAATGTAGATATGGGATTTATGAAATTATGGCTCTACCACCAATGAGAGATGAAAATCAGAGTCCTATCTAGAATGACAGCTGTGGAGAAGGCCTGTAGGACAGCCAGCCCAGATTGTGCCTCCAGGAATAACAGGGCCTGGATAGAACACCTATAATGATAAGGTTTTAGAAAAACAGTTACTGTAGATAGCTAATTAAGAGAAGTTAAATAAAAGTCAAGGCAAATAGAAACTTCAAGAAAACCAAAAAGCTGCACCAGAAAGGAAATGCACTCATTTCTTCCATATCACAACTTTCCCTATCGTAATTTTGATATATCACTGGTTGGCATAAGAAATTAAATGGGAATTTTTGAGGAGGTTTGTGGAAGCCACAGACAACATGCAAAGGCTAGCAGATAACAGAAAAAGTTTAGGGAACTTCAAACATTACTTTTTAAAATGTCTTTTGTTATATGTGCAGTATGTTCAGTATTACTCTCAAATTTGTTTCATTAAAAAAATTTTCATATTTCATAATTTTAAATTTTTCATTAAGTATTTTTCTTAACATTGTCCTACATATAGCCTATGACCAAATACATAAACCAAATTTTACAATAAGGTACTGTAAACACCCCATAAAAGAAAAAGAAAAAATTCAGACTTCTTCTGTGGTACAAAGGGAGGGCCAAAAAACTTTACACAGATTTTCCAGATTATGGGGGTGCCACACCCCTAACCCCCGTGCTATGGAAGGGATAACTGTATAATCAAGTATATGTTATCATTGCCTCTATATTTGGTTCTGTAGTGATACAGTATGCTTACTGGACCTAATGATGTAACACCTAATGATTTTAAACACTTAATTTAAAATACTATATTGGAAAAATAATTGAAGAAGCAGTAGTGTATGGGACCTAGATTTTCAAGTAAGCCAGATTTTTATCATAAAAAAGGATATTTTTTAGAAATGTGGATATAAAAATATTAACTCCAGAAAGCAGGATTGGGTGGTAGGAAAAGGTATAATTTTTCATTAAAATAATTTCAGTATTGGGAAGCGGCTGTGGCTCAATCAGTAGGGCTCCCGTTTACCATATGGGAGGCCCTGGGTTCGGTTCCCGGGGCCTCCTGGTGAAGGCAAGCCCGCCCGCACGGCGTGGTTAGCTGACCCAGCGAGCACACGCAGCAAGGGGGGG
>JAKSZT010054030.1:15543209-15743776 GCA_026826555.1 Tolypeutes matacus
AAAAAAAAAAAAAAATTTCAGTATTGTCAGACTTTTATTTTGTTGTTATTTTTATAATTTTATTTTTTTAAGAGGTATTGGACATTGAACCCGGGACCTCGTACATGCAAAGCAGGCACTCAACCACTGAGCTACAACTGCCCCCTTATTAGACTTTTAAAACAAATGACTTTGTATTCATTTGACATATTTTTTAATTAAAAAATCAGTAAGCAGAAAGAGAAATTGTTCTAAAAAAGTCGAGTTGGGGTAAATAACCATTTGAGGGAGTGGTTTTCTGCCTCATATAATAAATACTTGAAGATAAATTATGGAAGGATTAAAAATATTAATGTAAAAGTTATGAAATACTAGAAGTACTAAATGAAAATAAATATTAAGACAATCTTGGTGCAGGAAATTTTAAATTTTCACATAGCCTAATCTAGTATTTTATGGTAAGCTTCTGTCTTTGCTGTCATGTTTAAGACCCTTTACATTCAACTGACAAAGACAGAAATAATATTTGGTGATGCTGTAGAGGATGGGAACTAAGCATTTGTACACTTTTATGTGCTAGTATGAAGTGGCATAGCTTTTCTGGAGGGCCGTTTGTCAATATTTATTTATTTTGTAATATTTATCCTTTGATATAGATTTTCTAGGAACTCCCCTACGAAAATAATTAAGAATATGCACTAAATTTGAGCTATGGAAATATTCTTTTCAGTATTAATAATACTGAATACTATTATATTAATAATACTGAATATTATTATAATAATAATACTGAAACTTAATAAGTTGCAAAATATTGGAAACAATATAAATGTCCAATAGTAGGCTATGTTTAAACAAATATTTGTTCTTTGAAATGCAGTACAGGTAAATATCATTATAAATGTATTCATTTGCATAGAAAGATATTTGTGTGATATTTTTTGAGCAAAAGTAGATTAGAAACTTTATTCGGTGGGGTGTCAGTGTTGGGGGATATATGGGAGGAACTTCACATGGACATATATATAAGGTATATAAATGTGTTCAAATGTTCATGGGGCATTTTCACAGTGGATAGAAATTCACACAATAACTGAGAGCATATTGAATTCCCATCCTGGAGAGCTCTGTCACATTCTCTAATGTAGCAGCAACTGTCCCCCAAGTGAAGGGGCAATGACTGGCGAAGGAGGATGGTCCATTGATGGGACCTTGATATTGACAACTATGCTTATGAACCTTTGCTTTTGAAATTGAAACTTAGCCTAGTGTTGACAGGTGCCTAAGAGTTGCCTCCTGAGAGCCTCCTTGTTGCTCAGATGTGGCCTTTTTCTAAGCCAAACTCAGCATATAAATGCATTACCTTCCCCTCAGCATGGGACATGACTTCCAGGGATGAGCCTCCCTGGCACCAAGGGATTACTACCAAGCACCAACTGGCAGTGCAACTGGAAAAAGACCTTGCCAAAAGGGGGAAAAGGTAAAGACAAATGCATTTATATGGTTAAGAGACTTCAAAGTGAGTTGGGAGGTCACCCCAGAGGTAACGCTTATACACATCTCAGCAGGATCTCATAGGCTGCCAAAGGGGATACTACCTCAAAGAGATGGGCTTCTGAGGACTCTGGAGACACCCAGGTCCTGGTCAAGGCACATAGCTCTGGAGTTTGGTACCTTGCCAGTGGGCCCTACTTTGGAGTTTGTGCTCCCAAGAGTGACAGAGTTGGATTCAGTTATGGCTTCCCTACACATGGCTCATCTGTCCCTTCTATCTGAACCTATACTTGGTGCTGGAGTTAGTAGGTGTACATCCAAGAGACTTGAATCTTTGGGCTGTCCAAGTGCCAGCTGGGCTCTGAGCCTCAGTGGAGTTACAACACCTACTCTCCAATTCATTGGACTCACCCAGGACAACTAACAAGGAGGTGAGGATTGACAACCACCATACCAAGGAAAGGAGAGAGCCTACAACTGCAAGCAAGAGAGTCCCATCCATTGGCTATATGGTATCGAATCCCCCTCTCAATTAGAGGTGGAGTGGACATGACCATCCCAGAATCCTCAGGATTGGGGAATGAACTATGGACTAGAGTAGACTTACTGGTATTACACAATAGACTCGTTGTTATTCTAGCAATGGAATAAATTACAGCATTGATGTGGAGGCATTGGCCACTGGAGGCTCTGGGGGCAGGGGGAGGGAAAGACAGGTGTAATTTGGGGGCTTTTTCGGGACTTGGAAATTGTCCTGAATGGCATTGCAATGACAGATATATGGCATTATGTATCTTCCCATGGCCTGCAGAATTGTGTGGGAGAGAGTGTAAACTACAGAGTGAACTATAGTCCGTTCTCAATGGCAATACCCTGGGATGCGTTTATCAATTGCAATGAATGTGCCACACTAATGAAGGATGTTGCTTATGTAGGAAGGTGTGGGAGGTGTGGGGAGTGGGGCATATGGGAATCACTATATTTTTTGTGTAACATTTGTGCAATCTAAGTATCTTTGAAAAAATAAAAAATACATTAAAAAATACTTTATTCAGTATGATTTTTTAATAAAACATAATATAAATGTTAATTGCAGATAAATAGAAAATACAAGTGAGCCAAAAACCAAATCTTTACATATGCACTGAAAATAGTCAGGGGTGTCATTCACCAAAATAACGGATTATTACCAAGTGGTGAGATTTTGATTGAATGATTTTTATTTTTTTCTTTATGTTTATTTTCTAACTTATTTTTCCAATTAACATGTTTGTGTGTGTGTATGTTGACAAAGGCAAAAGGTAATTTTTAAAAATACCTGGGAATTACCCTAATTCGTAAGAGAATTCTATAAAATTTTTACTGTTACTTCACGGACATTGTAATGTCCTACATCTGGTCCATTTTATTACAATGAATTTTGTTAGTGTAAAGACATTTTCCCCCAGGTTTAAATATGAACTAGAAGCTCTCAAATGTCTCAATAGCTTAGTTGTAATTTTAAAGGTGATAAAGTGACCACCTTCCTCAATTAAAAAAGAAAAAAAAAAAGCCCAAGAGTATCATAGTGCTAGACTTGTCATTCTCCTGATGGAAATCCTTTGGGGCCTGATGAGAACTATGAAAAACTTTATATTTTGAGGTTTTTAAATTTTTTAATTCCTATTTTAAACACCCCACAAAATATACATATCCACATACAATATACACAACATACCTAGGGACACTAATCTGCAAATACCTTTTTTGAGATGATCTTGATATGTTCCTTTTCCTTCATTTTGAATCTCTCCCCTTGTTCTATTTTGTTTTCTTTGTTTGAATCTGAAATTGGAGATAGTTGCCAAAGAAAGCTAGTTGCCAGAGCTGGTGCTGATAAGTATAAAAAAACCCTGTTTTGAACTGCAACTCTTCTGTACTTCTTTTGATTGGTGAGACGCAAAGAGGGAACTTTGGAGTCTCCAACCATATCTTGATCTTGCCATTTATTTTCAGGATTATCCTTTGGGCTTCAGATAAAAAACTGGGACATAATCCCATTTCACAGTATGGTTTTATTGGATATTATTTTAGCCTTGGTTCCCCTGAGGGAATCTGAAAGGTTAATATGTGAGTGGTTTATTCAAGCATATGATCTTCACACTATGTGAAACTTCCAAGCCTGTCCAAAATTTGCTGCCAATACTTTAGCTGGAATAAGAGTTGAGGCTGAGTGGATTTTAAATGGAACACAAGAAGTGTCCAGTACCAATATCTAATACTTGAAATGTATGATAAATGCAAAATTGAATGACAATATGTGTGGCAATATTAAATATCTCTAAATATCTCTGGGTCTCAGGTGCTTCTATTGTAGACAGTGAAACAAGATTCCTATCTTATCATCACAGGGAAGGCATTTTTTATGGAGCTTTTACATTTTTTAATGTTTTTGTTGGTTTTAGTTTAAGGTACCTAATACATATTATCTCATATAATCTTTGTGGTAACTCTGGGTTACTTAACCTTGTTTTATAGATAAGGTTGTTTCACATAGAAGTAAAGCAACTTGCCCAAAAGTATAGAACTAGTAAATCACAGAATTTATGCTTGAAGACCTATTTCTCTCCCCAAAATCTAGATTTGTTTATTTGTTTATTTTATTTTATTTTTTATTCTTTTTCTTTTGTATTGTTCTTTCTTGTCCTTCTGTTTGTTTATTGATGTATGTACGTATGTATGTATTTATGTCATAGCACTCTCTTATTGGAACTTTTGTAATTACATCAGGCCTCTAATTTATAATCCTGGAACACTTCTCATTTCAACTAGTTTCTGATTTAAAGGTCACCTGTATGTACTCTTTAAACCCACTAGAGGTCAGTATTGGGTTGATAAAGACACCAGGACCTTTAGCTTTTGATTCACGTTATTTAAACCTTTTAGGGCTTATTGCTAGGGGTACTCTTGGAAGTTGTATTTTACAATAAAAGTTTATTTTAATGGTAAATGTAGGATTCCTCAATAGACATTCTTTAACAGTTTGTAAAAATGTTAAGAGCAACGTTTTAGGTTAATATTCAAGATTAGATAATGTTTATACTTATCACAGTCCCCACTCCATAGATAGGAGAACACCCAAGTCATATGTTCTATACTCATCTGTTATACTCACTGTACTGTATTACAGTTATCTATGCACTAGTATGCTTCCCATAATAGTATGAGTTAAAGTTTAAGAGTCAGGGACTCCTTCTTACATCTTTGAGCACCCAGTATGCAGCACAATACTTGGTACCAAGTAGACATTCAATACATGTTTGACTGAAATAGGAATACAGAGAGAGAAAGCACCATGAGTTAGTTCAGTGAAAGAAGGTTTTTCTGAAGAAATAAGAATTTTAGTTGGTTTTTGGAGGGAAGGTTGAATTTAGGCAGGGAGAGGCCATTGGGTAGAGAAATGATATAAGCAAAGATACGAAAATGGAAATATACCTAGTATATTATGAGTTAGACTCTGATTCATGTAGAAGATTCATGTTGGAGCATATTGGATAAGTGCATTGGAAAATTAGGTTTAGCTTCTATAATGTTTGGATCTAAGTGATAGATTATGGAGTTTGTACTTGCATTTCTTTAAAAATTTTCCCCATTTCCCCCATGCTTAAATAATTTGACAAACAATCTGGTTTAAGAAGAGCCTGGCCACAATATGCAGAGGTATTATAATAGGAAGGCGATGAGTTCCATTTTAGGTATTTGGACGAGGTGATAGTATAGTAGAGTAGATAGTAGAGTTATGTCCTATAGGAAATTGAAGCTGTGCTGCTGGATTTTGGGAGAGTGGGAGGGGGAGAGGGGCTGAGGAATAAACCTACCTTAATTTCTGCATATTATACCAGAGAAGAATAGAAATGAGGCCATCTTGAGGAAGAGGTAGCTAAATGTTTTGAAGATTATACACAAAGAGAATGAAGGACTAAGAAAATGGAAACACCTAAATGCTTTCCAAAGTCCACCTGCTACTTGTATGATTCATACCCTGAGTATCTCCGTTCCAACCCAGGCTGTAGCAATCTGTCATCTGCTTCTTTGGGACATGATTTTAAGAGTTGTCTTTGGAGAGGCAGAATAAGTAGGTCCTGGTGAGACAGCCTGTTAGAAAAGGGGTCTTAAGAGCTTTTATTGGGTTTTTTCATGGACTTTAATATCACATTTTAATTTTTATATATATCATATATATTTATATACATTTATATTTACTCTACCCCACTTCCTGTCAATCCCATAATATACATTTTGGTTAGCTGGTAATTTTCATTTGTATCCATAATGGTAATATCTGAGTATTTATTTCATTGTTCTCCCTGAATTTGGTGTTTCCACATTGGCCATTTCCTGCTTGGCAGACCTGACTTGGCTGCTCCTTCATAGACTGGATAATTCTGACAGAGCTTAGAAATACAACTTGAAGCCCTTTGATTTCTAGCATAGGTTCACTATCTCAATTTGCTGATTTGGCCCCAAACTTCTGTGTGCTACTCCTCTAGAAGACACCAACTAAAAAGAACAAATCATGGAGAATCTGAAATTGCTTCCATAGCATACCTTACAGATTTGTATCACTTCAAGTTTAAACAACAGTACTTAAGTGTGGTTGCTCTTGATTGCTTTTGGTACCTTTAGAGCATTTTATTGATTGTGAAAGAAAAATAATTAACTTGGAGTTCAATAAAATAAGATCTATTCAGGGAAGCAGATGTAGCTCAAATGATTGAATGCCTGCTTCCCCTGTACGAGGTGCTGGTTCAATCCTGTACCTCCTAAAAACCAACCAAACAAACAAATGAAAAAACCAACTCTCTTTGGGGAGTGGATGTAGCTCAGTGATTAAGCATCTCCTTCCCATGTACGAGGTCTTGGCTTCAATCCCTGGTACCTCCTTAAAAAAAATTAATAAAAAATAAAGGATCTAGTTATGAAAGCTTTTGGCTTTGCTATACTGAAAGTGAGGATAGCACTAAGGGAGCAAGTGATCGCTCTCAAGGTAAGGGCATGCTTTTTTGAAATGTGAAAGCTTTAGAAATTCTTTCTTCATCTCTCCCACATGAAGTCTTAGGTGGATGGCAAGAGCCCTGAACTGCCCACTGCTTTGCGGCTACATTGAATTTACCATTCGCTCTTTATGAACTGATCCTCTGCTTTTGGAGTGCTGCATGTCAGTTCATTTTTGTGCTCTTGAGAAAAATATTCCAGACAGTGTTACTTTCCAATGTAACCTTAAAATTGCTTAGGTTGGGGTAAGACTTAGTAGAAAACAGTGCTTTAATAAAACACTTCTAGTCCAATCACAATTGCCATGTTGCTGTGGGGACCCAGATTCATGTCTTGAAGCTGCTTTCATTCTGCCTTCAGAAAAATCTTAAGCAGCTGGATAAGTAGTTCTCTCCTTGTTCTCCCTCCCTCTCCCAAATTTCTGTTTTTGTGTAAAAGACAAATAAATGACTTGACTCAAAAAAAAAAAAAATAAATAAATAAATTAAAAAAAAAAAAAAAAAAAAAAATTTCCCAGCTGCATTTTTGTATAAGAATGTCTTACTTTTGAGGGGAATAGAAAGAATGTTCTCTCTAATTTGGGGTCTCAAATGCCTGGATGATAAGCATGCCTTTTTTGCAAAGTTAAATTTAATGCTTTTGGGTGCCTTCCCTGTCAGTTTGTTACTGCGGCCATTATGTATTTCATGTAAGTCAAACCAAATATCAGTGGATAATATGCAGAGAAACAAGTTTGTCCATTGATTCAAATCTCTGGAATGTAGATTCTTTTCATTTTCTTGGCAAAAACTAGCTCACATAGTTCAAGTTTTTCTCTGTCCTATTATAATTGTTTTATTTGAACAGTGCCTAGACTAACGTCTTATATTTAATATTTATCTTGAATTCCTTAATCTCATTCAGAAGATTTGGAGACTGATTTTCTCCTGAACTAATTTCTACTTGTCACTGATGAAAAAATATCATATATTGATTAAGGAATATTCTGAGAGGCCGCGTTTCTCAAGCTTTGTATGGTGGGATGATACTGTTATGGAAAAGAAAAAATAAAAGGAAAGTACCATTGTGAAATACTTTCTGAAAGTGCTGGGTTAAACCAAATTTAACAAGTTTCCTTAAAGTAGGACTTCTCCCAGCTTTTATTTTGTTAATGAAGCCTACATGATCTGCAGTGTTTTCCATTTATTTGACCACAGAACCGTTTTTTGAAATGTTTTGTGGCTCTTTGAGGGAATGTTGATATTGCAGAAAGATGACTGACTGACCTGGAATTTAGGAGATCACATGTTGAGCCTCTGATTTACCACTAACTACTAGCCTTGTAACATTGAACAAATCCTTTTTCTTCTAGCCTCAGTTTCCTTAGTGGTGTCTAATCTTGTGTATTTAATGCTTTTGTTATTGACTTTGTGTTGACTCTGGATTATGGCACTTTCTATCTCTTTGCATTTATTGAAACCACACCTTTATTTCTGTCTATTTTGTTAAACTGAAAGCATAGCACTTTTCTATAAAAGTTTAGAAGACAAAACCCTTTAAAACCCTGTTTTCCACAGATTCAGGTAGTAGAATCCTGTTGGATTAGTTAATTTAAATCATTCTATTAGGATAATCCATTCTCCTGAGTACATTTTATTGGTCTCATATCAATCAAACATGCTTTTAAGAGTCTCCAAGCTTAACTATATAAAAAATAATTGCAAACTTCCCTCTCCCCAACCACTATTGTTCCAGTATGTCATTTCTCATAAGAAGTAAATAATATTCAGTCATTTGTACTAATCTCTTGGCTTTATAGATAAAAATGGTTGAATTTCATTTTGTGATGTTTTAGTGAATATATTTGAAAAATCTTATGATAATATTGATTGATTATCATTTTTCTATGGAAAATGAGTCCCAGTGGGATAACTTCAGTTAAAAATGTATTAGTATATTCAGTTTTATTTTTGGGACTAACACTTTATGTATTAAGGCATTTTGTGTAGTATTTTCTTTATGGCACCAATTTATTCAAAATTAGAAATGTTTTGAATGTGTAATTAAGTTTTGTTTCTCTTCTTTCTTTCTCTTTCTCTCCCTCTCTCTTTTATGTATGTGTGTGTGTATCTCTGTCCTAGGCCCAACAACAAAGAAATCTGGATAACATCATCTTGCAACAACCCAGACTAGGTAGCAAGAGAAAACCTAAGAAAGATGCATATACAATTTTTGATACAGAGGTAGAAAGCACTAGCCCCAAGTCGGAACAGGATTCAGGAATTCTGGATGTTGAAGATGAGGAAGATGATGAAGAGGTAACTAACATCTGTGCTGGAGAAGGTTAAACTATAGTATTTTTGAGATATAATAAAGAATTTACCCATGTATTACAGCCTGTGTGATCTTCTCGGCATTAAATGTCATTTTGAATACAAATGGGCCCCAATTTAAGGAAGCTGAAGATACAGTAAAATATTTTCAATTCTGATTCTTTAGATTTTAAAAGGACTCTTCCATTTTTGAAAAGCTTCAGGGTTTTTTGACTCTGTATTGACTTAAGTACTACATTAAGGAAAGATTAGAAATTTACCTGACCTAGAGACAAAAGACCTATGTGACCATTACAGAAATAGGGAAAAAAGTTATTAGACACTGGTAAATGATGTTATGTCAAACAGTGGGGTGTAAACAGTAGATCTCTTTACAATGAGAAATGACACAGATTGAAAATATACAAAGGTTCCGGAAAGTTTAGAAGACATTCTTGGAGGAAATAAATAAATAAGTAATTATGGGCATCTGGAAATTTTGTGACAGAGCCATAACCTCCTAGGTTAGTTCGGTGTCATTGTCAGGCAAAAAATAAGATTAAGTGGCTTAATTCCATATTTTTATATTCTTCTTCATTGTTGGAAGTGCATTTGTGTATTTTAAAAAATAAAACTACTAGGATAATTTAGATTTCCTGTTAAGATGTTTTTTCTAAATATTAATTTGCATAAATGGAATCAGTTATTTGTGAGCACAGTGGTTAGGAACCATGAGCTTTGGAAAGTCAGACAAACTATGTTCAAATCCTGGCTTTGCCTGTTTATTTTATTTTTTTAAAATCGTCATGAATAATTATATGTTTTATTTTTTTCACTGATGTGTGTGAGGAACCATTTACTGCTGCACTTCGTAACCTGTTTTGTCTTTAAATGCTTGTCTACTTTTCATTTCATTTCTCCGGATAAAAATGGGCTAACTCTCTCTCCCCCATCCTTTTCCCCTCTTATCCTTGCTCCTCTTCTTATTTTCTTCTTGCCCCAAAAAGACTACACTGAAAAGCTTGTCACTGTCTATCTTTGTAATGTTAGGTAAATTATTTAATCTGTTGGAAACTTCGTGTCTTAGTCTATAAAGACATTAGGGTTGCACAAATGCCTGCTCTATAAAAGGTGGTAAATAAATGTGATTCTCTGTCCTATTTTCATTACTCTTTCTTGCTGGCTTCTGCTACATTTCACTGCTGTCAGCATGCCTGTCTTTTATTATTATTATTCCTCTTTTACTTCAGAAATTGAATTGGCACTGGTTAAACTGGGGTGAAAAGCAAATAAAATTGTGTTTCTAAAGCATTAAGTTTGATTGAAGGCTTGAGGGGCTATCACGTATAAAGTATTACACTCTTTAATATGTTTTTCATTATTGAAGGGACACATTTCTACAATTTAAGTAATTCTTAAAACTGTTTTTAGTTAAAATATATAGTTTACCAGTATATGTTTATTATGTAAATGAGATTATTAATGGAGTTATTCATTCTCCAAAGTTTAATTGTAATCTCTATTGTACTTGGGTGACAAGAACTCTTAATAGCTCTTAATAGAGCTTAAAAAAAAAATGTCTTTCTGAGTGTTCTCTCATGGACCACACTGTTGGGTAAAAAAACCCAGGCATTTTCCTGATACCCATGGAGGTAGAAAGGGACAGAGAAGACTTTTCCATTATTCTCTCTTCTTGCAGGGAATGAATGACTGGTATGGTAAGATATGGATCTACCCTTGAGATCAGACTTTCAGGTTTTAGGCCCATTACTGATGACAAGGTATGGTAGTACGGTAAAATATTAGTCTTAGGAAAGGCTTGTCAAGTCTTTCATTTGCATTCTGGGTGCCCATTAAAGAAATGACATTCTTTCAGGCACTATGACTTATGGACATAGTCTATGTCTAGGATAATACACACCCTAAAGAGATGGTTGGATAATAAGCTGAAAGAATGAAATATATACACAGTTCTCATATCAGCAAGAACCTTCTAGATAGGAGACATTTTTTAATCACAAACTCACTGAAGATCCTAGGGACAAGCCCTTTAATTTTTGGTCCATGTTTCTTTCTTTTGTTTTGTGAGATCTAGAGAAAATGAGGAAAGTTGGACTAGTAAAATATGTTGGAAGTTTCTCATAAAGCAAGTACTATATGAATGTAATTGGAAGTTAACTTTTAAAATCATCTTTTATCCCAAATCAAACAATTCATAGTGAGGGAGATTTGCTGATTGAGCTCTTATAAGAATTCAGCACTTTACTGTCATCTAATGGCATCCTAACTTAAAAAAAATTCTACCTTATATTTATTTACTTTTCTGTTTGAATCTTCTTCAAGTGCACATTCTTAATCTCAAACCTCATGTAGAGAATTATTTATTTAGATATCTCCAAACTGGTTTCTTGGCATAGTTCTTGCATGGTGTGAATAAATTCTTCAGATAAGGTCTTTCGTGACCCACTGTGACGTTCTGACCTTCATTCTTGTCATTCTTCAACTGACCTCATTGAGAGCAGCATAAATAGTTTTTGGAGTATCGTGATTTTTCAGTGTATTAGCATGGTAACTGTGGCATAAAGTCGGACAGAGGTTCATAACCTGTTGGGGCTCATTTATTCCTTTGAGAGTTTGATAAAACATATGGCGTCCTTTCCCAGTAAAACGTACATTTTCATAATGGATATATATATATATTCATTCACTCAAAAATATGCATGTGATTTCAGGGGAGTCATGAAATTCCTGTTGCCCCTAGAACCCAAGTTAAAGACCTATGTTATAGAGTAGTGGTTTTTGATTGTAGAGTAGTGCTTTTTGAACTTCAGTGTTCAAAAGCATAGGAAATCACCTGGGAATCATATTAAAATGCAGATTTTCATTCCACGGGTTAAAGTGAGTGTGAGAGTCTGCATTTTAAACAGGCTCCCAGGTGAGGATAATGCTTCTGTTTCTTGGAGCAGAATTCAAGTTGCAAGGCTGTAGAGGCCCTCAAGGAATCATTTTTGGTACATAAAAGAAACAAACCCATGAAAATGTAGCTCTCCTATTGATTTTCCATTAATATGACAAAACTTTTCCTGCATTAAATGAATTACTAACAGAGAAGTTATATTTTGTTTTCTAAATCTACTGCTTATAGTAGATTATCAGCATTATCTTTTATGAAATTTCGTGATTCTGATTTAACATACTTAAGTATTCTTTTATTCTCTGAAGTAAGGACTTTTTATCCTTACCCGTGCTTTTAATAAGTATATATTTAATATATCCTTTGAGTTGAATGACCTTTGTAGTTTGCTTACTTCATCTTTAATTTGATGATACTTAACAGGAGACCATAGAATGAGATGAGTAGGAAATCCCAAATGCCTAGAACATAGTTTGACTGATAATAGGCAGAAAGTTAGCATATTATTAAAATGAAATGAAGTTTTTGCCAGAAATTGAAAAAAGCTTAATAACTTGGGGCACTGAAGATGAAGTCACAATAGTAAATTGTCATCTTGGATGAAAAGTCAAACTACATGTTGAACCAACTGACAAGATCAATCTCTTAATAATTTGCTGAGATGTGTTGCAATGAAAAGTGTTTCCTAGTAAAATTCTCTTCACTTTCATTTCATTTTATTTTCATTTTTTTGGCTGAACTAATAAAAGGAGCACAATTAAGATTTTTTTACTAGTCATATATTAGAATTAAACTATGTAAAACTGCTGCTATTTGACCATTTTTGATTGACAATGTAAATCAATTTTCAATATTTCAAAAAATGTATGATTTGGGGAAATTGTTTAAATTTCTATATGTTGTTGTAATATACGCCGATGTTCAAGCTCTTCTCTAATTGTTTCTGTAGGACTTTTACAATTTTTTAAAGGAGAAGTAGTGAATATTTTAAACTGAAAATTTATCTATAGTCCTAGATTCATTAGGAATATCATATTTGAGGTATTTGAAGATAAAATATGAAGAACCCTTCACAGTGATGTATTATTTGTGAGAAGGGGAACAAAAATAACTACTGAGGGTAGGGTTGTTGGGAGGATTGAATGAAATAATGTATATGATGCTCTTGTTCCAGTGCTTGGTATACACAATGCTATATGTAAGTTGTAGTTCCTATTATGACATTTTGGGTGCATGCTTTTTTGGGAATAAAGGTGAATTATAAGTTGATGTAGTTTTTGCTAATGTATGTTTGCATAGACTGAATAAACATAGTCTAATATAAACAAAATCTGAAAGAAAGCAGTATTGAATAAGAAATAGTTTGAAAAAGCAAGACCTATGGTTTCTTCTTTCTTTATAGGTTGCTTCAGAGCTTCTGCATTCTTAGGACACTTCATTTGTTCCATACTTATACCACATCTCATATTCTAGTTTGTATATCTCCTAATTTGTTTATAAGCTGTTAGAGAGCAGTGGTCACCATGTCATCCATACAACTGGGTTATAGAGTATGGATTAAATAGATGATTGTTGACCAAATGACCCATCTTAGGTCTAATTCTCAAGATTTTAGTGCTTCTTTGGAAATATGTAATTAACAAGATGGAATTGCTATGGTGAAATACAAATGCCATTAATATAAAGCCTTCTGGGACAACTCAATGATTGTGGTACTGTAGTAATTTAGAGGTAACAGCGTGGTTGGAAAGAACAAAGGACTTGTGTTTAGAAGTTTTGTGTTGTTATCACTTTTGAGCGATTGGGACAAATCATGTAACTTCTTTAAAGCATTTCTTTTCTCACCTACAAAATAGTGAAAATAATTTATGTATAATTACTTGTGAAAACTGTGGTTACTATGATATTTGACTCCAAATTCAAATTGTTTATTGTAAAACTTTCTATTTACAGGAAGGTAACAGAAAATAAGGGTCACTTCTCCCTAAGTTAAAATGAAATAAATGATACGTAAAGTGAAATTGGAGATTGCAGACTGGCAGCCCATGGGATATAGGTTTTCCACTAAGCCACAATCCCTATTGTGTCTGCACAATGACAAAGCCATTTATTATCACGTTTGTGCTATTGTTGAGGGAAATGTACTACTACTTATACTGGGTTTCTATCAAAAAGTGTCAAAGTAAACGAGAGACTCATGGGACCACCCGCATACTTGGAAAAAAGAACAGAGTCCTTGTAAAAATGAATAATGATCCTAGATATTTAATTTATGAAGTGTGTCTATTAAGGGAATAAAATTTAAAATGCTGGTCTACTTATTCCCAATAACTGTAGGCTTTGAGTTTTTGGTTTTTTAAAAATTTCTATTCTTAATGAAAACTGGTGTATTAAGGCCACACAGTCAAATGAAAAGTAAGTACCCATAAATATAATGAAATGCCGATAAGGACAATCTAGAAAGTTGAATGAAACGTTATGGAATGATTTAGATATTTTGTTTTGTTTTTTTATTCCCATTCTTTGATCCTTTAGTTCTATCTGTTGGCCAGATAATTTAAAATTAATTTAAGGTCTATTACATATTTTGTATTGTTGTCATTGTATAAAGTTACTGTTATTTTGAAATTATTTGCTTTAATTATAAACTTCTGCCTGCCTTTTTAGGTATTTTAGAATTTCTCCTTGCTTATCGGTGCTTATTCAACCCTTTGCTAATAACCCCAACTGGGAAATACACTTAGTTTCTCCTCTTGTTATCTAAAATATTGAATTCTACTTTTCCCTGAAGGACTAGCTCAATCTCATCTCTTCTGTAATACCTTCTCTTTAACAATTATTTTTTCTTTTGGAGAATTTTAAATCTTCAAAAAAGATTTGTATAAGAATGGCACAATGGACATCCATATACCCTCCACCTAAATACTGCATTTATTAAAATTTGGCACTTTAGCACACTCATGTGCGCTCTCTCTCTCTCTCTCTCTCTCTCTCCTCCCCTATCTGTGTGTATGCATACATATTTTCAAAGCTAAGCCATTTGAAAGAAAATGGCATATTTTATCATATTTCAACTCTAAATACTGCAATCTGTGATTCCTGAGACTGAAGACATTCTCCTTCACAACCACAATACAACTATCAAGCTCAGGAAATTTAACATTGATACAATACTACCACCTACTACACAGTCCACATACAAATTCCTCCGGTTGTCCAGTAATATCCTTTATAGGTGATTTTTTTTTTTTTTTTTAATTTTTTTTCCTGGAATCACATCTAGACAAATATCACAGTGTATTTAATGTTCATGTCTGTTTAATCTCTTTTAATATACCCTCAATTTGGGTCTATCTGATTGCATCCTCATGATTAGGTTCAGGTTAATAACTTTTGGTAGGAATATTCCAAAGGTAGCATGTTCCTCTCAGTGCAGTACATCAGGAGGTATATGATTGGTTATGGTGATGTCCACTAGATTTCTTCACAGTAAAGCTTTCCCACTTTATATTTAAGAAGTGATCTGTGGAGTGATACTTGTAGACCCTATTCCCCAGCAGTCTTTTACTCATTGTTTTTAGAATTCATTGATGATTGTTTCCTAAATCATTTATTGCTATGTGCTTGTAAAATAGAGATTTTCTACGTTCATCATACCTTCTACTTTAATTAGTTGGCATTGTTCTGTAAAGAAGAAATTTCCTTTCTTCTCCTTAAAATTAAAAAAAAAAAATTTCCTCCTTCTTTTGAAATATCAGTATGGGCACATATATATTTTTTATATACAGTAGATTAGACTCCTTTCTGGTGTTTTATTTTGATTCTCCAATTATTCCAAATTTGATCAGTGAGCTTGTCATCCTTTATCCTTTTGACATATACCCATCAATTATTGGGTACTACATTTTTTCTGGCATAAGATATTCTAGGTTCATCATGTACCTTCTCTGCCCTAGCCTTGAAATCAACTGTTTCTTCAAAGAGTTCTCTTTCCTTTTATTGGAGAATGATATTCAGAGATGTGGGCCCTAGGAATCCTTCTTTCATGGAGAGAACTAAGAAAAACACCTGCCACCAATACATATTCATTTTCATAAGCCATGAATTAAAACTGACAAATTTCAGTCCAATATGACAGTTTTCTTCCTCCCATTCTGTATTTGTATCTCTGAAAATTCTATTTTCCAGAGTATCAATGTATTTACTTATTTGCCTAATCATATAGTAAACACAAAATAGTTTCGAAATTGATATACAGATTCTACTAAAAACAGTAAACTAAGTTCAAATTTCTTTCCAGTTCTTTTTATCCTCACAATATATAGTATATAATTCAGAGTACTGGGAAGCGGCTGTGGCTCAATCAGTAGGGCTCCCGTTTACCATATGGGAGGCCCCGGGTTCTGTTCCCGGGGCCTCCTGGTGAAGGCAAGCTCGCCCGCACGGCGTGGTTAGCTGACCCAGCGAGCACAAGCAGCAAGGGGGGGATAAATGAATAAATAAATAAAATCTTTAAAAAAAAAAAAAAAAAATAATAATAATTCAGAGTACTGTATTCAACTATTCTTGGCTTGTTTTTTTCCCTTCTGTGAGAGTGTTACCAAATTGATATACAATAAGGTTCATTTGCTTCTTTTGTTTTTTTTTTTTTAGGTTTTCACTATCCTTATTTATTTATTTATTTTGGCATATTAAAAGTAGCTTATTTTATTGTTATCTCTGCCAGCAAAATACTTTCTTACATTTAGAAGATCTCCCTACCCCACCCTAAACATAAGCCCTAGAAGGCCTGAGACAGAATTGGAAGGCACGAATCCAAACTTCCATCAATGTCTTTCACGTCTTTTCCACTGAGGGCTTTCAAGTCTTTCCTTTTCCCTCCTGGACCACGCAGTCCTTTGTTTCTCATCGAAGAAGGATTCTAGAAGAACCATCTGAAAGGCAGAAGGGAGAGGCCCCCAAAAGAGAATTCCCCACAGATCCTGGCCACCAACGCCATGTCTCCAAGATCCATCTCCATGTCGGGGAAGGCACTCAGGGCTTCCTCTGTCATGGGCTGGCTCCAGACAAGTCGCAGCATCTCAAGGCCTAGGGCCCAATGTGGGGGTGCTGGCTCTGCAAATGCTGACCATACGCAACCACTGCCTGGCCTTAGGTGGTCCGACTAAGGTGACGCGTGTCTGGCCAGTGGTGGTGAACCACCCCTCCAGCTGAATGAAGGTGCAGTTGTGCTCCTCGATGCCGTGGAGGTCAGGGTCCGAGCATCCGAAGATGCGCTCCTCCTGGTCCTCTTCCATGTAAAATACCAATGGAACGTTAAAGTTTTCAGGCACGGCCCACCACGGATTCTTCCTCGTTGCCATTTTGTGCACTGCTTCGAATCAGAATAGGGGCAAATTCAAGGCCCAGACCGGGGCAATTTGCATGAAAGAGAGCTGGAAAAAGCCCACTGTCCTTATTAATTTAACTTTTTGAATGTGTGAAATATGAACATGATTCAGAATACAAAATTATATGAAAGCTATATTCAAAGAAATCCTGTTCTCCTCCTCATCCCTTCCACACTTTTCGTAAATATGGGCATTTAGGTTATTTCTAATATTTTCCTATTAAAAACAATTTTTCAACTACACAGCTAGTAGAATAGCTAAAATAAGAAAAAAATACAATACCAAGTACTGGCAAGAATGCATAGTAACTGGAACTCTTATATATTACTGTGGAAATGCAGAATGGTACAGTCACTTGGAAACAGTTTGACAAGTTTATTATAAAATTAAATATATGCTTTTCATGTGACTCAGTAATCGCACTCCTAGGTTTTTACCCAACAGAAATAAAAACTTATGTTCTCACAGAGAGCTGTACCTGAATGTTTATAACAGCTTTTTTTATATATCGCCAAAAACTAGAAGCAACCCAAATGTCCCTCATTGGGTAAAGGGATAAACAAACTGTGGTGTTTCTATAATTGGAATATCACTCTGAAGTAAAAAGGAATAAACTACAAATACATGAAACAATACAGAAGAATCTCAAATGTATTACGCTAAATGAAAGAAGCCAGATCCAAAAGGCTAGTACTGTATTAATCTATTTATATGACACTCTGGGTAAAAGTAAGGGGACTGAAAAAGCATCAGTGTTTGCAAAGGGCTGTGCATAGGGGAAAAATTTGATGACAAAGGGACATGAGGGATTTTTTTGGAGTGATGAAACAGTTTTTTTTTTTTTTTTCTTTTTTATCTTGATTATTATGATTATAGGACTATATGTATTTAGAACTTATAGACTTGTTCACAAAAAAAGGGTGAATTTAACTGTAAGTATAACACCTTAAAACTCACAAAAAAAGTTTCAAAATAAACTCTGAGAAAAATTTTTCCATGTAGTTGGAGGTGTATCTTCAGGGTAAATACCTGGAAACAGGATTGTTAAGTCAGTGGGTAAATGCTTCTGTAATTTTGTTATGTATTTCCAAATTCTCCTCCATAGCATTTGTACCATTTTCTATAGCCCCAGTGTATGAGGTACCTATTTCTCTATAGTTTCTTTAAAATAATATTTTATAAAGCTTTTGAATTTTTGCCAGTCTTGTGGATGAGAAATGATATCTCTGTGTATAATTTTTAATTTTTCTTACTATGGTTACAATTATGTGTAATTTGAGAGCTATTTGTTTGTTTTTTTAAATTAGTAAACTTTCTGCTCATGTCTTTACCCATTTTGTTATTATTTGTTTTATTTTGTGTTTTTTTATCCCCTTCAATTTTTAGGAGTTCTTTATATAGTAGGGATATGAGTTCTTTACCTATAGTATTGTAACTTTTTTCTACTTATTTTTGCTCATGTTAAATTTTCCTCTTCTCAGAATTTTGTATTTAAAATCATCTTAGTGCTAAATTGCCTTTTATTGCCTAACAGTTCAGAGTTTCTAAGCATTACTGGACCAGTAGAATTTTATTTCACAAATATTCAGGTTCAAGCAGAGATTTCGTGAGCGACTATCCTTTAATATTGGCCACTAGTCTTTTTGTAGTATCTCAATAAGAACTGATGATGATTTTTCCTAATTTTATTCTGCTTAGTACAAACACTTGAGTAAATAAAATAGTAGTGTGTATAGGGATCTCTCAGGAGGGATTCATCATAATTTGTGACAAGCTCAGGAGCAAAATGTTCTGCTTTTCTGTGATGGTATCAGGGTATCTTTTTACATTCAAAGGTTTAGAACGTTCTTTACACTTTGGCTAATTCTAGTCATCTAGAGTCCTAGTTCTTCTAGTCCAGTTCCATAAAAGCTTATGTCCAAGTGAATTCTCCCTTATTTTCACCCTTCTTTTCTCTGAATTTTGGGAGCAAATAGTTCAGAAAAGCACAATGATAAAAAAATGTTTGCCGTTTTCTTGGCAGTCACAATTGATCCTCTGAATGCAAAGACAGTTCCTCTTCAGCTGATTATTTCTTGTTTTCTCCCTGCAGAAAAATGCCTGGTACATTTCAATGACTTGAAATTCACTTAATGCCCAGAAATAAGTCCCTGCCTTCATTTACCAAAATTAAGAACCTGTTTTGGTATTGTGTGTTAGTCAGGGTTCTAAACAGAACCAACAGGATACACACACACACACAATACATACATATACACACATGTATATATGAACACATACTATATTACATGTATGCACACATATGGAAATATTACATACGTACATATGGGAATATTACGAGATTTATTTTACGGATTGGCTCACATGACCGTGGGTTTTGGCAAATCCGAATTCCGTAGGCCAGATCGCAAGTAGGGAACTCTGATGAAAGTCGCTTTGAATTCCCAGGAGAAGCTTATAAAGCTGTTTTTATTGCTTTCTGTTTTCTTCTGTCTCTAGAGTATTAAGTGAATCTCATTGTATTAAAACTGACATATTATCCATACAGGTTAATATTTAGTGGATACATGAACTCTAATGGGCCCTTTTACTTAATATGTCTAATATTATAAAATGCTCTGAGGCACAGAAATCTTAGTTAAAGAATTTAAAATCTTTCCTACTCTATTTGCTCCTCCCTGAAAATAAATAGGTTTTGGATGGAGCACTAATGTGCTCCATTGAGAAACTGGATAGGGAATTAGGGAGCTGCTGTCCTTGGTGATGAAATTATTTCATGTGAATTCTTAAGGAAAACAACTAGTTAAAAAAGCAGAATAATTTTGAGTATACTGTTTGCAGCTGCTTTTGGTATCTTCATAGATCTATTTGAACCTTTAGAAAAATACCGACTCCAGTATCTTAAAGTCTTGAGTTCCTGACTGCTAGGCAGAGGAAGTGTTTAACTATTTTAATCATGTTTCTGTATCTCAGAAAGAAAGCCCTTATGAGAGGAAATGACATCCTACCACAAGTTATCTCTTATCAGTTATAGTCTCAGTCGATAATGATTTGTCAAACTTGGACATGTGTAAAATGCAAGGGGCTGTGTTATTTACTTTGTAAAGGAAAAATTAGATGAAGCTGATAAAGAAGGAGTCATGGCTTTTGTTAAAAGACAGAAACCATTAGAGGCTGTCATTGTTAACTTAGGAAAGTGTCCTTGGACTCCTCCCTCTGCCCCTAGCTAAAACCCAAACCTTCTTGAATCATTCTTTGCAAGTTGAGGGGAGGGAGGGAAAAAGGAGAGGGAGAAGAATGAAGACAGCTTTGACAGAGATTTAACATTTTAAATGGGAAGCAAAATGTGTACCTTAAAACAGACCTATTTCTGTGAGTCAGGAAAAACTGCCTTTTGTTCTGGCGTCTTCCTCCACCCTCATTTATTTAGATTTTTGAAAGTTCATTTCTTATCCTTCCAAATGTGTAACATTCTTTCACGTACACTGTGTGTTGCTCTTCTCCTTTCACCTTTTTGTAGATGTAAGTGATTCCTTTTCATTAGTGGAAGCAGAGAAAACATATCTAGCTCAAAGCAACATGAGTCAGTGCATACTTTACATACCTTTATCCTCACAGCACTCCTCTCAGGGAAGGCACATCCCAGTGTTCCTCACAGAAGGGAGCATGGAGAAAAATATTAGGCTGTTTGGAGGATGGATGTAGGGATTGTAAACTGAAACCCCATTTTACCCCTTCTTTTCTTGTCCATATTCTTTGTACTGCTTTCAAAGCAGACAGTCATGTGCTTAGGAGGACTTAGCTAGACGATGGTTCCATAAGTTAAGAAATAGTAGAGCCAATACAATGTTCAGGGTACTGTAAACAGATGTCAAGGGAGCACTACGAAGAATAGATTTAATTGTAAGTACTTGTTGGAGATGATGGGAATGGCCTTTGTCCCTCTCTAAATAGCTCTATTTTTTTTTGGTCTGCTCAGATAAAGCAATCTTAGCCCATTAATAACCAAGTATCTTTCTTTGTTAAGGGTCTCCCTTAGTTTATTCCTCACAAATTTTAAGGGAAACTGTGCCCAAGTGTTGGTGTTCAGTCTATAAGGATGGGTCTGACAAGGGACAAGCTTGAATATGGCTATAAGCAGTTTCCTTTTGAGTGAAATTATGGCTCTGAGAAAAAGCAAAATAAAATAAACTGAATTAAGAACATATAAAAATTATAATTGAATTTGTTATTAAAAATTTAGGTAAGATGATTTCCGTAAACTTTTTATAAATATAAATTTATATCCTTAATTCTAAATAAATTCATTTCCTGTAAAGAGCAGACTTTTTTTTTTTTTTTGCATGTTTCCTTGCTGTCTTTTTTCATATACATGCATAGTTTTTATGTAGTTTGAAATACTGTTGTAAATAGAATTTTGTGGAGCTTTTCTAATTTTATTATTTTGAGATTATGTTTCACTTAGTTGTAGTTTTTCACTGGTAGACTCTGGTTTGCTGGCAAGATAATTTAATTTCCTCCAACTCTCCCACTTTGAAATCAAAGAGGGTAGATTGTAAAATTAAGAGTGCTTAAAATGATCACCTATTGACTCCTTTTGTGTTAAGAAAAAAATGAGTGGTGTCCATTTCTACTCTTAAAGTTAATATTTTTATATGCTGTTTATCCTACTTCTTTAAGTGCATGGTGCCCATCTGTTCATAAAATATTTTTCTTGTTAATTGTGCAATGCTCATTAACTCTTTGAAAGGTCTCTCCCACCTTCTCATCCTTCCTTATTTCCCTCCTCCTCCGCTTCCTCCCTTCCTTTCATCCTCCCTCCCTCCCTTTTTTCTCTTAAAGTAAAATGATGCTTGCCACAATGTAGCATCTTGAGTACCTTGCCGCCAATCTTTGGGTTCACATGAAAGTTTGTTTTGAGTGCTCCAGAGTATTTAGCACTTTGAGGTTTTTAAACATAGAGATTTAATCTTTGCCCTAACAGATGTAAATCAGATGAACAGAATAGTCAATAAATTTGAGCCAATGTTTATTGAAATGTAATGGTTTCAGAGGGATAATAAAGTAGATATTGTGCTGTTGAATTGTAGAATGGGTAGATTTCCTTAGGAGAACCTTGGTGAAGCTGTACTCCAAAAGAAGAAATAAATTTATGAAATAAGGGAAACTGCTCTTGTACCTTATTCAGTCCAACCCAATTTAGACATGCCTGCTGCTACAGTCTGATATAAATCACACATCACCAGTGTTACAATAAAAAACTGCTAGGTTTATTTTTTGGAGGTACTGGGGAATGAACGCATGCAAAGCAGGCGTTCAACCACTGAGTTACACCAGCTCTGCTAGGTCTTTATTTTGATTATTTCTTTATAAATCTTTTATTTTTCCTTTTGTTTTATTCAACATTTCACTTTCAGTGTCTCTTTTTACCCTGTTAAAAGCAAGTAAGTCAACTGATAGTTTCCTTTTTCCTTTAAGGAAATTGAGGCCAAAGTAAATTGTGAGTTACTTGTTGTCAGGTCACATAGCAAATCAGTTTCATTATTGATTTATTCTAGTTCTTCCCTGATGTTTTTTGTTTTAATTTTTCTTTTGATGTCTACATGTATTATTCACATTACAATCTGTATTAGTCAGGGTTCTCTTGGGAAACAGAATCAACAGGAGATATCTGTCAATAATATGAGATTTTAAAAGAGTCTCTCATGCAACCGTGGGGATGCACAAGTCCAGGTTCCACAGGTAGGCTGCAAACCAGGGGCTCCGATGAAAGGTCCTTGATGAGTTTCTGGGAGAAGTTGCCTGTCCAATGACCAGCTGGGAAATTCTCTCTGAATGTTGAAATCACTTCCCCTTTTAAGGCATTCAACTGATTGGATAAAAGCATCACCCATTGATGATGTAATCTCCCTGATTGATGCAGATGTAATCAGCCATCCAAGCAGTAAACTCAATGGTGATTGAAGTCCATAAATGCTCTTGTATTACAATTAGCCCAGTGTTTGCTGGAACAAACACCTGGACACAATTACCTGGCCAAGATGACACATTAGCCTAACCATCACACAATCTGATGGTATTACTTTTAGGTTTGACTTTTTCATTATTATATTTCTCACATGACCTTCCCTCTCTTCCTAGCATATTTCTGTATTTTGATTGCATGTTTATCTAAGTATTAACTCACTCTTGTGTTCTTTAGAAGTTGCCTGGCAGTAATTTAATTCACTTTGTGTAGCAAATTTTATTTTTAACAACTGAAATTTTTTTTTTATGTAAACCACTACATACCTAAGAAAACAACATCAAGTCATCAAAGTTACATTCCAACATTCTTATTTTTCTCTTTAGAAATAGCCTGAGAATTAACTCTAAAAGCAGATGCAGGACAAGTGCCACCTGTTTCTCTTCTTTGCTGTGCATCCATGTGGGCTTTGTCCCAGCCTTGGTGTATATTTTCACAGTTTATTAATTCTGTGACTAAAATACCAGAACAAGCATGTTTTTTGTTTGTTTGTTCTGTATATCTCTTTTAGAAGATAGAGCTGCCTCTCTACCCCCCCCTTTTATTACACTTAAATACTAAAAATGAATGCACTTGTTCTTTTTTTTTTTTACCGGGAGGTCCCGGGGATCGAACCCAGGTCCCTCCATATGGGAGACAGATGCCCAACCATTTGAGCCACATCCGTCCCCCTGCACTTGTTCTTAATAGCTTTGTTTTAATATCTTCTGACAATCTTCATTTTGTTTGCAGGTACCTGGGGCTCAAGATTTGGTGGATTTCTCTCCTGTTTATCGATGTCTACACATATATTCTGTACTGGTGAGTCTTTATCTGGCTCTGCTTAATAAAGATGTATATTGAATTCAAAACTCTTTCTCATTTTTGGTAGGTTTTTCTGTTTATTATTAAGAGTGAGGTATGAGAAACTTGAATCTTTTTTGTTTTTCATGTAACATGTTATAAAGTTATTATTGTTAATTTCCATGTCATCAACATTTTAATAGATGATACCTACACATAGTCTTACACACACAAACTCAGATTTCTGTTAATTTAATAATGTAGTTATTTAAATAAGAACAGCCTAGTTTAAACATATTTTTGAAAACTTTACATTTTTTATTCCTGACAATTATTCTTTTTTTTTTTTGAGGTACTGTGGTCAGGGATTGAACCTGGGACCTTGTATGTGGGAAGCTGGTGCTCAACCACTGAGCTACACTGGTTCCCCCGAGTTGGTTTTTTTGTTTGTTTTTTGTTTTGGAGGTACCAGGACTCGAACCTAGGACCTTGTACATGGGAAGCAGGCGCTCAACCACTTGGGCTACAACTGCTCCTGACAATTATTCTTTATGTTGTATAAAAGCATGTGGAAAAGAGAAACTCTTTGAGGGGAAAATTTATGGCTGTTAATGAAAATTCTAAGAAATAGCCTTTTTTCACATCTTGGGAGTACATATACATGCAAACACAGAGATATACACAAAGTCAATAAAAAAATTAAACTCTGAGGCCAAAGTATCAACAAAGACAAATTGATGGGAGAAGGTCCATTTTGGATATTTTTATAGCAAAGTTCAGTGAAGCTTGTATCAGGCTGTTTTCAATATGCTTGAGTTGTCTTACTTCCAGGTCTGTTATCCATATTCTTTCTTCATATGTTTAACATAGTGTCACATAGTATTCCAGACTGTATGAGACACTGCTCTATAGACTCTATAGCCTAAAGTATTTAGTGGCAGGCTCCATTAGTTTGAGAAAAGACTGAGTAGCTTCCTCCCCTCTCCTCCCTTCTCCCCTCTTTTTCCTTCTCCTTCCCTTTCCCCTCTTCCTCTGCTTGCCCTATTACTTTCTTTCTATCTATCTTTCCTTGTAATATAAAGATGATACAGGATATGGACTGAGTTGTATCAAGGCATCAAAAACAAGCAATTTTTTCCCCCAACTCTCAGGTACCAGTGAATTAAATTAATCTTATACATCTTGGGTTTTGACATGATTATCATCAGTTCATTCATTCCCTATCCACAGGGCTACTCATCTCCCATTCCCCAGATATAATAACTCTAATATGTTTAATATATGATCATGGATGTGTTTGTGTCCTTGAAAAATATATAGTGGTTTTATGTATGTATTTATTTTTAATATACTCAAATGGTATTATGCTGTGGATCGTGTTCTATGTCTTGCATTTCTTAATTGGCACTATTTTTATATCTATCCTTGTAGTCTGTGCATCTAGCTCATTGCCTCCCATTACTGCATGATATTTAATTCATGGTTTGTATTTGCTATCTTTTAATTACCTATCACTTTAAATTAAATTGCTCCTAACATTCAGCCATAACAAACATGGACTTGTGTGTAAGTTTCTATGATTTCTATGCTTAGGAGAGGGATTAATTTCACTAATTTTTAAAATTTCTGCTAATCTGAAGGCTATAAAATGGTATCTGTTTTAATTTTGCATTTCTCTGATTACTGGTAAGATTATAAATCCCTTTGAGACTTATTAATCATTTAAAGTTTTCCTTCTATCAATTATCTCTTTTTAACCTTTGCCAATTTTCATATTGCATTTATTGTCTTTTGTTTTCTCTTTGCCAGAAATAGAAATTTCAGAAATTCCTTATATATTGTAGATATTGACAGTTTAGGATGTCTTTTTTTTTCTAGTTTGCCATCAGACCATAAACTCTGTTGATGGTATCTTTTATTAAACAGAAATAATTACTTTTGATGTAATCAAATCCATGAAATTTAACCTTATAATTTGTACCTTTTTAAGTCTTTTTTTTTTTTTTAATCCCTTTCTATCCCAAGGCTGCAGGGCATTCCCCTTACATTACCTTCAACAGTTTGCTATTCACATTTTAATCTTAATCTTATTTGAGTTCACCATTTTATATAGTATGAAGTAAGGAATCTGGTTTATTTTTTTCTTAATGATGAATTCAGTTTTCCTAATCCCATCTAGTACATAATTTGTCCACCACCCAGTAATTTCAGATAATTATTCTAGCATACAATAAATTCCTATATTTATATGAGTCTGTTTCTAAGCTTTATATTTTGTTTTGTTTGGTTTTTGTAATATGTCCAATATATGGTAAGAGAAGTACGTTCTCTTTTCTCTTCTTTTAAATTGTCTTAGCTATTTATAGATCTTTATTTTTTTCTGTGTATTGTTTACACCCCTTCCTGAATTTTTTGATTTAAATTTATTGAATTTCTAGATTAATTTAGGGAAGAATTGACAGCTTTATAATTCTAAGTCAACCCATGAAAAATGAGATCTTTTAAATTCTTTACTTGATGTCCCATTTCTTCCCCTCCCCTCCCCATTAAAAGTCTTGGGCATTATTTTGGTTAATACCAAAATACTTAACTTTTTTGTTGTTTTCAACCTTATTTTCTAATTAGTTATTGCTGATATCTGGGATCACTATTAATTTTTATAAGGAGACTTTACATTTGGCAACCTTGCTCAATTCTTCTTTTAGTTTTGTTTTTTCGTTTATGGTAAGTTTTCTGTGTGGTTGATCCTAATATCTGAAGATAATGACTGTTTGTTTCTTCTTTTTCTACCCATACATCTCATTGTTCTTTTTATTGTCTTATCACATTGACCAGCATTGCTATTACTTTGTTGTTCAGTGAGGTGATAGTGAACATCCTTGTCTGATTTCTAACCTTAAAGAGAATGTGTTTATAATTTCTCCGTTTATTTATGATTACAACAGGTTTTTCATAAGTATCATTTATCTAGTTATTTTTAGATTCCTGATATTGTTTTTTAAAAAAACTTATCAGTGTTGAATTTTATTGAAGTAGTTTTCCCCATATGTTGATATAATCCTGTGAGTTTTGTCCATTAGTTCAGGAATGTGGTGAATATTGTTGATAGGCTTTTTTCTTATATTAAACCATCCTTGCATTTTTTTTTTTTGAATACCTGGTTATCTTTAGATATTTAGATTTCCAGATCTATGGAGACTTTAAATAAGAACCTAACTATCTCCTTAGCTAAAGGAAGGATGAAAACTTGTATAACTTATTTTCAAGATAAACCCAACTTGATGAGGATGTAATTTTTTTTAACACTCTGTAGAATCTGTTAATTCCTTAAATTTTATTTTTGTAGTATTTTTGTGGGTATGTTCATAAGTAACACAGGTCTATAATCTTCTTTTGTATTTTTCTTATGTGGTCTGAAAGTCAATGTTATTTTAGACTCTTAAACATGAATTGAACACCTCTCCCTTTTTCCTATTTTATAAAATGACTCTAGAGTGCCCATATACAGTAATATACATTTTTCCTTTTCCATATACTTCCTCATTCCTTCCCTATTGTCTTTCTTTCATGTTCCATGACTTTACTCTATTCAGGAGTATGTATGGATGTGGGAGTTCATAATTGTATTTCATAAGCCAAATGACTTTGGAAAAAGAACCTTATTCACTGGTAAGCATCATAATTGCAAAATTGAGTTTTTCCCCACAAGTAATGCAAGGTGTATGAGAACAGGTAGTTTGTTTTGTTTACTGTTATATCCCCAATACCAATAGCAGTACCTGGCACATAGTAGGTACTCAATAAATATTAGGTGAATGAATACATAAATTAAATAAGTGGTAGCTAAAGAGCACTTGTTTGAATATATGTTAATGCAAATCTTATTATTCATTTACTTCTTCAGTAAGCACTTACTATATTTCTGTTCTGCATGAAATAGATTTGGAGAGTCAAGGACCTATCTTTGAATGACTATAATATGAAATACTATATATCATCATACTGTATATGCTAATGTTTATAAGCTTTATTTAAAATTTCTAATAGAAAAAATGTAATGGAAATTTTCCTCAAATGAGAATAGTGATTTATAAGAATACTGAAGTAAGTTAGTTGCATACTTACTAGCTATATGATGTTAGGCAAGTCATTTAAATCCATAGCTTTTTCATATATAAAATAGGATAATAATT
The DNA here is from genome assembly GCA_026826555.1 of Tolypeutes matacus. Taxonomy (NCBI): domain Eukaryota; kingdom Metazoa; phylum Chordata; class Mammalia; order Cingulata; family Chlamyphoridae; genus Tolypeutes; species Tolypeutes matacus. Next base: position 15,571,313 of record JAKSZT010054030.1, read on the forward strand.
ATATGCTTAGTGACAATTATATATATTGTATGAGCAGTGCCTATCTCAGTCTCTGGCACATACTTGGCATTTAATAAATGGCAGCTATCTGGCAAGCATTGTATATCTCTGATAATGATGGTTAGACACATTACTGGTATGTGGTGTAAAGTATAGATATGTAGATAGAGGTTCTAGTCTCTGCTATCACCTTAAAAAGTTTATCAGTTATATAACATTTACATATTCTTAACTGTACAATGACTATATAGTCCTAAATGTATAGAAGCTAGGACATATTAATATTTAGAGTTGATAAAGCTCCATAAAAGCAGGAGTACCTTAAACTGCCCATTTTGAAATAAATTCTGATGAAATAAACACTTTTGTTCTGTAATCTTTAAATATTTGGTATTCATAAATTTTCTATAACAATTTGGTAAGGCATTGTTTATATGGCATAACCTCCCTGCCTCATTCACAATGTTTCTTAGCTTTGAAAAGGTACAATTAGTGATAGGAATTCAGCTTAAAAAAAAAAAAATACATGTTTATTTTTAGATGTTTAGATTTCCAGACCCTCAGAGACTTTAAATAAGAACCCAATATCTCCTTAGCTAAAGGAAGGATAAGAACATGTATAACTTATTTTCTAGTGCTTACCCTTTTCATAGCTTTTTGGCTATAATTTGTTACTTTTCTGTATTTGTTTCCCCATTCTCAAGTTACTAATTTTTACTGTCTGGCTAAGGGTGTCTCCTCATATTATGACAAAGATATTTTAAAATAGATTACTTAATAAAAAGATTTGTAATATGATTTTTTAAAATTTCCTGATGTACTTAATATTGACATTAGGTCTTAAGAAATGAGGATTTGAGAATGGAAAAATGGGGACTTAAGAAGGAAGTAAACCACATTTCTCCTAATCCTTCCTATTCCATTGCTTGTCTCTACTTCTTCATTCTTTCATCAACCCAGATTATTTATCTTCTTTTTCTACCAGCACTCTGAGATAGTGAGCTCATTTGGAAAATTACCTACTGAACCTAACCTTTTGGATAGTCTACAGGCAGCACAAACTTATTGTTTCAAGATAAACTCATTATCTCCTCCACTCCCCAAATCTGCTCCTTCTTACTATTCAGTGATCTGAGGTAATAACATCATCTATGTGGTCACAGCCACAAACCTAAACTTTTCCTTCTTTTCCAATACTATATTCAGATATCCAAATCTTGCAAATGTTACCTCCTAAATATATGTTTACTCTCCTCTCCCTCATCCTAAAATTATTGCCCTATTCAGATTCTCAACAGTCTCCTAACTGGTTTCCCTAATTTATATCTTAAACCCTTAACTCAGTCCTCTTCACTGTAGTCATAGTAATCTGTCCAATGTCCATATCTGACATACAAGTTATCTGCTTAAAATTCTCTAATGCATCATCTCTATAATAAAATGTACAAGTATAGAAGAAAATATACTTTATAGAAGTATAGAAAGTCTTCCATGTCCTGTCAGCCAATTTCCTGCTACTCATTACCTTGCTCTAATGATACTAAAAGGCTTCTAGTTCTTTGAATGCACCATGCTGTTTAATGCCTCTCGTCCTTTCCTCTTGTTAGTCCTTCTACAAGGATTACTAGTTCCACTTCTTTTTATTTTATTATTCTCATTTATCTTTCATACTTGTGAACCCAGAATTTTTTCCTGATGTTACAGATTGAGCTAAGTAGATGCCCTTCTCCTTTATACTGTGTGCATTTATATTAGTATTTTTTTTCCTCACTAGAATATAAGCTCTTTTAGGGCAGGTACTATGCCTTTTTCATCTTTTTTTTTTTTTTTTTTTTTTTTAGCTCCAGCACTTAGCATGATACATAGTATATAATGCTCAATAAATGTTTGTTTTTTGATTTTTGAAAGATAACTTTCCATACCTTCCTTTTGACCTGCAAATCAGTCCAGTCTTCTCATTTCAGGCAGTGTTATACAATATCAGGGCTGAGACTTACACAAGAGAAAACAGTTCTAATGGTGTTTAAGGGAAGGATCATAGCATAAGTAACAAAAAGTTCTAATATTTTGTCATTTACAATAGTGTTTATCTGAACTTTTGGCCTGGAGGATAACAAGGCACACTTTGAATAAACATGGCACTATTTATTATTTTTAGTGAAACCGACCTTCCATTCACCCCCCTTTTATGGCTGTGCTGCTTATAAATTCCCAAAGGATTATTTGAAAAATCCTACTTATATCTGCCAGCCTTATCAGTAGGGCAGGAGTTCACGTATTGTAACAGGAGGTCAGATTTCGGTCATGGTCTTGTAGATGGGGCCAAGCACCTGTAAATTCTTCCTTTGGTGACTAAAGTGAAGTACAATATCAAACAGGCAGTGAGACTTTTCTAGGAAGTGCTGAACTTTCACAGGAAGGGCAAACTTTGTTAGGGGGTGGGAGGGAAGAAAGTGAACAAAGGTCAGATAGTGGTTAATTGAGACTTGGTCCTTGATAAAGCAATGCAATGGAAGCATGCAGGGCAAGGGTAGATTCGTTTTATGGAATTATTTTAAACAAGTTTTATTTTTAAATCTTCACATATAGCTTAGAGATGGGCAGGTAAGGGCAGGATATAAAATATCATATTATAATCATTAAAGACAACAATCTTTTAAAAAGGAAAAATAGCAAATGAAAAATTTTAATAGAATGGAAATGATAAATATTCATCATAATCTGAGGTTTTTATATAGAGTATAGTAATAATTAAGAGGATGGATGGACTCTAAGAAAGACAGAAACCAATCTATCTTGTAGGTTTTTCTGAAGAACCTTTTTGATCCAGTGATGTCTGCCATGTTTATGGGCTTCAAGCCCCAAACCTTGCTTGGTTTGAACAAAGATTTGCATGTATTTTAAGCCTCTCCGTACACTGCAACATCTTCTGAATCTTCTCCAAGTTTCATTACTTACCCACCCTTCCATCACTGGAAGGGTGTTTACCCTGTAACGAGCAGCTTGGGTGTTAAGAGAAATGGAAGAAAAAAAAAAGACTAGAGAACAAACCCGTAAATATAGCCATTCCCCTAGTTTGTGGGCCTCATTTGTAACCTAATCCTCTTGTGGCATCTTGGTTTTATGTACTTTTTTGCACATGTTATACTATAATAAAAAGTTTTCTTTAAAGATTTCTGACACCTTGGGGCCTGGGATAGCAATTATAGCAATATATTGGCTTTTTTAGTAAGCCCCCAATATTACATGAATCATAAGAACCTCAGTTTTATCTAATTCTCCTCCAGTCACTAAAGGGAAATATAAAAAAACCTAAGATATAAAGGACTGCAGAATGTCATTGTGTGGTGAATTCATTATTACAAAGACTCTAGTGAGTACAATATTTCTCTTAAACTTTCTTGGACCAGGGGCCTCTGAGAATTTGTTGAAAGCTGTGAATCCTTTCCCCAGAAAAAAAATGCACATATGTACACGCATGTGGTATTTTGCTTAGAATTTCAGAGCTTTCTCCAACTCCCTTAATCTTATAGGTAGATCCCAGAAAGAAACCCTCATCTAAAGGGAAGTACAGGCGGTCAAGTTCAAGGATCCACTGACTACCATCTATGTCCCAGGATAGCAAACTTTAATTCCGTTTGAGTATCTCATATCATAAGCCTTCTAAGAACTCCCTACCGCCTTGTCTTTTTCTTAGACTTGGAAGCTTTGTCAAAATCTAAATTTAAAAGCGTATTTCAAAGTGACCTTATTTCTGTGTCATAAATCTTTATTCCCTGAGCAGCCATTTTGCATGACCTGTTTTTCTGTTAAATATAGGTTAGCCTCATATTTAGCCTCATAACTGTAAACTAATAGTTTTGTCCCCTGAATTCTTCTATTTAGAAGAACTGTAGTTAGTAGTTGATCTCCCTGAATGTAAGAAATTGTGTTAAATTTCAGAACACTATTTTACCTCTTGCCTTCTTTTAATAATACTACCTTTTTTAAAAGGACTAGGCTATAAGTAGGAGAAGAGAATCCACAGTATAACTAGAATTTACCCATAATCTCTTTACAGTCCTTCAAGACCATTGAGGGAAGAGAGTGGGGTGGGGTGGGGTAGGGAGGGCAGGAATCTTCCTGCAAAATGTTTCTCTCACTCTAATCTGAGGATTTCTTCTGGTATGATCTGAACCGGTAACTGGAGGAATTATAAAACCTATGATCATGTAAGAATACATAATAGCAAGGGAATGATTTTGGGAGTGAAAAAAGAAATATAAGCAGTTCTAAGTGACATTGCCTTAGGTATTAAGGAAATTACTTAATTAAATTACTTAAATAACTTTGATAGCAATTGGTTATTATGGCAAACCACTTGGGAAATGAATACTCGAGAGTCTAAGACACAACTGGAGTTTTCAATTAAAGAAAATTGATCAGTTTTGGCATTCTCAAAGTTTGACTTCAAGATCATTTTGAATAATGGTAATTGAAGTGTTGTTAATGTATATTTATAATATTATCTTGTATTTTAATGTAACACTTTGCTCAGCAGCCTCATAAGGCTTACAAATTTGACTACATTGGACTGACTTATTCATGCGGTAGATATGGGGAAAACACATTTCACTCCGTAGAGACTAGATAGAGAGTGAACCATGCCATTAAACAGGTCTTCTGTTGACACCAGAGCTGTGCTCTTAGGGTTCTCAATCTTACACTTTTATCAGAAGGTACAGTTACTCTTTAATAACCCAATAAATTGAGTAGCAAAATTGGAAAATAGACGTAAAGCAAATTTGAAGGATTGTATATATTTTTGATAGTATATTGATTTTTTAAAAATAACATCCTTTTGTAAAAATAGCAAAATATCTCTGCTACATCTTTTTTTTTTTTTTTTTAAAGATTTTATTTATTTATTCATTTTCCCCCCCCTTGCTGCTTGGCTCGCTGGGTCAGCTAACCACGCCGTGCGGGCGGGCTTGCCTTCACCAGGAGGCTCCGGGAACCGAACCCGGGGCCTCCCATATGGTAAACGGGAGCCCTACTGATTGAGCCACAGCCGCTTCCCTCTGCTACATCTTGATATTAAGACAGTTCATTGGCAGATGAAAAAAAGATATATATCAACCTCATATAGTTTTTGCCAGTGCTTCTCATCAATCATTCATCTGGCAGTGAATTCTGATAAACAAATAGAGCCATGAGTAGCTTTTTTAGTTTTCATGAAAATTGATAGTACTTTTCCATAGCCTAGTGTTTTTTTTTTGTGTTTGTGTGTTTAAATAGCTATCCATATTTTACTTTAAATGTTGGAGGGTTTACTTGCATTTACTTTATTTAACTGTAATAAAAAAATATTATTTAAAGTCTTTCAATTTTTCAAAAAGACACTTAAGTGTGCATTTAAATATTGGTTTGAGTATAAACACAAGTGGGATCATTTACTACTCCTATGCTAGAAATTAAGGCAAGTGAGAAAAGCTTATGTGTAAAATTCTAGGAGCTTAGAATTTGTAAGTTGTGTTTTTTTTTTTTTTTTCCTATTTGACATTTCCAAAGATAATGTTACAGACAGAGGGGAACAATACTTTGTCAGTGAAGAAAAATTGGGAATTGTAGATACAGAATTCCAGCATTGCCAGAAACATGCAGCTTAATAATCCAAATCCTTTGGCGTTATTTCTGAAGCTATATTTCTGGGGAACACTAGTCATGTCAGTTGTTTAAAAAAAAAAAAGGGGGGTGGGGTGGGGTGAGGTTCCTTGTAGATAAAAAAAAGTCATTGAAACTCTGTGTACTATATTGCCATCTTGGGTTTTTTGTTTGCTTGTTTTTTACAATTCACGTTAGTATATTCAAGTATATTTTGAGAAGATCTGTAAACAATAAACAAGTTAAATTTTATTTAAGCCAGCATTTTCTAGTACACTGAAAGATAAAAAAAATGATCATAGGGGGACAGATGTGGCTCAAATGGTTGGGGGTGTGTCTCCCATATGGAGGGACCTGGGTTCGATCCCCAGGACCTCCTGGTTAAAAAAAAAAAAAAAAAAAAAAAAAAAGATGATCATAACACTCTTTGCTCTCAAAAAGTTTGTATTTTAGTGGATCTAGAGAAACACTGCCTTGTAAGAGACTCTGAAGAAGCCTGATTTTTAAAAAAAATCCATCATGTTTATTTGAAATACAGAAGATTTCTTTGGGGAATAAGAATAAAACATTGAATTTTTAATGGAAAAGCCTTCCTTAGAATAGTAATTTGAATGAATAAGTACCATTTTCAAATCTTTTGGGATAGCATTGGTTTTGGAGAGGAATCCTGATGTTTATATTCTTGAAAATTATTTTTTAAAAGATGGTTAAATGATGATTAATATTTTAGGACCTGGTATTTAGAGACTATTCCTTGTTGATCCTTTTATTTTCATTTTAAATGAATTTTTTTCCCTCTCCAACATATTCATCTACTTTCACCCACTAATACAAATGCAAGTTGTACTGTTAAAGACCCAACTTATATTGTTAGAAAAGATCTGGAATCCTCTGGTTTTTTTCTATTGGTGATCTTGTATACTTCTGAGCAAATAAGAATATATTTTAAGTATTTTCTCTAGAGATATTTTTAATGTGGAAAGTTTTGACCTGAAATGTTTGGTAACTCCTAGTCCATCTCTGGCACTTAACAGATTGTTTCATCACTCTCTTGCCATATCTCACTGCCCCCCAGTTTTACTGACCCACTAGTGCCTGGTGAGGTTAGATAGGCATAAACACTACATAGATCATAGAGAAAAGCTGAGGGTGAGATACTTTGTGCATTGCATTGATAAGGACACAGGAAAAGCCATTTATAGTGATAACTTTGCTGCAGTATGGGCTAATGGGACTTGGTTTGTAGCAGCTGTAATTTAACTTTTTGTAATCGTCATATTGCTCTTTTAACCTGGTGACCTTATTACCCATGGGTATACGTGTCATTTGGCTTTGAATGAAACAGGCAAAAAAAAAAATGCATGTTTTTTTTTTTAAATTTCTAAACAGGCTTGCGTTTGTTTTTAAAAACGCTTACTTTGGGAACCTTGGACTTCTCAAGTGTGGTTACTTGCTTTTTGACAATAATAGCTCATTTAAACAGCTTTAGACAACACAATTATATATTTTCCATGCCCTGGCAAAGTGAACAAGAAGCAATTAATTCTTCATGTAATACCCACTATCCTTCTCAATATAATTTAAATCACATCAAGACTCTTCTTAAAAAATTTTAGTTTCTCATTGTTCTCAGAATAAAGTCCGAACTTCTCAGCATAGTCTGTGTTCTGTCCTTTTGGCTTAACTCTCACCTTGTTTCTAGTTCCTCTCTCCCTACTCACAGCCTAAGCTCCATATTTATAAGTTCTCTCACAATGAGGCCTTTGCAGTAGCATTTCTTCTTCCTGAAACATACTTTTCCTTATGTTTCTTGTTCTCCAAGAAATGCAAGCCAATAAACACTCCCTTTTGGTGTTTCTTCCTATTATGCTAAATTTCTCTCATTACTGAAGTCTCTGGAGTTAGTTTTTATAACCCATTCCCCCCACCCTATATTTCCAGTCAGATCTCTTATATCTTTTTCTACCTTTCCCTTTCTGTTTTGGTTGTGACTTCCATGTGTTTTTAAAATTTTATTAATTTTTTATAGATGTAGGTTTACAAAAAAATCATGCAGAAAATACAAAGTTCCCATACACCCCCCTTACACATGCAGTTTTCCCTATTATTAACACTTTGCATTAATATACTTTTGTTACAATGAATGAAACAATAGTATTATAATTATACTAATAACTACAGTCCATAGTTTACATTTGGGTTCACTGTGTTGTAGAATTCTATGATTTTTAAACAATTATTATACTGGTAACATATATACAACCTAAAGTTTCCCATTTTAACCACATTCAAATATACATTTCAGTGGTGGTAATTATTGTGCTACTATCACCACCATCCTTAACCATATATGTTTTAGAAGGTACCGGCGATTGAACCCAGGACCTCGTACATGGGAAGCAGGTGCTCAACCACTTGAGCTACATCCACTCCCTAACCAATATTTTTTCATCACTCCAAACAGAAACTCTGTACCATTTAAGCATTAACTCCCCATTCCCTACCCCCACCCCAGCCCCCAGTAAACTGTATTCTAGTTGCTGACACTGAGAATTTGTTTTTCCTAATTATTTCATATCAGTGAGATCATACAATAGTTGTCCTTTTGTGTCTGGCTTATTTCACTCAACATGATGTCCTCAAGGTTCATCCATGTTGTTGCATGCATCAGGATTTCATTCCTTTTTACTGCTGAATAGTATTTCATAGTATGTATATGCCACATTTTGTTTATCCATTCATCTATTGATACACACTTGGGTTTCTTCCATCTTTTGGCAATTGTATATAATGCCACCATGAACACTGGTGTGCAAACATCATTGTAAAACCCTGCTTTCATTCTTCTGGGTATATAACTAGAAGTGGGATCATTGGGTCTTATGGTAATTATAAACTTAGCTTTCTGAGGAACCACCAAACTAATACAGTGGCTGCACCATTTTACATTCCCACCAATAATGAAGTGATGTTCCTGTTAATCCACATCCTCTCCAATGCTTATTTTCTGTTGTTGTTGTTGTTTAAAATAGTAGTCTTTGTAGTGGATGTGAAATGGTATCTCATTGTGGTTTTCATTTGTATTTCCCTAATGGCCAGTGATGTTGAGCATCCTTTTGTGTGCTTTTTGGCCATTTTTGTATATCTTCTTTGGAAAAATTTCTATTTGTCTTTAGCTCATTTTTAAATTGGATTGTTTGTCTTTTTGCTGTTGAGTTGTAGAGTTTCTTTATATATTCTGGATATTAAGCAATGATTGGATATGTAGTTTCCAAATATTTTCTCCCAATCTACAGATTGTCTTTTTACTTTCATGATTAAGTCCTTTGATAACAAAAGTTTTTTTCATGAAGTCCCATTTACTTTTTCTTTAGTTGCTTTTGCTTTTGATATAGTCTAAGAAACCATCACTTAACACAAGTTCCTGAAGATGCTTCCCTATGTTTTCTTCTAAAAGTTTTATAGTTTTAGTTCTTATATTTAGGTCTTTGAGCCATTTTGAGTTATTTTTGTATATGGTATGAGGTATAGGGGTCCATGCTCATTCTTTTGAATATAGATATACAGTTTTCCCAGCACCATTTGTTGAGGAGTCTATTCTTTCCCAATTGAGTGGACTTGGCACCCTTGTCAAAATGAATTGGCCAAAAATGTGAGGGTTATTTCTAAACTGCCAGTTAGATTCCATTGGTCTAAATGCCTGTCCTTGCTGTTTACATCTACTATGATGTTTTGACCACTGTACCTTTGTAATAAGCTTTAAGACCAGAAAGTATGAGTCCTATAATTTGTTCTTTTTTTCAAGATGGTTTTGGCTATTCAAGACCCTTACCCTTGCCTATAAATTTGGTTATTTTCTTTCCATTTCTGCAAAGAAGGCTGTTGGAATTTTGACTTGGATTGCATTGAATCTGTAAATCATGTCAAGTAGAATTGACATCGTAACAATATTTAGCCTTCAAATCCATGAACATGGGATGTCCTTCCATTAACCATGGTCTTCTTTATTTTTTTTCAGCAATATTTTATAGTTTTCCATATATAAGTCCTTTATATTCTTGGTTAAATTTATTTCTAGATGTTTGATTCTTTTAGTTGCTATCTTAAATGGAATTTGTTTTTATTTCCTTGTCAAATTATGCATTACTAGTGTTTAGAAACAGAGTTTTGCATGTTGGTCTTGTGCCCTGACACTTTGCTGAATTCATTTACTATCTTTAGTAGCTATGTTGTGGATTTTTCAGGATTTTCTATGGAAGGTCATCTCATCTTCAGATGGGCAAAGTTTTACTTCTTTTCGATTTGGATGCCTTAAATTTTTTTTTCTTGCCTAATTGTTCTGGCCAGAACTTCCAGTACAATGTTGAATCACAGTGGTGATAGTAGTCATCTTTGCCTTGTTCCCGATCTTAGAGGGATAGCTCCCAGTCTTTCACTGTTAAGAATAATGTTAGTGGTGGGGGTTTTCATATATGCATTTATCATATTGAGGAAGTTTCCTTCTATTCCTAGTTTTCTGATTGATTTTATCAAGAATGGGTGCTAGATTTTATCAAATGCCTTTTGCATCAATTGAGATGATCATGTGTTGTTTATATTTCCTTCGTTTTATTAATGTGGTGTATTGCATTACTTGATTTCCTTTTGTTGAACCACCTTTTCATACCTTAGATAAATCCCACTTGATCATGGTGTATAATTCTTTTAATGTGCTGTTAGATTCAGCTTGCTAGTATTTTGTTCATGAGTTTTGCATCTTTTTCATAAGGGATATTAGTCTATAATTTTCTTGTGTTATCTTTATCTTGCTTTGATGTTAGGTAATGTTGACCTCATAGAGAATGCTTTAGGAAGTGTTCCCTCCTCTTCAGATTTTTTGAAGAGTAATAGGATTGGTATTAATTCTTCTTGGAATGAACAGTGAAGCCACTTGGTCCTGGGCTTTTCTTTGTTGGGAGGTTTTTGATAACTGATTCAATCTCTTTACTAGTTATTGGTCTGTTGAGGTCTTCTATTTCTTCATGAGACAGTGTAGGTAATTTGTGTGGTTCTAAAAATTTGTCCATTTCATCTAGCTTCTCTATTTTATTGGCAGACAGTTTTTCATAGTATCCTCTTATAATCCTTTTTATTTATGTGGAGTCAATAGTTATGTCTACCTTTTTATTTCTGATTTTAGTTATTTATGTCCTCTCTTTTTCTCTGTCTGTCTAGCTAAATGTCTGTTTATTTTATTGATCTTTTTAAAGAACCAACTTTTAAAAGTTGATTATTGTTTTTTTCATTCTTTGGTACATTTATTTCTGCTCTAATCTTTGTTATTTCTTTCCTTTTGCTTGCTTTGGGTTTAGTTTGTACTTCTCTTTCTAGATCCTCCAGTTGTGAGGTTAAGTCTCTGATTTGACATCTTTTTTCTTTTCTTTTTTATTAAATGGAGAATGTGTGTGTATATATATATATGTATATATTTATATATATATTTATATTTTAAAAGATGCTTAGATTACATAAATGTTACACAAAAATTATAGGGATTCCCATGTTCCCCACCTCCCACACCTCCCACAACCTCCCACATAAACATCCTTCATTAGTGTGACACATCACCTGCAATGGATATACACATCCTGGGGTTTTGCCACTAAGCATGGACCATAGTTCACATTATAGACCACACTCTCTCCCACACAGTTCTGCATGGTATATGCTGATGTACAATGGCCTGTATCTGTCATTGTAATGTCACTCAGGATAATTCCCAAGTCCTGAAAAAGCCACTGTATTACTACTGCTTTTCCCTTCCCTGCCCCCAAAACATCCACCTCACTGTTGTAATTTCTTCCATTGCTTGAATCACAATATGTCTACAACAGAATACCATTAAGTCCACTCTAGTCCATAGCTCTTCCCCCAATCCTGAAGAGTTTGGGATGGTGATGTCCACTCTACCTCCAAGTGAGAGGGAGCTTATATCCCATGGATACGATGGATGGGATTATCCTGCCTGCAGCTGCAGGCTCTCTCCATTCCCTGGGATGGCCGTTGTCCATCATCATCTCCTCACCAGGTGACTTGGGTGAGCCCATTGAGCTGTAGAGTAGGAGTTGCAACTCCACCGAGATTCCCAGCACAGCTTGCACATGGGCAGGCCAAAAGCTTCAGTCTCTGGAAGTACACCTATAAACTCCAGCATCACATATAGGTTTGAATAGAAGGGACTGATGGACCATGGGCAGGGAGGACTTATTGAGTCCAACTCTGTTACTCTCAGGAGCACAGATTCCAAAGTAGAGCCCACTAATAAAGCATCAATCTCTGGAGCTATCCCCCCTTATATAGGACCTGGGTGTCTCCAGAGCCCTTAGGAGTCCCTCTGTGTGGGGTGATATCCACTTTGATGTTCTATGAGATCCTACTGAGGTGTGTGTAAGCATTACCTCTGGGATGACCTCCTGACTCTCTTTGAAGTCTCTTAGCCACATGAACTCATTTGTCTTTACCTTTTCCCCCTTTTATTCAAGGTCTTTTCCAGTCATATTGCCAGTTGGCACTTGGTATTAATCCCTCGTTGCCAGGGAGGCTCATCCCTGGGAATCATGTCCCAAGCTGGGGGGAAGGTAATGCATTCACATGCTGAGTTTGGCTTAGAGAGAGGCCACATTTGAGCAACAAGGAGGCTCTCAGGTGGCAACCCTTAAGCACCCCATAACCATAGGCTAAGTTTCAATTACAAGAGCAAAGACTTGTAAGGCTAGTCATCAATAACAAGAATCCATCAAAGGACCATCCTCTTTTGCCAGACACTGTCCCTGCACTCGGGGGACTGTTGCTTATCATTATTATTTCATTTTCCTTTTAATTGTCTTTGGCTATTATATGGGCTCATCCTCAAGGAAGGTTTAGATCACAGAAGGGTTACAACGGGGGCAGCAGAGGATCCTTGGTGGGGGGTGTCTGGGATCATGGGAGGAAGTCACCTGAATATACATGAAAGATATATAGGGGCGGATGTGGCTCAAATGGTTGGGCCTCCATCTCCCATATGGAGGGAACTGGGTTCGATCCCCAGGACCTCCTGGTAAAATAAAAAAAAAAAAAAAAAAAAAAAAAAAAAGAAAGAAAGATATATAAAATTGTTCAAATGATCAAGGGGGCGGGGCATGGTCACAGTGGGTAGACAATCACTCAATAAATGAGGGAATACCGAATTCCTAGCCTGGAGAGCTCTTTTTTCTTTTTAAATGTAAGCTTTTAGAACTATAAATTTCCCTCTCGGTGTTGCCTTTGCTGAATCCTATAGTTTTAGCATGCTGTGTTTTCATTTTCTTTTCCCTAACTTCCCCTGTGATTTCTTCTTTGACTCATTGGTAGTATGAGTGCATTGTTTATTTTCCACATATTTATGACTTTTTAAGTTCTCCTTTTGTTATTGATATCTATCTGGTTTTATCCCATTGTGGTTGGAGAAAATGTGATTTAAATATTTTTGGATTTATTAAGACTTTTGTGACCTAACATTTGACCTATCTGGAGAATGATCCATATGCACTAAAGAAGAATGTGTATTCTGATGTTTTAATGTAAGTTCTTCCTTTTGCCATTTTACTTGGTCTTTGTGATTCTTATACCTTTTTTTGTCCCTCAATTCTTCTGTTAATGCCTACTTTCATATTTATTTCATATCACTTTGAGTCCCTTCTCATTTTTTTCTGTACATATGTTTCATGTAGTTTCTTTTTCTAAAAATATTTAAAAAAAGGCTTAGATTACATAAACGTTACACAAAAATTATAGGGATTCCCATGTTCCCCACCTCCCACACCTCCCACAACTTCCCACATAAACATCCTTCATTAGTGTGGCATATCACCTGCAATGGATATATACATCCTGGGGCTTTGCCACTAAGCATGGACCGTAGTTCACATTGTAGACCACACTCTCTCCCACGCAGTTCTGCATGTTATATGCTGATGTAAAATGGCCTATATCTGTCATTGTAATGTCACTTAGGATAATTCCCAAGTCCTGAAAAAGCCCCTGTATTACCACTGCTTTTCCCTCTCCCTGCCCTGAAAGTGTCCAGTAGCCACTGGTTCTACATCAATGTTGTCATATATTTTCTTTGTGGTTGCCATGTGGCTGAAATTTAACATCTAAATCTATCAGAGCATGTTTGATTTGATACCAACTTAACTTCAATAGCCTACATATTCAATCTTCCTCTACCCCTCCATTCCCCTCACGTTTTTATTGTACTTGTTACAAATTGTATCTTTATAAATTGTATGTTCAAAGCCTTTGATTCATGCACTTGCATTTTAGAGTGTATAAGAAGTAAAAAGTGGAATTACATACCAAAAATATATAATACAATAGTACTGGAGTTTATAATTAACCATATGGTTACCTTTATTGGAGATCTTTTATTTCTTTATGCCATTTCAATCCATTGTCTAGTGTCTTTGCACTCTGAAGAATTCCTTTTAGCATTGCTTATAGGGCAGGTCTAGTGATGACAAATTCTCTCAGCTTTTGTTTATCTGGGAATGTCTTAAACTTTCTCTCATTTTTGAAATACAGTTTCACTGTATATAAGATTCTTGGTTGACAATTGTTTTATTTCAGCACTTTCAATATTTTGTCCTATTGCCTTCTGCCTCCATGGTTTCTAATGAGAAATCATCACTTCTTATTGGACTCCCTTGTATCGAACACATTGCTTTTCTCTTGCAGCTTTTAAAACTCTCTCCTTCACCTTGGCATTCAACAGGTTACTCCTATGTGTCTGGTCATGGGTCTCTTCTATCTTCTAGTTTATCCTCTTTGGGGTTTGTTGGACGTCTTGAATGTGCATATTCATGTCTTTCATTAAATTTGGTAAGTTCTCTGTCAATATATCTTGGAATATTCCTTCTGTTCCTTCTTTCTTCTCCTCCTGAGAGTCCCATAATGTGTATTTTGGTATGATTGATGGTGTCCCCCCAGGTCTCTTTGGTCCTGTTTACTTTTTTTCATCCTTTTTCTTTCTGTTCCTCAATCTGAGTCATTTTAATTGTTTTGTCTTCAAGTTCACTAATACTTTCTTCTGCCAGCTCCAACTTGCTGATGAAACCCTCTAGGGAATTTTTCATTTCATTTATTGTGGCCTTCAATTCCAGTATTTCTGTTTGGTTACCTTTTTTTTCAAGATTTATTTTATTTATTTATTTTTCACCCCTCCCTTTGTTGTTTGTGCTCGCTCTCTGCTCTCTGTGTCCATTCTCCGTGTGCTCATCTTCTTTTTAGGAAGCACTGGGAACCAAACCTAGGACCTCCCATGTGGGAAGGAGGTGCCCAATTGATTGAGCCACCTCTGCTCCCCATTTGCTGTGTCTCTCATTGTGTTACCTTGTTGTGTTTCTTCGTTATGTCATCTTGTTGTGTTAGCTTGCTGTGCCAGCACATCTTGTCAGCTCGCTGTCTTGCTTGTCTTCTTTAGGAGGTACCAGGAACCAAACCTAGGACCTCCCATGTGGTAGGCAGGCGCCCAACTGCTTGAGCCACATCCGCTTCATTTTGATTACTTTTTAAAATTTCTGACTCTGTTGAGATTCTCATATTGTTCATTCATTGTTTTCCTGATATACTTTAGTTCTTTCTTTGTATTTTCATTTATCTCCTGGAGCATATCGAGGATCGTTTTTTAAAATTTCTTTGTCTGATATGTCCAAAGTCTCATCTTCTTCGATTTTTTTCTAGAATTTTATTTTCTTTCTTTGTATGGGCCATCATTTCCTGTTTTATTGTCTTCTAATCTATTTTTGCATGCTGTACATTTTAATATTTTTAAGTATTACTCAGAATTTTAGTCCCTGAACTAAGTTTGTATCCAGGTTGTGATATCACAGAGATTTCCTAACAAAAACAAACAAACCTGGGGAGCTGATGTGGCTCAGTGGTTGATTGCCAGCTTCCCACATACAAGGTCCCAGGTTCAATCCCCGGTCTCCCAGTATCTCAAAAAAAAACACCAACCAACCAACCAAACAAAAACAAAAAAACAAAAAAAACCCCAAACAAACCAAGACAAAAAAACTGGGCCTGATGGGTGGCTGGGCCCAGTTTCTGCAAGTTGGCTCTGCTTTTGTAAGTGCTCACCTTCAGTAATTAACCCTGCTATGAAGATGATCAAGCTGAGGTGAAGTACAGGGTTCTTTCTGTCTTTTTTGATCCTGTGTCCCGTCCTGGTATTGTGCTTGCTCATGGCCTTAGGAATTGCCCATTTAGAGGAATTCTAATATAACCTCTATTCCTTATTACATACAGTTTCTCCCCCTCCAAGGTGCTCTGTTGTATGATTGAAGCAGGTAACCCTTTTTCCCAGGCCACCTTGCTTTCATTGTTTTTTATACTGTTTTAGCAGTCAGCAAGCTGCTTCTCCCTACATGGGGAGTTGTGGGAGGGCAAGCTAGAGATGAGTGTCCCAGATCAGTCTTTCAGGCTGCCACCTGATAGATTGTCTTAGACATATAGGCACTGCAGTATGGGCATAGGGGTTATTCTGCTGCCCTCCCCCAAAATGGGAGCACAGGTTGGCTCCTCACCACCCTGGGGAGGGGGTGGGTGAGGGGTGACAGGAACTTTTCCTACCTTTATTAAAAGATGCATTTTCTTGATTTGGCAATCACTCAGTTCCTGCAACCCTTTAAGTGTTTGAGGAGTTCTGAAAAAATGTCTCTGCAGGTTTTTTCTAGTTGCTCAAAGATTTTATTTTAGAACAGTACCCTGGAATATTACACCTACAACTTGGTCAAGCATTAGCCTAAGCATTCTGTGAATTATTTTTTTTTAATTAAAAAAAAAAAAAAATCAGCTTTCCTGAGATGCTTTCTGTATTAGTCATCCAAAGGGGTGCTGATTCAAAATACCAATAATCAGTTGGGCTTTATAAAGGATATTTATTTGGAGTAGAAGCTTACAGTTACCAGGCCATAAAGCATAATTACTTCCCTCACCCAACTCTGTGAGGGGTCCAGCTTCATGGGTTCCTCTCTTCCTGGGGCTTGATTCTCTCTAGGTTCAGCTGCTTGTTCTCTCCACAAGGCCAGCTGTAGACTCGCAGGTGAACGGCTCGTCTCTTTTCCCTGGTCCTCTCCTTCCTCACTACCAAGCTCTCTTACTTTCCGGGGCTCCAGCTCAAAACTCCAACATCAGAACTCCAACTCAAAAACTCTCCAACTCTGTCTTTTGCCATGTCTTTTATCTTTGAGACTCCACCCACAAAGGGGCAGGGCTCAATGTCCTACTGATGTGGCCCAATCAAATCCCTAATCATAAATTAATCACACCCAGATGAACAGACCAGTTTACAAGCATAATCTAATATCTATTTTTGGAATTCGTAACTATATCAAACTGCCAAACTGCTACACTTTCTATCCTGGGTACTTGGTTTAATACCTCATCTCAATATTTTGGACATCATGAGGGGAGCCATAAACAATTGTAGTGAGAGCCTTGTGAGGTAAACTAGAGAACACAGAGAGGAGTTTCCTTTTATTTTGTAGTGTAAATTTGTTCATTCAGGCAGTTAAGTAAGCTGCAAATACTAAACAGAAACAAATGCTATAGCTGGAGCTAATTTTTAACTATGGTTAGTTTTAAGAGATATAATTCTTCTTGAAGACAATGAGGAAGGAATAAGGGATTAGGGACTAGACTACTGCATGTGTAGACATAGATACACGTAAATTGGAAATAATACAAGAAAACCTGTAATAGGAGTTTTTTAAAAAAATATTTCATAATGATGGATAAGAACTGCTGCTCTTCTCATACTGATGCTAGTTTTATGAATGCTTCAATTACCCTGCATTTGACCATTCAGTTTAAGGGATTATTGTGTTTGCTAAGAAGAATGCTTCTATTTTGTGTTACTTATGTGCTTCATTATTTGGAGAAGGTATACAGAGAAGTGTTTTTGTCTGGGTTAGGTAAAGCAAATAAACATGAAGCATAAGAGTAGAGCAAGAGACTAGGAGTTAGGAAGGCCTGAGTTTTCATACTTATTTTGTAAGTGACTTATTTGTTCATCAAATATTTGAGTACCTACTATGATGAAGGCACAGCACAGGTAAAATGTCTAAAACATAGTCCACTACTTTGAGAAGCTCACAGTTCAGTCAGAAAGGAAAATATTTAAATTAATAAGAATAATACAGTGTGAAAAGTGCTATCGTACTCTGGTAGTTTGAGGCTTTTATGGACCCCAGTAAAGATCATGTCCTTAGAGCTAATCCATTCCTGTGGGGTAAACCTATTGTGGGTGGGACCTATTGTGTTACTTCAGTTAAGGGCCTTTTGATTAGGTTACTTCAGTTTAGGCATGGTCCAGGGTGAGTCTTAATCCTCTTACTGGAGTCCTTCAAATACTGGATGAATATGGAGAGAAAAGATATAGGAATAGAGAAGAACCCACAGAAGCTGAGAGAGAAAGCCACAGATGGAGATTTGGACATTTTTTTCAGTCTCAGAACTGTAAGATTGCAAGCCAGTAAATCCCCATTGTAAAAGCCAACCCATTTCTGGTATATTGCTTTCAGTGGCCTAATAAAGTAAAACACTTTCCTTCTATGAAAATGAGTTTGTCTGCCTACTGCTTCTTTTTCTTTTAACATAAAAATATGCCAATAAAGCCAGTATATTTAAGGGAGTAAATAGCCCACACCAGATCACAATTGGTTGTAAATGATTGTGGGCTTATGCAGTATATGTGGCTGCTTGTGAGTCTTTTAGCCATTATTCAGGTTTTTAGAAGGGTCTTGAGGATACCTTTCTATGTTTTAGTTGCATTTGAATCATTGTTTATCTAGATTTTCCTATATTATTCAAGAAACTCAGAATTATGATTTCTTCCATCAAATAATATTGTAAAGTAGATGGGCTTTATAATCTTAATGGAAAAAACAAAAGTAGGAAACTTCATGAACATATGCAGAAAAAAATAGAAGATGATGACATACTGATAATAAACAGATATATAAATAAATGGATGAAGGAATGAATGAATACGGAAGGTGGATGTGGTCTTACTTACAGTAGACTAACAAGTGTTGACTTTTAAGAGAATTTTCCATGGATATCTTCTGACTCTGTATATCTTGTAAGGAGAGATGCACTCTGTTTATTCCAGATCATCTTTCCCTCTTATGTGTAGCAAACAGCTTTGGAAGGTAGAGATGGTGTCTCTCTCCAGAAGAAAGAGCAGGTGTGCGTCCAGCCTTGGGAAATGTAGTGTTTTTATGTGCAACAAAGGGATTTGGGTTATTGTACGCTCAGGGTTCTTCTCCTTTAATGCAACCCACTGTGTGTGCAGGTGTCACCTGGATCTCTTTGCATTGTGCTCTGGGAACTGATGTAAGTAAATGTTGACATTCTGGCTACTGCTGTTGCTATGAGTAATAAAGTCCTTTGTCTCTGATCCAGGCATTTTGTGCCTTCTGCTAGCATCCATGAAACTGTGCAATGTTAATTTGTTGGCTTGCAAGTGGGTAAAATCTCAGATACTTCATCATTCTTAATTTTGCAGTAATTGCAATAAAGATTGATTTAAGTTAAGAATCATCAATAGATGCTAAATCTAGGTGGAATATTTTGATAAGGAGTAGGATATTTCATAGTCTTAAAGTATCTCCCCACAGATTAATTATTAACAGTAAGAGAAAAAGTAGTAATCTGATAACACCTTCACCAGGTGATCAAAATTAACATTATGATTGGGGATCATATATACATTGTGTCATATGTACATTGTGATCATATATACATTGTATGCCTCTGAATGAGATATCCTGAGAGGGATACAACATCATTTGTATAGTATGTGGAGTTTATAATTTATCCCTATATCACAGAAATCCCAAATTAGGAACATACTATTAAGAAAGAGGGAGAGAATGCACAACTATGTGATTATACCAAATACCATTGATTGTATACTTTGGATGAATTGTAAGCTTTATTAATATGTATCAATAAAATTGATTTGTTAAAAAAAGAAATAGGTGGGGAGAGAGAAAGAATGAATGAACTATGTTTTTCAAAAATGTCAGTGGTAAAAGAAAAAGGCTGAGGAACTGTTTCAGAATAAAGGAAACTAAAGGGACATGATAAATAAATGCAATGCATTGTTCAATACCAGGAGTTGGCAAACTTTTTCTGTAAAGGTCCAGATAGGCTTTGTGGACCATGTGGTCTCTGTTGCAATTACTCAGTCTACTGTTATAGCTCATAAGCAGCCAGACATAATATGTAAATGAGTGTAGCTTTATTCCAATAAAAATTTATTTACGTAACAGGTAATAGGCTGGGTTTGACCTACAGGCCATGGTTTGCTGACCTCTATCCTAAACTGTATCCCGTACCTGAGGAAAAATATGTTATATAGGTCATTTTTTGGTCCATTGACAAAATGGGAATATGGATGGTAGATTAGGAAAAAGTTATCGATGTTAAGTTTTCTGAAGTTGTTAACTATTCTTTGGTTATATAAGAAAACATCCATATTCTCAGGAAATGCACAATGAAGTATTTAGGAGTTAGAGGACCTAATGCATATAACTTACTTTATTTTTGTTGAATGATGAAGCTATTTTCAAATGGTTCTGAAAAAAATATATATGTGCAGAAAGAGTGCAAGTGGTAAAGCATATGGGGCAAAGTATTAACAATAGGTAAATCTGAGTAAAGAGTATTTGGGAGCTTTTTATACTAGTCTTACAGTTTTTCTCTAAGTTAAAATTATTTCCAGATAAAAAATTGAAAGGGTTTGTGTGTTTATGTATGTGAGTTTATATGTATATATGTGGATTTATATGACTGTACATAGCCTATAGGGAGGGGAAAAAAAGATTATGACTCCTTTACACTCACTTATTAGATACCTACCAAAAAAAAAAACAACCCAGAAATCAACCAGAATAATGGCTTTAAAATGAAATCTGTGATTGATGTAACAAGGAAGCCAGCAGACATCATCCTTGGCCTAATCTGAATGCATTTAGTTACCAAACTGCTATAGTCTAAGGGCCAGAAGTTTTAATGCAGTCTAAAAATGATGGTGGGAGCCACATTTTCCAGACTGTGAAACACAAGGTACCTTGTTTAGTCAGCACAGTTTAGGTCAAATGTGGTTATGAAAAACAGATGAATTCTGGTGATCAAATTGTACTTTGACAAATATTCCATTGTTTGAACATGCAGTAATTTCTGAAAAATGTGAAGCAGCCTGGGCTGCAGAGATTGAGTTCTCTTTTCTCAACTCCCTTGCCTGCTCACAAAGGTCTTGTCGTTGTGGGGAGTAGAAATAACAGGGCAGAAGAAGTATGTTAGATACCTCCCTCCCCCCTCATTTTTTTTTTTTTTTCTTTTTTCTTTTTTTCTTTTTTCTGCTCCATTTGTAAATCAAGCAGTTTAAGGGCAGGCTTTTTTGTCAGTTGGGGGTCTTACACTATCCTAGACTTTAGAGACTGCCTTTATACTTCAGTTTTGTGGACAGTGGTATGTTCTAGTGAATTAGATACTTTTAGTTTATCCCACTGATAGAACAATGGTTATTGGGGTTTAATTAGGCATTGTTATATTTCACTGGCTCCTCTGGCAATGACCTGAGAATGTCATTATTTCAGCCAATGCCTATTCCTTCCACAAGAAACACATCCGTAGAGCTCTGTTTCTATGACTCAAAAGCTGTAGTAGCAACATAGAAGGCCAGAGATGCTTGGTACAGAGAACTCCACATAGAGTTAAGTCTTCTTTAGCTTTGCTTGATTTTTTTATTTATATGTGTGTTGTACTTTTTGTTACTGCTGTGTTGTTCATGATTTGACTCACTTCACTCACTTTGTTCAATGAATATCTGATGTATACATACTATACGCAAAGCACATGATCCATCATTCTGCCTTTTGGCAGGAGAATTTTCTGTCTGGGATGGTTTCGACCTATGTTGTCGAATACGATAGCCACTAGTCACCTATGGTTTTCGGCAATTGAAACATGGATAGTCCAATTTGGATGTTGTGATGGTTAGGCTAATGTGTCAACTCGGCCAGGTAATTATTTCCAGGTGTTTGTTCCAGCAAGCACTGGGATAATTGTAATACAAGAGCATATATGGACTTCAATCACCAGTGAGTTTACTGCTTGGATGGCTGATTACATCTGCATCAATCAGGGAGATTACATCATCAGTGGGTGACGCTTTTATCCAATCAGTTGAATGCCTTAAAAGGGGAAGTGATTTCAACATTCAGAGAGAATTTCCCAGCTCATCGTTGGACAGGCAACTTCTCCCAGAAACTCATCAAGGACCTTTCATGGAAGCCCCTGGTTTGCAACCTGCCTGTGGAACCTGGACTTGTGCATCCCCACGGTTGCATGAGAGACTTTTAAAATCTCATATTATTGACAGATATCTCCTGTTGATTCTGTTTCCTGAGAGAACCCTAATACAGCTTGGTACCGGGAGTGGTTCTTGAGGAACAGAGTCTTAAACATGGGATGTCTGAGGTGGTTCTGGGAGTTTTGTAATTGGCTCTCTACTCTAATTGGACTCAGGGGTACTAATGACTCCCTTTCCAATAATGAGGTTGCTAACAGTCCATGGCGTGAGCTGGCAATAGAGATCTGCAAAATAGCATCACTGGATTCCCCTACCTCCATGCTTATAAGAAGCAAGGATCTGGGTGAGAGTGTTTTCAACACCTTAACAATTTTGTGGAGTCAAAAAGTATATGATGTTGGCCGGCTCGTCCTGGATACTCTGGATACAGTTATAAAAGAAAGAGATGAGCTAAAGTCTTCAATTTGAAACTTAAATGCCACGTGAATGATATGAAAGTTTCTATGTATGTTTGAAAGAAAATCTTGTCTCCTGTAGCCACAGACTTGAGATATCTGAGAATCAAACCCAGACTCTCATTGTATGAGTAGCAGAATTACAGAGGAAACTGAAATCTCAACCTTGCAGGGTTTCTGCAATTAAAGTGAAGGCATTGATTGGAAAGGAGTAGAACCCCGAGGATTGGAATGGAGACATATGTCCGGACTTCCTTCCAGCCCTGAGGTGGGTACAAGCCAAATGGAAGCCTGCACTGCCCAGCCTCTGGCCTGCCCAGGGAGTCTGGACTTCCTCCCAGCCCTGAGGCAGGCACCAGCCTAACTCCAGCATGCGCTGCCCAGCCTCCACCTTGCCCCAGAGAGTCTGGACCTCCTCCCAGCCACAAGGCAGGTACCAGCCAATCTCTAGCATGCATTGCCCAACTTCCAGTCTGCCCTAAGGAATCTGTCTTCCAACCCCTGTCTGAAGAGATTAATCCTGTCTCACCAGAAGAAAATGCAAAGAAATGCCCTCAGGTCAGTAGCCTGCAAGACATCTCTAATCCTTCTCCTTACACACACTCCCCACCCCTCTTGTCTTCGAGACCCATTACTAGACTAAAATCACAACAAACTCCCAAAGGTGAAATACAAAGTGTGACCCATGAGAAAGTATGCTATACTCTGAAAGAACTGCATGAGTTTTCCAACTTGTATAGACAGAAATCAGGGGAATATGTGTGGGAGTGGATACTAAGGGTATGGGATAATGGTGGAAGGAATATAAAGTTGGATCAGGCTGAATTTATTGATATGGGCCCACTAAGCAGAAATTCTGGATTCAACGCTGTAGCTCGAGGGGTTAGAAAGGGCTCTAACAGTTTGTTTGGGTGGCTGACTGAAGCATGGACCAAACAATTGCCTAGCGTGTCTGATGTTGTCATGCCTGATTTGCCGTGGTATACAGTAGATGAGGGGATTCAAAGGCTTAGAGAGATTGGAATGCTAGAATGGATTTACCATTTGAGACCTGCCCACCCACCCCAGAAATGTCCAGAGCATATAACCTTTAACCAGGACTGTGAGGAATAAATTTGTAAGACTAACTCCATCTTCTCTGAAGAGCTCTGTGGTTGCTCTTCTCTGCAGTCCAGATATTATGGGGGGGGCGGGGGGGGCGGGGGGCTGTAATGGAATTGGAATCCTTAAACATTATGGGGATGATCAGATCTCGGTCCGTTAAAAGTCAGTTATCGGCAGTTAATCGCCAAAGGCTACGGCAATGAAAGATTCAAAACAGCATACAGAATAGTCTGAGTCGCATGGAGTTATGGCGTTGGCTAATAGATCATGGGGTACCTAGAACTGAAATACATGGGCAATCTACTAAATTTCTTCTGGATCTGTATAAGCAGAAGAGTTCTAGGTCAAGTGAACAAAATCCTAACTCAAATTACAGATGCAGAGAATCATGGCCCCTTAATCAATTCCCAGACTTGAGACAGTTTACAGACCCAGAGCCCCTTGAATGAGGAGAAGGCCAGGTCCCCTTGGGGAAGGATCCTGTTAAACTGCCAAAAATTTATACTGTTCATCTTCCTCCCACCTTTCCCCAGGGAGACCTACAGCCTTTTGCCAGAGTAACTGTGCATTGGGGAAAGGGAAATGATCAGACATCTTGGGGATTATTAGACACTGGCTCAGAAGTGACATTAATTCCAGGAGACCCAAAACGTCACTGTGATCCACCTTTCAGAGTAGGGGCTTATGGAGGTCAGGTGATTGATGGAGTTTTAGCTCAGGTCCATCTCACAGTGGGTCCAGTGGGTCCCTGGACCCATTCTGTGGTTATTTCTCCAGTTCCAGAATGCATAATTGGAATAGATGTACTCAGTAACTGTCAGAATCCCCACATTGGATCCCTGACTTGTGGAGTGAGGGCTATTATGGTTGGAAAGGCCAAGTGGAAGCCTCTAGAACTGCCCCTGCCTAGCAAAATAGTAAATCAAAGGCAATACCGGACTCCTGGAGGTATCCAGTATTAGTGCCACCATCAAGGAATTGAAGGCTGCAGGGGTGGTGATTCCTACCACATCTCCATTCAACTCTCCTATTTGGTCTGTGCAGAAAACAGATGGATCTTGGAGGATGACAGTAGATTATCGTAAACTTAACCAGTTGGTGACTCCAATTGCAGCTGCTGTCCCAGATGTGGTATCATTGCTTGAACAAATCAACACTTCCCCTGGTACCTGGTATGCAGCTGTTGATCTGGCAAATGCTTTTTTCTCAATTGCCATTAGTAAGGACCACCAGCAAGGCCAGCAGTATACTTTCACTGTCCTGCCTCAGGGGTATATCAACTCTCCAGCCCTATGTCATAATATTGTCCGCAGGAACCGTGATCATCTCTCCCACGAGACATCACACGGGTCCATTATATTGATGATATTATGTTGATAGGACCTACTGAAAAGAAGTAGCAAAGACTCTAGATTTATCGGTAAGGCATTTGCGTGAGAGAGGATGGGAGATAAATCCAACAAAAATACAGGGTCCTTCCACCTCAGTGAAATTTCTAGGTGTCCAGTGGTATGGGGCCTGTCGAGATATCCCATCTAAAGTAAAGGGTGAGCTGTTGCACCTGGCCCCTCCTATGACCAAAAAAGAGGCACAATGCTTAGTTGGCCTCTTCGGATTTTGGAGACAACGCATTCTTCATTTGGGTGTGCTACTCCAGCCCATTTACCAAGTGACTAGAAAAACTGCTAGCTTTGATTGGGGACTGGAACAAGAGGAAGCCCTGCTACAGGTCCGGGCTGCTGTGCCAGCTGCACCACCACTTGGACTATATGATCTAGCAGATCTAATGGTGCTGGAAGTTTCAGTGGCAAATAGAGATGCTGTCTGGTGCATTTGGCAGGCCACTATAGAGGAATCACAGTGCAGACTCTTAGGATTTTGGAGCAAAGTCTTGCCATCCTCTGCAGATAACTACTCTCCTTTTGAGAAGCAGCTTTTGGCTTTCTACTGGGCCTTAGTAGAGACTGAATGCTTAACCATGGGCCATCCAGTTACCATGAGACCTGAGTTGCCTATCATGAGCTGGTATTGTCTGACCCACGAAACCATAAAGTTGGGCATGCACAGCAGCACTCCATAATAAAGTGGAAGTGGTATATATGAGATAGGGCTTGAGCAGGTCCTGAAGGCACAAGTAAGTTACATGAGGAAGTAGCCCAAATGCCCATGGTCACCAGCCCTGCCATGTTACCCTCCCTTTCCCAGCCCACAGCTTTGGCCTCTTCAGGAGTCCCTTACAATCAGTTGACTGAGGATGAGAAAACTCGGGCCTGGTTTACAGAAGGTTCTGCACGATATGCAGGTACCACCTGAAAGTGGACAGCTGCGGCACTGCAGCCCTTTTCTAGGACCTCCTTGAAGGATAGCGGTGAGGGCAAATCTTCCCAGTGGACAGAGCTTCGAGCAGCGCATCTAGTTGTTCATTTTGCTTGGAAGAAGAAATGGCCAGAGGTGCATTTGTACACTGATTCATGGGCTGTTGCCAATGGTTTGGCTGGATGGTCAGGGACCTGGAAGGAACATGATTGGAATATTGGTGACAAGGAGGTCTGGGGAAGAGCTATGTGGATAGACATTTCTGAGTGGGCAAAAAACATGAACATATTTGTGTCCCACGTGAATGCTCACCAGAGGGTGACTTCAGCAGAGGAAGAGTTTAATAATCAAGTGGATAAGATGTTCCGCTCTGTGGCTAATGCTCAGCCTCTTTCCCCAGCCACTCCTGTCATTGCCCAATGGGTTCATGAACAAAGTGGCCATGGAGGTAGGGATGGAAGTTATGCATGGGCTCAGCAACGTGGACTTCCCCTTACCAAGGCTGACTTGGCTACAGCCACTACTGAATACCCAATCTGCCAGCAGCAGAGACCCACACTCAGCCCCAGATATGGCACCATTCCCTCGAGGTGACCAGCCTGCTACCTGGTGGTAGGTTGACTACATTGGGCCACTTCCACTATGGAAGGGGCAGCGATTTGTTTTAACTGGAATAGACACATACTCTGGCTATGGGTTTGCATTTCCGGCATGCAGTGCTTCTTCCAAAACTACCATCCGTGGACTTACCAAATGTCTTATCTACCTTATCTATCATCAAGGACCTTTGATCGGACTTTCATTGGAGCCCCTGGTTTGCAGCCTGCCTGTGGAACCTGAACTTGTGCATCTCCACGGTTGCGTGAGAGACTCTTTTAAAATCTCATATTATTGACAGATATCTCCTGTTGATTCTGTTTCCCGAGAGAACCCTGACTAATACAAATGTACTCCAGATTTCAAAGACTCAGTACAAAAGAAAAAAAACCCCACCAAAATATTTCATTAATTATTTTTATATTGCTTACGTATTGAATGATAATTTTTTTTTTTTTTGGTTTCTGATTGATTGATTTATTTACTTTTATCCATTTTTACACCCCTTCCCCTCCCACCCCCCCATTTTTGCTGTTTCTGTGTCCATTCGCTGGGCAACTCTGTGTCCATTTTCTGCCCTCTCTTCTCATCCTTCTCCTCCTGTCTTCACTGGGATTCAATCCTTGGAATCTCTGATGTAGGAGAGCGGCATCCTGCCCGCGCAACCTTAGTTGCTGGTTTTTCGGTGCGTCTCATCTTGCCTCTCCCTTGTGTCACTCTCCTATTATGTCATCATCTTGCTGTGTGGCTTGCGGGAACTGGTGGTGCGCCCGCGCACAGGGCCTGGCGGCCCACGCACCTTCTATATATTTTTTAAGTTTTTATCAGGAGGTCCCGGGGAACGAACCCAGGTCCCTCCATATGGGAGATGGACGCCAACCAGATATAGCCCCCTGCTATATCTCTTAAGGTTGACCAGAGATACCTAGAGTTACAGTCTTTTCCCATACAGGATGGTCATATAATAAATCAGGCTTAGTTTATCACCAGCATTCTAAAAACCAGACCTAGGGAGGAAAACGAGGTCTGGGGACACATGTATGGTTTCTAATATAGTGAATGTTTAGCCCACCCTGATTATCACAGAATCAGGACAGTGAGAATATTTGCAGTGAATGATAATTTTGTATATACTTGGTTGAATAAAGTATATTATTAATATTAATTTCACCTTTTTTACCTTTATAAAAATATGGCTCTCAGAAAATCTAAAGTTACATATGTGGCTCACATTTATGACTTGTACTTTATTTTTATTGAATGATGATGCTAATCAAATGTGAATTAATATATTTGAACCCTGAGGAATTTTTCCTTTCAAATTTGAAGGAATTCCCTGGTCATTTCTAGCATCAGTACTTCTGATGTTTCTATAAAAGAATGTCAGTCATTATTATTGTACTCTTTTTTGTTTATTTCTTTTTCTTTTTCAAGTTTGATGGACAGTACATTTAAAAGATACCATTAGTGCTTGTCAACTTTGTATACCATTTCCTAATATACTTATAACCTTGGTCAGTATCTCTGGGCAAGCGTATTCATTCATAGCAAGCTGACATTTGTGAAACTAATTATTATTGCCCAGAAATCCTGATGATCCCATCAATCCTGCTAGAATTTTTATATAAGCTGCTAAAACATTAAGGAACATCTGAATTTTTCTTTTCTTTATTTTAGCTACAGGGAAATGAGATCTTGGTGGTTGTAAGTTATAATAGGTTGTAAGATATGAAAGAAATAAGATCTCATCCCTTATCTCAAGTTTTTAGTTATATCTACAATGTATAAATAGGTGCAAAATGATGCAGTGTATGTTTCATACTTGTTGGTAAAAATTGCTTTTGTTGCCAAAAACTACAATGCATTCTGCTCTGAGAATGGATGGGAAAAGATTTTTGGTGGCTGTCTGGTTGTGTCTTTTGGAAATGATGTTCCTTTCCTGGAAGACTGCCAAGATATAAAAAATATTGCAATGTCCTGCAGATGGTTTCACTTTCTAGAAGCTTGAAGCTAAATCATCATTATGTATGTTACAATGTATATATACTAGCATTGGATCTCTGCAATAATTGTGACAATCTTAACATCTTTTGTCATCATAGTCCCAAGGTTGAGATTTAGTTTGTTCTTTATTAGGTAGGTTATATGTGGTATTATTGATGAATATGATTTAGACCTGATATGCAAGTGTATATCAGAAGGAAAGGTATACTGATACTGAAATTTCTCATTCCATTGGTCCAGATATTTTGTCCTGCAATTCATTACCTGCTTGTCCAGTATTGAACCTGTTTTGTAAGTTAATGAGTAGAATCTCCAAAGAAAAATATTTCGGCACATTTGTAGTCCACAGTTGAAGGGCCTAAAGAATATAACTATTACTGCTCTTCAAGGAAAAGCAGCATCGGAAAGCCAGAGCCATTTTCTCCAGGACTACATATGTGCCTTAAATGACTGAGAAAGGGCTTGAAAAGGTGTTTGATACGTCCTCAGGGCCAGTATCCTAGTTCTTAAGAACTCTAGGCAATAAATACTTTTTACTAAGGGGAATCCTTAAAAGGCTTATCATACTATATGGCAATTGTTGTTTTTAATGGTTTGTTTTGTTTGTCTTCCCAGTAGACTAATGAATATCTTTGGCCTGGACTATGTCTTATCTTTGTATTTTAGTGTCTAGCCCTTAGTAGGTAATAATCACTAAGTAATGATGTACAGTTGAGAACAGGCTTCAGAGTTAGATAATAGTGTATGTTGGAACCCCAGCTTTGCCATTTCATGTATGAATTTAGAAAAGTATTAAAATTGCTCTAAATCTCAGCAGTGGTATAGATAGGAACTTCTGTGACTTGAGTTCTCGGCAAAGACCAGTACTGGTGACGATTGAAGTTGTTGGCAACTTTGAGGGAGAAGGGAGATAAACATATAATATGCCTGCTATAGAGTTGCTTAAGCAGGAGGTAAAAGCATGCTGTTTAGCTAAGAAGAATCTTATACGTCTGTATAGGCTGGACATCTCCATAATATAGGAAACTAGAATGGGAAATATCATCCTTTTTTCTCTTTCATTCTCTTTTTTTTTTTTTTTACTAGCTTTGACATGATTTTGTAGTGGGCTTGGGAAAAAAACCAGTCAGTCTGAGAATATATGTCATATATATTGGGGAGAACCAAAGAAGTATGAGACATATTCCTACCTTCAAGAAAAATTAATATAGCCAATGAGATAAGACATGAGTGACTAACAATATATATAAAAGTTTCTTAATTTGATTAAGAGCATCCATGAAAAATCCACAGCAAAGATCATACTTAATGACTGATTTAGAATGATTCCCAAAAAAGGTCAGGAACAAGACAAGGATGCTCATATCACCCATACTCTTCATTATCCCTGAAGTCTCTTAGGCTGAGAAAAAAATAAAAATAAAAGGAAAGATACAGAGATTTAAAAATTGTACAGTATACTTAATAGCATTTCCCTAAATCAGTTATGTCCACTGAGAAAGTACAATTGAAAATAAATATGCCTTTTAATAGATTATAATAGATTTAATAGATTAACCTAACAAAATTCTAAAAGGCCTTTATGGTAAAAATTTCAAAATTCTGTTATAAGACATAAAAGAATGTGTTGAATAAGAGTTTTGAAGAGAGAGAAATACTCTTTTTTTTTTAGTAGATAGGATGTATGAACATTGTAAACTCATTAATTTCTCCCCAAATTAATTGTAAAGTCAGTGAAATTCAAGTGAAAATTCCAGTAAGAATTTTTTTTGGGGAACTTGGCAGACCTTTTTCTAATTTAGACAAAATTGCTGTGCTATATTGGTTAGTATCTCACTGTCTAGGCTTGAGGCCATGTTGCGACAGCCTGTACCCCTGAGAAGCTTTCCTAAATTTCCACAAGGAAACATTTATGAGGGTATTTATTGTGACATTGTTACTGGTAGCAAAGAGTGGAGCCATCTAGGTATTCATCACTGGGGGAATGGATGAGTAAAATTGATATTTACGTAGGATTGGATGCAATATGCAATATATATCAGCAACTGGAAGAAATGAAAAATATTTACATATAGCAATATGTATGTATAGGTTTCAGAAAAATGTTGCTGAAGGGTCAAAGTAAGAAACAGTACAATTGAAAGCTCAGTATCACTTATGTAAATTAAAATACTGATAAAATACTATACATATTTATTTTAAAGCCATATTTATATATTAATATCAATGTGGATTTGAATGACATGTCTTATATACACTAGAGTAGGAGCCTGTGTTGATAAGGGGAGTAGCAGTAGGAATGGGGCATGAAATAGAGAAAAATAAAAATATATAAAATGATTCAACAGTGTGTCTTTGAACTGGGGGAATATTATAAAATCTGTTGTTTGTGTTTGATGCCTTAGTAAAAAGGTAGCAAATTGCTCTAAACTGTTTACTTCAATGTTATATTATCAGAGAAATCCATTAGCATTTGTCAAAAGGCTGCTGGGAATTTTCCTATAGTGTTACCTTCCCTGAAATATTTTATATATTTATATGTTTATATATTTATATAAATTTATAATATATAAAATATATAATATATTTATATATATATATTTCTTCTCTTTCTTCTGTGTAACTTGAAAACCAATAGTTCTTTTTAATGTTATTGATGTACATTTCAGGCCATGCAAAGTTGTTTTTTTAATCCATTTTGGAGAAACAAAATGGAAAAGACTTGATACTTATAGCAAGGAGTATATACACATCTAGAATCCCTGTTGTGAATTTTTGGTAACCATACATTCTTTGAACATCCTTCTTTCAAGGGAAAGCAACAATAGCTACACCAAAAGAATGAAGTAAGTAGTGCTTTAATAAAACTATATTTTTTCCATTCAACAAATATTTGTTGCACTTACATTTTTTCTATACCAGTGGATGTCAAACCAATTAGCACTCTAGACTCTGAAGAAGTACTTCAGGGGCTCCTTGCTTGAAAAAAGAGTTCCTTGCAAAAAGTCTCAGCACCTTGGGAAGTGGATGAGGCTCAAGCAGCTTGGCACCCGCCTACCACATGGGAGGTCCTGGGTTTGGTTCCCGATACCTCCTAAATAAGACGAGCAAGACAGCAAGCTGACGCAAGGGTGTGGCAAGCTGATGCAACAAGATGATGCAGCGAGATGACTCAGTGAGATGACGCCATGAAGAGACACAGCAAGGAAACACAATGAGGGACACACATGGGAGCTCCTGGGTTCAGTTCTCAGTGCCTCCTAAAAAGAAGACTAACAGAGAGCATACAGTAAGCGCAAACAACAAGGTGGGTGGGTGGGGGGAGAAATAAATAAATAAAATCTTAAAAAAAAAAAAAAAAAAATCTCAGCACCTTCATAAGCATGAATGGCATTGAGGAGGTCCTCGTGATTAAGGAGTTTCTATTCTAATAGGGAAAGAGGAGTTTGGTATTTTCATTTTAAAGCTTTTTATCTCTAATCAATGGGCAAAACACTTTCCTTCTTTAAAATAATTTTACTACACTTGATCTTAGCCAAAAGGCCGAGAAGCGATCTTTTAAACCATTTTTTTATGGAACTTTTTTGAAACTGTCATAGGTCTGTCTACCTCCCCTGAGGTTTAATATGATTTAGTTTTCAAAGTGTGATTTGAGGGAGGGGAGAGTTTCAGAAGGAAACCTCCATCCAGTCTAAGGAAATAATCCAAATGCTACCCTTGTCAGGTTGCTGGAAGTGCAGTTTATGGAACTAGGCAGAAAAACCTACAGAAAGGAGGGTGGTATAGTAGGAAAGAATATGAGCTGGAATTAGACAAATTCACACTTTGTCTTTCACTGTCCTTGTGGGGATAGAAAAATGCATTTTAAAGAGTTGTTGAGAAGAATAAGTGAGACAATGTGATTGTTTTTATAAAGCTCCTAGCAAGCAATTGCCTAGAACATAGTAGTAGATATAGTGGTTGCTCAAAATTCATGAATTCTTTGTAATAAGTTTATCTACTCCGAATGCCCCTTTTCTTCTTAAGCATGAATAAAGTTGCCTCCCTCAAACCTTAAATCCAATTCCTACCTGTATTAGCCAAAGGGGTGCTGATGCAAAGTACATAAATCTGATGGCTTTTATAAAGGGTATTTATTTGGGGTAAAAGCTTACAGTTACAAGGCCCTAAAGAGTCCAACTCAAGGTTGGTTTCTCATCAAAGTCAGTTGCCACATCTTGAAGCAAGATGGTTGCCAATCTCTGTGAGGGCTCTCTCAGCTACAGGCTGGCAAAGGGCTTGTTTCTTTCTGTCATCTCTCCTCAGGGATCCAAGATCAGAGTTCTCTCCTCTGCCATGTCTATGGAGCTCTCTTTTCTTCTGTGAGTGTCCGTTTATATAGTCCACCAAGGGGGCGGGAACTCAACCCTGTCTATACCCTACTAATGTGGTTGAATCAAAGCCCTAATCTTAACCTAATTTAATCAAAGATGATCACACCCAGAGGAATAGACCAGTTTATAAACATAATCCTTATCTTTTCTGGGGTTCCTAAATCTCAAACTGCCACTCTACCTCATCAAGACTCAGATAAAGTTTATTTTTAAGAAGTATGTAGTTGGAATATATCATCTTTAAGAGGAATTTTACTATGTTTTTTAAAATCTGAAACATAGATTATTTCAGCTTTCCATTCCCTTTTTGCAAAATAATTAAAATATTTGTTTTCCTATGACCTCTATGAAATATTCTTTGTGAAAATAGAAACACAGAGGATCCAGTTTTTTAGTGCTCTAACCATCTTCTCCTTAGACGATCCTTAAAAGTATGGAAATAGAAAAGAGCCAAAGCTATGCTCTTCGTTAGTAGGAAGGATAACTTTTGTCTCTTAAGTCCATCTAACATTATTGGTTTTAGCCCTCAATTATTTTATAGTCAACATTCCCAAACTGCTGATACATTTCAAGTTTAGAAGTTTTATAATTTTCCACAAAATTTCACATGCACTTTATCTCATAGAAACCTCATGATACCTGGATGACATAGGCAGGTTTTATAGTGAATGTTTTGTATTAACTTGATCCTTGAGGGAAAAGAGCCTCAATGAGATTAATTGATCCGCACAAGGGATCACATAGGTAGTGATTGGCAAAACTGGGATCCAAACCTGATCTTAAGAGCCACATTTGAAGCCTCTGTTTAATTTAATATCATTGATGTTTCTGTTGCAGGGGAAAATGCTTTGTACTTAGTAAAAATAATTTTCTGTAGTGATACATTCTGAAGGTATTACTGAAAAATAAATATAATAACACTCTTTGCATTAATATCTGTTCTTTAAAGTTTGAGGAAAAGATGTTATTTGTAGTTTTTTAATTAAGAAAGTAGTGCTCTTGGTACTTTTTGGAAGAGATTTAAGTTTAAATACCCACATTGGCTTTGGCTTACAAAAATGACTAGGTTAGAGAGAGAAAATGGACAAAATATATTTAATAGGTTGTTCCAGAGATGGGGAGTATTGCCTTATGAAGAACTCTAATAATGTGTCAGTAATGTGTTAGTAATGCTCTTTGGGTCTGTCACGGTTCTTGGAACTGCCGTGTAAAATTTCAGCCTTCCTGGGTAGGCTGAAATTAAGGGTTTATTTTTAGTTAGAAATTCTAACTATGCTCACATATGGTGATTCTTGCAATGCAAGAAATTATAACAATGAGGTGGAGCCACTGGCCACTTGACAGTTTTTTGGGTAGGGAGGGGATGAGCAGTTGAAATACAGGGGCTTCTTTGGGAGTTGGAGGTTGTCCTGAGTACTGTTGTGGCAATGGATGTAGGCCATTTTAAATCAGCACACACCACTCAGAACTGAGTGGGAGAGAGTGTGGTCTACAGTGTGAACTGTGGTCTATGGTTGGTGGCAAGGCTCCAGGATGTGTAAGTTCATTGAGGTTGGTGGGCCACACTGTGGGGGGTGTTTGTGTTGGATGTGGTGGGGGGTGTGGGGGGTGGGCGGCGTGGGGGTCCCAGTGGGTTCCGTGTAGTGTTTTGGGTAGTCTGGGCACCTCTTAAAGTGTATGTATATATATATATATAGGAGTGACATTTTTGTGGGCGGATGCACATATGTGCATGTGTGTTTGTATATCATTTTGCAGATGTTTGTGTGTATTGTGGGAATTTTGATTTTTACCCATAATAAAAAAAAAAAAAAAAATTCTAACTAAATTCTTTACTCTAGACATGGTTTGGGAAAATCAGGAGGGGAGTGGCAGGTGCTAAAATTTCTGTTTTAAAAGTATTACTGCCAGCCCTAGGTTAGACAGAGCCAAACTCATTCTGGATTAGTTTTAGGATAAATCATCCTTTCTAGAGTTGTCAAATAGCCCTACATAATGCCAGATTATTATACAGTTTCTTCCAGGGTCAGGTTTCATTTGGGCCTCCCCATTCAGAAAAGAGCAAAACTTTCTTGTTTCTAGGCATAGCTTTATCACTATTGTAGGGGGAAACTTCAGATATTTGGCTATTTCAAAAGACCCTTTGTGGAAGATTTACATTCTGCCAGGTAAATGCTGGAAATCATCCTATATAGTTACCATAGAGTTGCATACTTGGTATTTACTGGGAAGAGTCATCACATAGCCAGCTAACATTTCTGTAGTCAGAAGAGGTATATGATGCAATCAACAAAACATGGATTTTATGATCATCTTATTGCTATCAGGACAGTGAGCTTCTTTCTAGTTACCAGCACTTTAACTCTAACTCTAGGCATAAAACAGGAACCACATTCACCTCCCATCTGATCAGCTTCCAGGAAAGCACTACCCCTCACCTTCCAGTGTTTTTATCTTCCATTTGTCAGTTTCCGCAGTGGTCATCCCACTACCCTCTGTTCTAGTCTCTTTTTATCTTCTGATGTGGTAAGATCAGTCAGTGGACACTCTGATGTCCTTGACATAGTTGCTAGTGTTACTTTTTGTTTCTTTAAGTAAAGGGAAGTAAGGAAATACCTTTATTTCTTTTCTAAATGTCATTGTTGTTGTTGTTTTTTAAACAGATCTTTCCAAAGAAGATATACAAATGGCCAGAAAGTACATGAGAATATGCTCAACATCATTAGCCATCAGGGAAAAGCTAATCAAAACCACAATGAGATACCATTTCACACCCATTAGAATGGCTGCTATTAAAAAACAGAAAATAACAAGTGTTAGAGATGTTATGGAGAAATAGGAACACCCATTCATTGCTGGTGGGAATGTAAAATGTGCAGCTGCTGTGGAAGACCATTTTAGCAGTTCCTCAGAAATCTAAGTATAGAATTTCCATATAACCCAGCAATCTCACTACTATGTACATATCTTTGATGGTTTATAGCTGTGTGGACCCTAGAAAAGTATGCTCATAAAGTTAATCCATTCCTATGGGTGTAAACCTATTGTAAGTAGGACCATTTGATTAGGTTACTTCAGTCAAGATGTGGCTCAGGGTGGGTCTTAATCCTTTTACTGGAGTCTCTTATAAGAGAATGAAATCCAGACAAAGAGGGAGAAAGCCACAGAAGCAACAAGCTGGAAGCAAGGAAACCTGGAAGAGAATGGAGAGACCAGCAGATGCTGCTGTGTGCTTTGCCATGTGACAGAGGAGTCCAGGATCACCAGCAGCCAGTCTTTGGAGATAAACATCGCCTGATAATACCTTGATGTGAACATTTTTATTAGCCTTGAAACTATAAGCTTGTAAACGAAAAAATCTCCAAAGTAAAAGCCAACCCATTTCTGGTAATATTGCTTTCAGCAGTCCAGCAGACTAGAACAATACCCAGAAGAATTGAAAGCAGGGACTCAAACCGATATTTGCACACTGATGTTCATAGTGGCATTATTCATAATTGTCAAAAGATGGAAGCAACCCAAGTGTCCATAAAACAATGAATGGATAAATAAAATGTGGTATATACATACAATGGAATATTATTCAGATATAAAAAGGAATGAAGTTATATATCCATCAACATGGATGACATGAAGACAACATGTTGAGTGAAATAAACCAGACACAAAAGGACAAATATTGTATGATCTCACTGATTTGAAACAATTAGAATAAGCAAACTCATGGAGTCAGACTCTAGAATATAGGTTATCAGGGGACAGGGTAGGGAATCAGAAGATAAGGCTTAAAATGAACAGGGTTCCTATTTGAAATGATGGAAATGTTTTGGTAATGGATGATGGTGATTGTAGCACAACATTGTGAATGCAATTAACAGCACTGAAATATATATCTGAATATGATTTAACGGGGAAATGTTAGCTTGTATATATGGTAGGAGAATAAAAATTTTTTAAAAATCCATGGAAGTATATTACACAGTGAACCTAAGTGAAACCATGAACTTTAATTAATAGTAAAATTATAAAAATGTGCTATCATCAATTGTAACAAGTATTCCACACCAATTCTAGGTATTGGTAGTGGGGTGGTGTATGGGAATACTGTATTTTTATGCATGGCTGTTCTGTAAACCCACAACTTCTCTAATAAAGAAAAAATTATATAGAAAGAAAGAGAAAGATATAAAGAAAACAGAAATACTTCCAATTCCACCGCAATTTTGGTCTCCATCCTTGCAGACACTATTCTCTGAACATCTTTGATATACTTAAAAAAATTGCATATAATGATATACATTACTTTATAATATGCTATTATTAACTTATACCATATCACAAATATTTTTCCATATCAATAAATATACACCCAACATTATTGTTTAAATTTGGATTGTATGGGTTTACTTAACCTCACAATGTTGTTGGAATTAGTGATGATAATGATGATGATGACGATGATATTGAGTACCA
This sequence comes from Tolypeutes matacus, assembly GCA_026826555.1. Classification (NCBI taxonomy): domain Eukaryota; kingdom Metazoa; phylum Chordata; class Mammalia; order Cingulata; family Chlamyphoridae; genus Tolypeutes; species Tolypeutes matacus. The sequence goes on from JAKSZT010054030.1 coordinate 15,608,662, forward strand.
TTTATTGGGTACTTACTAAATGCTAGATACCATATTATGTGATTTGCATCTATTGTTATTTAATCCTCATGACATCCTTGACAAGTATATAATAATTTCCCCGTTTTGCAGGTGAGGAAATCGCGCCTTTGAGAGATTAAATTGCTAAGGATTGCATAATTAGGAGTGAGCAAGTGAATCACAGGGCATACATGTTTTAGGCTTACTGATACCTTACCTCTCAGAAATGCATAACAATTTATAATTCCTTAGCAGAACATGGTGGGAGTGCATTTTTACCATGTTCTCAGCAATACTGTGTTGTCTTTTTCTTTTGTGGATTTGGTAGAACAAAATCCAGAAAGGGTATGTTATGAATTTCATTTGCATTTTTAAGTCACTGTTGATTGTGGACATTTTTCTAATCTTTACAGACCACTCATATTTCCTTTTTTGTACATATATGAATTGTCTGATTTTAATAATTTGCCTTTACATTATTTTCTTAGAATGTTTATTTATATATTAAGATAAATAAATACTTTAATAATATAAATATGCTTATATTTTCTTAATTTGTTGTTTGCTTTTAAATTATTTCTTTTACTTTGATTTATAGAAAAATTCTTTGTGAACAAATCACTTTTCCCCATTGCGTTTAAAAAATTTTTAGTTCTAATTTGCACAACATTAAAATGTACAAATCTTAAGTATACAATGCCATGATTTTTTATATTTGTAAACACTCATGTAAGAAACACCCAGATCAGGAACTTTTCAGTTCCACCGCAAAGTTACCTCTTGCCCATGTCCTACCCTGACAAAGTAAGCTTTCATGATTTCTGTCACCACAGATTAGTTTTACCTGTTTGTGAACTTCATAAATATGGAATCATATAACATGTATTATTTGTGTCTGGCTTCTTTCCCTCAACATATTGTTTTTGAAATTTGAAGTAGTTTGTTCTTTTTTTATTGCATAGTAGTATATCATTCTATGAAGAGTGATGGACACTCTTGTTTTTGAAATTTGAAGTAGTTTGTTCTTTTTTTATTGCATAGTAGCATATCATTCTATGAAGAGTGATGGACATTTCAGTTGTTTCCAGTTTGGGGCTTATAATAAATCAAGCTGCCTTGGCATTCTGAACAACTATTTTTATGGCTCTACATACTCTTCTCTTGGGAAAAGACCTAGTCCTGGAATATTCTAGATATCTTTATGTTATTGATTCCTAGATTAATTTCACTAGAGTCAGATAATATACTTTGTAGATTTCAATACTGTGAAATTCATGGAGGTTTTCTTTATGGTCCAGCATTTAGTATAATTTGGTAAATGTTTAATGTGCACTTAAAATGAGTATATATTCTTCAGTTGTTAAATAGAATGTTGTATAAATGAAAATTTGATTACAACTATTTTTTTAAAATACTTCTGTACCAGTGCATTTCAAAAGCACTTTCTGCAATGAAACATTCTATATCTGCACAATTATTTAGGTAGGTAGTTGTCACATGTGGCTAGTGAGCACTTAAAACATGTCTAGTATACTGAGGAGCTGAATTTTAATTACTTTAAATTAAATTCAAATTTAAGGAGCCACATGTGGGTAGTGATTATGGTATTGAATAGCACAGTGCTATCCCCTTATTGATTTTTTTCTGTTTCTTCTGTCATTTATGAGTGTTTGTATATTTCTTCTTTAGCTCTGTTGATTATTGCTTGGTGTCCTTAGAACCAGTGCATACATATTTATGATTGTTATATATCCTTGTTGAGTTGGCCCTTTTATCATTATGAAATATTTCTCTTTAGCTCTGCTAATATTTTTTGTTTTGAAGTTTTCATTGTCTGATATTAATAGAGACTGCCTTTCTTCTGATTATGTTGGCATGATATTTCTTTTTCCATTTAAAAATTTTCAACCTATCTTGATATTTGTATTTATTATATGTTTATATTTACTGAGTGTCACTGGTAAATAATGGATAATTAGTCTTGGTTTTTATCCAATCAAGCAACCTCCTAATTTTAATTGAAGGATTTATTCCATTTACATTTAATGTAATTACTGATATGATTGGCTTTAAGTCTTTCTGTTTTTGTTTCATATTTGCCTTCTCTGATTTTTAGTCCTTTGTTTCTCTTTCCTTGCGTTTTAAAAAGATTTATCAATAGTTAAAAAGAAATATTGTAACTTATTTCCTGTACTGCTTTTTTAGCTAAACATTTTAGTTACTTAAAATATTCACCTTTATTGCAGACTGTCCTCAAATAATAATATACTATTTTATGAACAAAGTAATTCCACATTATAATTTCATTTGCTACCCCTCTATTGCCATGTGTACTCTTGTTGACCTATATTTCACTTGTACATATATTACAGCCCATGCAATATATTTTATTTTTTGATTTAAGCAGTTTTTTTAAGTTGAAAAATTATCTTTACCTACATGTTTAACAATTTTTTTTATTTACAAAAATTAAAAGCCATTCTTTAATATTTGTCCATGTTTACCCTTTTCTGTGTTTTCATTTCTTTTAACAGATTCTGGCTCTCATTTGTTGTCATTTTCCTTCAGTCTGAAGAACTTCCTTGCTATTTCATGTGGTACAAGTCTGTTGGCAATGAATTCTTTTAGCTCATAACTCTCTGAAACTGTTCCTGTTTCACTTTCATTCTTTGAAGGATATTTTCTCAGTGTATAAAACACTATGAATGTGATTAATGCCACTGAATTATATATTTGAATGTGGTTAGCCGGAGAAGTATTAGGTTGTGTTTATGTTACTAGAATAAATTTTTTTTTTTAAAAAAAGATAGGACTATATAACACATATAGTCAACTCTATTGTAAACTATGGACTGTAGTTATTAGTATAATTATAGTAATATTTTTTCATCAGTTGTGACAAAGGTACCACACTAATGCAAAGTCTTAATAATAGGGAAAACTGGAGGGGAGGGTGGGTAGGGGTTTATGAGAACGCTATATTTTCAGCATAATTTTCCTCTAAACCTACAACTTCTCTAATAAAATTTTTAAAAAATTAAAAATTCTAGCTTGATTTTCTTTTCTTTTTGTACTTTAAATATGTAATTTGAAGTCTTTAATCAATTTTGGAATATTTTCAGCATTATCTCTTCAGATATTTCTTCTGACCCCTTTTTCTTCTCTTTCCAGGATACAATTAAACATATGCTCAACCTTGTAATTATTGTCCATATTTCTGATACATTGTTCAATTTTTTCCTTTTTTAATGCAGCTTGGATAATTTCTATTGAGCTGTTTGAGTTTATGAATCATTATTCTTCTGTGTTGTTATTTAGCCCAGTGAATGAATTCTTTATTTCCAATATTGTAGTCCTTAGCTTTAGGATTTCCCTTTTTTTTTTTTTTTTTTTTCCCTTTTTAAAGTCCTTCCATTTTCTGCCTTATTTCCCTATCTGTGTATACATTTTGTCCACATTTCCCAATAAAACTTTTCACATATAGTATAATTATTTTAAAATCCTCTTTTGCTAAATCCAATGTCTGGCTTATCTGGGGATCTTTTATTGAGTTTTTTTTTTTTTAATGATAGGTTATTTGTTTGTTTTTTTCAGGGAGAGGGTGCTTCTTTTCATGTCGTAATTTTGTATTGTATGTTGAGCATTTTATGTATAAGAAAAGTAGAGACTGAAGTAAATAACAGTTATGCCCTGGAAAGGGGGCACCCTCTTCATCTATCAGGTTGACAGGGCAAGTGTCTAATATCTTCTGTCTGTTGATGATTTATGCCCGGGCTGGGATCCTTATTTAAATACTGTGAGTTTACCATTGGTTTCAAATGTTTGGAAGTAGGATTGGAACTCTCCTAGTAGTGCTTGGGACCTAAACATTGGTATGCTTTATAGCTCAACTGTCAACTGTTGGGGTCTTTGGAGAGCTCTCTCTTTTCTCTAGCCATGCCCCTAGCTTTCAGGGCCTTTCTCTCTACTGTTGTTTCTGCCTGCAATCTTTTGGCATGATGTGTTGCTTTCAGTGAAGGCTCTGTGGGGAAGAACTGGCAGGGAGTAAATATTTGCTTTGCATCTGGGGTTCCTTGGGATTCCCATATGACATGCCAGCCCGTATGTGGCTGTTAAGCATGTAGCTGTTTGACTGGATTTTCCTTACCCTGGCAATGTTCCCTGCCTATGACAGTTCACATCTCTCCCCACCATGCCCTAAGAGCTGTAAGTGGCTTTGAATCTCTTCTTACATAGGAATGGCTGTCTCTTTCTAGAATTTAGTTGCCATAGACTTCTTTGAGTCCTTAGGTCTCTGATTACTTCTGATTACTTAAAATAAGACAACTGTGGTTTTATAATTTAACTGGTGTTGTCACCTTGCTTGGGAGCAATAGTCTCTTGTGTATTTTCAGTATTCTATCTAGAAGCAGAAGTCAGTCTCTCTCTCTCTCTCTCTCTCTTTTTCTCTTATGTTCAAATCTTTTTCATTCCAAGATCTCTTAAATAGTTACCTGTATTTTCTTCTAGTTCCTTTATTGTAACTTTTTTAAAAAAGCAAACCCTTACACCTTATATAGAACTTATTTTGGTTTATGTTGTAAAGTAGGGATCTAACTTTTCCCCAAATCCTCAGCAAGGTGGTTCAACATTATTTATTGGTAGAATGAATCCTTATTCACTGATTTGAAACATTTTTTCTTTACACTATTTCTAATTTGTATGTATTAAGTTGAACATTAATGTTACAGTGCCTTAGGAATTGTAGGGTTATATCATGTTAAATATTTGATGATCCAACTTCCTTTTTATTACTAATATCAGTGTTTACTTACTTATTTTCACTGTTTATTCCTGAATCTTATATTTAGAATAATTATTTTTCCATATTTCTGAAAAAAATATAGTTGGAATACTGCTTATAATTGACTTATATTCATCCATTTTCTGTGGAATGTATCCTTTTAAAATATGAATTATTTTTAACATCAATATGGTTTATCTTTTTACTTAGTCAACTAAATATCTTTCAGTAAAAGACTCTTATTAATCCTCTTAGATTTTATATATATTGTATTAAATACTTTTTTTTTGGTTCTTGTGAGAATTTTTAATAAATTTTCATCATATTCTATAACTTACTGCTTCTGTATAAGTCATCTCTGAATTTATTTTGTAATCAGCTAAATGTAGACTTATCATTTTTAGTAGCTTTCATGATTTTATGTATTTATCCATTTTACATTTGCACCTTATTGGATTTATCACATCACTACAATTGAAAGTCCTTTGAATCCTTGTATGTTATTCAGTATTATTTTTTCTCTCTCTAAACTCTATATCATTCTCATAGTTAATAAGAAAAGTTTACAAAGTTGTATCTTAGTTTGGTTAAATAGTGATTAACATGGGTCCCTGAGGGAGGTATCCTTCTAGAAAACTTCCCCTACAGCATTGAAGAATCAAATTTGACAGTTTTTAAAAATTCAGGTTTAAAATAACAGGTTTCTTATTCAGGATTTTGATGGTAGAGTAGGTCCCAGACATCTGTGTATTTTTAAAGTACCACAAGTGTTTCTGATGTTGAATCAGGATAGAAAGCAGTTGTTCTCTGTAGATATAAAACCTGTCTCACACTATACATAAAAATTACTTCAAAAATGAATCATACAGAAAACTTTAAATAATAACCACTTTACTTCAGCCAGACAACACAGAAAAAACTATGGTGCCACACTCACCCATGCCAGCAAAGTGTGAGTGGGGATTCTAGACTTCTACTCTTGCCAGGCTTTAATTAGATGCTGAACCTATCTGCAGGGTTAATGTCTAAGAAGGCCAGGTATGGAATCAAGACTTTCATTCCTGCTAGATGGTAATGAGACCCCTCACATTCCCCAGGGTATCAGTGGATATCACATGCGGAACTGAACTTCCTTCCCCACCTGGCAATAATGAAGCATCCATTCCCTACTCCAAGTTAGGGAGATACCAGTAAAGGCCTAGTGGGGAGCTGGGACTCTACACTCATCTGGCAGTAATGAGGTGGTGACCCTCCTTCTCCTTCCAGGGCAGTATGAGAAAAGATGAGCTAAAATATAATATTAAGATTAAGAGTCTCATAGTACCCAAAATGCCCTGGTTTCAACTAAAAAAAAAAAAAAGTCATTCCTCTGAACAAGACCTGGGAAGATCTCAAACTGAGTGAAAAAAGACAATCAATAGATGCCATCACCAAGATGACTGAGATGTTAGAATTATCTGACAAAGATTTTAAAGCAGCTATAAAGATGCCTTGTTAAACAACTATGAATATGCTTGAAACAAATGAAAAATTAGAAAGTCTCAGCAAAGAAATAGAAAGCCACAGAAAATATGCAGAAGTATAAAGAAGAATCAGTACTACTTTTAGAACTGTGAAAAATACAGTAACCAAAATACAGAATTTAATAGATGAGCTCAACAGGAGACTAAAGTAGAGGGGATAGAAGATAGAAAATAGAAATGACCCAATCTGAACAACAGAGAGAAATAAATGGGGGAAAAAAGTTAACAGAGCCTCTGGAACCTGGGACTATAAGAAAAGACAAAATATTCATGTTATCAAAGTCATAGAAGGATAAGAGAAAGAAAGTGAGGTTGAAAAATTACTTAAAAAAAGAATGGTGGAAAACTTAGCAAATTTGGCCAAATATATAAACCTGTAGATTTAAGAAGCTGAGCAAGCCCTAAATAGGGTAAAACTAAGAAATCCACACCAAGACATATTATCATTATCAGATATCCCAAAACTAAAGGCAAAGAAGAATTCTTCAAAGCAGCAATAGAAAATGGCCTCTTACATGTAGAGGAAAAATAATTTGAATTACAGCAGGTTTCTCATCAGAAGCCATGAAGCTCTGAAGGAAGTGGCACTTCTTTCGAGTGCTGATAAAAATCACTGTCAATTCAGAATCCTATATCTAGCAAAAATATCCTTTGGGAATGAAGAGAAACCCAGGTATTCTAAAATGAAAGGAAACTTAAGAGTATCTCCCAGACAACCTTCCCTAAGAAATGGCTAAAGGAAGTTGTCTAAACAGAAAGGCAATTATACAAGAAGGAACTTTAGAACATTAGGAAGGAAGAACATGGTAACCAAATACACATGTAAATACCACAGGAATTCCTTCTCCTCTTGACTTTTTAAAATTATGTTTGAAGCTCTAAACAAAAATTGTAATACTTTCTGACACAGAAATGGTATGTAGGGAAAATATTTAATACAATAAATTATAAATGGGGTGGGTAAAGGCATAAAGGGAGGTAAAGTTGCTACACTTGCCTTGAACTGGTAAAATGATAACACTAGTAGTCTCAAATTATATATATATATTTAGAGAGAGAGAGAGAGAGAGAGAGAGAGAGTCTCAAATTATATATATAGAGAGAGAGAGAGGGAGAGAGAGCACTAAAAATGCTGTGAAAAGAGAAAATATACTATAGATAAATAAAAATGGAACTTTAAATAATTTTCAAATAATGCATAAGAAGGCAGGAAAAAGGAAACAAATAAAAAACAAAGAGAGCAAACATAAAACATAAAATAAAATGGCGCATGTAAGCCGTAACATATCAGTGATTACCTTAAATGTAAATGGCTCAAATGCACCAATTAAAAGACTGGTGCTGGCAGAGTGGATTCAAAAAAGATGACCCAAGTATATGCTCTCATAATTATATTGTCAAGTTGAAAATAAATGGAAGGCAAAAGATATCATACAAACATTGATTAAAGAAAAGCAGAAGGGCCTATAATGATATCAGATAAAGTAGATTTCAGAGCAAAGGAATTTACCAGACAGAGGGATATTATATAATATTAAAAAGGTCAAATCATAAAGAAGACATTCAATCTTAAATGAGTATGCACCAAGCAACCAGCTACAAAATATGTGAAGCAAAACTGACAGAACTGAAAGGAGAAACAGACAAATCCACAGTGATAGCTGGAGACTTCAAACCTCTCTCAACAATATATAGAGCAACTGGACATGAGCTCATCAAGGATATAGAAGAATTGAACAAAACTGTCAGCAACAGATCAAGTCAACATTTATAGAACACTCTATATAGCAACAGTAGAATATAAATTCTTTTTAAATGTCCACAAAATATATAACAAGTTAGACTATATTTTGGGTGATAACAATACCTCAAACAAATTTTGAAATCATATATAGGCCTCAGTAGATTCATAGTGGAAATCTGTAACAGAAAGATAATTGGAAAATTTCCAAATGCTTTGAATAGTGCTGTTCAACACAATAGATTTTATCATTACTTTTCATGCATTTGCATTTTAAACCTATAAGAAGAAATAAGTGGAGTTGCATACCAAAAAATACAGTATAATAGTAGTGGAATTTATAATTACCTATATGGTTACCTTTACTGGAGATCTTTATTTCTTTATGCCATTTATATCCATTGTCTAGTGTCTTTTCACTCTGAAGAGACTTGCTTGTAGGGCAGGTCTAGTGATGACAAACTAGCTTTTGTTTGTCTAAGAATGTCTTAATCTCTCCCTCAATTTTGAAAGACAGTTTTGCTGGATATAAAATTCTTGGTTAGTAATTGTTTTCTTTTAGCACTTTGAATATTTTGTCCTACTACTTTCTTGCCTCCACGGTTTCTGATGGGAATTGTCACTTAATCTTATTGGACTCTCTTGTACATAACACATTGCTTTTCTCTTGCAGCTCAGAACTCTTCTTGACCTTGGCATCTGACAGTTTGACTACTATGTGTCTGGTCATGGTTCTCTACTAGTGTAACTTCTTTGGGGTTCATTAGATTTCTTGAATGTGCATATTCATGTGTTTTTTTTTTTTTTATCAAATTTGGGAAGTTTTCTGCCATTATTTCTTGGAATATTACTTCTGCTCCTTTCTCTTTCTTCTCCGTCTGAGGTCCCATAATGTGTATATTGGTATGATTCATGGTGTCCCTCTAGTCTCTTAGGCTCTGTTTGCTTTTTTTTTTTTTTTTTCTTTTTCTTCTTCATTCTTTTACTTTCTGTTCCTCAGTCTGAGTCATTTTAATTGTCTTTTTACTTAGAGTTCACGATTTTTTTCTTCTGCCAGCTCAATCTGCTGATGAAACCCTCTAGGGAATTTTCCATTTTAGTTTTTATGGTCCTCAATTCCAGTATTTCCATTTGGTTCCTTTAAAAAATTTCTGTCTCTTAATTAAAATTCTTATGTTTTCCATTCATTGTTTTTCTGATATCCTTTAGTTATTGCTCTGTGTTTTCCTTTATCTCCTTGAGCAGATTGAAGATTCTTTCCTTTTTTTCAATTTTATTGGTACATATTAATAAAGCATAAATCCACCCAAATAATACAATCAGTGGTATTTGGTGTAATCACATGTTTGTGCATTCATCACCCCATCACTCCCAGAGTGCTTTCATTATTTCAATAATGAAAGAGAAACCATAAAAGAGCTAGGAAAATAAGTAATAGGAGTAAAAAATCATAAAAAAATTACAAAGGAATAAGAATAAAAAAGGTGAAGTTGAAAAAGTGGAACAAGAAACAAAATAGAGAAAAAAAAAATAGAGTGAGTTAAAAGGCCAGATGAGAAGGGAGTAAAAGAAAAAAGAAGAGAGAAAAATAAAAATGAAGGTAAAACAAGAAGAGGTGGAATGAAAGAAAAGCAAAGGAAGATAGAAGATAGAAAAATGAAGGTAAGAAAAGAAAGTAGTGAGAAAAAATAAGTAAAAGAAAAAAAGGAAACAAGGGGAAAGACAAGAAACAAAACAAAACAACAACAAAATATAACCCAGTAAAAACAGCCTTCCCTCTTAAGCCCCTAAGGAGCTTCTGGTGGCTGAACCTATAATTAGCACTATACTTGATAAATATATGTCCCAGAGACTTAAATCTTTGAACCATCCATCTGCCAGTTGAGCCCTGAATTTCAGAAAGTTGTACCACCTACTCTCCAGTTCATGGGACTCACCAAGGACAACTAACAAGGAGATGATGATGGACAATGCCCATCCCAAGGAACAGAGAGTACCTGAAACTGCAAGCAAGATAGTTCCATCCATCTACCCCATGGGAACTAAGCTCCTTCTCATTTAGAAGCAGAGTGGGCATCACCATCACCAAATCCTCAAGATTTGGGAATAAACAATGGACTAAAGTAGACATTATTATTATACTATATACTTATTATTATTCTAGCAATGGAAGAACTTTTGTTACTGATATAAAGGCAGTGGCCACCAGAAGTTCTGAGGGGAGGGAGAGGTAATATGGAGGCATTTTTGGGATATTGGAGTTGTTCTACATGACATTGCAATGACGGATACAGGACATTGTTTATTTTGTCATAACCTACAAAATTGTGTATGAAGAGTGTAAACTATAATGTAAACTGTAATCCATAGTTAGTAGCAATGCTTCAATTGTAACAAATGTTCCACAATAATGAGGGATGTTGTTGATGTGGGTAGTGTGGGAGGGAGAGGGAGCAGGGCATATGGGAATCCTTTATATATATATATATATTTTTTTTTTAATTTATTTATTTTTTATTGTGGGTAAAAATCAAAATTTTCACAATACATACCAATATTTGTAAAATTATATATAAATATATATATATACATATATGTGCATTTGCTTACAAAAATGTTATTTATATATATATATATAAATATATTTTAAGAGGTGCTTAGATTACCTAAAATATTACACGGAACCCACCAGGATTCCCATGTTGCCCACCTCCCACGCCTCCCACCACATCCCACACAAACATCTCCCACAAGTGTGTTCCACCCTCAATGGACTTACATATCCTGGGGCCTTGCCACCAACCATAGACCACAGTTCATATCGTAGACCACACTCTCTCCCACACAGTTCTGAGTGGTGTGTGCTGATTTAAAATGGCCTACATCTGTTGCCACAACGGTACTCAGGACAACCTCCAAATCCTAAAGAAGCCCCTGTATTTCAACTGCACATCCCCTCCCTGCCCCGAAAGTGTCAAGTGGCCACTGGCTTCACCTCATTGTTTTACTTTCTTCCATTGCTAGAATCACCATATGTGTACAATTTTTTATGTAACATTTCTGTAATCTAAAACTTCTTTAAAAATAAAAAAAATTAATTAAAAAAGTAAACAAACAAAACTCATCACCTCTCAATCTCTCTATGCCCTGCCTGGTGTACATACCTGCTATTCTTTTTCCTTCTCTTTATTTATATTTTGTAAGATCAATCTTATGTATGTAATATCACCCATATTCGTGTTTTGAGGTTTTACTCTCTTCTACAGTCCCAAGTTACAGTTTTTTGCTTTCCTTCTAGTAATATACATGACCTTAGAGTTTCCTTTTCAACTACTCTCATGCACATCCAATAGCACTGCTCTTGGGTGCATAGTATCCTCTTATGACCTCTCTTAAAAGCATCATGATATGCTTTAACCTTTTATATACATTTCCAAAGATTTACACACAACCTTTTAACCAATTCTGCACAGATTAACCCACAGCTTTCCATTCTCTACCCTCTTCTATTTCCTGGTGATCTATATTCTAATTATTAACTCCATGAGTTTGTGCAGTATATTTAATTCATAATAGCACAATCATACAGTATTTGTCCCTTTGTGTTTGGCTTGCTTCACTCAATATATTGTCCTCCAGATTGATCCGTGTTGTCATATGATTCGCAACTTCATTTCTTCTTACCGCTGCATAATATTCCATGATGTGTCTATACCACAATTTGTTTATCCACTCATCAGTTGATGGACATCTGGGTTGTTTCCATCTTTTGGCAATAGTGAATAACGCCCCTATGAACATTGGTGTGCAGATGTCTGTTCGTATCTCTGCTCTCATCTCTTCTGGATATATACCTAGTAATGGTATTCCTGGGTTAAATGGCAAGTCCATATTCAACTTCCTTAGGAACTGCCAAACAGTCCCCCACAGTGGCTGTACCAATTCCCACCATCAGCGAATAAGCATTCCTATCTTTCCACATCCTCTCCAACATTTACAGTTTTCCGACTTTTTAATAGTGGGCAGTCTAATAGGTGTGAAATGATATGTCATTGTAGTTTTGATTTGCATTTCCTTAATCACTAGTGATGTTGGACATTTTTTCACCATTTGTATTTCTTCTTTGAACAATTGTCCTTTCAAGTCTTTTGCCTATTTTTTAATCGGGTAGTTTGTCTTTTTATTGTTGAGTTGTATAATCTCTTTGTATATCAAAGATATTAAACCCTTATCAGATAGATGGTTGCCAAATATTTTCTCCCATTGAGTTGGCTGCCTTTTCACTCTTTTGACAGAGTCCTTTGTGGTACAAAAGTGTTTTATTTTGAGGAGGTCCCATTTATCTATTTTTTCTTTTGTGGCTCATGTTTTGTAAGGTTTAAGAAACTATTATCTACCACAAGATTTTGAAGATTTTTCCTTCCATTGTCTTGTAGGAATTTTATCATTGTCACTTTTATATTTAGGTCCTTCATCCATTTTGGGTTAATTTTTGTTTAAGGTGTGAGATAGGGGTCTTCTTTCTTTCTTTTTGGTATGGCTATCCAGTTCTCCCAGAACCATTTGTTAAATAGACTCTTCTGGCCCAGCTGGGAGGGCTTGACCACCTTGTCAAAAATCACTTGACTATAGATGTTAGGGTCAATTTCTGAGTTCTCGATTCGGTTCCATTGGTCAATGTGCCTGTCTTTATGCCAGTTCCATGCTGTTATTACTACTGTAGCTAAGTAATATGCTTTAAAGTCCAACTTCCTTCTTCTTTTTAAAGATCTTTTTGGCTATTCAGAGATCCTTAGCCTTCCAAATAAATTTGATTGTTGGTTTTTCCACTTTTGTTAGAAAAGCTGTTGGGATTTTTATTGGAATTGTGTTGAATCTGTAAATCAATTTGGGTAGAATTGACATCATAATGATATTTAGTCTACCAGTCCATGAACACGGACTGTCCTTCCATTTATTTAAATCTTCTTCAGTTTCTTTTAGCAATGTTTTGTAGTTTTCTGAGTATAGGTCCTTTATATGTCCCTAGTTAAGTTTATTACTAAATAATTGATTGAGTTGCTATCATAAGTGGAATTTTTTTTTTCTGATTTCCTCCTCAGATTGCACATCAATAGTATATAGGAATGCTATTGATTTTTGAGTATTAATCTTGTATCCCTCCACTTTGCTTATCTTTCTATTACTTCCAATAGCTTTCTTATGGATTTTTCAGGATTTTCTAGTTATAGAATCATATCATCAGCAAATTGTGAAAGTTTTACTTCTTCCTTTCCTATTTGGGTGCCTTTTTTCCTTTAGTGTAATTGCTCTAGCTAGAACCTCTAGCACAATACTGAATAACAATGGTGACAGTGGGAATCTAGTCTTCTTCCTGATCTTAGTGGGAAAACTTTGTATTTCACCATTGAGTAATATGCTAGCTGTAGGTTTTTCATATATGGACTTTATCATATTGAGAAAGTTTCCTTCTATTCCTATCTTTTGGAGTGTTTTTATTCAGAAAGGGTACTGTATTTTGTCAGATGCCTTTTCTGCTTCATTTGAGAGGACCATGTGATTTTTCTTCTTTAATTTATTAATGTGGTCTATTATACTAATTGATTTTCTTGTATTGAACCACCCTTGCATTCCTGGGATAAAAAGCACTCGATCGTGGTATATAGTTCTTTAATGTGCTTTTGGATTCGGTTTGTAAGTGTTTTGTTGAGGATTTTTGCATCTATGTTCATTAGAGATATTGGTGTGTAATTTTCGTTTTTCATAGTATCTGTATCTGGTTTTGCTATTAGGGTGATGTTGGCTTCATTAATGAGTTTGGTAGCATTCCTTCATGTTCAGTTTTTTGGAAGAGCAAGATTGGTATTGGATCATCCTTAAATGATTGGTAAAATTCACCTGTGAAGCCATCTGGTCCTGGGCTTTTCATCTTTAGGAGGTTTTTGATGACTGTTTCAATCTCTTCACTTGTGATTGGTTTGTTGAGGTCTTCAATTTCTTCTAGGATCAGTGTTGGTGGTTTGTGTGTTTCTAGGAATTTGTCCATCTCATCTACATTGTCTAGTTTTTGGCATACAGTTGTTCATAGTATCCTCTTATGATCTCTCTTAATTTCTGCAGGGTCAGTGGTAATGGCCTCTTCTCATTTCTGATTTTATTTATTTGCGTCTTCTCTCTTTTTTCTTTGTTAGTCTAGCTAAGGGTTTGTCAATTTTGCCAATCTTCTCAAAGAATCAACATTTGGTTTTGTTGAGTCTCTCTTTTGTTTCTTTGTTCTTGATTTCATTGCTCTGATCTTTAATATTTCTTTCCTTTGACTAGGTTTGGGATTAGTTTGCTCTTCTTTTTCTAGTTCCTCCAGGTGTGCAGTTGGATGTTTAAATTTAGCTCTTTCTTTTAATGTAAGCATTGAGGGCTATAAAAATCCTTCTCACCACTGCCTTTGCAGTGTCCCATAGGTTTTGATATGTTGTGTTCTCATTTTCATTCGTCTCAAGATATTTGCTGAATTATTTTGCAATTTCTTCTTTGACCCACTGATTATTTAAGAGTGTGTTGTTTAATCTTCATATATTTATGATTTTCCATTTTTCCATCCCTTATCAATTTCCGGCTTTATTCTGTTATGATCTGAGAAAGCGTTTTGTGTAATTTCAATCTTTTTAAATTCATTGATGCCTGTCTTGTGACCCAACATATGGTCTATCTTGGAGGAGGATCCATGAACACTTGAAAAGAAAATATATCCTGCTGTTTTGGGTTGCAATGCTCTATAGAAGTCTGTTAGGTCTAGTTCATTTATCATATTATTCAAGCTCTCTGTTTCTTTATTTATCCTCTGTGCAGATGTTCTGTCTAAAACTGAGAGTGGTGTTTTGAAGTCTCCAACTATTATTGTAGAGACATCTATTTTTCCCTTCAGTTTTGTCAGTGAGTGCCTCATAAATCTTGGAAAATATAGTTTAGGTGCACAAATATTTAGTATTGTCATTTCTTCTTGGTGAATTGCCCCTTTTATTAATATATAATGACCGTTTTCATCCTTTATAACAGTTATGCACTTGAAATCTATTGTGTCCGATATTAGTATTGCTACTCCAGCTCTTTTTTGTTTACTATTTGCATGGAATACCTTTTTCTAACTTTTCACTTTTAACCTGGTTATGTCCTATGTCTGAGGTGGCACTTGTAGACAACACATAGATGGCTCATATTTTTTATCCATTCTATCAGTCTATGTCTTTCAATTGGGGAGTTCAATCCATTCAGTGTTATTACCATAAAGGCATTACTTATTTCATCCATTTTATCTTTTGACTCTCTATTGTCATATCATTCTGTTGTCTGTCTTCTTATCCTTTAGTTTACCCTCCCTAATAATCTTTATTTCTAAACTCTTCTCCTTATCTCTCACCCTTGTTTTTTCTTTTCAGGCTGCAGCACCCCCTTTAGTATCTCTTGTAAATCTTGTCTTTTGGAAACATATTCTATGAGTTTTTGTTTGTCTATGAAGACTTTGAGCTCACCCTCATTTTTTTTTTTTTTTTTTTTACCGGGAGGTACCGGGGATCGAACCCCGGTCTCTCCATATGGTAGACGGACGCCGAACCTCTTGAGCCACATCCACCCTCATTTTTGAAGTATGACGTTGCCAGAAGCAGAATTCTTGGCTGGCAGTTTTTCTCTTTCACTACCTTAAATACATCATACCACTTTCTTCTCACCTCCATGGTTTCTGATGAGAGGTTGGCACTTAATCTTTTTTAAAATTTTTTTCTAAAGTTTATTTATTTATTTTTTAAAAGATACTTAGATCATACAAATGTCACATCAAAAATATAGGGGATTCCCATATGCCCTGCTCCCCACACCTCCCACATTTTCCCACATTAACAATAGCCTTCATTAGTGAGGTACATTCATTGCAATTGATGAACACATTTTGAAGCATTGCCATTAAGTGTGGATTAAAATTTACATTGTAGTTTACACTTTCTCCCACCCAATTCTGTAGGTTATGGCAAGATTTCTAATGGCCTGTATCTGTTATTGCAATGTCATTCAGGACAATTCCCAAGTACCAAAAATGCCCCTGTATTACACCTGTTTTTCCCTCTCCCTGCCCTCAGAACCTCCAGTGGCTACTGCCTCCACATCAATGATATAATTTCTTCCATTGCTAGAATCACAATAAGTCTATAGTAGAATACCAGTAAGTCCACTTTAGTCCATAGTTCATTCCCCAATTCTGGGGATTCTGGGATGGTGATGTCCATTCCACCTCTAATTGAGAGGGGGCTGTGATCCCATAAGGCTGATGGATGAGTCTTTCTTGCTTGCATTTATAGACTCTTTTGGATCCTTGGCATTGTAGTTGTCTATTATCGCCTCCATGTTAGTTGTCCTGGGTGAGACCAATGAACTGGAGAGTAGGTGTTGCAACTCTGTTGAGATTCAGGGCCCAGCTGGCACATGGAGAGCCCAAATATTTATGTCTCTTGGACATACATTTATCAACTCTAGTACTAATTATAGGTTCAAATAGAAGGACAGAAGTGCCATGAGTAGGGAAACCACAACTGAGTCCAACTCTGTCACTCTAGGGAGCATAAATCCAAAGTAGGACCTACTGGCAAGGCACCAAACTCCTGAGCTATCTGCCCTGACTATAGTCTGGATGTCTCCAGAGCCTTCAGGAGCCCTACTATTTGGGGTGGTATCTACCTTGGCTGTCAAAGAGATCCTGTTGAGATGTGTATAAACATTACCTCTGGAATGACCTCCTGGCTCACTTTGAAGTCTCTTAGCCATATAAACTCATTTGTCTTTACCCTTTCCCCCTTTTGGTCAAGGTCTTTTTCCAGTTGCAATGCTAGTTGGTGTGGTAGTAATCCCTTGGTGCCAGGGAGGCTCATCCCCAGGAGTCATGTCCCACACTGGGGGAAAGGTAATATATTTTTATGCTGAGTTTGGCTTAGAGAGACACCACATTTGAGCAACAAGGAGCTCCCAAGAGGCAACTCTTAGGTACCCTATAATAATAGGCTAAGTTTCCATTTCAAGAATAAACATTCATACTCGGCACTTAATCTTATTAAGTTTCCCTTGTATGTGATGCTTTGCTTTTATCTTGCTGCTTTCAGAATACAATCTTTATTTCTGATATTTTTCATTCTGAATAGTAGGTGTCTCGGGGTCGATCTATTCAGATTTATTCTGTTTGGGGTGTGTTGTCCATCATGGATATTGATATTTATGTCCTTCATAAGGGTTGGGAAGTTTTGGTTATTATTTCCTCAAATATTCTTTTTGCCCCTTTTCCATTCTCTTCTCCTCCTGGGACACCAATAATGCGACTGTTTGTGCATTTCTCATTGTCATTTAATTCCCTGAGACTCTGTTCTATTTTTTTCCATTCTCTTCTCTTTCTGTTCTTCTGTCTTTTCTAGTTCAGATATTCTGCCTTCAAAATCACTAATTCTGTCTTCAAGCAATTAAAATCTGCTCTTATGTACCTCTAGTATATTTTTAATTTCATCTATCATGTCTTTCATTTCCATAAGGTTTGTTACTTTTCTTTACAGTCTTTCAAATTGTTCTTTATGCTCTCCTAGTGTCTTTTTTTTTTTTTTTTAAGATTTATTTATTTATTTATTCATTTATCCCCCCCTTGCTGCTTGTTCTCGCTGGGTCAGCTAACCACGCCGTGCAGGTGGGCTTGCCTTCACCAGGAGGCCCTGGGAACCGAACCCGGGGCCTCCCATATGGTAAACGGGAGCCCTACTGATTGAACCACAGCCACTTCCCCCTAGTGTCTTCTTAATATCCATAATTTCTTTAGTCAGATTTTATTTCAATTCTTTGAAGTGGTTTAGGAGAGTTGTGTGATTATCACTGATTAATTGTCTTAAATCCTGTATCTCTTCAGATATTTGGTTTGCTCTTTTTGGCTGGGCCACCTTTTCCTGTTTCTTAGTATGGCTTGTAGTTTTTTTGCTGATGTCTAGGCAGTTGAATATGTGGGTGAATTTACTCTGATGGCCAGTTTCTCTCTCTTGCCTATTGGTTTGTTTTTTTCTATAACTCTTCTTTGATATTTGGTTCAACTTATTCTCAGTCCTTAAATTTGCCCAGCTTAAGTTTTCAAAATTGGGCCAGAAACTCACTAGTGGGATGCAGATTTTCTCCCAGGGGTTGGATACAGAGAGTTTTTGTCCATGGTGGTATTTCAGTCTTGGCTTTCCTGTGTTCCTGTGTTGAATCTCCAGATCGGAGATTCAAAGCAGTCTCTGCTGGCTGAATGCACTGAAGAATAGCATCCTGACCTTCCCTACCTTTTCCCTTGAAACAGCTGACAGGGAGGAAGATGTCTGTTCCCCTTTTGGCTGCAGTGAGCCAGGTATTTTATCCCAGCTTAATATCTTGGGGATGGTGGATGGGAGCCCTTCCCAGCTGCCAGAGGGGCTTGGCAACTCATGTTTGTAGTTTCAGCTTCTTTGTCTCTCTGTCCCTCACGCTTCTTGTGTAGCATTGTCTTGGTCTGCTGACCCCCAAAGATGGTCCCTTGGACAGTTTTTGGCTATTTCTCCATTGTTTTTGTGAGCGCATTCAGCTCTGCCTGTTAGTCTGTCACCATCTTCTAAGATTATTTCTTTAATGTCTTTATTTGGTACGTCCAAAATCCGTTTTTTTTTTTTTTTAAGATTTTAAAAAATTAATTTATTTTTTATTTTTAGAGAAGCTTTAGATTACATAAATATTACATTAAAAATATAGAAAATTTCCATATGCACCACTCCCTCCCTCTCCCACACTTTCCCTCTTTAGCAACATCCTTTATTAGTGTTGTATATTTGTTACAATTGATGAACACATATTGAAGCATTGCTACTAACTGTGGACTGTAGTTTACATTATAGGTTACACTCTGTCCTGCAGTTTTGTAGGTTATCACAAAAACATATAATGACCTGTATCTGTCATTGCAATGTTAAGCGAAGCAACTTCAATGTCCTGAAAATGCCCCCATATTACACCTATTCTTCCCTCTCCTTCCCCTCAGAACTTCTGATGGCCACTGTATTTATATCAGTGAAAAAAGTTCTTTAATTGCCAGAATAACAATATGTCTATAATAGTATAATAATGTCTACTTTAGTCCATCATCCATTCCTCATTCTCAAGGATTTGGGGATGGTGAAACCCACTCTGCTTCTAATTGAGAGGGGACTTAGATCTCATGGGGCAGATGGATGGAACGATCTTGCTTGCAGTTGCTTGGGATGGGCATTGTATATCATCATCTCCCTTAGTTGTTCTGGGTGAGTTCTTTGACTGGAGAGTAGGTGTTAGAACTGCTGAGATTCAGGGCTCAACTGGCACAGAGACAGACCAAAGATTTAAGTCTCTGGGACATATATTTATCAAGTCTATTCCTAATTATAGGTTCAAATAAAAGGGGCAAAAGAGCCATGTGTAGGGAAACTATAAATGAGTATAACTCTGTTACACTGGGGAGCATAAATTCTAAAGTAAGGCCCACAGATAGGGTGCTGAATTCCTGAGCTGTCTGCCCTGCTTATAGTATCTGGATGTCTCAGGAGCCCCACTATTTGAGGCACTGATTACTGTGGCAGTCAATGAGATCCTGCTGAGATGTGCATAAGCGTCACTTCTGGAATGACCTCCCGACTCACTTTGAAATCTCTTCGCCATAAAAACCCATTTGTATTTACCATTTCGCCCTTTTGGTCAAGATCTTTTTCAGATGCATTGCCAGTTGGCACTTGGTAATAATCCCTTGGTGCCAGGGAAGCTTATCCCCAGGAGTCATGTCCCATGCCGGGTGGGGGGAAGGTAGTGCATTTATATGCTGAGTTTAGATGAGAGAGAGGCCACATTTGAGCAACAAGGAGGCTTTCAGGAAGTAACTCTTAGGCAGTATGTAATACTAGGCTAAGTTTCAATTTGAGAAGAAAAGGTTCATAAGTACAATCATCATTATCAAGGGCCTGGCATAATATTCTGTCTTCCTTCACTAGCACTGCCCTTGTATTCAGGGGATTCTTGTTGTTCTATTAGAGAATGTAGCAGAACTCCCCAGGATGCAAATTCAGTATTCTTTCAGGTATTATGTGGATCTCCATCCCCTGAGACAATGCCCCATGAACATTTGAACACATTCATGTGCCTTAGAGGCATGTCCCAGGTGAATCCTTCCCTATGCATACCCCCATCACTGACACCCCGTACCAGTAATCCTCCCTTGCCATTGTTCTGACCCTTCTGTGATCCAAAACCTCTTAAAAAATGAAGCCAATAAAATAACCAAGTAAGATTAATTAGGAAATGAATAATAAGACAAATATTTTTAAAAATAACAAATAAAATATAAAAATTTAAAAATTTTGAAATAAAAAATTTTTTTGGACATTGTGTCTTTTATCACTGTAAGTGCTATTGTCTTGTATATATAGTTACTTTTTTCCGTATGTTTCCCCAGTGTCTTATTTTTTTTTTTTTTTCATTTTATCTTCAAAGAAACTTTAGGTTACAGAATAGTCACATAGAGAATATAGGGTTTCCCATATACCCAATGCCTTTCCCTTTTTCCCCTCTTTCCTATTAGTAACATTTTACGTGAAGATGGTACATTTGTTACAGTTGATGTAGAAATATGGAAGTAATGCTACTAACCATGGTCAATGGTTTTTTGCATTATGGTTTACATTTTGAATTGTATACTTTTATAGGTTTTGACAATTTAAAATGGCCTGTATCCATTATTGCAAGATAATTCTGAAGAATTCTAATGCCCTGAAAATACCCTATGTTCCATCTATTCTTTTCTTCCTTCCCCTTTCCCTCTGAACCTATGGCAATCACTAAGTTTCTGTTTTTGGACAAGATTCATATTTACTTGCAATAATACTGAGGGCTTGACATATTGGTCTGTTTTCTTTTATTAGGCACTGCCTATATTCTCGAGGGATTCTTCTCCCTCTATTTGAGAACAGCGCAGGACTCCTCAGAATGGAAGTTTAATATTTTCTTGTTTATTGTATGGCTCTCCACCTACTGATAAAACACACTATGACAAGATGAACACATTCTATATAGAAGCTTGCCCCTAGTGCTCCGTCTCATGTATACCCTCCCACATCTGACATCCTCCACCAGTAACCCTCCCCTGCCATATTTGCCAAAAGAACCTTCCAAATATTATAGTTTTAACCACAGACCTTCAAATTCCCAGGGTTCACCTGCTTCTTCTCCCCATTTCCATGAATAGTTCAACCCAGTCTCCCCACCCTACTCCCCCTCACAGGCCAGCACAGCTGAACGCAATCTCATCACTGCACCACTGTCACACCCATTTAATGCACAACTACACCCTTCCACCTTATCATAGATTTTGCCCATATGGGCATTAGTTCACCACCCTCTACTCCCTTTCTGTCTCCTGTAAACCTATCTTCCAGACTCTAGGTCTGTGAATCTGCTCAATATGCTTAATTCATTATCAGTGAGGTTATGTAATATTTGTCCTTCAATGCCTGGCTTATGTCAGTCAACATAAGGTCTTCAAGATTCATCCATGTTATCCCATGTGTTAATACTGCTTTCCTTCTTACAGCTGAGTAATATTCCATTGTATGTATATACCACAGTTTGCTTATCCATTTATCTGTTGATGGACATTTGGGTTACTTCCAACTTTTGACAACAGTGAATAATGCCATTATGAACATTGGTATGTATGTATCTATTCATGTCCTTGCTCTCAGCTTTTCGGAGTATATACCCAGCAGTGGGATTGCTGGAGCATATGGTAGTTTTATAGTTAGCTTTCTGAGGAACTGCCAAACTGTCCTCCACAATGGCTGCACCATCCTACATACCCACCAGCAGTGGATAAGTGTTCCCTTTCCTCCACATCCTCTCCAACACTTGTAGCCTTCTGTTTATTTAATAGCTGCCAGTTGGACATGTGTAAAATGATATGTCATTGTAGTTTCACTTTCAGGTGGCTCCCTCATCTGTCTCCTTTTTGTGTGCTTGCTGTGTCTGCTCATTGTCTTTGCTTGTTGTGTCCACTCATTGTCTCTGCTCATTGTGTCCGTTTGTTATCTGCTTGTCTTCTTTACAAAGGAATCGAACCTGGGACCTCCCATGTGGAAGGCTGGTACCCAACCGCTTGAGCCACATCCACTCTCTGCTCATTGTGTCTGCCCATTGTTTCTGCTTGTTGCGTCAGCTCGTTGCATCAGTTTGTAGCATCAGCTTATTGTGTCTGCTTATCTTCTTTAGTAGGCACCGGGAACCAAACCCGGTACCTCCCCTGTGGGAGGTGGGCACCCAACTGCTTGAGCCACATTTACTCCCCTCATTGTAGTTTTGATTTGCATTTCCCTAATAGCTAGTGATGCTGAACATCTTTTCATGTGCTTTTTAGCCATTTGTATTTCTTCTTTGGAGGAGTGTCTATTCAAATCACTTACCCATTCTTTAAATGGGTTGTTTGTCTTTTAATTTTTGAGATATAAGATTTCTTTATATATGATGAATATTAGGTCCCTATTGGATAGATGGTTACCAAATATTTTCTCCCATTGAGTAGGCTGCTTTTTCACTTTCTTGACAAACTCCTTTAAATTGGAAAAGTTTTTAATTTTCAAGAGGTCCCATTTGTCTGTTTTTTTCGTTGCTCATGCTTTGGGTATGAAGTTCATGAAATCATTTCCTACTACAAGATCTTGTAGATCTTCCCTGCATTATCTTCCAGGATCTTTATGGTCTTGACTTTTATATTTATATCTTTGATCCATCTTGAGTTAATTTTTGTATAGGGCTTGAGATGTTGATCCTCTCTCATTCTTTTGGTTATGGATATCCAGTTCTCCAAGCACCATTTGTTGAAGAGGTCATTCTCTCTCAGTTGAGTGGGCTTGGTGGCCTTGTTGAATATCAGTTAACTGTATATGTGAGGATCTGTATCAGAACTCTCAGTACTGTTCCATTGGTCAGTATGTCTATGCTTGTGCCAATACCATGTAGTTTTGACCATTGTATCTTTATGTTTTAAAGTTAGTTGGTGTGATTCCTCCAATTTCATTTTTCTTTTTCAATATGTCTTTGGCTTTTGGGGCCCCTTGCCCTTCCAAATAAATTTCATCATTAGCATTTCCCATTCAGTAAAAAATGCTGTTGTAATTTTTATTGTGATTGCGTTAAATCTGTAAATTAGTTTGTGTATTTTAGACATCTTAATGATGTTTAGTCTTTCTATCCATGAACGGGGAATGTTTTTCCATTTACTTAGGTCTTCTTTGATTTCTGTGGTTTTCTTGACTTCCTCCTCAGATTGCTCTTTATTGGTGTATAGAAATGCTACTGATTTTTGTGTGTTGATCTTATATCCTGCCACTTTACTGAACTCATTTATCAGCTCTAGAAGGTTTGTTGTAGATTTCTCAGGGCTTTCTATGTATAGGATCATGTCATCTGCAAATATAGACATTTTACTTCTTCCTTTCCAATTTGGATGCCTTTTATATCTTTTTCTTGCCTAAGTGCTCTAGCAAGTACTTCTGACCCAGTGTTAAATAAGAATGGTGACAGTGGGCATCCTTGTCTTGTTCCAGATGCTAGAGGAAAAGCTTTAAGCATTTCACCATTGAATATGATGTTAGCTGTGGTTTTTTCATATATACCTTTTATCATGTTGAGGAAGTTTCCTTCCATTCCTATCTTTTGAAGTAATTTTATCAGGAAAGGGTGCTGATTTTGTCGAATGATTTTTCTGCATCAGTAAGAGATGATCATATGATTTTTTTTTCTTTTGATCTGTTAATATGGTGTATTACATTTATTGATTTTCTTATGCTGAACCATCCTTGCATACCAGGGATGAAACCCACTTGGTCATGATGCATAATTCATTTGATGTATTATTGAATATGATTAGCAAGTATTTAGTTGAGGATTTTAGCATCTAGGTTCATTAGAGAGATTGGTCTATAGTTTTCCTTTCTTGTGGCGTCTTTTTGTGGCTTTGGTATTAGGATGATGTTGGCATCATAAAATGAGTTAGGCAATGTTCCCTACACTTCTGTTTTTTTGAAGAGTTTAAGCAGGATTGGTGTTAGTTATTTCCAGAATGATTGGTAGAATTCACCTGTGAAGCCATCTGTCTGTTCCTGGGCTCTTCTTAGTTGGGAGGGTTTGATGACTAATTCAATTTCATTACTTGTGATTGGTCTCTTGAATTCATCAATTTCTTCTTCCATCAATGTGGGCTGTTTGTGTGTTTCTAGAAATTTGTCCATTTCATCGAAGTTATCCATCTTGTTGGCATACAATTTTTCAAAGTATCCTCTTATGATATACTTTATTTCTGTGGGGTCAGTGGTGATATCCCCTTCCTCATTTCTTATTTTAGGTATTTGCATCTTCTTTCTTCTTTTCTTTATTAGTCTAGCTAAGAGTTTGTCAATTTTATTAATCTTCTCAAAGAACCAGCTTTTGGTTTTGTTAAAATTTTCTAGTGCCTTCTTATTTCCAATTCCATATAACTCTGCTCTAATCTTTATTTCCTTTTTTCTGCTTGCTTTAGGATTAGTTTGTCTTTCTAATTTCTCCAGGTGTGCAGTCTTTCATTTTAGCTCTTTCTTCTTTTTTTTCCTTTTTATCTTCTTTTTAAATATAGGCATTTATAAATTTATAAATTGTATAAATTTCCCTCTCAGCCCTGCTTTTGCTATGTTCCATAAATTTTGATACATTGTGCTGCCATTTTTATTCATTTCAAGGTAGTTACTGATTTCTTTTGCAATTTCCTCCTTGACCCATTTATTGTCTAAGAGTGTGTTGTTTAACTTCGAAATCATTGTGCCTAATCGGTTCTCTGCCCTTTACTGATTTCCAGCTTCATTCAATGGTGGTCAGAGAAATTACTTAATTTATTTTCAATATTTCTGAAGTTGTTGAGAGTTATTCTATGGCCTAGCATGTGGTCTATCCTAGCGTTATTACTGAACTCCTTGAATACAAGTAGGTACCAAAAACCAAGAGGCCCCAGGTTCTATTCCCGGGGCCTCTTGGTGAAGGCAAGATGGCCTGCACAGCGCGGTGAGCTGGCGCAGCAAGATGACCCAACATGGGGAGACAAGCAGACACAGAAAAACACAAAGCAAATGGACACAGACAGCACAAGCAGCAACGGGGGCGGGGATAAACAAATAAATAAATACAAATAAATCTTTAAAAAAAAAAAAACACAAGGCAAAAGACAACTCTCACAGTCTTTGCAAATCCTTTCTGCATTGGCTGGTGCTTTCCATCAGAATTTAGATCTTTTATAAAGAAGGTCAGCTTAAGGTGGGTGTGAAATTCAGTGTTCTCTCTCTTTTCTGAGTCTGTTCTTGTTTTGGGCTTGTGCTTGCTCATGGCCTTAGGAATTCCCCCGTTTTACATGAATTTAAATGGCCTCCATATACCCTATGAAATAGAGATTCTCCCCCCTCTTGGATATTCTGCTGTATGAAGTACAGCAGATAATCCTTTGCCCACATTGGCTTAGACTTAATTGTTTCTTACACTGCTTTAGCTGTCTGCAAGTTGCTTCTGCCTGCAGGGCAAATTCTAGAAGGGCTACCTGGAGAAGAGTTTCTTGGTTCTGTCTTTCAGGCAGTCACTAAAGAAATTGGCAGGGGCATACAGGCACCCCAGTATGTGTATAGAAAGACTGGGCCAGAGACTTACAATAGGAGTGCAGGCTGGCTCTACAGCCTGCTAGGAATGGTTGGAGGAGGGGCCAGCCAGGGTGCCAGAAGCTTCTCCTACCATTTTTTAAAGCTGCATTTTCTTGATCAGGCACTTGACCAGTTACCTCAGCCCTTTAACTTTTCCCTGGATTTTTGAGGAAGATGACTCTGCCAATTTTTGCTAGTTGTTCAAAAATTCTTTGGGTAAACAGTACCGTGGTGTGTCTTATACTGCCATCCGGGTTGACCAAAAGCCTATCCTTAGATTTTATTCTTAGATTCTATATTGTCTGTTTCTGTACTTTGTCTAGTAGTGGAGAAAAAAAAAATCATAGATTTACTTATAATAAATTTCTCTAAATACTTATGTGACTATACAAAGAGCTGGGGTTTTTTTTTGTTTTCTTTTGTTTTCTTTTGTTTTTTGGTGGCAAATTTGATTTTGAATTACAGGAAACAGCCATGTGTCTTTAATAAAACAACCATTATATACATTTATATATCATAAAATAACCTGTATAGCTCTTTCCATTTATAAAGTACTCAGACTGAGCCTTACATTTTGTGTGTTTCCTGGTAGTAATTTTCTTTATATAATGGGTAGTCACATAGAAGCTAGATGCCTAGTTCTTTATATATATATATATAAATCATATACTGTACATTCTGTTTATACCAATACTTTCCATTGTAAGGACTAAGAATCTCATTGCCTGGCTTTCCATGAATAGATTGTAGGAATTGTAACAAGGTGGTATTATTTTTATTTACATTTAAATAAAATTTACATTTAAATGTCACATGTTTCTATTAGTTCTTTAGTAATTTTTCAGAAGCCCTATTCCTTTTGGCAACATGAAACAGATTAAGAGATTTGTCTGGGAAATTGTAAACTTGTAAATTGTGAAGCACCTTAGCAGTTTGGAAGATTGACATGTGTGAATTAGACTAGTAGAGACTGCTCTTTAAAAATTGGCATATGTGGAATTGGGCATTTGAATGGTAACTGGAAAACTGTCAACTTGGGAAATATTTCTTCAGAGAAAATGCATGAAAGCCCCATTTTGTTTACTGAAATTAATGGAGTAACTCTCCTTGCTTATTATGTGCAGATGCTAAATTCTCTAAGAATTTTTGGTGTCCCATATTTTGGGAAAATAGTTTGGTTTACTTCCTTGCTAACTTATCCTTGTCTCTGGTATTGTAGGGCTCACTCAAAAAGTTGGGGCTTGAGTTGTATAATTTAACTGTGATACTTTTTGACAGTAAAATGCATGGCATTTCAATTATTTTACATTAAAACTATGTCACATATTAAAATTTCCTTGCTAATTGTCTACCAATTGATTAAATCATATTGTTTGGATAATTAACACATTAGGATGCATAGTTTTATGGGTTATTCGGGTTTCCCTAACAAAAAGGACACTTATTTTAAGAAGTGAAATTCAAATTCAAATCTTTGCCTCTTCAATTACCTTAATCATAGGGGAAGTCTGGGTTTTGGTTTTTGCCAGATAGGTAGGTTGTAATTTTAAGCAGTTTGGTTTGTTAAGCATGATTAAGACACCATTCTCTTTGAGGTTTACCCTTTCGCTTTTAAGGTACAACTGTTTATCATCTTGGGTCAAAGGTTATAAAAAGTAATCATCAATTAAAGCTTTATTGGTTGTAATTGGTAATGCTATGAAAGGAGCCAGCCAAACTGAATCTCATAATAAAAGACTCTTTGTTAAAATATTTAATAAATTAACACTATGTCTGGGAAGGGGGAAGCTAATTACAAAGGCCAAGATTGTTAATCATCCTGTTTACTTTCTTCAAAAGCACAGACTCAACTTCTCCATAGTAGGTTGACATTGGATTTCTTTCTTTTTCTTTTTTTAAACCTTCTAGACCCTGTCCATCCCTGAGGGGAATGCTTTTCTATGGCTCAGGCTTAGGACATGGCAGAAAGAGGAAATGCTAAGACAAACATAGGTTATAAGAGCCATCTTAAAAATAAACAGGTCTCTATTAATTTATCAGACTGCCTCTGCTCTCTTCAAAAAGGATCAGAAGTTTATATAGATTTGTTTTGTAGGCTAATTGAGTTGATATCAAGAATTGGGACATTTGGCAAGTTATTTTTATATAATAAATTACCTACCAAAGTAGTTATTCTTTCCCCATAGTTTTTTTCTGAGGTGTTATGTCAATGTTGTGACTTGAATTTTAGACATTTTTTAAAGCCTTAATATAGGTAAATGGAGCTGTTGCACATACCTCTGTGACTCTTGAATGACCTTGCCATAGGAACTCTCTGAATTGACTTTTACATCTGGGACCCGAATGTTTCTAGATTTAAGCAGTAGGGGGCATCTTGGGCTTGTTGCTTACACATGTGTCTGTAGTCAGATCTTTAGGGCAGTTCTAACGAAAAAAAATCCTGCTGTGCAAATTAGCCATATGGTGAAGTGTAATATCCCGCTGAACATCATTATTGGGCCCTATGAAAAGTGCTCCCTTTTTCACATGGAAGCAAATTAAAATGGCCCTTTCAGTTTTTGTTTTGTTTTGTTTTTTTTTAATTTTAATTCTAAATAAACGTGTCTTCACTTGGATACAGAGATAGTTAAAAGGGAATTCCAGCTGCAGCCATGGTGGTGAAATTACAGGCTGTGCCCAAGACCAAATGGAAATACTGCTTCCTGTAGGCACAGGCGGAAGTACAATGCTGTGTGCTTCCTATCTTCCATTCCCCTCCCCCTGTTGTTCATTCCCCTCCCCCTGTTGTTCGTGTCCTTATCCTTAGATGCTTCATAATCCATGGGTTAATTTTCTGTTATTGTGATGGATGGGAAGGGCTCAGTCTGTTCTCCCATAGATCCTATACTGATCTCTGCCAGGAAGGACCTAGTAGAGGAAGAGATGTTTAGCCAAATAACGGCCCAGTAAATATTTAATGGAAGGACAGAAGATGTAAAACCAAAGGCCAAAAGCCTCACACATTTGCCTACAGAGTGACAATAATGTATGTTCCCTATATTTATGTCCAAACAAGAGTTTGGACACATGGAAAAGAACTCAGTGTTGTTGCTTGTGTTTTTATTTTTATTTTTATACACTTATTTGAAGCCTATGTTGGTTCCAGTATTTGTATCATGACTGTTTATAGCAGGGGTCCATGGAAAGATTTCAGGGGACCATAAGCTTGAATTGGGAAAAATGAACTTATCATCTTTATTTTCTCTGACCTCTAACTGAAATCTAACATTTCCTTCATTTATGAATGTATGCAATATACAGTAGTATTCATTTCATATCACATTACAGTTGTTGCACATCTTGAAAAATCGCTTACATTCATCCACACTTTGAAATTACAGTAGTTGTTAGACCCGATGCTAGTTGAGTGTCATAAAACTATCTGCTGCTACATTCTGAGAAGGGATCTGTGGTTTTCACCTGAAGGGCAAAGGGGTTTGTGGAACAAAAAAGGTTAAGAACCCCTGGTTTATAGCATGTGCTTGAAGAAAGGGAATTATAACAGTGCTATGCTGTAAAAGTGAATTATACTAAATCATGATATTGGAGAAAAGATTTTTTTGCATGAAAAGTTCAATGAAAAAAAGGAGGTATAAGATGATCCTATTTATGTATGTGTATATGTGTGTGTATGTGAATTATGTCTAATTAACATAGGAAGAAGTCTGTAAGGGAGTATTCCAAAGAGTAAACAGTAGTAATTTCTGGTGACGAGGTTAAGAATGGCTTTTATTTTCTCTTTGCCTAATCTGTATTGTATGATTTTTCTACAAGTCATATATCTTACTTTTGTGATTAACAATTAATTTAAAAAGTGATGGATAATAAAGAAAACTAAGACAAAAGCAAAAGGTTAATAAACAAAATATTTCAGCATAGACTGAGGTTAAACAGGTTATTTCCTGGCAAAATCTAGTGCTGGATTTAATGTTTAAATTTAAGGAATTGGCAATGGCTTTTGTAACATTTGACTATTAGCCTCTTTTCCCAAGTTTATCGAGGGTTTGATATAATACTAGATATATACTCTAGATTGAATTTAGTGAATAAAGTACCCAGTGGCTGGTATTGCTGCTTGTGAATTAGAAATTGAAGAGGTGATTAACAGAGCCTGGAGAATATTTCTTACTCTTATTTAAGCATTAGAGTAAAAGTAGAATGTGTGCTGTGCTAATGTAGTTCTTTGGATATAGTTGTTGTATACATGAATGATAAATTTGTTGTGGAGAATTCTTTATAGTAGTATATAGACTTCAGTATTAAGTTAAATTTCATATCAAATGTACAAGTTTGATAGAAAATATTAAACTAAGCCTTGCTTGGTTTTGAACCTTTCTTAACTTTACTAAAATATTTTAGGTGCATTAAAAGCTGAAAAATACTAAAACACTATTGATAACTAAGGCTGATAACATTTTTATCCCTGAATTTCATTAGCATTTTCACTAACTCTAGGGATGATTAAATGGATTGAGAAATCCAGTTGGTGAGTAATGTGTATTTTGCTGCCACAAATAGTGCAAACCTTAAAAGTTGGAAGATACTTTGTTTCCTTCCCACCTTCTGCATTCTGGCTTGAAAATACAATCTTGAACAAATGAATGCTTTAAATGGCTACCCCTATGTACTGCTTGTGTCCCTCTTTTTAAGGTTGTCAGAGTGGGGGACAGGAGACTGCAGGTGGCAGCACAGTTCTTTCTGCACTGGTGAACACTAAAAATTGAAAAAATAGTGCTGTACTAGAGGCAAGAATGACCCTATATATTATTGTGGTTTTCACTGACTTAAACAATAAGACTGGCAGACTTCATTTACTTAGAGAAATTCAGAGAGTTAAAACACTGGAAACTGTGTGGTAGGAGAATATTCAGTGATATTTTATATGAATATAGTAGGCCAGTTGCTTGGTAGACACTGAAATCAGTTTGCAGATTGCCTTTCATACAGCTTTGCAACTGGGCACATTGATCTCCTATGAATTGCTTCTCCCATAAAGCTATTAGATCTACAGACAGATGAATGGTGAGTGAGCCAAAGGCAAGTTACAAATTATGTCTGGGAGAATGTACTGGTCCAGAAACAGCTCCTCTTGATCAAAGAGGAAAAATAAAATAATGTAAAACAATTAGTAGTTCTCAGAGAAAATGTTCTGAGTAGCAAGGGACAGAACCCATCATCCTGATTCTAAAAATGATTTTCTGTAGGAACCAAAAGGAAATATTAGAAAATGGTTTAATATAAAGCAGTCATAACCTTGATATCAAAGAGCAATCTCTGAGAGGATTGTGAGAAGATGGCAGAGTATGGAGCTCCAGGATTAAGTCCTTTCACCAGAACAACTATGAAACAGGCAGGAACTGTCTGAAACAACTACTTTGTAACTCTGGAGGGCAGGAGAACAATGTACAGCATCCAGGGAAGAATGGAAAGAAGAGGCTGGTAAACTACAGTAAAGCTCAGTAAATTGTTGTTTTCTCTGGGCAGTGGTTGCTGGCTTCCATCCCCGACTCTTGTGGCAGGCTGCTGTGGGGTCCAGCCCCTGGCTAGCTCATTGGTGACAGAAAGGGGCATAAAAATCCTCTTCCCCAAGACCAGTGGTGGGCACAGGCAACCACTGATCATGGCTTTTGATTAGTGACTTCGGCTCCAAGGATGGCCATTGTTCCAAACCATCCCAGAAAAAGGTGGTGGTGGAGGAGACTTAAAGATGGTATGCTTCCTCAGTTCTGTGGGGAACAGTTAGCTGAAGGGCTGCGTTTTCTGGGCAGGTCAAGAAAGTTTAGCTCTGGAGAACCATAGAAGAAATCCTTGGTACCTTTTTGATCCCTTTCCCAGGACACTTTAGAGCCAGTCTGTTCCCCCTTTGTGGGTCCCTGGCCCTGTTTCAGCTGGAAAATACTGACTTGGGAAACTCCTCTCCAGTGTGCCCCTCTCCCAGAATTTATCCTTCAGGTGAAAGCAGCTTGAGACAATGAATGGAGTATAAGAAACTATGGAAATGGGCAGTCTGGGGCAAAGGCTTGTCTGCTTTAAACATCTGGAACAGGGAGGTCTGTCTTCTGGGAAATAGATGGGGCATTCAAACTCCTGTAAACAGGATAACTCCAAAACAACAAACAAAAGCCCAGGACAAGACATAGGAAAGACAGGGAGGACCCTACACACTGCATTCAGCAAACTTTCCTGATAGGAGGGCTAAAGCTCAAGAAAATCTGTCTTTATCACCAGCTGGTTACAAAATCAAGAATCAGACGTCTCAGAATAAATCCCAGAGTTAGTGTGCAACAAAAGAATACAAGACAAAGAAACAGCAAATGATGGCCTTTCTAAAGGAATAGGATAAAAATCCAGAAAACACCGACGAAGACCAGAATGTGAGCATACCAAACAAAGACTTAAAAAAAAAAAAAAAAAGATCTTAAAAATGCTCATGGATAAGTAAAATACAGAGAAAGAACTAAAAGCCATCTGGAAAACAACCAATGAGCAATATGAGAATCTTAGTAAAGAGATAGGAATTTTAAAAAAGGAACCAAACAGAACTATTGGAGTTGAAGACCACAATAACGGAAATGAAAAATTCCTGGGAGGGTTTCAAGAGCAATTTGGAAAAATAAAAATTAATAAAATAAAATATGAATAAAGAATCAGTGAGCTTGAAGACAAGACAACTGAAAAAGTCAGGCTGAGGAGCAGAAAGAAAAAAGAATTATGGAAAGGAAAAACAGCCTAAGACACCTTTGGGACACCATCAAGCGTACCAAGCGTACCAATATGGGAGTCCCAGAAGGAGAAGAAAGAGAGAGGCAGAAGGACTATTCAAAGAAATAATGACAGAGAATTTCCAAAACTTAGCAAAAGATGTGAATATGCACATTCAAGAAGCCCAGAGAACACCAAACGCCATAAACACGAAGAACATTACACCCCATCATATATTGACAATATTGAATGCAAACGACAAGGAGAGAGTTCTGAAAGCTGCAAGAGAAAAGCAATGTGTTATGTACAGGGAAGTCCCAATTAGATTGAGTGCCAGCTTCTCATCAGAAACCATGGAGGCAAGAAGGCTGTGGGTTGAAATACTTAAAGTGCTGAAAGGAAACAGCTGCCAGCCAAGAATTTTATATCTGGCAAGACTCTCTCAAAAATAAGAGAGACAAACTCAGCATGTAGATTCACTACCTTTCCTCTGATATGGGACATCACTCCTGGAGATGAGTCTCCCTGGCACCAAGGGATTATTACTAAGCACCAACTAGCACTGCATTTGGAAAAAGACCTAGACCAAAAGAGGGAAATATTAAATGCAAATGAGTTTTTATGGCTAAAAGATTTCAAAGTGAGTCGGGAGTCCATTCCAGTGGTTACACTTATGCATGTCTCAGGAGAATCTCAGTGACTGCCACAGTGGACAGTGCCTCAAGCAGGGGTGCTCTGAGGACTCCAGAGACATATAGGCACTATAGGCAGGAAAGACAACCCCGGGAAAATGGCACCCTGTTGGTGGGCTTTACCTTGGAATATATGATAACCTATCTCCCAATGTATCAGAGTTTGACTCATTTATAATTTTACTATACATGGTTCTCCTGCCGCATTTATTTGAACTTATAATTAGCACTACCCATTAAATATATGTCTCAGAGACTTAAATCTTCTGCCTCTCATATGTTGGTTGAGCCCCGAATCTCAGCAGGGTTTTAGGACAACTCACAAAAGGATGATGATAGACAACACCCATTCCAAGAAACAGAGAGCTTCTACAACTGCAAGCATGACAGTTCCATCCATCTGCCCCATGGGATCTAAGCCGCCTCTCCAGAGTGGGCATCACCATCTGAAAATCCTCACGATTGAGGAATGAACAAACATAAGGGGAGAATGCGACTATGGACTAAAGTAGACTTATTATTATTCTAGTAATGGAAGAACTTGTAATATTGATGTAAAGACAGTGGTCACCAGAGGTTCTGAGGGGACAGAAAGGGAAGAATAGGTGTACCATGGGGCATTTTTTTGGGACGTTGGAATTGTTTTGCATGATATTGTAAAGACAGATAGGATACAAGCCATTTTACATTTTGTCAAAACCTATAAAATTGTGTGGTGCACAGCGTAAACCATAATGTAAACTATAGATCATGGTTAATAGCATTGATTCAATATGTGTTCATCAGTTGTAACAAATGTACCACACTAATGAAAGATGTTGTTAATGGGGGGAAAGTTTGGGAGGGGTGGGGGGGTGAAGTATATGGGAATTCCCTATATTTTCAGTGTACCATTTATGTAATCTAAAGCTCCTTTAAAAATAAAGGGAAAAAAATCTGCAGTGAAACCATTCTGTCATATCCTTTGAACATAAATTTTTTAAAAATTTTGAGATTAAGACATTCCCAGATAAACAAAAACTGAGGGAGTTCATCACCACTAGACCTGCCCTGTAAGCATGCTAAAGGTGATTCTTCAGACTGATAGGAAAGGACAGTAGGCAGTAGTTCAAAGCAGCATAAAGAAATAAAGACTGGTGGTAAAGGTAACCATTTGGGTAATAATAAATTCCAATATTATTGTATTGTACTGTTTGAAATGTAACTCCACTTATTACCTCCTATAGGTGCTAAAATGCATATGCATAAAAAGTAATATACATGTATGATTTTGGACTTACAATGTACAAAGGTAAAAGTTGTAACCAATTCAAAAAAGGTAGGGGACAAAGAGGAATAGGAAAAGTATATATATATATACTAGTGAAGTCAAGTTGGTATCAAACCAAATATGATGCACTATTGTTCTGTAGACTCACAACCTCGCTGTAAAGAAAGAAGGCGGCATAACCTCAATAAACAGTAACAAAAAGCTTTAAAAAAATAAATGGAGATAAAAAACCAATAGGATGAGATGAAGAGTGCTAATTACAAAGGAGATAACTGCAATAGCAGGAAAATATAAATATAAAAATGGAGCCTTAAAAGAAAATATAGATTAATATTTTATTCATACTTTAAATGATTTATTCAAACAAATATGGATTGAATGCCTATTATGTGCCAGGTAGTATTCTAAGGATAAATGCGACAAAAAAGAAAAACTCTTCGGATCTTGCTCCTGTGAGGAGACAGACAATAAACAATTAATGATATAGTATCAGATAGAGTTATATGCTATGCAACGAAAATAAGAGGGTTATGTATTAGGTAGACTGGGTTGTTCATTTTAAATTGAGTAGTAGAAAAGTCTTCTCAGGTTATAACATAAATATTCAAAAATACTTATACAACAGTAATAAGTTTTAGAATTATTCTTTTACATTCTTTCAGTTATCAATTATTATTTTTACGTTCTTTCAGATTTTCTTTATAATGGATTATATCATCTTCAGACACCACTGATATGGAGTGTTAATCTTGTAGCCTGCAACTTTGCTGAATGCTTTTATTAGTTTTCTTATGGATTCTTTCGGATTTTCTTTTAATGGATTATGTCATATGCAAATAGAAATTGTTTATCTTCTTCTTTTCCAATTTGGATACCATTTATTTATTTATATTTTATTTTATTAATTTTTATTTTTTCCCTAATTGCTCTTATTAGCACTTCCAGTACCATTTTAAACAACACTGGTGAAAACAAGCATCCTTGACTTGTTCCTATCATTAGGCTTTCAGTCTTTCACCATTGAATATAATGTGAGCTGTGGTTTTTTTTATATATGCCCTCTCTCATGTTGAGGAAGTTACCTTCTATTCCTTTTTTTTTTTTTTTTTTTTTCCTATTTTTACTATGAAAGGTCCTGCATTGTGTCAAATCTCTTTTCTGTGTCAATTGAGAAGATCATGTGACTCCCCCCCCCCCATCACTCTATTGATGCGCTTTGTATTATATTGATTTTGTGAATTTAATGATCCTTGCATTTCTGGGATAAATCCCACTTGGGCATGATGTATAATACTTTTAATATGCAGCTACATTTGGTTAGCTAGTATCTTGTTGATGAATTTTGTGTCTGTATTCATAAGGGAAACCGGTGTTTAGTTTTCTTGTGATGTCTTTATATGGCTGTGGTGATTAATTTTAGGTGTCAACTTGGCCAGCTTACAGTATGCAGTTGTTTGGTCAAGCAAGCATTTGACCTGATTGCTGCTGTGTGAAGGTATTTTGTAGATGGATTTACATCATTTGTCAATTGATTGCATCTATGGCTGATTGCATCTACAATTAAAGATTAGCCTCAGCAATGAGTGGAGTCAAAACTCATTCAATCAGTTGGAGGACTAGTAGTGAGAATTAAGGATTTCAGAAGTCAGAAAAGAAGAACTTCTGCCTTTTTTTTTCAGCTGGCTGGCTTTTCCTGGTGAATACAATTTTACCTTCATCAGAATCTCCAGTTTGTGGCCCGCCCTACAGAATTCTTATTTACCCATCCCCAGGGTTTCATGAGCCAATTCCTATAATAAATCCCATAATTGATGTTCTTTTGGTTCTGTTTTCTCTAGAGAACCCTGCCTAATACATTGGCTTTGATATGAGAGTAATGCTACCCTCAAAGAATGAATTAGGAAGACTTTTGTCCACTTCAGTTTTTGGGAATAATTTGAGAAGAATTGTTCTTGTTCATTCTTTTGAATGTTTGATGGAATTCAACAGTGAAGTCATTTGGTCCTAACTTTTCTTTGTTGGGAAGTTTTTTATTCAACTGATTCAATCTCTAAACCTGTTATTGGTGTATTGAAATCTATTTCTTCTAGAATCAGTTTAGTAATTTGTGAATTTTCCAGTTTTCCTTCTGTTTTGATTTCTAGCTTCATTACATTGTGTTTGCAGAAGATGCTTTACATGATTTAAATAATTTTAGATTTACTGAGACTTGTTTTGCAGCCTAACATATGTTCTATCCTGGATAATGAACTATATGTACTTGAGAAGAATATGTATTTTGCTGTTGTTGGGTGGAATGTTCTATATATGTCTGTTAGGACTAGCTAGTTTATGGTATTGTTCAAGTCCTCTGTTTCTTTATTGATCTTCTGTCTAGATGTTCTATCCATTCTTGAAACTGGGGTACTGAAGTTTCCAACTTTTATTGTAGAACTGTCTATTTCTCCCTTCAATTTTGTCAGTATTTGCTTTCTGTATTTTAGGGCTTTGTTAGTATTTGCATAGATGTTTATATAATTGTTATATGTTCTTGTTGAATTGACCCTATTATTGATATATAGTGGACTTTTTTGTCTCTTGTAATGGAGTTTGTCTATTTTGTCCAATATTAGTATAGCCACCCCAGTACGCTATAGGTTGCTACTTATATGGTTTATATTTTTACATCCTTTTATCTTTCAACCTATTTGTGTCTTTGGGCTTAAGGTGAGTCTCTTGTACACAACATATTGTTGGATTATGTTTTTTTATCCATTCTGCCAAACTGTATCATTTTTTTGGGAGCTTAATCTATTTACATTCAAAGTAATTACTGATAAGGCAGGACTTAATTCAGCCATTTTGTCATTTTTTTTTTTCTGTAGATGTATACCTTTTTTTGTCCCTTATTTCCTCCATTGCTGCCGTTTGTGTATGGTTGATCTTTTGTAGTGAAACACTTTGGTCTTCATCTCATTTCCTTTTCTGTATATTTTTTTAGATTTTTTTCTATCTGGTTATCAATAGGGCTTATATTTAACATCTTAATCTGTAACAATTTAGTTTGAGTTGATTCCAACTTAACTTTAATAGTATACACAGTCTCTGCCCTTATACCCCTCCCCCTTTTAACGTTTTTTTTTTTTGGGGGGGGGTTCACATTGTATCTTTATACATTTTGTGTGTCTAATAACACAGAAACGTGATTACTTTTTATGCATTTGTATTTTAGATCATGTAAGAAATAAAAAGTAGCATTACTAAAAATAGAATAATAGTGGGTTTTATTTTTACCCATGTTGTTACCTTTATCATGAATCTTTATTTCTTCAAATGGCTTAAATTTACTACCTAGTGTCCTTTCTTTTCGTCTTGAAGGGTTTTATTTAGTATTTATTGTAGGACAGGTCTAGTGGTAATTAAATCTCTTAGCTTCTTTAAAAAATCTGAGAATATCTTGATTTCTCCCTCATTTCTGAGATACTTTTTTGCTAAATATGGAGCTCTTGGTTGACAGTTATTTTCTTTCAGTGCTTTAAATATGTCATTCCACTGGTTTCTGCTTATATGGTTTCTGATGAGAAATCAGCATTTCACTATATTGAGCATCCCGTGTATGTGACAAGTCACTACTCTCTTGCTGCTTTTAGGATTTTTTCTTTGTTTTTGGCTTCCAACAGTTTGACTATAATGTATCTGAGTGTGGATTTTTTGGGTTTACTCCAGTTGTTGGCTTTCTTGGATGTGCATATTCATGTCTTTCTACAAATTTGGGAAATATTTAGACATAATTTCTTCAAATAGACTTTCTGCCCCTTTCTCGTCTTCTGGGAATCCAGTGATGCATATGTTGGGCTTCTAATTGTCCCACAAGTCTCTTATGCTATGCTCACTTGTTAAAATTCTTTTCTTTATGCTTTTCAGACTGAAAATTTTCAATTATCATATCTTCATGTTCACTGATTCTTTCTTCTGCCTGTTCAAATCTGCTGTTGAATACTTGTAAGTTATTTTTTATTTATGCTATTCTGCTTTTCATCTCTGGCAATTTTGCTTAGTTCTTTTTTTAAAATTTCAAATTCTATGTGTTTTTTTTTTTTTTCATACATCATTTCCCTCATTTCCTTTAGTTCTCTGTTTTTCTTTAGCTCATTAAAGTTATTTAAGACAAGTAACTTAATGACTTTTATTAGTTGTTCCAATGTTTGGGCTTCCTCTTGTTATTTATTTTCTTCCTTTGAATGGGCCATCTTTTCTTTTTTGTTTGTTTGCCTTGTGATCTTTTGTTGAAGTCTGGGTTTTTGAATGTTTTTAATTATTAACTCTGGAAGTCATATTCTTCCTCTTCCCCAGGGCTTTAGTATAGATCAGCTCTTCTTCAATGTTTAGCCCACTTTGTACTGAACCTATAGATCAGTTCATGGTGAACAGTTAGTTTCTTCTCAGTCTTTCTGAGCATTTATCTTACCCTGTTTATACTCAGTAGATTTCATGATTTCTCCATTATGTATAACTGTTTCCCCTCCAAAAAAGGAGTTTCTCTCTCTAGTTTCTCCTCCCAGGGCCCCAGGCACTGTGTTCTTTGTCTCAATTATACTCCTTTGCCCTAGGTGGCTGTGGTCTGCTCAACTCTGTTCTACCTTGTTGCACTGTTTCTCTGCCCTAGGTAATTTTCAAGCCACTCTACACAATTGTGCACCCTGAGTTAGTTTTCCATAGAGCAGATTGGGGCTGATCTACGGACAACCAATGTGCTAATATTGAGGCACCACGGACCCTCACTTGAATGTGTACAGGTCACCAAGCCACCAAGTATTGTGCAGACTGCTGTACTGAGCCAAAGGAGGGGAAGGAGCTACGACAAATAAATATGTCTTCCCACTTTCCTTCCATTTTCAGGTTTTATTTTCCCTTATTCAGCATTGGCAGTCCTTCTATAGAATTCCAGGAAAGTGATTCTGACAGATTCTGTCCATTTTCCACTGTGTCTAAGGGGGTTTCATTTGCTAGGTGCATCTTGTCTGCCATCTTGCAGACATTAGTACCTGACTTAGTTCTTTCTTGTACTTTCATTCTATAGATATTCCCTAGATTACCAAGTTTTCTCCTAGGGTTGTTTTTTTTTTTAAAGCAGTTTTATTGAGATATATGAACATATGAGACAATCTACCCAAAATGTACAATCAGTGGCCTTTAGTATAATCACAGTGTTGTGTGTTCATCACCACAAAAAAAATTTAGAATAATTTCATTACCCAAAAAGAAAAACTCCATACCCTTAGTGGCCACCTTTCAATCCATCTATCCTTACCCAGTCTCCTAGGGTTTTGGCCACCACCTCTTTACTAATGATTCTGAGACACTGTTTAGCCTAGCCCTTTCTTCTGAACTCCTGATCCATATTTGCCACTCCTGCATGCTTGGTACTTGGCAGCCACACAGACTTTGCAATCTTAACATAATACAAGGCTTGTTATTGAATCTTCCCAAATATATTCTTTCTCTACTTTCTATTTCTTATTAATGACATCACCATCAACCTCATTGCACAGGTTAGAAAGCTCTATCGGCCTTCTTTCTTCCCTATTCTTTATTACCCATATCTAATCAATTATCTTCTTGTACTTCCTTAATATATCTGTTCTGACCTTCATGTGTCTGATTTTCCTTTTTTTAGTTTACTCTTTACATTACAACTTCCAAATGTCTAAAACTCTTCACTTTGGCTTTTTATTATCACTAGAATTGCAGTCTAAATAGCTTAACATAATTTATAAAGTCCTCCAACCGCATCTTTTGTCATCCTCTCCTTTACACCCTGATGTTCCAGCCATTTAGAACTTAATTCAAACCATGGGGTGTGTGATGTCTCTTTTCCTTGAACCTCTTTGTCTGCACTAGAAATATTCTTTCTCTTTATCTGAATTGAGGAAGCCCGAACTCTTAGATAAATTGGACTTTTCTTTTTTTTTTTATTTTATTCTGTTGAAGGAATATTTGAAAGTTAAAACTGTATCTAGTTTAGAGTGAAGTGGAGGTTCATT
This sequence comes from Tolypeutes matacus, assembly GCA_026826555.1. Taxonomy (NCBI): domain Eukaryota; kingdom Metazoa; phylum Chordata; class Mammalia; order Cingulata; family Chlamyphoridae; genus Tolypeutes; species Tolypeutes matacus. The sequence continues at coordinate 15,649,188 of JAKSZT010054030.1, forward strand.
TGGTTTTATATAGAATTTTATCTTATATAGTTTCTATTATTTGCAATTAATAATGAAATCAGTGTATTTTGGTGCAGTTAGAGAGAAGATTTTCCCTAAATTCTCAGGTAAGTGTCTCTTAACTGCAAAGTACATTGAATATGTAATATCATACTAGAATAATAAAGGTCCTTTAGGGCTGTTAACCTTAAAATGAAAAGTGTATACAAAATCTAATTCACATTTAGTAATAATCACTATGATATGAAATAGTGACAAGTGGGGAATAATTTTAACAAACCAACTAATAGTTTCCATTTCTTATTTCTTAAATGAAATCATTTGCTATCTCACTAACTTATGGAGTAAAAAAGCCTTAACTGGCTGTCATTTTGTAGGTAGAAAAACAGAGGTATACCATTATAATAACTTTAGCATTTTAAAACCTTTTTTAGAAAAGCTATACCTGGGGTCAGCAAACCATGGCCTATAGGTTACACAAGCCTGCTGCCTGTTTGTCTTTGGCCTGTGAGCTATAAGTTGGCTTTTTTTTTTTTTTTTCATTTTTAAATTATTGGGAAAAAAATCAAAAGAAAAATAATATTTCATGATAGGTGAAAATTATATGAAATTCTAATTTGTGTCCATAAATAAGGTGTTTTATTAGAAGGAAGCCATACTCATTTGTTTTGTATTTGTATTTGTACTGTCTATGGCTGCTTTTGTACTACAGTAGCAGAGTTGAGTAGTTGCAACAGAGACCTTATGGCTCACAAAGACTAAAATATTTACTATCTTACCCTTTATAGTAAATGTTTGCCAACCCCTGAGCTATATGAATGTGTTTGTATGATTTAGTGCCTTAGGTCAACTTTCTGAATTTAGGGTCAATTTAGGGACTTAATGAGGAAGTCAGATCGACTAAACTTTTTTAAAAACTTGAGAAGGTGAAGGAAACATACCTAGAATATTACATAAAGTTTGTACTTTTTTGGATGGGCAGTACTTTGACTTTCATCATTGATTTCATCATATTTTACTTAATTTTTAAGGAAGCACTTACATAGTGTTTATTATTTATCAGACACTGTTTTAGGAGCTTTATAGCTCTTCCTTATAATAACCTTATGAAGTTAACATCTCTACAAATGAGAAAACTACAGCACAGAGAAGTTAAATAACGTGCCCTCAGTTAAGCATCTAGTAAGGGGCAGAGCTAAGATATGAATGTAGTTCTCTGGTTCCAAAATCAGTACTCTTCATCACTCTCCTATGCTCTCTCTCTTTCTACTCTTGCTTATTCAGAAAAGCTCTTGAATTAAGAGTAGAACTTCATTTTTCATCATGTTTTAAAGCTTTGCACTATTGAGCTGCCTTTGTTCTCTAGAGCACCTTTCAGTTTAAACCCAGAAACCATAAATGAAAATTGGAAAACATGCACCCCAGATTTCCAGGGCTTTATTTCTTCTTTTGTGGTGATAACCCTGTGCTAGATTATATTCTATGAGTATATTAGTCAGGTTTCTCTAGGGAAACAGAACCAACAGGAGACTTTATAAAATTGTCTCACATGACCATGGAGATGCATGAGTCCAAATACTGTAGGACAGGCTGCAAATCAGGAAATCCAATGGAAGTCCTTGATGAGTTCCCCAGGAGAAGATGGCTATCTGATGTTAAGATGGGAATTCTCTCTTACTGCTGAAATCACTTCTCATTTTAATGCCTTCAACTGATTAGATGAGATGTCTCTCAGTGCTGAAGGCAATCTCCTCAGTTGATTGTAGATATAATTAGTCATACATGCAAATAATGTCACTGATGATTTAAGTCCACAAAATGTCCTCACAGTATAATTAGGCCAGTGCTTGCTTGACCAAACAACTGGGCACCATTATCTGGCCAAGTTTACATGAGCTGAACCATCACAATGTGTGAAGACTGACATATTCTCAGTTCTTGCCTCTTTTTGGCTCTTTGCTCATGGTTCATTTGAGGGCAGGTTTTCATTCTGGACATTTTGTTTATGGAATGTTCTGTAAGGATTTTTAGGAACATTTTCTCAATTCTTATTATAATATATGAGAAGGCTGGTTCACCTTCATTCTTATGAATTTGTGATAGTTGATTTAGAAACCAGCTTTGGTGTGCTGATGATTGAGTTCTGGTAGTTTCCATTCACCCCTACAGGGCTTGTAAGAAAGAATCAATAAATGGTAATAGTTGTTATTGTTGGTTTTTTTTTTTTTTTTTTTTTTTTCCAATAATTTTTTATCACTGTTAACCTAACAATTTAAGAAATATATGCTGCCTCAGTACCAGACCTGGAATTTTTCTCTTCAAGTAATAGAGTAATTGGTCCAACGGGTAAACCAATTTCTTTTTGTTTATTTTCCAGGGTGCTCGGGAGACATTTGAGAACTACTACCGAAAACAGAGGCGAAAACAGGCCCGTTTGGTGCTACAGCCTCCATCTAACATGGTAGGATTACCACTTGCACTTTTCTCAAACCCTTTTGCATAAGGACAAATACTAGCATCTTTTGATTATTTTGCATATATCCTGGTTTTTCATTCTCACTATTCACACCAAGTCCACTTTTGGTGGATGTGATCTCCAGTAAGAAAATACCAACTAAAACCTATTGTTTGCTATGTGTCATGCATTGTTCCAAGTACTAAATATATACTGTCTAATGTCATCCTCATTGCAGCCCTATAAGGTAGGTACTATTATTCTATCTAGGGAACTGAGCCTTATGAGATTAAGCAACTGACTTTAACTTTATCTTAATAACAAAACAGAAACAATAACTTTTTCTGCTTTGCTTTGTTGCAGCATGAAACTCTAGATGGCTACAGGAAGTACTTTAATCAAATTGTAGGGTGGGTATATATATATATATATTTTTATTTTTATTTTTATTTTTACTTTTATACATTTTCAATACATAGTTTTGTGAAAATTGGAAATAGAAATCGGGTTTTCCATGGGAAATTATTTTTCTTTTCCTTTTTTTAATCTTTAAGAAGACAAGATTTATTTTTTTTATAATGTTGGTTTCAGCGTTATATTATTAGTGAATACTTTTGCAGATAAAGGGAGAAAAAAATTGCATTGTAGTCTTATAATACTTGATATTCTGTTTCCCCTTTCTGAAATAATTAGCAAAAGTCAGCAAACTTTTTCTTTAAAGAACCAGATGGTAAACGTTTTAGGCTTTAGAGGCCATTACAGTCTCTGTCATAACTATTTACCTCTGTTGTTGGAGTGTGAAAGCAGCCATAGACAATGTATAAATGAATGAGTGTGGCTTTGTTCCAGTAAAACAGTATTTATACGAATAGGCAGTGGACCAGATTTGTCCCATAACTGTAGTTTGCCACCTTAATCTAAACTATATGCTAGTATGGGATTGTAGTTCCCAAATAAGCATCCTAAATAAAGGTAGCTTTTTCTGATGTAAAATAATAACTTAGAGGTTAGAAGAAAGAAAATTCAGGTTCTTCCATCAAGTTTCTTTTTTCCTTACTTCCCAATTTAGATTGTTTCAATTTAGCTGATGGTTTTGATTAACATATATAATAAAAATTCTCTGTTTTAAGAATTTTTTATTTAACATGGACATTTAAGCAAGATAGCTGAAGGTACCTTTTAAATGAATAATAACAACAAGCCACAGTAGAATGTTCAAAACTGAGTTTGTACTTTTTTTACTTCTGTAAACTACTTTTTTAACACTTTGATGAGAGACTTATAAAGGGAATTACTTTTTATGTATTGAGTTTTTAAAAATGTATATTTAAGCTTTCATTGTCTCTTTAAAATCTATTAATTTTTAAAAATCTTTTGATGACCTTGTGTTTTTAATATACTGAAATTAGCCATCTTTACCTATAATATTTTCCTTCTTTTTAAATTGCTGAACAACATGGGTAACATTTACTAGTAATGTAACTTCAGTCTCTTAAGAAGTAGTTAAGAAGATAGCATGATTAGGGACATAATTTTGAGTGCAAGTCTGATTTTGTTTATGATACCAAATATCTTCTTTAAGAAAAAAAAATGACCATTAATTTCAATGACTTTGAATGTTTTGGCATCTCCTAATGTTTGTCCAACCATGGAGATAGTAGTCAAACTCTATTGTTTTGACAACTGTCCTTTCCTTTCCCCCATCTTAGGTTTTTTGTGGTTGAAGATCATATTTTACATACAACCCAGGGCTTAGTAAATAGAGCATACATTGATGAACTATGGGAAATGGCACTTTCAAAAACCATCGCAGCACTCCGTACCCACTCGGTATGTAAGAAGCCCAAGAAGCGTTCTTGCTTAGAGCTGATTATCTATATACTATTCAGCATAAACTGCTTTAAAATCAACATATTTGTATAGTTTGAAATCACTCATTTGGAGCTATCTCCTTCAAAGACATACAGCAGTACCCACTTTAAATTGCCATGTTTTCTAATACTGAACCCACTTTTGTGAATGTTTGCAGTAAAAAACCAGCCACTAACATCTATTATTTGCTGTCTATGTGTCAGGCATTATTGTATGTACTTCATATATACTATCTGATTTCATCCTTACTTATTGTAACCCTATAAGGTAGGTACTATAATTATATTTATTTGGTATTCTACGGAACTGTGCCTCAGAGAAATTTAAGGATTTAAATTGGATTTAAACCCAGATGGTCTAACTCCAGAGCCCATATTCTTTGCAAATAGTCCATATTGCCTTGTGCAGTCCCTTTTACTGCTATAAACATTGATTTAAGGTTCACAGTTCTACGTTTACTTTTTGAAAAAAAAAGTGTTTATGACTGTGGCAGTTTGATGTAATTATGAATTCCAAAAATATAATTGAATCATGCTTGTAAACTGATCTGTTAATCTGGGCATGATTAGGTTAGGATTAGGGCATTGAGCCCCACCCCTTGGTGGGTGGGGAATTGAATATAAAAGGCAAGGCAAAGGAAAGTTGAAGCAGTCTTTTGAGAAGCAGTTTTGATGTTGGAGAGAAGGCCCCAGGAGAAGAGAAGCAAGCCTTTTGCCTGATCGTCTATAGCTGACCTTGTGGAGGAAACAGGAGCTAGGCCCGGAGAGAAACGCAGCCCCGAGAAGAGAAAAACCCCAGAAGCCTGAACCCTGGCAAATGTTGGCAGCTGTCTTGCTCTAACACGTGGCAATGGACTGTGGTGAGAGAAGAAACAGCGCTTTATGGCCTGGTATCTGTGGACTTCTACCCCCAATAAATACCCTTTATAAAGACCAACCCATTTTTGGTATTTCACATTAGCACCCCTTTGGCTGACTAATACAATGACATATAATTAAGTTGTCTGTTTATGAGTTCCCATGCATTATTGATAGATAATCATAGCATGAATTTTAATGTGGCTATGAACATCGGTGTGCAGATGTCTGTTCGTGTCACTGCTCTCAGTTCTTCTGGGTATATACCCAGTAGTGGTATTGCAGGGTCACATGGCAAGTCTATATTCAACTTCTTTAGGAACTGCCAAACAGTCCTCCATAGTGGTTGTACCATCCTGCATTCCCACCAACAGTGAAGAAGTGTTCCTATCTCTCCACATCCTCTCCAAACTTGTAGTTCTCTGTCTTTTTAATAGTGGCCATTCTGATAGGTGTGAAGTGATATCTCATTGTAGTTTTGATTTGCATTTCCCTAATCATGAGTGATGTTGAGCATTTCTTCATGTGTTTTTTTGCCATTTGTATTTCTTCTTCAAAGAAATGTCTATTCAAGTCTTTGGCCCATTTTTTAATTGGGTCGTTTGTCTTTTTATTGTTGAGTTGTAACATCTCTTTATATATCCTGGATATTAAACCCTTATCAGATATGTGATATCCAAATATTTTTTCCCATTGAGTTGGCTGCCTTTTCACCCTTCTGACAAAGTCCTGTGAGGTGCAAAAGTGTTTAATTTTGAGGAGGTCCCATTTATCTACTTTTTCTTTTGTTGCACGTGCTTTGGGTGTGAGGTCCAAGAAACCACCACCTACTACAAGGTCTTGAAGATGTTTCCCTACATTTTCTTCTACTAGTTTTATGGTCCTGGCTTTTATATTTAGATCTTTGAAACATTTTGAGTTGATTCTTGTATAGGGGGTGAGATAGGGGTCCTCTTTCATTCTTTTGGTTATAGATATCCAGTTCTCCCAACACCATTTGTTGAAGAGACTCTTTTTTCCCATCAGCGTGGGCTTGGTAGGTTTGTCAAAAACCAATTGACTGTATAGGTGAGGGTATATTTCTGGATTCTCAATTCTATTCCACTGATCGATATGTCTATCTTTATGCCAGTACCATGCTGTTTTGACCACTGTAGCTTTGTAATATGTTTCAAGGTCAGGCAGCGAAATTCCTCCCACATTGCTCTTCTTTTTTAGAATACTTTTGGCTATTCAGGTGCACTTACCCTTCCAGATGAATTTGGTAATTGCCTTCTCTAATTCTGTAAAGCAAGCTGTGGGGATTTTGATTGGTATTGCATTGAATCTATAAAGCAGTTTGGGCAAGATTGACATCTTCATGATATTTATTCTTCCAATCCATGAACACGGAATGTCTTTCCATTTGTTTAGGTCTTTTTAAATTTCTTTTAGCATTGTTTTGTAGTTTTCTGCATATAGGTCCTGTACTTCCTTGGTTAAATTAACTCCTAGGTATTTGAGTCTTTTTGTTGCTATTGAAAATGGAATTTTCCTCCTGATTTCCTCCTCAGATTGTTCAGTACTAGTGTACAAAAACATTACTGATTTTTGCGTGTTGATCTTATATCCTGCCACTTTGCTGAACTCATTTATTAGTTCAAGTAGCTTTGTTGTGGATACTTCAGGATTTTCTAAATACATGATCATGTCATCCACAAACAGTGAGAGTTTTACTTCCTCTTTTCCTATTTGGACGCCTTTAATTTTTTTGTCTTGTCTAATTACCCTCGGTAGAACTTCTAGTACAATGTTGAATAACAATGGTGACAGTGGGCATCCTTGTCTTGTTCCTGATCTTAGGGGGAAAGCTTTCAACCTTTCCCCATTGAGTATGATGTTGGCTGTGGGTTTTTCATATATGCCTTTTATCATATTGAGGAATTTTCCTTTTATTCCTATCTTTTTTTTTTTTTTTTTTTTTCAATATATATTTTATTAGAGATATTGTGAACTTATAAAACAATCATGCATATGTGTAGAATTCTCATGCAACACCCATCTACCAACAAACTATATTGTTGTGGAACATCTATTACAAATTATGAGATCATATCATCAGACTATTACCACTAAGTATGGTCTATAGTGTACATTTGGTATATTTCTTCCATAAGACCCAAATATTAACACAGTACATCTTTAACATTGATGCAAGAACATTACAGTATTGCTGTTAACTATAGTCTGTAAGTTACATTAATTATATTTTCCCATGCTATGCCACATTCTTACCACCATGCAATATTGATGTACATTTGATCCAGACAATAGAAGGACAATCTAATATTTACACTATTAAAAACAATTCTCATCTATCTCTATTTTCACTGTTATTCAGTCCCTAGATCATTCTCTATTTTTCAATTGACATTTACATCCCTGGACTACACTTTTCAGCCACAATCCCATCCATAAACAAGCTGCGTTAGCTCTACTCACTATAATTTGGTAGCATCAATGATATCCATTTCTACACATTTACTGTCAAGTTGATTAAAACTCCTACATATATTAAGCATCATTACTCTTTCTCAGCCCTCCTCCTATCTCTTTTTTTTTTTTTTCCTTTATTTATTTATTTTTTTATTTTTTTATTATGGGTAAAAATCAAAATTCTCAAAATACATACAAACATTTGCAAAATGATATGTAAATATATATGCATATATGTGTATTTGCTTACAAAAATGTTATTTATATATATATATATACATATATTTTAAGAGGTGCTTAGATTACCTAAAATATTACACGGAACCTACTGGGATTCCCATGTTGCCCACCTCCCACACCTCCCACCACATCCAACACAAACATCTCCCACAGTGTGGCCCACCAACCTCAATGAACTTACACATCCTGGAGCCTTGCCACCAACCATATTCCTATCTTTTGAAGTATTTTTATCAAAAAGGATGTTGGATTTTGTCGAATGCCTTTTCTGCATCTATTGAGATGATCATGTGTTTTTTTTCCTTCAATTTGTTAATGTGGTGTATTACATTGATTGATTTTCTTATGTTGAACCAGCCTTGCATACCAGGAATAAATCCCACTTGGTCGTGATGTATAAGTCTTTTGATATGCTGTTGGATTTGATTTGCAAGTATTTTGTTGAGAATTTTTGCATCTATGTTCATGAGAGAGATTGGTCTGTAATTTTCTTTTCTTGTGGAATCTTTATCTGGCTTTGGTATTAGGGTGATGTTGGCTTCATAAAATATGTTGGGCAATTTTCCGTCCTCTTCAATTTTTTGGAAGAGTTTAAACAGGGTTGGTGTTAATTCTTTTAGAAATGCTTGGTAGAACTCACTTGTGAAGCCATCTGGTCCTGGACTTTTCTTTGCTGGGAGATTTTTGATAAGGATTCAATCTCCTTAATTGTGATTGGTTTGTTAAGTTCTTGTATTTCTTGTTGTGTCAGTGTAGGTTGGTTATGAGTTTCTAGAAATTTGTGCATTTCATCCAGGTTGTCTAGTTTGTTGGCATATAGTTTCTCATAATATCCTCTTATGATTCTTTTTATTTCTGTGAGGTCATTTGTAATTTCCCCCCTTTCATTTCTGATTGTATTTATTTGCATCTTCTCTCTTTTTTTCTTTGTTAGTCTAGCGAGGGTCTTGTCAATTTTATTGATCTTCTCAAAGAACCAGCTTTTGGTTTTGTTGATTTTCTCTATTGCTTTTCTGTTCTCATTTTCATTTATTTCTGCTCTAATCTTTATTATTTCTTTCCTTCTTTTTGCTTTGGGATTGGTTTGCTGTTCTTTTTCTAGTTTCTCTAGTTGTTCAGTTAAATCTTTGATTTGGCTCTTTCTTGTTTCTTAATACAGGCATTTAGGGCCATAAATTTCCCTCTCAAGACTGCCTTTGCTGTATCCCATAAGTTGTGATATGTTGTGTTCTCATTTTCATTTGTCTCAATATATTTACTGATTTCACTTGCAATTTCTTCTTTGACCCACGGAATATTTAGGAGTGTGTTGTTCAGTCTCCACACATTTGCAAATTTACTTTTTTCCTGTCTGTTATTGATTTCTATTTTCATTCCATTATGATCTGAGAAGGTGCTTTGTATAATTTCAATCTTTTTATATTTATTGAGAGCTGTATTGTGACCTAATATGTGGTCTATCCTGGAGAAAGATCCATGGGCACTTGAGAAGAATGTATAACCCGGTGAGTTTGGATGCAGTGTTCTGTATATGTCTGTTAGGTCTAAATTGTTTATCATATTGTTCAAGTTCTCTGTTTCCTTGTTGATCTTCTGTCTAGTTGTTCTATCTAATGATGTGAGAGGGGTGTTGAAGTCTCCGACGATTATTGTAGAAATGTCTATTTCTCCCTTTAGTTTTGCCAGAGTTTGTCTCATATATTTTGGGGCACCCTGGTTAGGTGCATAGATATTTATGACTGTTATATCTTCCTGGAGGATCGTCCCTTTTATTAATATATAATGGCCTTACTCATCTCTTATCACTTTTTTGCATTTGAAGTCTGTTTTGTCTGATATTAGTATAGCTACCCCTGCTCTTTTCTGTTTACTATTCTCATGGAGTATCTTTTTCCAACCTTTTACTTTCAGCCGGCTTGTATCCTTGTGTCTGAGGTGAGTTTCTTGTAAGCAGCATATGAATGGCTCATGTTTTTTTAATCCATTAGTCAGCCTGTATCTTTTGATTGGGGAATTTAATCCATTCACATTCCATGATATTACTGAAAATGCACTATTTATTTCCTCCATTTTATTCTTTGGTTTCCATATGTCATCCTGTTTTTGTCTCTCTTTTTACTCTTTTGGTTATCCTTTCTGCTTTTCTTTCTTCTATACTCTCCGCCAAGCCTCTCTCTCCTGTTTTTTTCTTTCAGGTTCTAAGGCTTCCTTTAATATTTCCTGCAAAGGTGGATTCTTTTTTGCAAACTCTCTTAGTTTCTGTTTGTTTGTGAATACTTTATATTCACCTTCATATTTGAAGGACAGTTTTGCTGGATAAAGAATTCTCGTCTTGCAGGTTTTCTCTTTCAGTTTCCTAATTGTATCATACCACTATCTTCTCGCCTCCATGGTTTCTGAAGAGAAATCTGCACTAAGTCTTACTAGACGTCTTTTGTACGTGATCATTTCCTTCTCTCTTGCTGCTCTGAGGATTTTCTCTTTATCTTTTTCATTTGACATTCTGAATAATATGTGTCTTGGCGTAGGTCTATTTGGATTTATTCTTATTGGGGTACGGTGTGCTTCTTGGACATGTAAGTTCATTTCTTTTGTGAGAGTTGGGAAATTTTCAGCTATTATTTCCTCAGATACTCTTTCTGCCCCTTTTCCTTTCTCTTCTCCTTCTGGAACTCCCATGGCACGTATGTTCTTGCGTTTTGTGTTGTCATTCAACTCTCTGAGCCCCTGCTCAATTTTTTCCATTCTTTTCTCTCTCTGTTCTTTTCTCTCTTCAATTTTAGCTGCTCTGTCTTCAGTACCACTTATTCTTTCTTCAGTCATTTCAAGTCTGCTGTTGTATGCTTCAAATGTCTTTTTGACTTCACCTATTGTGTCTTTCATTCCCATGAACTCCGTTACTTTTCGGTTCATGATTTCAAATTCTTCTTTGCGTTTGCTCAATGACTTCTTGATATCATTGATCTCTTTAACTATATTCTCTTTCATCTCTTTAATTTGATTTTCGAAATTTGTGCTCATCTCACTGATTAGTTCTCTCAAGTTCTGCATCTCTTCTGGGACTTTGCTATATTCCTTTTCCATGTCTTCTATTTTCTTAGTATGGCTTGTAATTTTTTGCTGGTGCTTAGGCATCTGGTTAGTGTGTATTTTACTTAGATGCTCTATCTCTTTCTCTTTTATGGGGTTTTAGTGGCAGGAGGCTGTGAGTTACCACAGCTCTTTGATTTTTGGCTCAACCTTGATTGTTAGGATTGTTCTGCTCGTTGCTCAAAACTGGGCACTGGACCCAGTAATTGGTTGTAGAGTCATTTCCTAGGGCCTTGGGCAGGGAGGCTATAGAGGCCAGGAAAAGCCTCTCTTACTTATTAATTTTCTTATGTGCACTTCCTTGGTCTGCCAGGAGATGGCGCTCGTTGGCAGCTCTCAATTCAATGCCTGGTCGGAGCGTATTTGTTGTGACACAGGCCAGATCAATGTGATAGACCTTCCTGTCTGGGGGCTAAGAGCCCTGTGATTCCAACTTTCTGAAACAGTTCTCCAGACTTCTCTCGTAGCGCCCCCCTTTTCCCAGCTTGGAAATATTTCCGCTCCCTTCTGAATCCTGAGCAATCAGTCCCTGTTATTAGAGGAGGAGATTGGGAGGTTTGTATATCTTTAACCCCTTGCAGGCTCCAAGGTAAACAATGATGCAGCCCCACTCAGCCTGGAAGGGCTCTCGGGACAGGGCAGACCAAACCTGGGAGTCCAAAGCAGGGTCAGCCCCAGGCTCTCTTTTCCCTCTCCCGTGGAGTCCTCAACAATTAGTCCAGGCTAGAAGAGAGGGAGGTTGCGAGGGTCGGATTTCTCCAGTCCTTTCTAGGCTCCCAGGGCAAACCGCTGTGTGGAAGGGTCCGTAGGGCTCCGCAGCCCAAATTTCAGGTCAGAACCTGAGTCAGCCTAAGGATGTGTCCCTCTCTCTCCCCTTTCCAGGAGTGGCAGATCCCTGAAGCCCTTTTTGTCTGTGGTCGCAGGCCCAGAGGCCCGAGAATTCTGAGGAGTGTGGGGGAGGGTGCCGGTAGCAGCTTCTGTTGTCGCGATTTCCCTCTTCTGTCCCTCTCTCCTCTGGGTGGTGTGCAGCCTTCAGCTGCTGTCCTAAACCCTAGAAGATCTTTTTCGGGGCTGTTTCAGCTTGTCCTCTCTGAATTTTTGATTATCAGTTTATTTCAGAGTATGCTGGCTCAGAGTAATTATTCATATGCATAGTAAATATTTCTGGAACAGTGATTATGTGTTGGCAGCAAGGATACAACAGTGAACAAGGCAGATGAAGTCTTTGTTCTGAGAGAGTTGGATTTTAATTGGGGGATATACCCAAAAAACAAATAGATAAGAATATTAAATAGTATTTTAATTGGGTGATCTAGCCATTGGCAGTTTGATATAATTATGAATTCCAAAAATAGATATTGGATTATGCTTGTAAAGTGGTCTGCTAATCTGGGCATGATTAAGTTATGATTAGGGCATTAACTGGGCCACATTAGTAAGGCATTGAGCCCCACCCCTTGGTGGGTGGGGGAATCAAATATAAAAGGCATGGCAAGAACAGAGTTGAAGTAGTTCTGATGTTTGGAGTCTTGAGCTGGAGCCCCGGGAAGTAAGAGAGCTTCGTAGTGAGGAAGGAGAGAAGGCGCCGGGAACAGACATGAGCTGATTGCCTGATAGTCTACAGCTGGTCTTGTGGAGAGACGCAAAGCCTAGAGAGCCTCATAGTCTATAGCTGATCTTGTGGAGGAAGCAGAGGCGCTAAGCCCAGAGAGAAATACAGCCTTGGGAAGAGAGGAACCCAAGAAGCCTGAACCCTGGCAAACATCGGCAGCTGTCTTGCTCCAACATATGGCAATGGACTTTGGTGAGGGAAGAAACTTATGCCTTATGGCCTGGTAACTGTGGACTTCTACCCCAAATAAATATCCTTTATAAAGGCCAACTGATTTCTGGTATTTTGCATCAGCACCCCTTTGGCTGACTAATATAGAATTTGGTACTAGGAGTGGGGAATTAATGCGTTTCTGGTTGTATGCAGTGGAGTTGAACATTGTTAGGTGGAAATGTATATGTATGCTTGTCTGTTATTGTTTTTACTTAGAGACTAAGTATTGTTTAGGGTAATGTGTATTGTTGCCGAATTGACAAGGGGTGGACTGTGATGGTTAGGCTAATGTGTCAACTCTGCCAGGTAATTGTGTCCAGGTGTTAGGTCCAGCAAGCACTGGGCTAATTGTAATACAAGAGCATTTATGAACTTCGATCACCATTGAGTTTACTGCATGGATGGCTGATTACATCTGCATCAATCAGGTAGATTGCATTAGCAGTAGGTGACACTTTTATCTAATCAGTTGAGTGCCTTAAAAGGGGAGGTGATTTCAATATTCAGAGAGAACTTCCCAGCTCATCTTTGGACAGGCAACTTCTCCCAGAAACTCATCAAGGACCTTTCATCGGACTTTCATCGGAGCCCCTGGCTTGCAGTCTGCCTGCGGAACCTGAACTTGTGTATCCCCACGGTCGCGTGAGAGACTCTTATATCAGTCTTAATATCAGACTCTTATCTGATATTATTGACAGATATCTCCTGTTGATTCTGTTTCCTGAGAGAACCCTGACTAATAGAGGGGATATACCCATAAAACAAATAAATAAGAATATTAAGTATTAATAACTGTAATAAAGATAATGAAAAGAGAATAGATTAATAGTGGGCAATGGGTGCCTGCTTTTGATTTGTTGATCAGAAATGTCATTCTGAAATCTGAATATCAAGAAGGAGCCACCATTTATAAGCAAAGATGAGGAAAAAGTGTTCTAGGTATAAGGAACTAGGTGCAAGGGCTTTGAGGTACTTTATGTCTGAAGTTTTTGAAGAATTATAGTGAGGAGTAGAAGGAAATGTAGTATTAAAAAACAATTCCGTAAGTGGCTCCACCTACAATCTCGTTATGCTAGCTAGAAACTTAGAAGTCATTCATGACCTTTCAACTTTCTTTATCTAACTCATCAGTAGGTGCTCCAGATAGAGTAAATACCATGTGCAAAAACTATAATTGAAGGGAGCATGGCCCATTCAAGGAATTGTGCAAGAGTCTGGAGCAGATAGAACATTGAAATCCAGTCAGATAAGGTAGGAAATAAGAACAGAGAAATAGATAAATACCTTGTTTTCAAAATGCAAATATTATCATGAAACACCAGTCTTCTCCTTCAATTTTATTAAGGCTAATAGATACTTTTCAGTATTTATTTTACCCCATTGCCTGGAATTGTCTGGCTTTTTTTGACCATGCCTTTCATTTTTCATCACTTAAGCAGTGGGCTGAATGAAGTATGTGTGTGTTTGAGGTTGTGGGGTAAATTGGAATGACATGATCAGATTAGCATTTAGAAAAGATTATTTAGTATGGAGAGTGGATGAGGGATAAGAATAGATGAAAGGAGAACAATCAGTAGGCTATTACAGTATTCCAGGCAAGAGCTGATGATTGTTTGGGCCAAGGGGTGGTAATAGAGATGGCGAGATATGGATGAGATTGAGAGATTTTTAGGAAGTAAGATTAATTGGAATTCCTAATAGATTAAATGAAAGATGTGAAGGAAAGTAAAGTATTAAGGTGATGCCTAGGTTTATGGTTTCCTTTCTTGAATAATAATGTTAGTGGTTTTCATGGTTTTGGGGTGGGGAGATCATGAGTTGACTTCAGATATGATTACTTTGAGGTGCCTTTGTGCCATCCCAGTCCCAAGGTCTAGGATATTGGTTAATATATGGGTTTGAAACCAAAGAATAAAGTTCAGGGGTGGTGATATAAATTCGAGTGCCAAAGGAAGATAGGTAGTAATTAGAAGCTATTGGTATAGATAAGTTTGTTTGGGGAAGGATTAGAGAAGGAGATGAGAAGAACTTTGAAGAACTTAAATATTTAATGCCTGGTTAAAATATATTAGCCTGCAAAGTTGAATATCAGCTAGAGAGGTGGGAGGAAAAGCAGAAGAGTAGGGGGTTACAGAAGACTAAGGAAAGAGAGTTTCAAGATGGAAAGCATGGTCAAAAAAGTCATAAAGTTCTGGGCTGACTGGTAAAATGAATTCTGAAAAATATCCATTAATTTTAATGAATTGGTTGGGGAAGATTGGTGTGTCATAATCATATTTGCATTTTGAAAAGATTTTTCTGGCTTCAGTATGGGCAGTTGAAAGTGGAGGCAGAAGGCAAAGGAAAGTTGAAGCAGTCTTTTGAGAAGCAGTTTTGATGTTGGAAAGAAGAGAAGAGAAGCAAGCTGTTCGCCTGATCTTCTACAGCTGACCTTGTGGAGGAAACAGGAGCTAAGCCCGGAGAGAAACGCAGCCCCGGGAAGAGAGGAACCCCAGAAGCCTGAACCCTGGCAAACGCCAGCAACTGTCTTGCTCTAACACGTGGCGATGGACTGTGGTGAGAGAAGAAACTTAACACTTTATGGCCTGGTATCTGTGGACTTCTACCCCAAATAAATACCCTTTATAAAGACCAAAAAAAAAAAAAAAAAAAGAAAGTGGAGGCAGGTACCAAGTGTAAGAGGTAATCCCGGTGGAGTGTTGGGAACTAAAGCCAGATTTAAATAGGCTGGAGAGTGAGTGGGAGTAAGGACATATATATGAGACAGAGGAAAGAGAGAGGGACTACTCCTTCTAAAACTCATGTTTTGACATAATGAAGTGATTAAAACTTCTGATTCCCAGTTTTTTTCTTTTGCAAAACAGCTGAGGCAAAGTTAATTGAACCCAAAGGAATCTCTGTGTGTTATTTAATAAAACTGATGCAATATAACAATAAAGGAATCTTAAGAAGACTTTCTTTTTATTTTCCTGTTTCCAGTCAGGAATTATATTATATGATTTGGAAGTTCTGAGAAGGTTCTAAATTAATTATGAAGGAGAGAGGGAAATAACATTTTGGTCACCCACTATGTAGGGAAATACTGTGTTTGGTGCTTTTAAATATGTACTGCAAAATTGTACAGAAATGCTGCAAAATAAAACCTTTTATATTGTACTTTGCAGTACAGTTCATCAACACATATGTTATTTTACTAAATTCTTACAGTGATTTGACTAGTTGATGTTATTAGTTACATTTCATACCCAAAGCTCAGAAGGGGCAGCTGAGTAGTTGAATATCATATAGCCAGTAAGTGGCAGAATCAGAACTCAAATTTCAGTCGTCCTATATAACAAAGTCTAACACTGGTCTATATTTCCTTAATTAAGAAAATTAATCCAGAAGCCTAGTGTGAGAAAGAATATCATTGAAGTTCTATACAACTTGTGATAAGACAATCTAGTTATGAACAATTAATCTTTATTAATTATGCTTGAAGCTGACAGGAGCCAAAAAAGAAGAAAGAGATTCTGAGTGGTTTTTGGATGTTTTTTTGCCAGTTTTCTCAGTTACTAAATATCTTAACGGGGTTTTTTAAGTCTTGGTCTTATGATTTGGAATTGACTATTGGAAGTCAAGATAACAATGGCTGAGGGAAATTGGAGATGATTTTGTATGTTCAAATGTTCATGACTCTGTTTAGGGAAAGCCTGGCTAATAAGAATTAAAATTATTAGGTTTTTTTGGAGGAAGAACATAAAGATAGTAATAAAAACTATCACATGTAGACTACTTATTGTGTTGCAGGCACTATTTTAAGCATTTGCATGTATTATTTTATTTAACCTTAGTTACTGTTAAATGTACAGATGAGGAAATTGAGGTATAGAGAGTATAAGAAATTTGATTACAGTTGTATAGCTAGACAGAGCTAAAATTTGAACCCAAGCAGTCTGACTCCAGAGTCAGTCTCGTCTCTTAACTATTATGTTGTACTGCTTCTCTATGGGAGAGTGAGTTACTTTTTGTGTTTTTGGCAACATGTCTTGATTCTAACGTAAAAAGATATTCATTAAAGAATTTCTAAGACATTAAAGAGGACACATAAGAAATGAGAAAAATAACTTACATGTCTATACCCAGTTACAATGGATATCAGTATGCATTACTCTACAATATTGCTCTGCAATGCTTTTCTATATTTTATATATATCATCTATTTAATGTATATATGGCATATATATAATTTTTGAAAGATTGGACTCATAGTATATGAGTATGTTTTGCTTTTATCCCATTAGACTTCTTTTTCCCTATCCCATTAAACTTTGTATGCATTTCTTGTGTCAAAAAGATATTTTATTGATTTCATTACCGCTTACTGGTGGTTGAACATTTAGCTTGCTTCCCAACTTGGCAATCCCAATAAAGCTATTTATTTCTGTACATTAAATATCTAGATATTTATTGCTCAGTTGTGTTCTGGAATTGATGTACAAATGCATGTCCCCATTTTAACTCATCCTTGCTGTAACATTAAAATATATTTACTAATTTGATAGACCCAGAGTTGTGTTTTACTATTTTTTAATTGCTATTTCTTTTAATTCTGGTGAGATTGAACATATAAAAATATATTTATTTTCCATTTAAAATTTTTATGTGAATTACCTAATTCAATTCTTCTGCCCATTTTCTACTGGGTTATTTGTGGTTTTTATTGATTTGTAAGAACTTTTTGTGCATTGAGGATATGATATCACCTGTGTTGGAAATATCTTTCTCTTATTTTTGTTCATGGTTTTTTAAGTACTCAGAAATTTTAAAGTTTATATTTATCTTATTTTAAATTTTTCTGCCATTCCTTATATTCTAATTTTTATGTGGCCAAGGACGTGATCTGACATTTTTACCATTTTCTTCCTTTGTCGTAACAGTTTGGCAAAATTTGTAAATATATATTTTTATTTTGGTAAAGTAGATATAACATAAAGTTAACCATTTTAACCATTTTAATTGTACAATTCAGTGGATTAATTACATTCCTAATATTGTGCACCCATCACTACTGCCATCACTACTGTCTGTTTCCAAAATTTCCATCTCACCAAGCAGAAGCTCTGTACCCATTAAGCAATCCCACCCTCCATTCCCCACTTCTGCTAGTCTCTGGTAACCTCTAATCCACTGTGAATGTACCTATTCTAATAGGTTTTTTCATGTAAGTTGAATGATACAATATTTGCCCTTTTGTGTCTGGCTTATTTCACTTAGAATAATGTTTTCAAGGTTCCTCTATGTTGTAGCATATCTCAAAACTTCATTTCTTTTTTATGGCTGAATAGTATTCCAATGTATGTATATACCATATTTTGTTTTTCCATTCATCTGTTGATAGAAGCTTGGATTGCTTCTACATTTTGGCTATGGTGAATAATGCTGCTATGACATGGGTGAATAAGTATGTGTTACTGGGAAATAGACCAAATATAAGATTCCATAAAGAGATTGAAAATAGAAAGAAGCAGGAAAGGCACTGTTCTGCAAAGCAAGTAGAATTCAAATTGAATAATATTAAATGGGAAAAAAAGGTTATTTTGCATTGATATCGCTTTTGCAAACCAGAAAGACAAATAGCCTTTCAACAGGAAACAAGGAGGCATCAAAATGTATAAAGCAAAAACTCTTGGTAATAAGAAGAGAAATTGATAAATCACATCATTATAGGAGAAGTCAACATAGAAACTGAGAGATCAAGTAGAGAACAAGCAACAGAAATGCAAGTAAGAGAATTTGAATATCCAAATCAATGAGCTTGATTTTTTAATTATTTTTTTTTTATTTTTAAAGAAGCTTTAGATTACATAAATGTTACATCAAAAATATAGGGGATTCTCATATACCCCACTCCCTCCCCATCTCAACTTTCCAACATTAACAACATCTTTTATTAGTGTGGTACATTTGTTAAAATTGATGAACACATATTGAAGCATTGCTACTAACCATGGACTATAGTGTATATTGTAGTTTACACTCTGTCCCACACAATTTTGTAGGTTATGACAAAATATATAATGGTCTGTATCCATCATTGCAATGTCAAGCAGGAACAATTCCAATGTCTCGAAAATGCCCCCATATTACACCTATTCTTCCCTCTCCCTGTTCTCAGAACCTCTGGTGGCCATTGCCTTTAGATCATGGATAAATATTCTTCCATTGCTAGAATAATAATAAGTCTATAATAGAATAATAATAAGTCTACTTAATCTATTGTTCATTCCACAATCTTGAGGATTTGAGGATGGTGATGCCAACTCTGTTTCTAATTGAGAAGAGGCTTAGTCAGCCAAAGGGGTCACCAGAAATCTGTTGGATTTTATAAAGGGTATTTATTTGGGGTAGCAGCCTACAGTTACAGGGCCCTAAAGGGTCCAACTTAAGGTTACTTCTTCACCAAAGTCTGTTGCCACATGTTGAAAGAAGATGGCGGGGCAATGTCTGTGAGGGTTCAGCCTTCCTCTTTCCTCTTAAGGCTCTGTGGTCCCAGCTCCTTCCAATGTTAGCTGTAGGTTGGAGAGATCCTTTCTTTCTAGGCTCAGCTGCTCTGTTCTTTTCACAACATCAACTGTAAACTATCAGGCGAATGGCTCATCTTTCTTCCAGGGGCTGCAGGATTATCTTCTGTGTCAATGGAGCTTCCTTCTTCAGTCTATCTACTTTTGTGTGTCTCCTTGATTGAGTGTCCTGTTTTATATAGCCTACAAAGGGGGCCGGGACTCAAACTGAGTCGCCTTAATGATGTGGTCGAATCAAAGCTCTAATCTTAACATAATTTAATCAAAGCATCTCAGCTGAATCTTATACAGTCAAAGGGAATCACGCCCAGAGGAACAGACCAGGTTACAAGCATAACCTCTTTTTGGAATTCATAATCTTAAACTGCCACAAATCCCATGGAGCAGATGGATGGAACTATCTTGCTTGTGGTTGCAGACACTCTCTGTTCCTTGGGATGGGTATTGTCCTTCATCATCTCCTTGTTAGTTGTCCTGGGTGAGTACAATGAACTAGAGAGTAGCTGTTTCAACTCTGCTGAGATTCAGAGCTCAACTGGCACAAGAATGGACCAAAAATTTAAGTCTCTAGGACATATATTTAACAAGTATAGTGCTAATTTTAGTACAAATAGAAGGGGAAGAAGAGACATGTGTAGGGAAACTATAAATGTGTCTAACTCTTTTACTCTGGGGATCGTAAATTCCAAAGTAAGGCTCACTGATAGGGTGCTGAATTCTTGAGCTTGTCATCCTTGCTGATAGTGTCTGGATGTCTCTAAAGTCCTCAGGAGCCCCACTATTTGAAGCACTGTTTACTGTGGCAGTCAATGAGATCCCGCTGAGACATGTATAAGCGTCACCTCTGGAATGACCTCCTAACTCACTTTGAAATATCTTAGCCATAAAAACTCATTTGTATTTACCATTTCCCCCTTTTGGTCAAAGTCTTTCTGGATGCATTGCTAGTTGGCACTTGATAGTATTCCCTTGGTGCCAGGGAAGCTCATCCCCAGGAGCTGTGTCCCACACCAGAAGGTAGTGTGTTTATATGCTGAATTTGGCTTAGAGAGAGGCAACATTTGAGCAACAGGGAGGCTTTCATGAAGTAACTCTTAGGCAGTATGTAATACTAGGCTAAATTTCAATTTGACAAGAAAAGGTTCATAACTACAATCATCAATATCAAGGGCTTGGCGTAATGTTCTGTCTTCCTTCACTAGGCACTGCCCTTGAACTCAGGAGATTCTTGTTGTTCTTTTAGAGAATGTAGCAGGACTTCCCAGGATGCAAATTCAGTATTCTTTCAGTTATTGTGTGGATCTCCATCCTTTGAGACAATGCTCCATGAACATTTGAACATATTCATATGCCTTAGAGGCATGCCCCAGGTGAACCCTTCCCTATGCATCCCCCCATCACGGATATCGCGCACCTGTGATCCTCCCCTGCCACAGTTGTGACCCTTCTGTGATCAGAAACTTCTCCCTAAACGAAGCCAACAAAGTAACCAAATAAAATTAATAAGAAAATGAAATAATAGTTTTAAAAATAACAAAATCAAAAAAAATTAAAAATTTTTGAAATAATAAAAATATTTTTAGACATTGTGGCTTTCATTACTGTAAGATCTGCTGTCTTGTATGTACAGTGACAGTTTCTTCTGTATATTCTCCCAGTGTCTTATTTTTTTCATTTTATCTTCAAAGAAGCTTTAGGTTACAGAAAAGTCACATAGAGATTATAGCAGATTCCCATATACCCAACACCCACCCCCTTTTCCACTTTCCCCTACTAATAACATTTTACATGCAGATGGTACATATGCTACAATTGATGTGGAAATATTGAAGCATTGTGAGTAACCATTGTCAATGGTTTACATTACAGTTTATATTTCTGACTGTACACTTTTATATGTTTTGATGAAATTTAAAATGACCTGTGTCTGTTATTGCAAGATCATGCAGAACAATTCTAATGTCCTAAATTGCCCTGTGTTCCATCTATGCTATTCTTCCCAGCCCCTCCCCTCGGAACCTATAGTAACTACTAAGTTTCAATTTTTGAAGAATAAGATACATATTTACTTGCAATAATATTGAGGGTTGACATATTGGTCTGTTTTCTTTTATTAGGCACTGCCTATGTTCTCAAGAGATTCTTGTCCCTCTAATTGAGAACATAGCAAGACTCCCTAGGATGGGAGTTTAATATTTTCTTGTTTATTGTGGGGGTCTCCACCCAGTGAGATAGCACACTATGACAAAATGAACACTTAAATATCCCACAGAAGCCTGTCCCAGGTGTGCCCTATCCCCTTTATTCCCCCATACCCAACACCTTACACCAGTAACCCTCCCCTGCCATATTTGCCAAAAGAACATTCCCCCCATTGTAGTTTTAACCACAGACCTGCGAATCCCCAGAGTCCACCTGCCTCTTTCTCCAACCCTCCCCTCAGTTCCATGGATAGTCCAACCCAATCCCCCTATCCTACTCCCCCTCACAGACTGGCACCGCTGAACCCAGTCACATCACTGCACAACTCTCATGCCCATCCACTGCCTAACCACACCCTTCCACCTTATCATAGATTTTACCTATATGGGCATCGAGTTAGCTTGATATTATATTAAGATACTTTTATATGTTCCATGTCATTTAAGTTTACTTTTTTCTTATATGAGGTCCATAAGCTATGATATTGTTTTTCTACTATTTTTATGCATATTTTCTTTTTCATATTCCTTGTGTTGTTTAGTTTTGTTTTTACTTTATTGTTTAATCAGACTTTATAAAGATTTGTCTATTTTCATTATTTTATTTGTACTTAGGCTTTTGGTTTAATTGATCAAATCTTTCATTTCTTCTCTAAGTCATTAGTTTCTGCTTTTGACTTTATTAATTTCATTCTCTCCCTTATGGTTTATTTTGCTGTTCTTTTCCTAGCTTCATAAATGAATCCTTAGTTTATTTATTTTCAAGATTTTGTGTTTTCTAAAGTTTGAATATAAAGATGTAATTTTTAAAAAATGGCTTTAGTCACATACCATAGGTTTTGATATGAAGTATATCATTGTTGTTTTAAAAAGTGTAAACATGTAGATCATGGCTGATTGAGCCTTCTCTACCTTGCCTCTTCCCTGGTTGAATCTGGTGTTATCTTACACCAGGAAAGAGTCAGGTGCTTTCTAGGGAGCTTTTACCAGATGAAGTGTTAAACAATTAACTAAATCAAAGTTTAGTTTTATTTTTAATTGTTAAGATGTTTTCCCAAAAAAATTTTTTTTCCTTTAGTCTTACTGCTCTGATCCAAACCTCGTGTTAGATTTGAAGAATCTCATAGTCCTTTTCGCTGACACTCTTCAGGTATGTGACTTCTGTTTATATATACTCATCTAGGTTACTAGTTTAGTAACTTTAAATCCTTTAATTATCTACCTATGCTTGAGTTAAGTACCTTTTAGTTTTTAGGTAAGTTTCTTCGTTTCCTAGAGCTAGATATTTTTGTCTCTTTATAGCATCTCTAAGTCTTCACCCTGACCCTTTCTATTCTCATAAATAGTTCCCACCCATTTTTTTCCTCTCAGATCAAGTCAATTCATTAAAATACTCACTGCTTTAGTTTCTCAAAATTTTTTAAATTCAGATATGGTGCCTGTGACCTTGGAGTTTCTTAACTCACATCTTGAGTAATGATGGTGGGTTTGAATCACATGTTATATCCAATAGAATAGCATTAGAAGTGTGAGAGATTGGAGGCATTTTCTCTTCTCTCCCTACTCCTAATGTTTGCTTTGGGGAGTAAAAGTTACAGGAAGAGTTTTAGAAAGAACTTAGCTGACAGTGTACCCAGAATATATTTATTTTAATTTTCATCATTTTTTTTCCTGACTGGCTTAGACATTTTGGTATATGTCTTTTAATTATTGAGAGACAAAGACTAGATAGTAAGTGGGATTGAAAGATTTCTACTGCCATGGTCTCATCTAAATGTTGGCCAAAGAATAAAAATGTATTTCAGTGCCTGATGAATTTCATGTTGCTAAAAAAATCACCCTAGAAAATGAAGGGTTTTTTTTTGTTGTTGTTGTTGTTTGTTTCAGGTATATGGTTTTCCTGTAAATCAGCTTTTTGACATGCTGTTAGAAATCAGAGACCAATATAGTGAAACTCTGCTAAAGAAGTGGGCAGGTATTTTCAGGTGAGAAATAATCTATTGTCATGTATGTATGCACACACATGTTTATGCAGAAGGTTGTTCAGATTTAATAAGCAACAGAATATTGGCTTATATTTTCTAGCTACTCTACGTTATGACCCAGAAATCAAGTAAATTGTAGTGATGCCCAAAATAAAGTTCCCTAGATAGCCATTCTTAGTGTATTTAGTGTCTATTATGTTGGGATGCCCGAATCCCCAATTTTGACTGTTTTATTTTATTTTATTTTTTGCCTTGGATAAATATCAGATGCTTTGGTTCATACCATCCAAATCTTCTTGTGTCTTCTCATTCTATGTTTTTGGTTTCCTCTTTGAAGATCATACCTAGTCTGTGGCTTACTTTTAATGTAGTGGCATTTGAGCCCCTTTGAATATTCTAGGCTATTTTGGAACCTTCTTTGAGGACTCACTCATATGATTCCTCATCCTCTTTTTCCACACAGAGAAGGGATCTATTAAAACCCCCTTTTTGAAGCATGTTATTTAAGTAATTATTGCAACATGAATGCATAAAGTATGAAGGCTAATTTTCTTATACTTTCCACTTAGAAATGTCTCCTTAGACTCTTTTCTTGCCATACACCCCATGCCAACTCATTTGAGTTTCTCCTCCTTTTAGACTTTTACTCTTTTACTTAAAGTGATCTTGCTTATTGAAAGATAGTGTCCCCTTTTTCAGATTCTTGTAGCATTAATATTTTATATTGTTCTTTAATCTTACTCTTTACAGTTTTTCTTGATCATCCCTTAGACCCACTTTTCTGTATATTAATATAAACATTTGCATTTCTAAAACCCAGGTTTATCTAATGGTGCAGTTATATTTGGGGGAGGGTCATCTCTACAGAAAGCTTGAAAGTTAATGGCATGATATATCCATAGTCTTAGGTGTTTCTGATCTAATGCATTCAGTGAGTTTCTGTTTTGATTTCGGTAGTATGGTATCTACTTTTAGAGAACTTCCCCACCTCCACTCTAGTTAAGGAGAGAGAACATATAGATGGAAAAAAAAAGTCATAATTAATACAGAGTAGTAGGTGAAGAAATGCAAATGAATATAATTTGGATTTATTATATATTACTTTTCTTAATTTGCTCTTTTGAAACATTAGACTAGAAGATCTAGTACAAGATTAAAGAACTTAATCACATCTTATCTTTTTTTTTTTTTTAAAACCTCTTTGCCTTTTCCAGACCACACATTGTTTTGTTGTTTATCTCTCATTTGCCTTAAGGCTTCAACATGTTACCTTATCCCTCAGAAATTTTCTGTCTCATCCATAAATTTCAAATACTAGGAGATTAATGTTTATAATTATGTTCCATTTGTTTCAAATTGTAGTTTTCTTTCTGTCTTCTTTTAAAGGTGGTTTCAACCTAAACCAAATATAACTCTACAGTAGAAAGAATAGATTAGTGACTGGGAAATGTTCATTTTGGATTATGGTATATCTACAGCATTTGGAGTTCATCTGAAAAGTACTTGTGATCATTACAGTGATTACCTCTTCCTTCCTTCCTTTATTTTCTTTATAGAAACATACTTGATTCTGACAACTATAGTCCTATACCGGTAACAAGTGAAGAGATATATAAAAAGGTAGTAGGACAATTCCCATTCCAAGACATAGAATTGGAAAAGGTAAGGAATACTTTATAATAAACTTATATATTTTTGGCATCCTTTAATAGCTTTCATTGGCTCAGTCTCATAAAAAGCATTATTTTAAGGCACTGTTTGGAAGTGTAGAGCACCCTCAAAGGTACTCTTTTGGGGACTTGGAAGAGCAGAATTTCCTGACTTGGGGAGCTTGGAGTCTAGTCACCTCTAAAGAGTCTGGGAGTTTCTGGAAGTGTATCAATTTGGTTTACCCTTTGAAATACTCACTTTTATTATACTCTTAAGACACTTTCTACCAGAAACATACTTAAAAGTTACCCTTTTTGGTACGTAGTCTATTGCTTTTGACAATGCATTGAGTTGTGTATCCATAGTAATGATACCAAATAGTTCCATCATCCAAAAAATCTCTCATGCTGCCCCTTTGTAATCATCCCTGCCCCTATCCCCCAGCCTCTGGCAACCACTGATCTGGCCTCTATCCATCTACTTATGCTTCTGCCTGAAAACCATCTAAATGGAATTATACAGTGTGTAACCTTTTGACACTGTCTTCTTTCACACAGTGTAATGCCATTGAGACTCATCCAAGTTGTTAGATGTATCAGTAGTTCATTCTTTTTTATTGCTTAATATGTACCATAGTTTGCTTATACCTTTACTCATTGAAGGGCTTTATGCTTATTATTTTATTTATATGCATGTCTTATTATTTTTAATGTCACTAAAACTTTTGGAGATATTTTCTTAAGTTTGAGGTTGTTAAGCAGACAGTTCGTAATGTGGAAGAAAGTATCTTTTGCATTTTAATTAATTTGTAGGTATCGTCAATGTATGTTGGCTTGTGACTTGGTTTCTTTAATTCTTGCATTTACAGCAGCCATTTCCAAAAAAGTTTCCTTTCTCTGAATTTGTGCCAAAAGTTTATAACCAAATTAAAGAATTTATCTACGCCTGTCTGAAATTCTCAGAAGATCTTCATCTAAGGTATAGTATAAAACAGTGAAAATGCAACCAATGCTGGGATTGTGACTCTATATACATAGATGTTCTGAAAAACATTGGATATTCCCTTCAGCTCTGATTTTACAAGTCTTAATATTAGTCATTCACAATATGGCATTGCTTTATTTATATAATCATGGTGTAGGAGAAAGTTGGAGACTTTTGAAGAATTTTTTGTTTGTATTACCTATTTTATTATTTACTTTTTTCTCCCCAGATTTGTTTTTAGCACTTTATATTAGTGAGAATTCACTAAGAAAGGTTACTATAACTTATATTGGTTTTAATATTCTATATAATGAAATTTCAAGACCTGTAGAGGAATAGCAGGTAAAACCCCTTGGAAACATGCTTCTTATTAAACAGTCTCTGGGCTTGTTAAAGGCATCCATATATTTCTTTTTCAATTTAAGTTTAATTATTTAACTGACATATATTGTGCTAATTATATACCAAGTACATCCTTCTTACACTTATGGGGAACACAGAAGTAAAAGAGATAGTTCTTTGCCTTCATATATTCTCAATATCTGCTGGGGATAAGTTACACAAAAATAGACAGTTATAGTTAATATAGGTAAATGTTATATTATGTATAATGTATTTTTGCAACACTTTGAAAAGCACCTAATTTAACTATAGGATTTAGGTGACAATAATCAGCATGACTGTCTTCTTATAGGAACCTTCTCTCAGTAAATGATACCACCATTTACCCAAACCAGAAATCTGAAAATCATTCTCAACTCCTTTCCTATTAAAAACTTTAAAAAAACAACAACAGCAAACTGTCAGGCACTGGCCTGAATTTTTGTAAATTCTTTACAAATAAGAACCTTACAAATATGTTCTTACATCTGTAAAACTCAAAATAGTACTTATCAGTGTGGTGCTAGGAAGCATACTCCATTTTTGCAGATAAGGAAACTGAAGCAGAGAGGATTTAAGTAACTTCATCAAGTTCTCATAGGGAGTAAGTGTTCAAGCTAAGACTCAAATCCTGTTATCATCAACATCAACAAAACAATTATTGCGGTGCTTAATTCTTACTATTTGGCAGTCATGGTATTATTTTACATGCATTATCTCAGGTAGTTGTCACAGGATTTCTCTATAGTAAGTATTAATTATTTCCATTTAACAAGTGAAGGCAGTGCTTATTTGTAAATGAGCTTCCTAAATCTAATTGATGATAAAATTATATTGATTCTTTTTCTTAAGCTCCCTGTTTTCAAAGCTCTCCCTCCCTATTCCTGCTGACTTAATTCACATTGTAGTCATATCTCACTTGGATTATTTAAATAGTCTATTTAAATATTTCTAACTTTACTTTCCCAACTACCTATCCTTTCTTTTTCCTCATTCTATTCTGTATTTTCCCAGAGTAATTTTTCTAAAAATCAAATCTGATCATTTAACTTAACTCTTCATAGCTTTCCAGAGACTCCTCATGGCCTACAGGATGAATTTCAGACTCTAACCTGATATATGTATCTGTCTGTCTCCTCCTCTACCCTATGACCTACATCCTTTCCAGCCTCCTATCCCACCGTAATTTCTCTATCACCGATGCTTCAGTCATACCAACCTTAGTTGTTATTTTCTGATCATTACATGCTATTTTATACCTTTCTGGCTTTTCACAACTCTCCTACTACTTGAAATTTCCTTTCTATGTTAGTTCTCCTGGCTAGCTTCTAACCATCCTTCAACATTTAGTTGAAACGTTGTTGACTGAATGAAGCCTTTCCTGACCACCTCCATCCTTAGTAGAGTTATCTGTCCATTCCTTTGTGCTGCTTCTGTACCCCATGGATTCTATTATCACAAGTCATCTTAGACTTTATTGCTCTACTTATGTATATATGTTTCTGTATGTGCTAGACTGTAGACTCCTTTGTTCATTTTTTCATTTATTGGTTTATCATCATACATTATGGCTAATCTATTTTGTGCCAGTTGCTTGATAGAAAGGATATTAAGAAAAAAATGCTTAATAGTAAGGATATTGCCACCCTACCTAATTATATGGTCCCTGCCTTCAAGGGGTACTTAGTCTAATTGAGGAACTGAGCAGTTAATGATAATTGTATGATGGGGATATACAGGAGCAACATAAAAACCAACCCTAACACAATTTTTGGAGGTCTCTTGGAAGGTAGAGACCTTTTATTTTGTTCAACACAATATCCCCTGCACCCAGTTCAGTAAATTTTTTCAAAAAACAAATGAGTGAATGAATATAAGATATGCCAGGCAACTCTGAAAATAAGTATAATTAGAAAATAGTTTGAGTGTTTTAGTTTGCTAGGCTGCTGAAACGGATTGGCTTTTAACAATGGGGATTTATTAGCTTACCAGCTTATAGTTTGGAGGTTGTGAAAATGTCCAAATCAAGGCATCATCAAGATAATGCTTTCTTCCTGAAGACTAGATACAGTGATCCTGGACTCATCTGTCACATGGCAAGGCACATGGCTGTGTCTGCTGGTCTCTCCCTTCTCTTCTGGGTTTTGTTGCTTTCCGCTTCTTGCTTTCATGTTTTCTCTCTGTGTATTCATCCCAGCTGTAAAAGACTTCAGTTAAGACCCACCCTGGGCCATGGGTTAACTAAAGGAACCTCATGAAAACCTACTTGCAATAGGTTTATATTCACAGGAATGGATTAGTTTTAAGAACATGATTTTCTGGGGGTATATATGGTTCCAAACCACCATATTGAGTCACTTGTTTCATGGCCATTCTTACTAAGAAAAAAAATGATAAATGGGATTTATATAATTAATTTATTGTCTTCTTTGAAAATGAGATTGATTTCATAGAAATGTGCTCTTGGAGCCAAGATGGTCTTTAGTAGTTACAAAGCAAAACTTGTTTTTTCTAGGTTTTTATTTTTTCCCCTCTAGTAACCAAATGACCCATGTCAAAGAATGGTCTCTATGGTCCTTTTAGTTATGTTACTCTGGATAAATTATTACAAATTCATTGCATAGTGACTTTTTTGATCTTCCTAGGAATGAAAGGTAATCTGATAAAGGGATAATGTAAGTAAATTGTTCAAAGCATTTTTTTTCTTGTTTGAATGTATTACGTTTTGGCCTAATAACTCTCTTTGACGTGTTTTGCTTTGACAATTTAAATTTAAATATTCAGTTTGTGGGGATTTTACCACTGCCTTTTATTCTTTGGTTGCCATTTACCTTATAACCTGGAGTGACATGTGACTTTCTCAGTCATACCTGTTGTGCAGAGGGTGGGAGGGAGGCAGAAGGTACCATGGGGTACAAAACTTAAGCTATATAAAAACAATTAGTTCCCGTATACATATGGTTCTCAAAATAAGAAATTGCTGGGTTGAGATTTTAATGTAGCTTTAAGGAGTTATTCTCTTAAATAAAACTTTCTTTTTTTTTTCCTGCAAGATTTTATCTTTTATTTTGGACAGAAACTGAAACACATTGTAAATATTGGAGAAATTATGTAATTGCATGAATTCTAAGGACACAAAACTCTATTTTTAAATGGCATTTCTATGGTAAAATAATAATTTAGTATTTGCAGTTGATTTAAAAAAATAGAACACACAAACATATACACATGCAGATTTTCTTTTACTCTTTTTTCCATGTGAATATATGCACATACACAGCTCTTTTTAAAAAAAACAAATTACTATGAGATAGTTCAGCTCTGTCAATTTACGTTTACATAGATATTTCCTTATCTACTGCATCATAACCAAAAGTGGAACTCCTGCTTTATCTTCCTAATGCATAATAGAGATAAGTGCTATGAATAGGTGTAGGGTACCATGAGAGTGATATCAGGCCCTTTCATAGCAACCTGTGTGTATTCATAACTCATACCACAACTGATATTACATAATTATGAGTTTAATATATGAGGGCAGGGAGGCGGCTGTGGCTCAATCAGTGGGGCTCCCGTTTGCCATGTAGGGGGCCCTGGGTTCGGTTCCTGGGGCCTCCTGGTGGGCGCGGGCCCGCCCGCGTGGCGTGGTTGGCTGGCCCGGCGAGCACAGGTGGGGGGGTGGGGTGGGGGTGGTGGATGGATGGATGAATGAATGGATAAAATCTTAAAAAAAAAAATATATATATATATATATGAGGGCAGGAACCATGACTTTTTTTCTTCACCATTGTGATCTCAGTATTCAGCAAAGACAATGCCCAGAACATAGTATATATATATATATATTTGTTGAATGAAGTATTTCCATTCAATAAAAATTTAGGAATGGCTTGCATCAGATGGTGCAGAAAGCAACTAGATATATCTTTATATGGATGTTTCCATAAAAATATTTTGACATTTTTTTTTTAGGAGGTACTGGGGATTGAACCCAGGACCTCATACATGGGAAGCAGACACCTAACCACTTGAGCTACATCCCCTCCCCTTTGATTTATTTTTACCTAATTGTTATGGCCTTGCATTCTGTAGTCTTATTTATTTCTAATATATTTTTTCTTTTTCCCTTATAGCATGCTGATGTAGCTTGCCTATATGTTTAGTATTTTAAGTTTTAAATCAGACTGGGCTTAGCCTTTGATTTTTTTTGTAGAATGTAATGAGATGAAATTTGTGACTATTGTCCATAAGTGACATATTATTGACAAATAAATAACTTTTCACAAATCTTTATTTACACTTATTTCTTTATCTTATCAACAACTATCATTATAATAACATTATCATTGGACAAATGCTGGAACAAGGTGTCTTTTATAGAAAGCCATCTTGGATGATGCTTTCAGGGGTTTATGGGAGATGTAGAGGTCTAGAATTTAGTCTGCTGGTTACAAGGCTGTTTAATTTTCTTTTTAAACTTTGCATATAAAAATAGCTGTTGGATCATTTTATGTTTAGTTTCCTTTCCTGAATAGAAAATGTCATCATTGATCACTCTTGTGTCAGCAAGGATTATGAAACATTTATAGTAGAATCAGAAGCTAAATAGCTATTGTATGAAAGATGATGATATAGAAGGAGATATATCTTTTTAAAGAAACTTTATCAGGTAATTGTGTAAGTAGTCTACAGAGAGACAAGCTGGCAAATTATAAATATTAACCACCTGTGAAAGAACTTGGGCGTATGGTTTCAGGATGAGGAATCATGTCAGTGTAGCGGTTTTCAAACTAGTCTGCCTGACTTAATGTTTGTTTGCTGTCTACTCACTGTGGGATCTTGAGCAATTTACTTAACTTCTCTGTGCTCCCATTTCCTCATCTTTGATGTGGAGATAATGATAAAACCTAACTTCGTATGGTTATCGTGATGATTAAATGAGTTTTGACACATTAAAGTACTTTGACTATTGCCACCCTATGTTTGTCAAAATAATTTCACTACCTGGTATGACTGACTATTGACACTTCTTTTTCAGTTCGACTGAAGTTGATGACATGATTCGTAAATCTACAAACCTCTTGCTGACCAGGACTCTGAGCAACTCTTTGCAAAATGTCATTAAAAGGAAGAATATTGGACTTACTGAGGTAAAGCTGTTCTCACTGGAGGCAACCAAGGCAATACGTGTATAGATGTCCTCTTCCCGATGGGCCCCGAATGATGAAAAGGCAAAATGGAATCCCTTATTCTTTTCTTGAGTCACGTTTGAGATATCCATTCTTTTTTTTAAAAAGTCACATTTTCTTTCTCATTGTTTCACTAGCTTAACTTTTTTTCCCCCTAAAGTTTTTAGGATGAATTTGTACTATTTGCCATTGATTATACACTTCTTAAAAAATTGGTTGGAGAGTATAGTCATTGTCAGGTTTCTATCCAAATGAATGGGAATTCAAATATAACATAAAATATGAAATCACATTTTGGCTGCATAAATCATTGATGCCAAGGATGTTGGCATTCATAGTCCTTGGTTAGTGTCATTAGACTCAACTTTTCTTTTTGAATGTGAATGGTAAGCTATTTTTTATTAGCATATAATCTGTTTGGACTGTTGATTTGGGATTGAGGAATCATGAGAGAAAGGCAGTCATCACATTTCTTAGAGTAAAGGGAGGAGGAACACTGTACATATGTTAAGAATAGTATCTTAGCAAACTGAAGATTTGGCTCATTGGAGTGTAGTCCTAAAATTTAGCAAGAGGTGAAATTTCTTTCCTCTTGGAAATCCAGGATCATAGGGTAGTTTTAACCTGCCATTTGTTGGAAATTAGAGTGCCAAAACTGAAACCTTAGAGGAATTGTTTTCACAGAGAAAGAGAAAGGCTGTTGGCCATCTGTTTTACTTGTAGAGGTAATATAGTTGGGAAGTTAGTTCCTCTAGGAAAATTTGACATTTTCAAATATACAATGTCAAGGATTGTGATGAAATTCAGCAAATGGTTAATTATGGTGATCTATAGGTAAAGCCAGGTGGAAGTCATCTGAGCTTCTACTTCTAATCTTTGAGTGATTTTCTCTTCCTCTGTGGTAAAAATAAAAGATTTTATATTATAAGGTGGGATGTTGGCGGGATTGAGCTCCACTTATCACAAACTTTTTTTTTTTTTACAACTGAAAAATACCTTAGACATTATTTAGGGTGGTTCCCTCTTTTGTACAGCTTCCCTTTTATTGCCTGGTATAGGAAAATTAGATATTGCTTTTAGGCATCTGAAATTTTGCTAACTTCTTTACATAATCAAGCAGGCTACAAAAAAGGAAAGTTGGAATGAAAATTAGGAAGTCCTTCCACTTTTGTTGGATTTAACTACTGTCCATTTCTGAATCCCAACTGGGACAGGAGGTTTATTTTTCAAATTATCTCTTCATTATAACTCTATATAACTCTTCTTATGCCATTCAACTTAGCAGTTGCATAAAAAAGCATTTTAAACAAGTAACAGCAGAAATGTAGTCTGATAAAAACAGTTTTGGCTTCAGGAAACTCTTGAGTTGAGCTGTGGCTATGCCATTGATTTACTGTGACACCTTAAAAGAAAGGCCTAACGAGAAGTGGATGTGACTCAAGCAGTTGAGCTCCATCTACCACAAGAGAGGTCCCGGGTTCAGTTCCTTGTGCCTCCTAAAAAAGACAGCAAGCTGGCGCGACGGGCAGGCATGGCAAGTTGATCCAACAAGAAGATGCATCAAGAGACAAGAAGGAAAACATAATGAGAGACACAACAACGCAGGGAATGGAGGTGGCTCAAATGATTAGACACCTTCCTCCCACATCAGAGGTCCTGGAATTGGTTGCCGGTGCCTCCTAAAGAAACAAGGAAGATGAAGAGACACACCAAGTGCAAACAACGAGAGGTGGGGAGAAATAAATTAAATTAATTAATTAATTAAAAAAAAAAAAAGAAAGGCCTAACTTCTCAGTGCTTTGGTTTTCCTGACACATTGTCCTTATAAGGGCACTGTATAGATCAGGCAATGATAGGAAGAAGCTCTAAGAGCTTTTCACATTTCTTGGCACTATTTCATTGAACTCTAAATGTTATTCTATGTCTTTGGGTCTTTTTAGGGAAATATAGTTTCATTAACAGTATCTTTGCATATAAACGATAGTAACAGCCACACATATTTATTTTGGCTTTTATGGTGATGCTCACATGCATTTACATATACACACATGGTGATTTTTTTGTATCACCAACCTGTAAATCTGTGAATAACTATACTACTCACTTTTGGAAAGGAGCAGGCATCATAACCTCCTTTATAAGTTACTAAAGTGAGTTCACATCTGGAATCATCATTATAATAGCTAACATTTGTAGAGCAGTTTATATTCTTCAAAACTTATTCATGAATGCCACCTCATTTAGTACAATAACATTTGAGGTAGGCTGGCCATGTGTTATTATTCCCATTTTATAGAAGACAATTAATGTTCAAGGAGATTGTCCAGTGTCATAAAGCTAGCCAGAATGGTGGAAATGAGACATGAGCCCAGGTTGTTTATTCCAAAATCTATTCACTTTTGCTGTATTGTATGACCTTCCATATTGATTAAATTATTTCTTCATAACAAGGTAGAGAGTTTATAGGAGGTCCTTAGTAACATGGAAACTGTTCCAGTTAGAGATGGTTTTATGACAATGAGCAGAAATCCACTCAACAATGGAATTATTTATAAGCATACACATACAAACACACAGAATCCTATTTCAGGAACTTACACAATTCTCATAGCTAATGTCTGGTGTCTGCTTGACTTGTTCTGGGGTTACATGGAATCTCATCTCTTCTTTTTTCTATCCATATGCTCTATTCTTTTGTTTTTTTTCTCTGAACACTGGCTTTCTTCATTTTCTCATGACTTCTTTGCTTCCCCAAGTTGAGTCAACTCAATATTACCTTTCAGTTCTAGCACCTAGTGTAACATGAATGCCTTATTCTCTCAGACCTCAAGGGACTATGCCTAGGTTCAATCAACAGGTATACTTCTCCTAGGACTGATTCTTCTAAGATCTGTGGGAAGGACAGTTGAGTAGTGGCTAAGAGTGTTATGCTTTAAAGTCAGACTGCCAGGTTCCAGTTTAGGCTTGCCTTTTAACTGCTGTGTCCTTGGGCATGTTGCTTAGCCTTTCACTGTAAAATGGGGGGAAATAATAGCATGTATCTCATGGAATTGTTGTGAGAATTAAATGAACATATAAAGTGGTAAGAGAAGTGCCTGGTATGTAGTACATACTCAATATATATTGTCTATTATTAAGTAATAGGTGAATAGTAGGCCATTCACTACCAAGAGTAATTGGGAGGCCTAGTACAGAGATGGAGTTATTAAATTTAGAGAAATCAAAACATCCTGTTAAGGTAAATAATTTGTTTATTTATTTTACAATATTTATAGAATGCCTACTCTGTATCCAAGCCCTTAGGGTAAATCAGTGATAAATAACAATAATAAAAGATCCTTTTTTGCATTTTAGTGAGAGAAAACAAATCATAAATCATAAATAAATAATTAAATAATGTAGAATGATTTCAAAAAAATGCTGAATACTTTGGAGAAAAGAAAAATATCCAGGATAAAGGAGACCAGGAGTATGGTAGAGGTTCAAGATTGTTCTTATTAAAAAGAGCAAAATCTTGAAGGTGGGTTAACTTTGAAGGTGAGAGAACATTTCAGGTTGAGGTTAGAACTAGAGCAAAGGCCTAAAGTAGACAAGTTCTTGGCAAGTTCAAGAAATAATATGGAAGACTGGATAGCTGCAATGGAGTGAGCAAGGAGAAGAGAAGCAAGAGATCAGACTAGAGAGACCAGGGATTCATGGTAGGCTGTTGTATGGCCTTTGGCTTTTATTCTGAATGAAATGGGGAGCCATTGCAAGATTTTGATTAGTGACATGAACTGACTTATATTTCAAAAGGATCACTTTTTCCATTATATTGAGAATAAACTGTAGGATAGAAACAGTTGCTTACAGTTGGAAGACTGTGACAATAATGCAGCATAACTTGATGCAGGCTTGGTACATGGTGTTAGCTATAGAGGTAGTGACAATTGATCAGATTTTGAGAATAGAGCCAGCATGTTTTCTTTCTTTTTTTCCCATATGATAAACTTAATTTTTAAAAAAATTTTAGATCACAGAAAAGTTACATTGAAAGTATGGGGGATTCCCTCCCCTCTCCCACATTTTCCCCTTTTACATCTTACATTAGTGTGGTACATTTGTTACAATTGATGAACTAATATTGAAGCATTGCCAATAACCAAGGTCTATAGATTACATTATGGTTTATACTTTGCACCGTGCAGTTTTATAGGTTTTGACAAAATGTGTACTGGCCTGTATCCGTCATTGCTATATCATGTAAAACAAATCCAATGCTCTAAAAATGCCCTGTGTTCTACCTATTCTTCCTTGCCCCTCCCCTCAGAAGCTCTGGTAACTCTTTATATTAATGTTATAAGTTCTTCCATTACTACAATAATAGTAAGTCTATTTTGGCCCATGGTTGCATTCCCCCCTTATGTTTGTTCATTCCTCAATCTTGAGGATTTTGGGATGGTGATACCTGCTCTGCTTCCAATTGAGAGGGGTCTTAGATCTTATGGGGCAGATGGAAGGAACTCTTTTGCTTGCAGTTGTAGATACTCTTTGCTTTTGGGGATGGGGTTTGTACATCATCATCATCCTTTTGTTTGTTGTCCTGGGTGAGGCCAATGAACTGGAGAGTAGGTTTTGGCTGCAACTATGCTGAGATTCAGGGCTCAACCAGCATACGAACAGACTGAAACTTTATGTCTCTGGGAAAAATATTTAATGGGTAAAGTGCTAATTATAGGTTCATATAAAAGGACTATAAGAATCATATGTAAAGAAATTATAAATGAGTCTAACTCTTTTACATTGGAGAAATAGATTATTATATATTCCAAGGTAAGGCCGACCGATGGGATGCTGATTTCATGGGGTTATATGCCTTGCTTGTAGATGTCTCTAGACAGCATGCTTTCTTTTTTCTTTTTTCTTTTTTTTTTTTTTTTAAAGATTTTATTTATTTATTCATTTATCCCCCCCTTGCTGCTTGTGCTCGCTGGGTCAGCTAACCACGCCGTGCAGGCGGGCTTGCCTTCACCAGGAGGCCCCGGGAACCGAACCCGGGGCCTCCCATATGGTAAACGGGAGCCCTACTGATTGAGCCACAGCCGCTTCCCCTCTTTTTTCTTTTTATTTATTTATTTTTTAATATTTTTAATTATTTTCTTAAAATTTTTATTTAAAAAAAGTTTTTAAAACTTTTTTCAGTCAGTTTTTGCAACCCTTTTGTTGAGGGCTGACTTTCAATAAATTGCAGTGAGGAAGCTGCTCTGCTATGTATGAAACCCCAACCCAGAAGCAGGTCATCTACAAATGGTTTAGCACCAGGTGCCCCATGAATGTGCAGTGTGTGATGAGCAAGGGGGTGGCCCCCACCATGCTTTCTTTGATGTTTGGATATAAAGGAAGAGGAAAAGAGAAGAGTTGAAAATAACGCTAAGATTTTTTTTACCTGAGCAACTAGAAGGCTGAATATGCCATGAATTGTAATGGAAAATGCTTCAGGCAGAGCTAAATTTGGAGGGGGGGGGTTGAGAATTTGATTTTTGGGCATATTAAATTTTTCGTGTCTATTAGACGTACAGGTTGAGATGTTGAGTAAATAGTTTTGTATATGAATTTAAAGTTTGGGAGAAAGGTCTGACCTAGAGATAAAAATTTAATTTAAATTATATCAAAACCATGTGACTAGATAATATCACCAAGAGAATGAGTAAAGATGCAGAAGAGAAGAGGATGAGGGCCTGAACTCTTTCTTGAGCACTCCAAAATTAAAAAGTCAAGAGAAAAGAGAAACCAATAAAGGAGATTGGAAAGGAGTCACCAAGGAGGTAAGGGAAAAATACAAACAAACAAACAAGAGTATGATGTTCTAGAAGCCAAGCAAGGAAAGTATTTTAAGAAGGAGGGAGTGACTGACTATGATAAATATTGCTGCAAGGTCAGGTAAGATGAAGATTAAGAATCACCATTGGATATAGCAACTTGTAATAAATTGGTGACCAGAGCATTTTTAATAGAATGGTGGTGGGAGACTCCTTCCTCATGCTTCTTTGTGGTGTCACTGCTGTAAATGTCAGTACATATAGGTTGTGTAAGATATAAAGTAAACTGTGGGTGAATCACAATGCATAAGATTTTGGTAATAAAGTTGAGTCATTCATCACAAAAGAAGCAAAAATAAAAATGTTTAACAACCATTTTAAGAGTAAAAAAAAAGAGAATTGAATCCACAAAAAATTGTTAGAGCAAATAAACAAATTGAGGTAAGTTGCAGGATACAAAATCAACATATGAAAATCAATTGTATTTCTATATTCTAGCAGTAAATGATCTAAATAGAAAATTGCTTAGAGAAATTAAAGAAGACCTAAGTAAATAGAAAGACATCATGTTCTTAGACGAGAAGACTTAATAATGTTAAGATGATAATAGTACCCAAAGTGTTGCACAGATTCAGTTCAGTGTCAAAATTCAAGAGGTAGTTTTTGCAGAAATAGAAAAACCCATCCTAAAATGTAATTTCAAGGGATCTTAGTAGCCAAAACAGTACTGAAAAACAACAACAACAAACAACAAAAAACACAGTGTTGGAGGACTCAAACTTCCCTGTTTCAAAACTTACTTCAAAGCATCAGTGATCAAAACATTATGATACTGGCATATGTATAGTGTCCAGAAATAAACCCACATATCTGTGGTTAGTTGATTTTCAGAAAGGATGCCAAGTGCATTCATTGTGGAAAGGACAGTCTTTTTAACAAATAGTGCTGGGCAAACTGTGTATCTATATGCAAATAATGAAAGTGGACCTCTACCTCACACCGTGTTCAAAAATTGGCTCAAAATGGATCATAGACTTAAATTTAAGAGCAAAAAGTATAAAACTCTTAGAAAAAAAACATACAGGAAAATCTTCATGACCTTGAATTTGGCAATGGATTCTTAGATATGACACAAGGATGAACAAAAAAATAAAAAAATAGATAAATGGGGCTTCATCAAAATTAAAATTTTGGGGCATCAAAGGACATTATCAAGAAAATGAAAAAACAACCCTCAGAATGGGAGAAAAATATTTGCAAATCATATATCTGATAAGGCATTAATATCCAGAATATATAAAGAACTCCTACAATTTAAAAAACAATTCTATAAAAATAATGGGCAAAGAACTTGACTAGACATTTCTCTAAAGATATATAAATAGCCAAGAAGCTCATGAAAAATGCTCACCAGCATTATTCATTAGGAAAACACAAATCAAAACCACAATGACAATACCATTTCACACTCAGTAAGATCACTTGACCAAGATATGGAGAAAGTGGAACCTTGTGTATTACTGGTGGGAATGTAAAATGGTGCAGCCACTGTGGAAACCAGTTTGGCAGTTCCTCAAAAAGTTAAACAATTATCATATGACCCAGCAACTCCACTCTAGGTATATGTCCCAAAGAATTGGAAACACGGACTCAAACAGATAATTAAACAACAATGTGTTCATAGCAATTGGCAAAAGATGGAAACAACCGAAGTGCCCATCAGCGGATGAATGAGTAAACAAAAAGTGGCATATACATACAATGGAATATTATTCAGTAGTAGAAAGGAATGCAGTTCTGAAACATGCTACAACATGAATGAACCTTGAAAACATTATGCTAAGTGAAATAAGTTAGAGACAAAAGGACAAAAATTGTATGATTCCTTTTATCTGAACTCTGTAGAATCAGCAAATTCATAGAGACAAAAAGTAGAATAGAGGTTATTAGAAGCTGGGGGGAGGGAGGAATGGGGAGTTATTGGTTGATGAGTATGAAGTTTCTATTTGGGATGATGAAAAAGTACTGGAAATAGTAATGATGGCTGCACATCATTGTGAAGGTACCTAATTCCACTGAATTGTATATTTAAAAATGCTTAAAATTTAAATTACATATATTTACTAAAAAAAAGTAAAAAAAAAAAAATGGAATGGGTTCTATACAGAAGAATCTTAAGTAAATTATATAGATTCCATCCATCAAGGAGCTAAGAGTTAACTTCCCACCCCTTGAGTGTGGGCTGTGCTCAGTGACTTGCTTGCAAAAAGTGGAGTATGGAAGGTGGGAAACGTAATTCTACATTGACGCAACCTGGAAAGCACTACCTGAGTCAGGTGATCAAAATTAACATCATCAGTGATAAGGCATGTTGAATAATATGTAACTTTGATATGAT
This sequence comes from Tolypeutes matacus, assembly GCA_026826555.1. NCBI lineage: Eukaryota > Metazoa > Chordata > Mammalia > Cingulata > Chlamyphoridae > Tolypeutes > Tolypeutes matacus. The sequence continues at coordinate 15,689,151 of JAKSZT010054030.1, forward strand.
GTGGTGAGAATGCCCTTCACTTCTGCGGTCTTCCTCCTCCAAATCCCTGACCCCGCTTAACCATGAGAAAAACATTAAACACATTCAATTTTTTTTTTTTTTAACGGGAGGTCCTGGGGATCAAACCTGGGTCCCTCCATATGGGAGACGGACACCCAACCATTTGAGCCACATCCGTCCCCCCACATTCAAATTGAAGGTCATTCTACAAAATACCTGACCAGTACTCCTCAAAACTGAAAGTCTGACTAACTGTTAAAGAGCAGAGACTAAGGAGACATGATGACTAAATATAATGTGGTATTTTGTACAGAAACCTGAAACACAAAGAATGTTAGGGACAAACTAGTAAAATCCAAATAAAGTATGGAGTTTAGTTGATAGTAATATACTTAGTTGTTTCCTTAGTTGTGGCAAATGTATCAAAGTAATGTAAGATGTTAACGATAGAGGATGCTGAATGATGGTATATGGGAACTCTTTGCAACCTTTTTGTAAATTTAAAACTATCATATAATAAAAAGTTTATTTAAATAAAAATGTTTTTAAGAAAGAATGGAAAGGGAAGATTGGAGACTGAAAGTATATAAGACAACTCTTTCAGGAGTTTTGTTCAGAAGGGAAGCAAAGAAATGGGGTGGTAGCTACTGGGAAGTGGGGTTCAGAGAAAGTTTTTGTTTTTTGTTTTAAATGGGAGAAATAACAGCAGCTGTTTCTGGTGGAAAGGATGCAGTAGAGAGCAAAAAATTGATGATGCAGGAGAAGGGGAAATCTCTGGAGCAAAATTCTTGAGTAGGAGAGACAGTTTAGAATTTAAACACAATTCTAAGGATTGAAAGGATTTGTTTTATTTTTTATTTTTTATTTTTTTTTATCGGGAGGTACTGTGGATCGAACCCTGGTCTCTCCATATGGTAGACGGACGCCGAACCTCTTGAGCCACATCCGTTTCCCTGAAAGGATTTGTTTTAGATACTGTAAAGTTCATCTCTGATAACAGATGATAATCAGAATATGTGGATGGAGATGGTGGTATTTGGGTAGATGTCATGGTGGTAGGTGCCCAATACTCTGTTTTCCCAGTAAAAGCAAGATCTTAGCTGAAAGTGAGAATGGGGGAGCCAGTGGTGGGGTTGGATGAGGGAAGTGTGAAATAGTACTATGGAGATATGGAAAAAGGAATTGATTAGTGCTGGTATTGTGATTATCTGGTAGCCTTACAGTCCCCCTTGTTACTAGTGGTCATGAAATTAAAGTAAGAATAGCCATCATGGTTGTGTATTTTCTTAAGTCATATTTGATTGCATATTGGGTATATTTTTATGATTGTAAAAGTGTCCTAGGAGACCTGAATAAATAACCAGTGCTCTGCATTTACCCTTTGTTTCTAGTATAATTTAAATTGGTGACCATAAGGCTCCATTCTCTTATTTATCTCCCACATGCCATTTGCCTCCACTCCCTGTTGTTAGCAGCATCGATGTTGCTCACATATGTTAAAACATTTTATACTTAAGTCTCGTCAAATAGAAACTATGTACTAAACCTTGAAACTTAGAACTATTGGTTCCAAGTATTTTATTTTATTTTATTTATTTATTTATTTTTTTGTTCCAAGTATTTTAATATCTTAGATGTTTTAGTCTTGGAGGTGTTAGTTATAAAAGAGTTAATTGACACAGCTTTTTGTACTCTGGGGTGAAATGAGAAAATTCCTTAAAAAGTCTTATGCATTGCTCAGTTTGTGAATGAGAACCAAAGGTACTATTTAGTTCTTTGTCTTCTTGCAAATCTAACAGTTTAAAATACTAGTGGTGTGCAAAGGAAACTGATTTCTCATTTTCTTGCTTTATGTTAGTGATCGTAGAGTTCTAGACTATGGAATTCTCTACTTTTGGAAACAAGCTAATATCAGTTCTCATATAAAGAAATGCATCTACTACAGTAGTAGTTTAGAGCTGGAAATGGAAGGCCCTTCTAGGAATTTAGAGCTTCATTTTGATCTATGGAAGATGATGACCCTTTTTTCCTGAAGTTAAGAAAAGAGCGTCTATCTGTCGTCATGGTTCAGGCTACACTGGGGTAGTTGGAGCAGAGTTAGAGGAGAAGTGGCCACCACAGTCTACTCTGGAATTGTTGTGTTCGTTCTCTCTGATAGGGAGGGAGAGATAGAAAAATTTTTTACTTCTTAATGGTTTTGAACTGAAGTGACTTCTGTAGTTAAGTTGTGAGAGGTGGTTTGCTTTATAGTGTTTCCTTTTTTGGTACATTTTTCATAGAACCTTATATAAGGGATAACCGATATCTAGTCTGTTGTTAGTTTCATGTCTTTAAATCAATGTTAAAGACAATTTGGATTGCTGCAGTAATATATTTTTGTAAGAGAGTGGGAAGTAGGGGTAAAAATATCATCAAAGTAGCTCAAACTGTGATGGAAGTTGGGTACCTGAAATTGCTTCATTTCACTTTTAAGTTCAAAATTACTCCTAAAACATCTGGCTTTACATTTGTAAATGCCCTTGTAAGGATTTTGGTAGCTGTCATTCAGGAGTAGAGATCTCTTAGACCTCATTAACAGACAATATTCCCTCTGAAAATGACATGGTATCTACTGTATCCTAGAGTGTTTTAATAGTCTCTTCTGTGTTCAGCAATGAAACATTTCCAAAGTGACTGACAGCCAATTGATGCAATTCATGATGATCTTTTGTGTTGACAGATCTTTAAAAAGTCATGGGAAATTACTACTGTACCCAGTGAAGCCGCCTCCTTTTTTAAAAAACTGCCAATATCCTGCAAAACAGGACAATTTTCTCTTTGACTGCCTCTATTTTTTATTTCGATAACATGACACAATTCCTCCTTATTATTAGGATTTCTTTTGATAGACAGAATGCCTTCCCTATAGGTAATGCTGATTTTAAAATAGAAATTCTTCAGTTCTCCAAATTAACTCTTTTACTTTTCTGACTTCCATGTCAATACAATCTTGCCAGTAGCCACTTTCCTACTCAGGAAGAAGAGTGATTTAATTTAGACAATTTAAATTTTTAAAATGATTTTAGTCCTTCTCTGAGGGAGAAGCAGGATGAGAGAAAGAGAGTCATGAATTGCTTATATTAATTGGTGTTTTTTCCTAGAGCACTTTAAAGTTTAAAAACTAATGTTTTGGGTAGTTTTTTAGAAGACTGTATAGTCTTGTGTCCAAAACTCAATGTCTACATTCAAACTGAGGAATGAATGAAAGGTGCTGCTGATGAATATGGACTTGTCTGATGAATTGTGGAGACTAATATAGAGATCTATCCATAGTATTGTCCTAACTCTTCATCTAAGAGAATCTGTTGGAACTACATCTCTGGGTCTTTACCCTTAGTCATTAGGTTTCAAATGTAGCTGTTTTCCTCCGATATTCAGACTGATCCTTAATGAAGCAGAAGGTACGTTTTTCCCTAAGTCCAACTCTCACTCAAGAATTATCATTGTGAGTTGACACATATTTTATGAGAATGAACTGTGTGCCTTAGCCTTGTGCTGAGTGCTGTGGAGGAGGTAAGAATGCACATTCTGATTATAGTCCTATTAACATAGTTTTTAATATTCCACAGCATGATACAGTGACTCCTATTGAAGTAAATTCCAACTTTTAAACGTGGTTGCAAAATATTTTATTGTGAAAATACGTAGTATCTCCCTTCATCCCTAGTTCCAATTTCCATTTTGTGTCATCTATCCACTCAACCCCTTGCTCACTATCTTACTAACTACAATAAGACCTAAATTCATCCATAGCCTTATATACTAAGGCTGTTCCACCTGCAACAACCCTGCTACCAGACATATTCTTGTGAAATGAAAAGCTAAAGATGTAGAAAACTGAGACAAAAAAAAAAAAAAAAAAAAAAAGTCCATGCCAATTCTTTGCATTTCTTTTAGACTCTGGGGAATATGAATAGTTTTCATAGTTGAAATAAGTAGTAGACACTACTCTTGTTTATACCCCCCTTTTTTTTACAAAGAGTAGAATCAATGCACATAGTGGTATGATTGATGGTAGTTATAGGATCTGATTTTTCAATGTAATGTACACAAACATGCAGTACTCCAGGGTTGCTGTCTTATGGACTTCTTATGCTAAAAGGCACTCTCAGAAGATATTTAGATAAACCCATAATTTTAAGGTAGACTGATTGTATATGAGTGCAAGGTACATTTAGACTATGTGATCTAGAGAAAATTATGTAATTTTAATTTCTTTTACAGTAAAATGGAAGAGTGCTCCTTTAACCTACTTCTCCAGATTGCTAGAAAGACAGTATGAGAAAATGAATTGTGAAGTGCTTTACAAACTTTAAATATAACTAGCTCTTTACAGACAATAATAGCTTTTCTTTCCCATGTTCCATGCAAAATAATTTGTATAAGATAACTATTTTTATCTTACCAATACTATCTTCTTTAAAGCCCTTTCCTGTAAGAGAAGGTAAATAATATTAACAGAATATTTAACCCTCACAATAACCCTGTGGGTTAGCAATTTTTATTGCTATTTTATAAATAAGGAAACAGGCTTAGAGAATTTAAGAAGCTTTTCCAAGTTCGATAACTTGGAAGTGCTTAATTCCCTGGTTCCTCTGACTTCAATGCCCATGTTTTTTTCTGCCGTAACCTGATATAGTTTGTTAATATACTGCAATCTACTCCAACATCTCTTGTTCATCATGCCTAATTTTGATACCTCTTATCACCATTTCAATTATTCTTGTTCTTTTAGTGGTAGTTCTTTTAGTGGTAGTTCATTCATTTAATTCACTTGGCAATTGTTTATTGGCAGGCAGTATGCTAAACCCTAGCAGTTTTTGTTCTTGGACTAGTCTTCTTTAAATGGAAGAAAATATGTGTTCAAAATAGAGTGTCAAGTGCTCCAATACTAGGGGGGAATACAAGATATGACAAGTCATGGAAGACAGCTTAAAATAACACCTAAACCCATATCTTAACATACCATCCTCAGAATACAGATGACCTCTGCCATCATGCCTTTTGTTTTTCTTGTACCTGCACAATTGTATTGAGCCATTCATTCTGGGGTGAATATTCAAATGACTCTCACATATGCTCATTGTTTTCTAGCTTGTCCAGATTATCATCAATACAACACACTTAGAGAAATCCTGTAAGTACTTGGAAGACTTCATCACCAATATCACTAATGTGCTTCCAGAGACAGTCCACACCACCAAGCTATATGGCACCACAACTTTTAAGGTGAGAAGGCTCCCAAAATACGGTGGAATTTCTTTGGGTATGCATAATTTTGTCCAGGCTGTATAGTATTATGATTCATAATGTGCTCTTGAAAATAAGTGCTTGAGATGTTTTTTCCTTCTCCATCTCTTTGGAAATGCAAATATCAGCAATTGTCTTGGGGTATTTAAAGTTTAAAAATGCCTACAACTTTGTCCCTTAATCTTTTTCTTATATTTTATACATGAAAATGGCTATTTGCTAAGTTGGTACCCCATCACAATCAAGAGTTCTTAAGTATGGTCTGGATAATAGTGGTTATGACTAACATCAGCATCATTTAAAAATTTCTACTTAGCTTTCACCTCCTTTCTGGATCCTGTGACCAATTTTTTAATCTTACTTTTTAATGAGGAATTTATGCCCCTTACTATTGCAGTTAGCAATTTTATAATTGTCTCACAAGTGCACAGCACTAGTTTCGATGCAGTGTTGGATCATATGGGAAAGATGGTACTCTTGTGGAACAAAAGGACTGAAGGTTGATGAGTTTCTGAAGGGTAAATGCCTTATTTTAGAAGTGCCTTTTATTAAGAAACTCCTTTATGTTGACAAATGAGCGTTAAATAAATATCAAACAGTAAAAGTAACAGAGCAGCTTCTGAAACAATAAAAGGGTAGATTCTGGCATAAAGATAAGTATGGTTTGAGTTTTTGTTATTGTTATTTGATTGCTTTAGTTTTGTTACATATTCTTTATTACCGTTTTGAGATTCCAGAATTGATCTTAATTAGATATATTTGATTCATATCTTCTGCTGTCTACCTTTTCTATTCTTTTGTACCATTTCCCTATTTATTAGTACCTTCCCTTGAGAGGAGGTGTAAGAGAAGAAACCACATTTGATTCATTCATATTGCTTATTATACTTTATGGGAGATAAAAACTATTGATATGATATGCTTTTTTTCTGTTGTAAGAAAGAAAGTGGGATGTTCACCAACAAAATAGTTTTTATGTACTTATGTGATTAGGTCAGCTGTTAGATTGGATTATACATTCATGATGTCACCATGGATTGTTTATTGCAAATTACCTACAAACTTACTTAAAAAATTCTTTATGACATCATATTAAGTTTGTATCATTACTTGCTAATTTTTCAATAATGTCTCATTACATTAATATCTATACTTATTATTGAGGAAAAGAATTGTTGAGGAAAAGAATTATTTATTAAAGAGGTCCCAAGAATGAGTAAGAAAATGTGAAAAGAGCTTTAAAAGCTTCAGAATGACCATAAGACATTTAATAGAAATTATACCAATATTAGCATTATTATGAAGCATGGGTAATAATTTTGTTTTAAAAAAATGTTTTTACTTTGATTTACTAAGGAAGCCAAAATTTCTCCAGGAAAGATGTACGGGAAGCTATAGTTTAGTCTTCAGCAGAGAATAGGCAGTTAAGTTATGAGATGAGGTTCGTTTATACTTGTTTATCATATAGAGAATATTTAATGTCTACTGCCTCTCTCCCACAATCTATGTCTCCATTTTTTTTTCAACCCAAATTATGTGAAGTCTTATGGTTAGAAATCCTTCCAAAGGATAGCTTGTATATATTGTTGTTGCTCCAGCACTGGAAATGCCAAGGGGAAATTAAAGGCAGACAGGAAGCCATAGGGGCTGACCAGCCAGTTAAATACTTAGTGAAGGAGAAGTTCTGGAGGCCACTAAAGGTCATGTTGACTGTGCTTATTGGAAACACTGATTGCTTAAAACACATTGAAAGTTTCTTTTTACCAGGACTGTTTCAGACCAGCTAACCCAGAACTCAATATAAACATGGCAATTATAACAGCTACATGTTGTGTATTTTCCTAAGCTACTGTTTCCAGAAAACATTCCCTTGCAGATGGAAACCTTTATGTCAGAAAGGGGCAAAAGGAATCAGGTCCCTCTTGTTTCTGTCATATACAACATAATCAAACTGGCATTCTTAGTTTTCCTTGTTCCTAAGATTTTCTGCACTGAGAATTAAGATGTTTGTTCATATACTCCATCACAAGTATTGCTTCAATATCTACTGTATAGCAGTCTGGTAGATTCTTGAAGGAGAGAGAAAAAAATACTTAGTCCCTTGACTTAGAACTTACAATAAACAGGGAAGAAAAGACACTGTAAGCTCTATAAATAACTATGCAGAAGGTACTAGAGTAATATATTAATGCATTCAATTCCTCATTGATTCAACAAGTTTTTATAAAGCATCTATTATATACCAGGCAATGTTATAAGCATGAATAAATTAAATACATATCCTGACTTTACAGATCTTATATCTAGTTGATAGATGATAAGAAAAAAAAAAATAGCTAATATAATGTCAGGTAGTGGTAAGAACTAGGAAGAAAAATCAATGGAATGAGGAATAGAATCATTTGGATTTCAAACTTTCCAGGCAGAAGAAACAGTACAGTAGTAGATGGTACTGTGTTCAAAGAATAACAAGGGGATCAGTCTGGCTGGGTAGTGATTTATCTATCACTGGTAGTAGAAGTGGTAGGAAATAAAGTAGTCAGGAGTCAGATGATTTCTGGCCTTGTTTAGGCCAGAGTAAATACTTTGGATTTTATTCTAATATGAGATGGAAAGCCATTGGAAGATTGGGGGTGGTGGTGATCTGACTTATGTTTTAAATGGGTAATGCTGGGCTGGTTGTTATGTGGAACATATATGAACTGTAGTGAGAATGAAAGAAGAGACACCAAAAGAGGCAATTGCAGTAGTGCATCTAAGAGATAATAGTCGCTTTGACTAGGGTGGTAGAGGTGGAAGTGGTAAGACACATTTTAAAAAGTAGAGATGACAGGTCTTAATGCTTGGCTATTGAGTGATAAGAATGGAGTAGAATGGAGTAAAGAATAATTCCAAGGTTTTTGAACTGAGCAAATTAGATGAATGGGGCTGTTACTCACTGAGATGGAGAGCAGTGAGAGAAGAGCAGATTTGATTTAGGGAGAGGCTGGTGGAATCAAGACTTCTATTTTTTGACATATTAAGCTTGAGGTGTTTAGCTAGCCATCTACAAAGATACATTAAATTGACAGGGCTAAGTCAAAGCTGGAGGTAAATATTTAGAATTCCTTGGTATTAAGATAGTATTTAATACCATGGAACTGGCTTTCCTCTGGGAATTGAGTACAGATAGAGAAAAGGTGTGAGGATTGAGCTTTGAGGGACATCAACCTTGACAGATCCAGAAGAGGAGAATTCCATTGAGGATTATGGTACTTACTTCAGTTTTGGGACCACCAAGGAAGATTTCACAGAAAAGGTACAAGTTGGATTGAGTCTTGGGACTGGCAGGAATCATTCAGGCAGAAAGGATGGGGAGGAGATGGGGATGTTTTAAGAGGCAACTTCATGTACAAAGAGGAAATGACAAAATGAATCAAGACATAATCAACATAGAATAAGGTTGGCAATAAGATATAGAAATAGGTAAATGCCAACTTGTGGAACACTTTGTTTTGTATTGGTAGATAATTTGGACTTTATTTTAAAGTCTTTGAAAGCATTTACACTAGGGAGTGTTTTATTTTTTAAAAATCATTCTAGTTTTTCTAAAAGGAAGGAAGGGAGGGAGGGAGGGAGGAATATATAAATCACAATTACAAAAAATTCAAAATCAGAGGAAATTAAATACATGGTATACTGTATGTAATTCTTTGCTAATAAATTTGAGGGTCTATAGGAAAGGCTGACTAAAAGTGATTCAGGAAGATAAAGAAAACCCAAATTGACCAATAGCCATGAAAGAAATGAAAAAATTGTCAAAGACATCTTAAAATTGGGCCAGGTACGATGGTTTCACCAGTGAATTCTTTTAGACCTCCAAGACACAGACAATTGCTATATAATTTAAACTATTACAGATCATAGAGAGAGAAGGAAAGTATCTCAATACTTCTTTTCCAAGGTCAGCACAACAAGGATCAGAAAATGGAGAAAGCACAAAAAATAATCTGAAATATTAAAGGTAAATATTGATGTAAAAATCCTAAACAAAATATTTTTTAAAATCCAGAAGTACGTAGAAACAAAATAGGAATAAAAGCAGGATTAGGAATGTAAGAATATTTAGTATTAGAACATTGTTTAAAAATATTCACTACTTTAAAAGAGCAAAGGAGAGAAAAAAAATACATGACTATTCCAAAAGATACCAGAAATGTATTTGATAGAAATCAATATCCATTCCTGCTAAAACTCTCTTAGTAAAATAGTAATGGAAGGACACTATTAGGAGATTATCATACAAGTATATAGTTTATAAATACATTGTAAAATTATGCAGCCATTAAAAAGGTTGAAGTTTATATTTATTATTGTGGAAATATATACAAGATGCATTTTTGAGTGATTAATAAGATTACAGAACTCCATTTATAGTATGGTCCCATTTTATATAAAATTGAATATCTATATTTGTATATTTACAAAGAAATTTATTTAGGGATGTTCCCTAAAATGTTAACTTATTTTCTCTAGTAGAAGAATTTCAGGACTTACATTTTTCTGTATTTCTTGAATGTTTTATAATGATTTGGAATATAATTGTATTTAGAAAAAAAATTTTTTTTTTGGTTTAAAAAATTATTTCTTAGTTAAAATGAGTAGGATAAGTTTGGAATTAAAGAGGTTAGTTAGCATCACAAAGCTATTGTGATGCTCCAGGTGAAAATAGAGAAAAGAATACAGGTTAGAGAAAAATTTAGGAGTTAGAATTTTTAGGACATAGTGACTGTGTGCAAGAAGGAAAGGAATGTAATATGTTTCTGAGATCTCTGCCTGAAGTGGACTCAACTGACCAGGTGAAGAATGAGTAATTTTCCAGGAAGCAATCAGATTTATGGGTCTAGAATAAGGGTGGGCTGGGAGTATATCTGTATTGAACACTGAGATACTGCAAGCCATAGGGATTGATGAAATCACCCAGAGAAAATGAGACAATTAAAAGTGAGAGAAGTAAAAGGAAAACTAGGAGAAAACCACTTCATGAAAGCCAAGGGAGGACAGAATTTTAAGCGGAGAATGTTTAACAGTCTGAAAAATGAATATTGCATGTAGTAGTAGTAAGGAGGTCATTTGTTACCTAGGACCAATCCATGTTAGCAGATTGGTAGCATTGGAATCTTCATTGTCCTGGTACAATATATAAACCCTTTTGTCCTGAAAATACATATTTTTTTTTCAACATTAGTCCTACAGGACTTTTTAAAGCCTTTACTATACTAATGTGTACCATGAATCTCTTATATATGGTTTCTCAAACTCATATGATCCAGGGACTCTTTTGTAGTAGTTTTAGTATCCTACAGGACTACTGTTACTTAAAACATATTTTAGAAAATTTCTGACTGTACCAATCTTTGAAGAAGCTTGATGATATAGAAAAGAGAGAGGTAAGATAGTAACTAGTAGGAATATAATATATAGCATTAGGAGTTTTTTTTTTTAATTAAGTTGAAACTTCAGGATGCTTGTAAACTAAAGGGAAGAAACCAAAGGATATAAAGATTGATATTAGGGGAAGGAAGGTTCTTGGAGTCCTAGAAGAGATGAAAGGTAATAAGATCCTGGGGGCAAGAGTTGGTTTTTTCATTTGTTTGCTTGTTGTTTATTTGTTTTTAGGAGGCACCGGGGACCAAACCTGGGACCTCCCATGTGGGAAGCAGGTGCTCAACCAGTTGAGCCACATCTGCTCCCTTCACTGTATTTTTGAAAAGAGAGAAACTAATCGAAGTTGTGATATTTCTCAATATTTCCAATTATGTTTCCTGATGGATCTAAGAGTAAGGTGTCTCCAAGCATAAATCTGCCTTGCCTGTACTGAAAGTTTGAATGATCTTTGAAATTTCATATTATTTCACAGGATGCCAGGCATGCAGCTGAAGAAGAGATTTATACCAACTTAAACCAGAAGATTGACCAGTTTCTACAGCTGGCAGACTATGACTGGATGACAGGAGAATTGGGCAGCAAAGCTAGTGATTACCTAGTAGACCTCATTGCCTTTCTACGTAGCACCTTTGCTGTTTTCACACACCTTCCTGTAAGTGACAGTTGCTCTTACTTTGCCCATTATGTAGCAAACCAGTTCCCTTAAAATCTAGTTTGGTGAAGCATGTTAGCTACTGCTTTAATTAGTCAGGAAACTGTACAAGATGTTAAAAGCTTACCCTATAATTATCAACCCTTAATAAGGATTAGAAACCTGGTCAATTGTTTTTTCATTGACTTTGCAGTTTGTGTATTCTAAAAGTGTCCCTAATATCATGTCACTTATCTTCCTGCTGGCTTCAAGGTAATTAATAGAAAGATATAACAAAAGCTGTGGTAGATATAAAAGAGAAATTTAGGAGTTAGAATTTCAGATACTGTGTCTTTCAGTTTTAGAATGTCCATTTAATATATTTTTTATAAACTGAAATTCTCTGGGGAAATTCTCCCTCTTTTTATCCACTTTTATCTGTTTGCTGTTTTCTTGGACATAATAATTATAGTCATTTTAAAGTCATTGTTTGCTAACTCTAATGTGTAATTCACCTACATATTGGTAGATCTGTTTCTGATTTTCCTCTTGGTCATATGATCCTATCTCATAATAATCCTAGTACTTTTTTAATTAATGGTAGACATTGTGTTTGAAATATATAGACGCTCCAGATGGTATTATCTTTCACCGGAAGTGGTTCATGCCTTAATTTGCTAAGTAGATAGGATGGGAAGGTAGGTTGTAGTCTGAAGCAGATCACCTTAATCCAATCACAGACTGAGCTCTGTCAAGGTTGGGTTGCAGTTGCAATCCCCCCCCTGGTTTGTCCTGTTGCTAGGATGTGGTTCTGCAGGGCTTTTAATAAAAGCCTGGTATGTCATTGTCTTTTCAGTGCTAAGCAGACTATGGAAATTTCCACTTTTCAGAGAAACCTTGTGTCTTTTGTCTCCTGCCTTCTTTGGTTTTAGAATTTGGCAAATGTTTTGAGAGGGAGTCTGACTCTGTGTTTGGGACCCCTCAAGTTTCTACTTTTGTGTTCTAGCCTCACATAACTGCCAAAAATACTGCTGAATTTTCTGTACCTTAGCAGGCCCTCTGCAAGAGCCAAGTGGAGAATCAGCAGTGCCCAGATCAGCAGTTGCCACCAGGAAAAAATGTGGTTGGAGATTGTAAATGTCAATTCACCATTCCCTCAAGAGTTTTCAGTTCCCACCTGAGATTCTCATGAATCCTCTCCTTTATGAGTCTTTTTCTCTGAAACACTGAAATTGCAGGAAATATCACTTTGCTTTTCTAAACTTTTGGCTTAGCCCTTTATTGTCCTCAGCTGTATGGCTTCAGAATTTAGCAAATATCTTGAGGAGAAAACTAACCCTCAAATCTTTAATTCTGGCACTCCAACCCTTTGCAAACATCAAAAGTTCCCTGGTTTCTTTTCCTTTAGCAGGGACTCTCTGCATGGACCTAACACACATTCTCATTTTTCTTGTGTATATCCATGTTTGGCAAATGTGATAGCTGCACATCCTTAGCTCTCCTTTGAAAGGTTCTATCCTCTTTCGAATTTTATACCCTTTAGTTCTCATTGCCTCACATCCCTCTAATGTCTTTAAGTATGTTTTCTCTAAGTTTTTTAACACCCTTTCCTAGTTGTTCTTAGTGAGACCAATGGCCTGCAGAAAACAGTGTCATTTTATCTAGCCTCACACTGACACCAAAACCACAAAAAAAGGAATCTACAAACAAATCTCACTTATAATTATGGAAATAAATAAATAAATAATTTTAGGACGTTAATTCCAAATTGTTTTGTGAAAGTAATTTAGCACCAAGATGTTTTATTTATTCCAGACATGCAAGAATGGTTTGATTTATAAAAATCTGTTAATGTAATTTGATCACATTACTAGATGAAGGAGATGAAGTATATGATCATCTTGATATATTCCAAAATGGCATTATATAACATTCAGTCTGCATTCCTGGTTAAAAAAAAAAGGTGAACAATATAATATTTCATTAACATAATAAGGAGCACCTATTTGAAATTTAGCAGCCGCCATAGATTTAACAATGGAACTCTAAAAAGATTCATTCACAATTAATATCAGAGTAGTTGAAGAAGCTTCTTCTCACCAGTGCTTTATGAATTCTATAAAATAAAGCAAGAAAAAGAAATGACTATAAATATTGTAATGAGATATGAATATTATCATTATTCATAGATTATTATTATCTTCTTGGATAACCTAAAAAAAATCACCTGAAAAATAATTAGGACCAATAAAAATTTAGTACATTAGGTGGTCTACTTACAAATAAGTAAGTTTTCCCTAATATTAGTAATGCACACATAGTAAATAAGTTGTTAAAAATGCCTTGTTCGTTATTGGGACATAAGATATAAGATCTCTATGCATGCACTGAATGAAAAATAGGTAGAGCCAATGTGAAGAACACATGACAGAATAATAGAAAAGAGATTTGTATAAATACATACGGTGTTCCAAAAGATGGGAATATTTCATATTGTAGGGAGTTTTTCCAAGATGAATCTAATTGCAACCAATTGAATTTGGAGGTATCTTAACAAAATAATTTTAAAATTCATTTAGAAGCAATAATGGACAATATTTGCCAAAAGTATATATGAAAAATAAAACTAGTTAAGGTAGGCTTTTCCCACGAAATATAGAAATATTATTATAAAGCAAAACTAATTTATTCCCATTCTCAAATGGGAATACATTGACAGATGAATAGAATGTGAAATCCAAATATTTCAAAATATATATAATACATTAGTATATGATAAAGATGACATTCAGCAGTTGCTACTGGCCCTAATATGTGACCATTTGTATAAAATGAATGTTAAGTTCACATCTCATACATCAAAACAAATTCTAGGTAGAATAAATATTTAGATTTTTAAAAAGAAAGGAATTATGATGCCACCAGTAAAAATATTGGCAAATATTTCTATAGTCTTAAAGTAAGTCATTATTCAAAGGAGAACAACAAGAATTAAAATCATTAAGGAAAAGATTGATAATTTGACTACATAAAATATTTTTAAAGTACCTAAAAGGAATTAATAAAGAAGATAAAATGTAAGCTTATAAAAAAAATGATTGTAATAAATATTTCCAAAGGTTAATATATTTAATTTATAAAGAAAGCATTGTTTCAAATTATTAAATTGAAAAAGGGGCAACTTGATAGAAAAATTGCAAAGGTTATATTTAGGCAGTCACAAAAGAAAAATAACAAATGACAACATGAACAAAATGTGCAGCCCTCGTAATGAGACTTCCATATTAAAATTATAGGATAATTTTGCCTATAAATACACCATAAGTAAATAAGGAAATGTTAACATTCAATATTTGTGAGAAATATTTGAGGAAATAGGTATTCTGATACATTACTAGTAGGTATAGAAATTGATAGTCTTTTTGGCGGTCAGTTTTTTGTATGCCTCAGAAATCCCTTAAAATGTGCTTACCTCTTTACCCTGCAATTCTACTTTGGTCTTCTAACTTAATGAAATAATCGTGGATGTATCATAAGATTCAGATAATTATGTTTAGCACAATATTGTTTTGCATACTGAAGAATTGGGAATAAAGTCCAGTAACAGATTAGCTAAATTAATTATTGCATATTCACATAATGCTATATCCATCCATTAAATTAATAAGGGTGGTTATTTATTCATTTAAAAACATGTTCATTACCTATTAATTGGAACAGATGGGAATATTGACTGACTTGATCCTACCATTTAGACTACAAAACCGCTTTCAAAAAGTAGTTGAATTTACCAACCACTATATTACATAAAATCAGATGAGTATGACTCCTAAAATTACTTCTTCTCCTGTTTTCCATAAACAGAAAAATAGAACACCCAGCATTTGTGTTCAAACTTCCCAGAATGCTAGATAGCTTCTTTATGGAACCCCATAATGGTGGCAAAACAGAGCTGGGTCTGAGATTTGTCCTTGTGCATTATTAAAAAAGGGGAGGGAAATGAGCTATTTCTGAGAAAGACTCACAAGCATTCTTCTTTTACTTAATATGAAAATTTCCTTTTCATATTTGAAATTCCCTGGCAGGAGTGACTCTGTCAAAAAGGGAATCGATGATAAAAAATATATATATGTAGAAAAAACTAGACAAAAATAAAAAAGGCAAAGACTATCTCGCTATCTCACATTTTGAAATCTCCAGTCTTACATAGTTCTTAGGGATATTATGTTACCACAATAGCAACATAGCCAAAGGGATAGTTCAGAATCTATCAGTGTGAGTGTGAGTGCATTTGTGTGTGTGTATGTGTGTATTTGAATAGGGGAGGCTGCCTAGATTACACTCAGTATATAGTGTGTGGTCTGGGGGAGAATTATTGAATTTTGCAACCATTTGCCCCTTGTCATTTTGGTGAACAGAACAGCTACCTCTTTTCATGAAACACCCAGAAATGATTGTAATAATAAGATTTTCCACAGTAGGAATTTTAAAGTTTTATGATATCACTTGACTCAAGCCCAACTAGGTACACAAAAATTTGCTCTTCAGGTTCCCATTAAATAATTTACAGTTGCGTACACTGTTTCCTATTTTGCATGCTTAGTGTAAGAACACATTTTTGAGACTCTATCCTTGTTATTCTAATAATTATCTTTCAGAAATGCTTGAGAGAGAGGAAATGCTGACTCAAGTAAACAGACCCAGAGGAGGGAAGCCTAACATGCTGCTAATGTTAATTTGTATCATCTGGGGCAAGATCACTCTGAACCCATCTTGGTTTGCCTTAGTTTCTTTGTCTAAGAATACGGTTATACTATCCCTGGTCTTCATTCCTGAGCAATTGATGGACCATCTTTAAGGGAAAGTTATATTAATATATATTTGAGTTACGGAAATTCTTTCTGTGTAAAAACTCTTTTAAAACTGACATTTTTAACATTCTATTTAATTTTTATATAAACTGCTGCCATCTCAGGACTTATCAAATGATTCTATTTAGAAATTGTCAATGCCTATCATTAAATACAAAAAGCTTCTCTGTATCAACTTTTTCTGTAATGTGACCCCAACTATTTCTCTCTCTTTCCTTTTTGCCCAAGGTATTCCTTCCAAACGGAAATAATGCTCTTTGTCAGCATACACAACTGTTTTCTACCCGTTCTCTTTTTTTATATAAAATTTTATTGACGTATATCATTCATACATGACCATACGCAAACAATAAGTGTATAGTAAAAGTTGTGAACTTACAAAACAAACATGCATATCATCATACAGAGCTCCCATACATCGCCCCACCACAAATACCTTGCATTGTTGTGAAATACTTGTTGCAAACTATGAAAGAGCATCATCAAAATATTACTATTAACTATAGCCCATATCTTACATTTGGTGTATTTCCCCCAGTCTACCCGATTATTAACACCCTGTATTAGTATTATATGTTTGTTATTGTTCATGGAAGAACATTTTCATATTTGTTCTGTTAACTACAGTCCATCTATCTTCCACCACTGGATTCCCTATGTTATACAGTCCCATGCTTTGTTTTCATACCTTTTTGTCTACTTTAACTGTCTCTGCTATTTAACTCTATGTATTGAAATCTTACTCATCCTTCAAGTACTGTACCTTCCTTGAAGCCTTCTCCAATTCTCCTAAATAGATATGACATCTCTTTCTTTGTGATATTTCTTTTATGGTACTAGTCTAATCTACTATACTTTATTCAGAAAGGAGAGAATGGTAATTGAGAAGCACCTACCATGTTCCAGATGCTTTACAGGTTTTATATGTCATTCCAGTTAATGAAGACTCAAAATACCCCAATAAGAGAAGTATTATTATCATTACATTTTACTGATGAGAACATGAACCCAGGGAGTTTATGTGCTTTTTAAGTGACACCATAAGTAGGTGGTAGAGGTGGGATTTAACAGAGATTTATTTGACTTTAAAGCTTTTCCATTATGCCATCCTACCTAATAGATGGTCAGCTGTGGGACTGTGAGTGCTGTAGTTAGAGGCCTTGTCTTAGTCTTCTCTATCTCTGTGTACGGTACCTTGCATGACATGGTACACAATAACTTTTTGTGGAGTTTCCTTGTTTTGAATAATAAAAAAATTAAGTAAGTGAATTACTGCCTGGGGATGGAAAACCATTTTTAGATCATATGTCATTAAAAGTAACCATTTAATTATTGAAAAGAGAAGTAATAAGCTATTATTTTGAAATAAGGATCAAAAGTTTTAAGTTTGGATTAAAATTCTAAAGTGGGTTTTCTCCTTCTACAATTCTCAAGTTTCCCCAAATAAAAAGTGATCACTTTTTTCCAAGTGACGGAATGTTAATTATAAAAATGCTTTACATTTGTGTATCACTTTGTAATAATCCAACTGCATTTACATGTTATCATCTCATTTGGTTTTTAAAACAACCCCTGTGATATAGGGACAGTTATTATTTTCCCCATTTCACAAATGTGGAAACTGGGGCCAAAAACGGCTTTTCCCAAATTGAGAAAATTAATCAGTAGTGGGGCTGGATCCTATAGCTTTTCATTCTGGATCATATTTTCTCCATTATTATCAAGCTATTTCTTAATATCTTATAATAGCTACAGTGTTTTGAGCACATACCATGTACCAGGTACTACACTGAGCTCTCTTACTCTCACCACCACCCCCCAAATATATTTTTCATTTATTTCTTGCAACAAATTTGGAAAATAAGTATTATCTCGTTTTACAGATGAGAAAAATGAAGCATAGAGAGGTGTACTAATGTGTCAAAAATTACTCATCTAGTAGGGACCAGAAATTAGGCCATAAACTGGTAGATTTTACACCAAAAGTACAAACAACAAAAGAATAAATAGATAAAATGGACTTTGTCAAAATAAAAAACTTTCGTGCATCAAAGGACATTATCAAGAAAATGAAAAGACCACCTACAGACTGGGAGAAAATGTTTGGAAACCATATTTCTGATAAGGGTTTAATATCCAGAACTTATAAATATCTCCTATAACCCCCAAACAAAAGGATAAACAACACAATTTAAAAATGGGCCAAGGATTTGAATAGACATTTCTCCAAAGAGGATATTCAAATAGCCAATTGGTAATGAATAGATGTTCAACATCATTAGCCATTAGAGAAATGCAAATCAAAACCACAAGGAAATACCACTTCACACCCACTATGAAGGTTATTATTTAAAAACCTGAAATTAACAAGTGTTGGTGAGGATGTGGAGAAATTATTGGTGGGAATGTGAAATAGTGCAGCCACTGTGGAAAACAATTTGGCAGTTCCTCAGAAAGTTAAATATAGAATTACCATATGGCATAGCAACTCCACCCCTAGGTATTACCCAAAAGAGTTGAAAGCAGGTACTGAAACAGTATTTGTACATCAGAGTTCATCGCAGCCTCTGAGCTGTGTATGAGAAATACTGGGCTATGTTTTATGGAGCCATCATTTAATTGCCATTTCCCCTGTGGGATTCTTATTCAGTTTTTGTTAGTTTATAAAATTTTAGTCATTATGAACAAAATAATTCCCTGTAGGAAAGGTAAACTGTGGTAATATGGTAACTCCATCTGATAATAGGTAGGACACCAGTAAATGGGTTGTCTATCTTAAGCTGAACCTGAGTTCCCTTACCTGAGACCTGATATTGTTTCATCTACTGGCAATAAGGATCCTATAAGGAGGCCCATTCCCTATAGCTTTCTCTGGAACAAAGTTTCAGGTGTCCTCAAAAGATTAGAGGCATCAAAACCCTTCAGGATATCATCCAAATTTTTCTTCAAATTGATTACATTATAAAGCCTCTTATAGCTTTATAAGAGGAAGAGGAGGCTACTCTGATTCTTTCCCATTGGTGCTGGGTATTGGGGTCCTGGGTAGTTTTGAGGGCAAAATTGTTATTTTGACATTGCTAATTAGAGCAAATAATTAAAAACATCTTAAATGTGTAGTGTAATAATAGATAAATGATTATGAAAACCATTTATATTTATTTACCATTTACATATTCAGAGAACAATATGAACAATATTTTGCATTTACTAAAACTAATTTTATGAAGATTAAATAATAGCCTTGAAATGTATTTATAATATAATGCCAGATGAAAGGACCAGGATGAAAAATTTTATAAGTAGAAGATTACAAGTGTGTAAAAACTCTCAAAAACCTGTTCATAGTGGGAAATAAACTTTACCAGGAAATATAAGAAGAATAAGTAATTGTGTTTGTTGGTGTGGCTTCTTTTAAGATCCTTCTTCTTCTTTTTATTCTGTATTTAGGTTCTATTATGTGCCAGTCTCTTTAGCTCATTTCAGTTTTCAAAGTAGCTCTTTTCTACAGATTAAATTTAGGCATAGTTAGGTTACATCATTGCCCAAGACCATTGTTTTAGTTTCCTAGGCTGCTTGAAGCAGATAGCATGAAATGGGTTGTTTTAGACAATGGGAAATTATTAGCTTACAGTTTGAGGCCAAGAAAATGTCCAAATCAAGGCATTGTTCAGATGATATTTTCTTCCTGAAGACTGGCTGCTGGTGAAATGGCTCCTCTGTCTCATGGCAAGGCACATGGTGGCGTCTGCTGGTCTCTCTTTTCTCTTCTGTTTTTTTGTTGATTTCAGCTTCTTGCCTCCCTGGCTTTCTCTCTCTCTGCAAACACTCCAATATACAGAACTCCAGTAATAGGATTAAGTCCCATCTTGAATGAGGTGGGTTACACCTTAACTGAAGTAGCCTCATCAAAAGATCCTACTTAAAATGGGTTTACACCCACAGCAATGGATTAGTTTTAAGAATATGTTTTTCTGGGGTATAAATGGTTCCAAACTACCACAACCATACAAGAATTATATGGCAGAATAGGGATTCAAATCGAGGTTTCTATTATTT
Source organism: Tolypeutes matacus (assembly GCA_026826555.1). Taxonomy (NCBI): domain Eukaryota; kingdom Metazoa; phylum Chordata; class Mammalia; order Cingulata; family Chlamyphoridae; genus Tolypeutes; species Tolypeutes matacus. The sequence continues at coordinate 15,709,425 of JAKSZT010054030.1, forward strand.
CACAGCCCATGCTGTTTTTACTATAGTAAACTAGTTAGTAAGCTATAGTAAATATAGTAAGACTAAAGGAAGATATTTGGGTATCTGGAGAAACTGTGGGGTGAGTGTCCTAGCAAAGTTTTAAGCAGGGCCACTGAGAAGCATGATTGAAATTAGATCTGGGACAATAAATCAGAACTGAGGACAATTGAGGGTGTGTGTTCATTGTAAAGAAGAACATGAATGGAAGAACACAAGGCAGAATTTCTTTTTATGCTCATTTATTTCTAGATACATCTTCCAAAAACACTGGTTAGTATATTACTCCCTCTGTTCAGAAATTTTTAATGATTCCCACTTCTTCCAGTGTAACTACTCTCCAAACTAATGTATTTAATTAATAATTAATATATTTTCCTCTCTGGAATGACTTCTCCGCTCACATTCAAATCTTTCCACTCTTTAAAAACCAATTCAAGGCCTATTTTCCTCATGAAATCTTTCAAGACTGCTCCCCTTCCTTCCCACAACTCATACCCCAAGGGTTTGACTTTCTTGTAAACTCCTATAGATCGTATTGTCTCCACTCCCTATTTGAAATTTAGGAAACATTATCTTAAATTATTTTTTTTTCTGAATTTGCCTTTTATCATCAACTAAGGTCACAAGTTCATTGAAAGAAAGTGTCTAAAACTTTTTTTGTGTGTCCAACACTGATTGGTAGGTATCCAGTGAAAGGCATGATGAAACTGGATATATCAAGCAGAGACATCATTCATGGAGCTCAAATGACTGTTTGCCATCCTATGACATCTTCTGTTTTGATTTTGACTCTTTATTACAAATTTATTTAGCCTCATGAGTCCATTTCATTGAGAATAAGGCTCAGAAAGCACTGAGAAGGCAATTATCCAAGTTCTCAAGGAAGAAAATATTTGCTACTTGGAAATATTACAATTATGTCGTTCTAAACTACATTTTTACTTCTTTGACAGGATGGCAAATTTAAGCCTGTAAAATGGTAGCAGGATACCCCAGCATATCTACTGCATATATTGTGGGGTGAGGAGTTCACAGTTAAATGAACAGGGATCTGGTACATGCCACTGTTCTGCGGTACTTTCATGGTGGTTTATAGCCATAGTTTTAATATTGTTTAGTAAGTGCTTGAACTGCTCCAAACAAATAGCACACGTTAATAGAAATCAGACACAGTGCATACTTACCCCTGGGGATTATTTCTTTTTGAATTAGCAATTGTAAGCTTGTTGCTCTTTATTTAGCTCCTGGCTATAGATGAAGTCCAGTCTTTTGTTAAGGAAAAATACCTTTTTCAAAATTGACTAGGGACCCCCCACCTCAAAAAAAAAAAAAAAGGAGAGAGACAAAAAAAAAAAAAAAACAAATTTTCTTCCTTGCAATGCTTTCCTGAATGCATTATGGCATATTTTTATAAAGGGTTTCTTTTAGGGAAACCCCTTTTGATATTTTTAGTTCATATAGGATTGCCTTTATAGGATTCCTCCAATGACTGCTTTACTATCTTTAACTGTTCCAAGATGGAGACTTTTGTCAACATTTAAAAGTGATTGTCAAACTAGCAAAGCAAGGAAGTTTTGTGTCGTAAATTTGCAAATTTGCGTATATATGTTTTGTTCTGTTTTGGCGGATTACTGTTTTTGTTTTTATTTTAAGTTAACTTTAATCCTTGTGTGTCTTGATAATAACCCCTTTGGAAGGTAATCTTAGGGTCAAGAGGTAACAGGGACTTGAAAATCAGAAGCTTTCAATTGACAAACATGCCCTAACTTTACACTCTCATTAAGTTTAGTATGAACCCTTTGTAAAGGTAGTCTTTCATGCTCATTTTTCCTAGATGTGAGCATAGATTTCAGCTGGAACTGTGTAAAACCTAAGGAGTCTTTTCTAGAACTATTTTCTTGGTGCTATGTTGACCATATCTGTATTTCTGCTTTTGTAAAACAGATACAGTGACTCTTATAGTTCATAGTTTTTGTTGAGGCCCCTAAAAAAAATGTTTTAAAATAATCCATCCTTTAGAAAAGGAAGTACCTCCATGCGCTTTTAAAATGGAGAATAACAAACACAGAAAAGTGAACAAATCATAAGTATATAGTTTGATGGATTTTCATACCAAGACCAAGAAACAGAACATTACCAATTCCCCAGAAGATCCATCTAATCCCCACCCCCCTCAAATCTTTACCATATCCGACAAGGGTAATCATTATCTATACATCTAATATTGTAGCTTACTTTTGTAGGATTTTGACATCATACAGTATGTACCCTTTTGTATCACTTCTTTGACTCAACATCATCCATTGCATGTAGAAATTGTTTGCTTATTTTCATTCCTGTGACTATATAACAATTTATTATCTATTATAGTGTTGGACATTTGAGTTGTTTCTAGTTTTTGATTTTTAAAAATATTGTTGCTGTGAAACTTCTTGTATATGTGTTTTGGTGAACATGTTTCTTTTGAGTATTAGGAGTGGAATTGCTGTCTCATAGGGTATAAAAATGTTCAGCATCGTGTTAAACGGTTTTCCAAATACTAATCTATATTCCTACCGGCAGCATATGAGAGTTCCCGTTGTTCCACATGATTGGCAACATTTAGGTTTCTCTTTAGTCGTTCTGTACTGGCATTGCATTGAGACTTCGATTTCCATTTTCTTGAGGATTAATGAAATTGAGCAACATTTTGTACATTTATTAGCTATTTGTCAATACTCCTTTATGAAGTGTCTGTTTAGCTCTGTTGCCCATTTTCTATTGTGTTATCTGCCTTTTTCTTAATCATTTTAGTTCAGCAATTATGGTAGGCAGAATTACCATCCCTGAAATATATCTATGTGCTAATCCCTGCAACCTTTGAATATGTTATATGATAAAGGAAACCTAAAGATCTTGAAATGGGAATATTATGTTCTATTATCGGGATAAACCCAGTGTAATCACATGAGAGGTAGTAGGCTCAGAGTCAGAAAAGTTGATTTGATGACTGAAGCAAGGTCAGAGTGATGCAGCCAGGAGCCAAGGAGCCTCTAGAAGCTGAAAAAAGCAAGGAATAGATTTTTCCCTAGAAGCTCCAAAAAGAATGCAGCCTTTGATTTTAGCCCCCGAAGACTTACTTTGGACTTGTGATGTCCAGAACTGTAAGATAATAAATGTTTATTATATAAAGCCATTAAGCTTGTAATTTTTTACAGCAGCAATAGGAAGCTAATACAGCTGCTCTCCACCTTTTTGGTCTTTATATTTAAACAATTAAAAATTGTTGAGGACTTCAAAGAGCTTTTGTTTGTGTGGGTTATAGCTATTGAGATCATGTTAGAAATTAATATTGAGAAATTTTTAAAATATGCATTTATTTTAAAATTAAAATGTATCCATTAACTGTCAAACTAATGTATTTTTTTAGAAAAATAACTATATTTTCTAAAATAAATGATATTTAGTGAGAATAATGACGCTGTTTTATATTTTTGGAGCACTTTAACATCTGACTTAATAGAAGTTAGCTGGATATCTCATATCTGCTTCAGTACTACTCTCTTGTGATAGATATGTTGTTCAGATATTCTTCTTTGATACTACAGATATTCTTCTTTGATACTTTTCAGATATTCTTCTTTGATACTACAGAAAAACTCAACAGATAGTAGTTTCTTAAAGGTTAGTTGCAATGTGGAATCTGAAACCTTATCAGTGAGTTTTTGTACTCTGTTACCTTGAAGTCCATTGGTCCATCTTGTACTTTGCATGGATCTTTTACTCACACATGATTTTGTAGCATCATGCATTGGTTATTTAGAAAATAACATTTGCAAACAGTTATGGTATTCTCGCAAATGTTGACATATTTTATTATATAATATTTTTTAAAAATCATATTAATCAATTTTACCACCAGTATTATAAAAGTCTTTAACAATTGGGAATCTATCTCATGGAGGCAGATACAAGTTTTCCAAAATTCTAAATTTTGCTTGTAAGCTTGAGTTTTATCATTGGCGACAGATACTATTAGTTGTTTTCATTGAAGTGACGGGTTCATGTCTTTTATTTTCAAGAAAATGCCTACTAAGTACTCACATCTAAATAAACATAGTTTGTCGTCAGCTATTCTTTAAAATAAAAACGATGTTCCATGACAAAAGGGGTTAGTTCAGCTTGCAACTCACTCACACAAATACATTTCCTTGAGACAATCATCATATTTGGTATACAGGGTAAGTGTTTTATGCACACTTGCCATATTATCACACAGATATTAAAAAGACATGTACTCAAAGATTAAGATTTAATAAAATTAATAATTTTTACTGTTTCATCAAGGACATTCTTACATGAAAGTGGCATTTGTTTTATTTTAAGTGTCTGGTAGTGAAGAATACAATGATTACTAGTACAGTTTGCTATCTTAGCCATTTCCATTCATGCACCAGCAGTTTTACCCTCCATTGATTTTGCACCTTCAGTGCAAATGTCAACACAGTGAAAAAGAAATCAAATATTAGTGTTGCAATGAAATTGTTTTGATATGGCCCCTTGAAAGGATCTGTGAGTCTCCCAGGCATGTGCAGACCACATTTTGAGAACTGTTGTTCTAGTTATGAGTCCTTTATAGGATATGTGTTTTGCAGATATTTTCTCCTACTTTAGCTTGCCTTTTCATTTTCTTAATGGAATTTTTTTATGATAAGATTGCAGTTGGAGAAACATAACATTTGTAAATATAATTTTCAAATTAAACGTATTTTATCTCCCAGAGAAATTGCACTTTTGGTCACAGCAAGTTGCTCATGTTGTTATTTCTCTGTACCATACTTCTGATTCCCAGTCCCTCTGTTTTCCTCCCTAGGAAAATGGGGATGTCCATTCTATACTGTTGGTATGTGTAGTCTTGGTTTCTAAAAGCTTTGCATTCTTTAATTATATATATTTAATATACTTTGCTTTATGGTTCAAACATTACAAGGTAACTTGAGGCATTCATGATATTAACTGGTAGGTTGGAGGAGAAATATTTATGAAAAGTTATATTCCTCTAGATTACAGCTATTTTCTCATTAACACTTGTAGACCTAGAAGAATTTCATTTAAGGAAATGAGTATTCAAGACGATCCTAAAATCAAAACACCTTTATATGTATTCAATGAGAACAGTGCCTAACACATAGTATGTTTTTAATAAATATTAGCTATAATACATGTAGAATATATTATTAAAACTTACATAATAGATATAATAGGTATTTTTAAACCTTAAGAATCCTTCATATATATATATATGCAACATCAATTATTTTGAGATTATTAGAATGATGTTGATAATGCTGCTTTGTCAGTGCTAAAGGAAATGTGAAATGTCTTTTCCTGAGGGAACATTTAATTGTGATCTTTCTTTAGGGTTTCCCTTTCCCTTAGCAGTGGCCCATGGGGATCTTTCCAGTGTTTTTTGTTTATCCCTTTACCTTGTTGGTGGAACCTGGCTCCCAAGTGTAGGGGAGAGACTCAATCTAATGAGCATGAGCATTGTAATATGTCAAGCTTCAATGATGATGACTGCTGACTGATCAGGGTGGTGGTTGCTGAAGGTTGGAGTGGCTGTGGCAATTTCTTAAAATAAGACAACAATGAAGTTTGCTGCATCAATTAACTCTTCCTTTCACGAAACATTTCTCTGTAGCATGCCATCCTGTTTGATAGGATATTACCCACAGTAGAACTTCTTTCAAAATTGGAGTCAATCCTTTTCAAACCTTGCTGCTGCTGCTTTATCAGCTAAGTTTTTGTCATATTCTAAGTTCTTTGTTGTCATTTCAACAATGTTCACAGCATCTTCACCAGGAGTAGATTCTATTTCAAGAAACCACTTTCTTTGCCTCATGTATAAGAAGCAACTCCTCATCCACTAAAGTTTTATCATGAGATTGCAGCAGTTCAGTTACATCTTCAGGCTCCACTTCTAATTCTAGTTCTTTTGCTTTTAATACCACATCTACAATTACTTTCTCCACTGAAATCTTGAACCCCTCAAAGTCATCCATGAGGGATGAAATCAGCTTCTTCCAAACTCCTGTTAATGTTGATATTTTGACCTCCTCCCAAGAATCATGAGTGTTCTTAATGGCATCTAGAATGGTGAGTCCTTTCCAGGAGGTTTTCAATTTGCTTTGCCCAGATCCATCAGAGTAATCACTATCTATGTCAGCTATATCCTTACAAAATGTATTTCTTAAATAATAAGACTTAAAATAGAAGATAATTCCTTGATCCATGGGCTGCAGAATGGATGTTGTGTTAGCAGGCATTAAAACAACATTCATCCTGTTGTCCATCTCCATCAGATCTCTTGTATGACCAGGTGCACTGTCAATGAGCAGTAATATTTTGAAAAGAATCTTTTTTTTAATTCTGAAAGCAGGTCTCAAGAGTGGGCTTAAAACATTCAGTCAATCATGTTGTAAACAGATGTGCTATCATCCAAGCTTTGTTGTTCCATTTAACAGCACAGCAGCAGATAGATTTAGCATAATTCTTAAGGACCTTAGGATTTTGAGAATGGTAAAGGAGAATTGGCTTCAATTTAAAGTCTCCATCTGCATTAGCTCCTCCTAACAAGAGAGTTAACCTATCCTCTGAAACTTTGAAGCCAGGCATTGACTTCTTCTCTCTAGCTATGAAATCCTACATGGCATCTACTTCCAATAGAAGGCTGTTTTGTCTGCATTTAAAATCTGTTGTTTAGTGTAGCCACCATCAATTATCTTAGATCTTTGGATAACTTGCTGCAGCTTCAACATTAGTACTTGCTGCTTCACCTTGCACTTTTGTATTATGGAGATTGCTTCTTTCCTTAAACCTCATGAACCAATCTCTGCTAGCTTCCTCACCTTTTTCAGCTTTCATAGAATTGAAGAGAGTTAGGGCTCTGGATTAGGCTTTGATTTAAGGGAATGTTGTGGCTAGTTTGATCTTTTATCCAGACCACTAAAACTTTCTTCTTATCAGCAATAAAGCTGTTTTGCTTTCTTATCATTCATATGTTCACTGGAGTAGCACTTTTAATTACCTTCAAGAACTTTTCCTTTGCGTTCTCCACTGGCTTAACTCTTTGGCACAAGAGGCCTATCTTTCAGCCTCTCTTGGCTTTTGATATGCCTTCCTCACTAATCTTAATCATTTCTAACTTTTGATTTAAAGTGAGAAATTGTGACTCTTCCTTTCATTTGAACACTTTGAAGTCATTGTAGGGTTATTAATTTGCCTAATTTCAATATTGTTGTGTCTCAGGAAATAGGGATGTCTGAGGAGAGGGAGAGAAACTGGGGAATGGCTGGTTGGTGAAGGACTCAGAACACATACATTTATCAGTGAAGTTCGCCTTATATGGTTGCAGTTCATGGCACCTCAAAATAATTACAATACTTACATCAAACATCACAGATCTTTTAGTCTCTATTATAATTGGTGATAGTAACACAATATCAAATAAGGTAGATTTTAGTATTTCCATTTTACAATGGGGAAACGTAGGACCCATCTGCTAAGTACCTTGTCTTATATTCCTATCACCGTGAAGTATTGGGCCAAAAATCAATCTCAAATCTCTGGCTCCAAAGTATATACTTTTTAGTGCATAATGTCTTATATTTCTCATTAACAGGATTGGCATTGTTGGCATCTCAGTTGTTTTTCCCCTCCAAATTTTGTAACATATACAAGGTAAAATTCTCCATTTTAACCACTATCAAGTATGCAATTAATTGGTGTTAATTATATTCATGTTGTCCTACCATCACTACCATCCATTACCAAAACTTTTCCATCACCCCAAACAGAAACTCTGTACCCATTAAGCATTGACTGCACATTCCCCCTCCTTCCTACCCTCAGTAACCTCTAATCTACTTTATATCTCTATGAATTTTCATAATCTAATTATTTCACAGAATTGAAATTATACAATATCTGTCTGTTTGTGTTTGGCTAATTTCACTCAACATGATGTCTTCAAGGTTCATCCATGTTGCAGCATATATCAGAACATTATTCCTTTTATGGCTGAATGATATTCCATTGTGTGTGTGTATATATATATATACTGCATTTTGTTTATCCATTCATCTGTGCATGGACACTTGGGTTGCTTCCATCTTTTGGCAATTGTGATATCAGTGGCTATGAACATAAGTGTGCAAATATCTGTTGGGGTCCCTGCTTTCAATTCTGTTGGGTATATACCTAGAAGTGGAATTGGTGGGTCATGTAGTAATTCTATACTTAACTATGAGGAACTACCAGACTGTTTTCCACAGTGACTGCACCATTTTACATTCCTGCCAACAATGTGCAGGGTTCCTGTTTCTTCACATCCTCACCAACACTTATTTTCCATATTTTAAGTAATAGCCATTCTAGTGGGTGTGAAGTAATACCTTATTGTGGTTTTGATTTGCATTTCCCTAACTGCTAATGATGTTGAGCTTTTCATGTGGTTATTGGCCATTTGTATATCTTCTTGGAAGAAATGTCTATTCAAGTCCTTTCCTCATTTTTAAATTGTGTTTTTTTGTTGTTGTTGTTGTTGTTTTGTTATTGAGTTGTAGTAGTTTGAAATGTTTATGAATTCCAAAAATAGATACTGGATTATGTTTGTGAACTGGTCTGTTCCTCTGGGCATATTAGATTAGATTAGGTTCAGAGGTTTCACTTTTACTTGATTAAATAGTGATTAAGGCTTTGGTTGGGCCACATCAGAGAAACCACACTGCAGAGAAGGGAGGTTGGAGTTTTGGTATTGGTGCCCTGGGAAGTAAACACACAGAGAAGCAGATATGTGAGGGAGGAGAGAAGGCTCCTTTAGACACGGCAGAGGCCCTGGGAAGAGAGATGAGCCATTAGCCTGATAGTCTACAGCTGGCCTTGTGGAGTGACCAGAGCAGGTGAGCCTGGAGAGAAATGAGACTTATCATGACTGTGGCAGTTTGATGTAATGATGAATTCCAAAAATATAATTGAATCATCCTTTTAAACTGATCTGTTAATCTGGGCATGATTAGGTTAGGATTAGGGCATTGAGCCCCACCCCTTGGTGGGTGGGGAATTGAATATAAAAGGCAAGGCAAAGGACAGTTGAAGCAGTCTTTTGAGAAGCAGTTTTGATGTTGCAAAGAAGGCCCCAGGAGAAGAGAAGCAAGCCATTCACCTGATCGTTCACAGAGAAACGCAGCCCCGGGAAGAGAGGAACCCCGGAAGCCTGAACCCTGGTAAATGCTTGCAGCTGTCTTGCTCTAACACGTGGCAATGGACTGTGGTGAGAGAAGAAACTTAATGCTTTATGGCCTGGTATCTGTGGTCTTCTACCCCAAATAAATACCCTTTATGAAGACTAACCCCTTTTTGGTATTTCACATTAGCACACCTTTGGCTGACTAATACAATGACCTACAACTGATATTGGAACAAGCTGGGACCACAGATCCTTAAGAGCAAGAGGAAGCCTGAACCCTTGCAGACTTTGGCAACCATCTTGCTCCAACACGTGGCAATAGAATTTGTTGAGGGAAATAACTTATGCTTTATGGCCTACCCCAAATAAATACCCTTTATAAAAGCCAACAGATTTCTGGTATTTTGCATCAGCATCCCTTTGGCTGGCTAATACAATCCTGTTGGACCTAACATGTCAAGTGAAAGTACTTTTTAAACTGTGATACAAATGTAGATATTTTAGGCTCTGCTATTCCTATTTAAGACTTTTATATCTAAAGAGATCCTGGAATGAAAGTTTGAGTCATGCCAACGTTTGACACTTGCAAAGATTTAAGCATATAGTTATATGAAGTAGAGTAGATAATACAGAGATAGATCTAAAAATATTTGGAGATTTAATAAATGATAAGATAATTCAGATCACTGGAACAAAGATGGATTATGGAAGGAAAAATTGTCCAACAACAGAGTTGATATGGGGGGAAATGGACTCCTTTCATTGCCCTTATACCAAAGACTCTAAATATGTTTTTAAAAACCCATGAAATTACTAGAAGAAAATACAGTGGGAGTTTTCTAAACATGATCCAAAACTCAGAGACCTTAAGGTAAAAGCCTGTTAAATTTGATTGAGTGTAAAAACTTTTAATATATTTCTGTCAAAATCACCATCAACAGTCAAATTCTAGTAGGGACAGACATAGGGTTAATTTCTTAATAAACAAGATACTCTTATGTATGGGTTGCGAAAATACCAGTAAAAATGTACAAGATCAAAATGATAGACTAGGCACATGTGTTCAAATATTCTTTCATCCCATAAAATAATTCAGCAGGTATGTGTTTTTCATAGTATTTTTCTCTATTTATTTATCTTATTTTAACAAATCAATTTTATTGAAGCATATTAATAAAACATAAATCCATCCAAAGTATCCAATCAGTGGTATTTGGCACAGTCACATGGTGTACATTCATCACCTCAAACATTTTTAGAGCACCTTCATTATTCCGATAATAACAAACAAAAAACAAACAAACAAAACTCATCACCTCTCAATCTCTCTATGCTTCCCTGCTGTACATAGCTGCTATTCTTTTTCTTTCTCTCTAGTATATGTGTTTATATTTTGTAAAAAGTCATATATGCAATATCACCCATATTCATGTTTTACATGAGGTTTCATTATCTTATACAGTCCTATGTTACAGTTTTTACCTTTCCTTCTAGTACTGTACATGACCTTAGACTTTTTTCCCCTCTTTTATATAATATAATAGTTCTGCTAGTTATAAACATAATGTGCTTTCACTATTTCTCTTCATTTCCAAAGATTTACAAACAACCTTTTAACCAATTCTGCACAAATTAATAAACCCTCAGCTTTCCCTTCTCTACTGTCATATTTTCTGGTGACCTGTATTCTAATTATTAATTCCATGAATTTACCTAATATATTTAGTTCATAATAGCGCAATCATATGTTATTTGTCCTTTTGTGTCTGGCTTGCTACAGTTAACATAATGTCCTCCAGAATCATCCATGTCATCATATGCTTCACAACTTCATTTCTTCTTACCGCTGCATAATATTCCATCGTGTGTATATACCACAATTTGTTTATCCATTCATCAGTTGATGGACACCTGGGGTATTTGCAACTTTTGACAATCGTGAATAATGCTGCTATGAACATCTGTGTGCAGATGTCTGTTTGTGTCTCTGCTCTCAGTTCTAGCAGATATGTTTTTTAAGTGGCCATAAATTAACAGCAGTACAGGAAAACAAGAAAGAATGTCATTGACATACCAAATACTAAGGAATTTTTCAAATAGAAAGCAGAATATATAAGATTATGTGGAAAAGAAAACTGGAGTAAACCATCATTTAAAGATTCCAGTGGAAATTTCTCCTTGTTTCTTATTTACCTGCTAGCTAGCTCAACCCTAGGGTGGTCAGGGTAAGGGTATATAAAACAATCTAAGCAGAAGGCTCACTGTATTTTTCCAGACTAAGACTGTTTATATAATGCTCCAGAAGATAAAGTCCATGTTTCCTTCTCTGTAGTGATGTCAATGAACATAACAGGAAAGACAACTTGGACGTGTAATTTCTTGACACCCATGACAGCAGTTCCCAGAAGCTATCTTAAATTCTCAGGATAAGCTTAACCCATTTATACATAAATCATATTCTTTTCCTTCATTACATCATTTTATTTGGGTGGCTTAAATCCTTCTCAAATTCTTTCCTAATACCCAAGGTTTAGTTAAGTGCATATGTGGCTCAGCTTCTACATACTGTTTATTTCATAGTTTTTCTTATCATTGCCATGGCATGGGATCCAGTTAACAAGATAACTGGGAATGGGTTATATGTAGTGCATCTTTGACTAAGACTTTTTTTTTTAGAGAAGTTGTAGTTTTACAGAACACTCATGCACAAAATGCAGGATTCCCATATACCACCTTATTATTAACACTCTGCATTAATATGTTGCATTTGTTACAATTGATGAAAGCACATTATTATAATTGTACTATTAGCTATAGTCCATGGTTTACCTTAGGGTTCACTGTTTGTGTTGTATAGTTCATAGAGTTTTAAAAAAAATTATTCTTGTAAGTCCTCTTCATATGATTATTTCTGTTTCCCTAGCTACCCTCATTCATACTATTGAAACAATTCAAATCCTTCTTCCAGTTCTGATTGTTTTTTTCCGACTAGTTTTGCTTTCTCCAGAAATCTTCTCTAGATTTGACTGTCTTTTCACAAGGTCTGTCTCATCTGCACAGAATTCTTCCAAATTTACTAACAACTTCTTCAGATCTTTCCCTTTTCCCTTATAATAGATACCCTTTTTGATTAATGGTTTCTACTCACCACAATTGATGTAAGTAGGGAATGGAACTCTGGGGGCAATTTTTGGAGTGATTTTTTTGGAGAGTTGTAGTTAGGGTAATTGGCCCACTGGGCCTCCAACAATTTCCTGCTACCTCTCAGGGGGCAACGAACAAGTATCTGATGTCTATAAAAGTGTTTGTGGGCACCACAGCTAAATTGATGAGGTACTTTTTAGGTAGTTACTACTCCAAAAGGAGGAATGGGCATCACCATAGCCAGTATATCAACTGCTAATACACCCCTCCCACAAGTATGTCCTATTCTGGATTATAGTCATTGAGGCCATATTACTGTGGCTATAAACAGTTTTAACAGATAGATAAATATTTTCTAAGGTGCAAAGATGAGCAGACAACACAGTCCAATAATAGGAAACCAACAATAGGAAAGCTAGGTACTAAACAACAAAGTATTAACTATCTTAAACAGAAAAAATTTTCCAAAGTAAGTTTTGTTAATATCCTCAGAAATCTATTATGAAATTATGTCTGTGAGAAAGAAACAGCTGAAAATTTTTAGAAATTAAAAATATGCTGAATGGAATTTTTTGAAACTCAATATATTGGCTAAATAGAATAGGCATAACTGAAGAACCACCTAGTACACTGGAAAATTGAGTGTTTGCCACTTTGGATAATAAAAGAAAATATAGCAATGTCTTTAGGTTTCTGGAGGAAAATAATTTTTGGAATTATACTTCTATTTCATCTAAACTAGTATTACCCACATGACAGGGCAAAATAAAGACATTGCTGGATGTTGAAGAACTTGAAAGCTTTTCATCTTTTTCTGAAATCACTTAGGACTATATACCAGCAACTCTGGGATCCATTTATATGTATTCAAATTTGAGGCAGTGTCTTACTCTCTGGCATAGTGTGTTTCCATCTCAATCTGCTTTTCTTGAAAACAAGCTGCAGTTTTGGACACATCCTGAGATTTGTTCCTCAAAAATATCACAAATCCAGTATGTCATTGCTGGTCCCCTTTTTGGGCCTGCACACCACCATCCTCTTTATCCTTTTGGTGGGACCATGTATCTTCAGGATTTTAATTAAGTTTATTTCCTACAGAATAAACTACTTCCCTAATCAGCAGGAAATAACTACAGAAGAATGACCATCGCCCCTTAACAGCCCCATAAGAATAAGGGTGTGAACTCTCTAAGGGGGGAGTTGAGGCAGGTTAGTACAGGGAAACAAGGAAAAGATGAGCCACAACATGGCCGACAGACAACATGGCCGAGAGACCCCACCGAGAACTTGACCTTAACCTTGAGGTCCCAGTTTCTCTTTCCAGGACCTCCTCTTGGCCCTGGATATTCTAAACAGTCTTCACCATTGGCCCCCACCATTTGTGATATAGCTAATAACAGCAGGGGCCCCTCCCCTTAGCATTAGCAAGGGGAGGGGTAATCAGTAGTTTAATAAAGATAATCACACAAGCCAGATTGCACTCTCTGCCTAGAGAAGCCCGCACCAAATCTCAGTGCATATTTCTTTCCTTCTCTCCCATTTCTCAGCAAGCTCTGTTCTTTTCCCAATAAATTCTTTTTACTGGCCTAAAAAAAAAAAATGATACCTCAAAAACTTAAATCATAATTCATAGTCAGCAAAAGCTGTAGATCTATTCTGAAACCTTGAAATAGACAAAACTGATTAAACTGTGTTTTGTATTTCTTTTGCATTTAAAAAAATGCAGGACAGTTATAAAAATAACACAAACCCTATACAGAGAATGCCAATGTACCCTGTTCCCCCAGATACTCAGATCTACCAATTTTAACATTTTGCCACATTTGCTATATCATTCTATCCATCCATCCATCCATCCATCCATCCATCCATCCATCCATCCATCCATCCATCCATCCATGTATCTATCTGTTTTATCTATTTACCAATCCATTTTCTGACCACTTGAGTATAGGTTATATACATCATGCTCTTTGAACACTTAATACTGCCATGTTCATTTCCTAGGAACAAGGGCTTACACTTATGTGTCCACCTTAGGTGCAGGTATCAAGTTCAAGAAATTTAACATTGATATAAAGCTTATAGTCTATATTCCAGTTTTTCATATGTTCCATTAATGTCCTTTTTCACCTTCTCTTCTCCATGGTTAGATCCCATCCAGGGTCATGTAGTGCCTTTAATTGTCACTGTCTCTTTAATTGCTCCTTCTTCTTTTTTCTAATTTTAAGAATATATACACAATAAAAATTTCCCATCTCAACCACTGCCAAACATACCATTCAGTGGCATTACATTCACTATGTTGTAGTGCCCACACCTCCTTCGATTACTAAAACTTTCCCATCTTTCAAACTGAAACCTTATTCCCATTTTGCATTAACTCCTTGTTTTCCCTGCAGCCTACCCCTGACCACCTGTACTCTAATTTCTGGCTTTATGAACTTGCATATTCTCTGTCATTTTCTTTGTAGTTACCATGGGGCTTAATTTTAACATCCTAAATCTGTAGCAATCTCATTTGCTTTGTACCAACTTAACTTCAATATTATATACAAACTGTGTACCTACACTGCTCTGTCTCCCCACTTTTCTTGTCACAGATTACATTTTTATACATTATGAATTTAAAACCATTGATTTATCATTATATTTTATGCATTTGCCTTTTAGATCTTATAAGAAGTAAAAAGTAGAGTTACAAACCATTTATATTTGCCCTAGTTGTTACCCTTACCAGCCATCTTTATCTCTCCATGCAGCTTCATTCTGTTGTCTATTGTCCTTTCCTTTCAACTTGAAGAACACCTTTTAGCATCTTTTGTAGGGATTGTCTAGTGGTAACAAGCTCCCTCAGCTTTTGTTTATCTGGAAATGTCATAATCTCTCCCTCATTTTTTAAAAAGATTTATTTCATTTATTTATCCCTCCCTACCCCTTTATTGTTTGCACTTGCTGTGTCTGTTCGTCTTCTTTGTTTCTTTAGGAGGCACCAGGAACTGAACCCAGGCTCTCTGATGTGGGAGGGAGGTGCCTAATTGCTTAAGCCACCTCCATTCTGTGCTTTGTTGTGTCTCTCATTATGTTTTTCCTCTTGTGTCTCTTGCTACATCATCTTGTCGTGCCAGCTCACCATCCTGCCTGTCCTCTTTAGGAGGCACCAGGAACCTCTGTTCCCTGCTTTGTTGTGTCTCTCATTATATTTTTCTTCTTGTGTCTCTTGTTGTGTCAGCTTGTTGTGTCAGCTTGCCATACCTGCCCATCGCGCCAACTCACTGTCTTCTTTAGGAGGCACCAGGAACCGAACCACTGACCTCCCATGTGGTAGATGGGAGCCCAATTGTTTGAGCCACATCCGCTTCCCTCTTCCTCATTTTTGAAAGGCATTTTTTTATTTTCAGCACTTTAAATATGTCTTCCTACTGCCATTTTGCCTCCATGTTTCTGATAAGAAATCATCACTTAATCTTAGTGAGACTTCATTGTATGTGGCATATTGTTTCTCTAGTGTGGCTTTCAGAAGTCTTAGTTTATCTTTGGCACTCAACAATTTGATTATAATATCTGTGGCATGGGTCTCTGTGGATTTATCCTGTTTAGAGTTCATTGAGCATCTTGGATGTGTATATTCATGTCTTTTGTTAAATTTCAACTGTTATTTCTTCAAATATTTTTTCTCCCTCTTTCTCTTTTCTTCTGAGACTCCTACAATGTATAAATTAGTACACTTGATGTCCCACAGGTTCCACAGGCTCTGTTTACATCCTTCAAGTTCACTGATTCTTTCTTCTGCCAGCTCTGATCTGTTATTGAAACCCAACCCCCTAGGGATTTTAATTTTCTGTTATGGTGGTTTTTAGCTCCATTTGCTTCTTTTCAAATTTTCTCTCTATTGATATTCTCCTTGTGTTCATCCGTCCTTTTTCTGTTTTCCTTTACTTCATTATCCCTGTTTTCCTTTAGCTCTTTGAGCATAATTAGGACCGTTTTAAAAAAACATCTTTGTCTGGTATGCCCCAGGTCTGGTCCTCCACATTGATGGTTTCTAATGTTTTAATTTTCTTTGTCTGAGCCATTGCTTCCTGTTTCTTTGTATGTTTTAAAATATTTTGTTGAAACGTGGACATTTTGATATTTTAAAGTGTTTTTGCCAGAATTTGACTTCAAGGCATCTGTTCCTTAAGCTTGTATCCCGATCCACCTAGTGTTTTCACATAGCTTTCCTTGAATGCCAGGAGCTAACAAAAAAATAAAAAGAAAGAAAAAAAGAAAATACCTTTCCCAGATTTTCTGATTGCCCTTGTGAGTACTTTTCTTCAGGGCTTATCCCTAGCAAGAGTTTAGAAAATAACTCTAGGCCAAAGTATAGGGCCCTTCCTGGTCCTTTCTGAGTGTGCATCTTGTTTTAGGCATGTGCATGTGGCCCTAGGGATTCCCTCTTTTTATAGGGATATAAATATCCCTTCTTCCTAGAAAACAGTTTCCTCATGGTCCAGGTTCTGCACCTTATGTCCTACAGCCAGCAGTTCCCTTGCCCCATGCAGCACAACTTGACTGTTCTCCCACAGCATTCTCTAGGAAAGCTCCATGAGCCACCATCTACACAAATGGCAAATTTTGGGATGGTGAGTGCCTTAGGCAACCACCAGACAGATTGGGCCAGGCATACATGCTGTCACATGTGCATGAGGGTTACTCTGGTCTTTCTACAACCAGGACCAGGAATCATCACTGGGAGTACAGACCAGCTCTGAAACAAGCTAGTTAGGGGTGGGTAAGGGGCCACCAGGGTGCCACGAGATCCTCCCACTTAGAAGTTGCTTTTTCTTGATTTGTTGCTTGCCCTGTTACTGTAGTCCTTTGACTATTTTCTGGACCTTTGAGAAAAGATGTTTCTGCCAGTTCTTGGTGTTTGTTCAAAGCAGTATCCAGCCCTGAAGTGTCCCTTGATCGGGCTCTATTCATTTTTAAAATCCCTATTTTTGAAACCTGATTCAGTCTCTTCTTTACTATAAAATATGTGATTCCATTAATTTCCAGGCAGTTTAGTACTAGAAGCTGAGTATATTTCTAGTTACCATCCACTCAATCAACAGGTCCAGTGGGTATTTGAATACCTGTCCTCCCCTTAAGAGAAAACTTCAGAACTTCACTGAGTGACCTAAAAATAAAATCAAGTTATTAGTGGGAAGACAAATAATTTTCTTGGAAAGGAAGATTTATGATACCAAATAACCAGAGTATAAAGCAACAACAGCTAAATCAGTGAGATATAGTATTAGGAACAAAGAACAGTGAAGTAGAATGGTGAGACCAAAATCATATTTTTAAAGTTCTTGACCACATAAAAATTAAAATTTGTTATAATGCGAAATACTACAATCTAAAATTAAAGATAATTCTAGATAACTATAGGCAGACAGAAGGTATTTGTAATATATAACAACAATTAATACCTATCTCCTACAAATTATTAAAAACAATGAAAAAAACTGGGGAAGGATTATGAACAGATATTTCACAAAAAAAGAAATAGAAATGACTGGTGAAGAAATGGAAAGATATTCAGTCTTCATTAATAATCAGAGAAATAAAGGCAAAAATCACAGTAATACATATTTTACGTATCAGATTGGCCAAAATGAAAAAGATTAATAAAATGGAGGAAAATCAGCTTTCAAACATTTTTGATGTGTAAAGTCCTTTTGAAGCACAATTTAATGGTCTCTAATAAAACATAAAGTACATATTTATTGACCAATTTCTTCTTATACCTGTGCATAAATATCAGTGTACATGTATTACAACATTGTTGTATGAAAAATTGAAAATTAGCCAGATGCCTACTAACTGGGGGTTGTTAACTAAATAATAGAATATACCATAGTAAATACTTGGAATAATATTAAACCCTTTAAAAGAATGCAATGATATGGTAAGTTCCTATTTGAAAAAATTAATTTATGGCACAATAAGTTTATTATGACTTTATTTTTTAATATATATGTGCTTTTACATATTTGAGAATGCATAAAAGCAAGAGTTGTAGATTGTAACTATGCTCTTGGCACAGATACCTCTGCGGACAAGAGTTTGTGCAGCGAGTATTCTTAAATGACAGTAGAATAAAAAAAAATTGGAAAAGGTGCAAATGGCAAAAACAAAATACAAAGACAAATAAGTAACTTATCTGCTCTCATAATTATAAAATTCAAATGAAAACATCGGTGATATTTTTCATCTATCAGATGGGTAAACATTGAAAATAACCCAGTTTTGGCAAGGATGTGACAAAATAGTCACTGATACACTGTGAGAACATGAATTTTAATGGTCAACTGACATCATTATTAAAATTCTTAATGCTCCTACCCTTTTACTTAGCGATTTCATTCTCATATATTATTTTAAAAATACCCTTACAGCTAAGAAACTTCAAAGAGAGACGGGAGGACATCCCAGAGGTAATGCTTATGCACACCTCAGTAGGCTCTCATAGAACACAAAAGTGGATATCATCGCACACAGAGGGCCTCCTGAGGGCTCTGGAGACACCCAGGTCCTATATAAGGGGGGATAGCTCCAGAGATTGATGCCTTAGCAGTGGGCTCTACTTTGGAATCTGTGCTCCTGAGAGTGACAGAGTTAGAATCAAATAAGTCCTCCCTGCACATGGTCCATCAGTCCCTTCTATTCAAACCTATATGTGAGGCTGGGGTTTGTAGATGTACTTCCAGAGACTGGAGCCTCTGGCCTGCTCATGTACCAGCTGTGCCTGGAATCAGTGGAGCTGCACCTCCTACTCTACAGCTCAATGGACTCACCCAAGTCACCTGGTGAGGAGACGATGATGGACAACAGCCATCCCAGGGAATGGAGAAAGCCTGCAGCTGCAGGCAGGATAATCCCATCTACCATATCCATGGGATATAAGCCCCCTCTCACTTGGAGGTAGAGTGGACATCACCATCCCAAACTCCTCAGGATTAGGGGAAGAGCTATGGACTAGAGTAGACATAATGGTATTCTGTTGTAGACATAATGTGATTCAAGCAGTGGAAGAAATTACAACAGTGAGGTGGAGCCAGTGGCCACTGGATCCTTTTGGGGCAGGGAAGGGAAAAACAGTTGTAATACAGGTGCTTTTTCAGGACTTGGGAATCATCCTGAGTGACATTACGACGACAGATATAGGCCATTTTACATCAGCATATACCATGCAGAACTGTGTGGAAGAGAGTGTGGTCTACAATGTGAACTATGGTCCATGCTTAGTGGCAAAGCCCCAGGATGTGTTTATCCATTGCAGGTGATGTGCCACACTAATGAAAGATGTTTATGTGGGATGTTATGGGAGGTGTGGGAGGTGGGGAACATGGAAATCCCTGTAATTTTTGTGTAACATTTATGTAATCTAAGCAGCTTTTAAAATATGAAAAAAAAAAGATACCCTTACAGGATGTTTTTGAATAGCATTGCTTTAAAAATGGTACATGTTGGAAACAACCAAAAGGGACTTTGTTAAATTTTGACACATTTGTGTAGTGGGAAGAGACAGATCAATACACATCTAAACATTAAAAATATGTGCAAGGTACAGTAAGTTAAAAAAATATTACAAATGTGTCTAGCATGATCCCCTGTTTCCAAAATGTGTATATATGTATTTCTGCAAGGTATATATTGATTAGGAAAAATGTTCTAGAGGTTGATAAAAGGTTTGAAATCTTTAATTCCTGCAGTGTAGGATCATGAGAGGCTTTCTCTTTCTTCCTTAAACATTTCTATAACATGTGATTATTTTTTGCCATAATTATGTAATGGTTTCATCATCAGAGAGCAACAAATACAGCAACTGAGTATAAATGCATTCCTATTTAAAGAAAATTTTGTTCTGTTGTGATTTTCAGGAGTTAAATATTATACTTATGAAAGGATCTTCTCCTGTTTTCATTCACTTTTTATCCCTTTAGTTATCATCCTTAGTAACAATCATATCTAATATTTATTCAACATAAAGTCTGTGCCGGGCACTGTGCATTGCAGAGGATCTCTTTTAATCCTGCCAGTCCATTGATTATTACTAATGTTTGTCCTATAGAGCAGCAGTTGTCAAATTTTTGAAGCCCCCAAAGACTTTTTATGTTATACCTATTGATATTTGCCATATTAGGAATTAAATCTAGAACTCTTTTAAAATAGCAATTCTAAATCTATTATATGCAACCACAAATAACATTTTTATGAAAAATGACTATTTTATCAAACCAAAAAACATTGTAAATCTCTTTACTGTTTGGCTTAACAGAAGACAGCTGAATTCTTATAGGTGCCTCTGTGTTCAGTCTGTTGCAATGCATTGTTTTAGTTGATTGTATTATTCCAAGTTATTCAGTGCCCGTTCCTGTGTCCGTCTTGGACATATGACTTGTTCTGGCCAGTGAAATTTAAGTGAAAGTTTCTTATATCAGCTTGTTGGAAGAAGCTTTAAGAGCTGTTGTATGGCTTTTCCATTCTCTTTTCCCCTTTGCCATGAGCACCAGTCCAAAGAGGAGCTGACCCATTTTCAACTTTGTCTTTGAATAAAGATAATATGAAGCAGAGCAGTTTCTCCCAGCCAACAATGATTTGAGTGAGGATTAAATGTTTGTTGTAAACCACTGAGATTTAGGGATTGTTTGTTATTGTATCATAATTTATCATAAGCTGAGTAAAACAGAAAATGCTGCTGCTATGATTAACACACACACTAAAATATGTAGCATTGACTTTGGAGCTGACAGAAGGTGATGCCTATGACAAAGCACTTGGTGAAATTGTAACCTGAGATAATTGGAAATCAGATAATATACTGAATGAATATGTGGTATTAGGCAAAAATTTGCGAAACAAAATATTATCAGTGTTCTTTAGTATGCTATTGGTTTTATTTGATTGATTTGCAAAATAGAGATGAGCTCAGAAAAGAATTGTCCGGTCTATAGAGTATTGAGGAAATGGTGAGAATTCAGAAATCCCAGGACTTGAATGGTCAAAAAATGCAATGTTTTTCCTTTCTTACTGGTAAAATGTATATTTGAGAAATTATTTGAATGGAGAAAAGCCCATTATACTTCAGCCACCAGTCGAAAACCAAATCAGGCTAAGGCTTTTGTTAAAACCTCAGAATCAAGTGAAGTAGGTAATCAGTAAGAACCTGCTCACCTCAAGGAACTTGTGATTAAATCTAGAGCAAGAGGCATATATGAAAAGGAATATGGGTATGGCTATTGGCATAAGATAACTACAACTGAATAAAAATTCAATTAATCTTTGAGAGATTTGTACTGTCAAAAGGTCTACTAGTTTGGACTAAAAGAGACTGTGATTGTTCTTGACTTGTGTGTTTCCCACCATCTATGGATAGAAAGCAGCACGAGTAAGCTGCTCAACAACCTAGGAGAGCATTTTCTATAATTATTTATTTATATATGCAAGGAGAGTCAATGAAAAAGAATGACCTTCTAGGAGGCAGAGCTAGCAGTGATCTAGGAAGCTGTTGCCAGAAAGCAGAACTAGGACCTAATGAAGGAATGTTCCTCACTCTCAGGGCAAGGAACCCATGCAACTTCTGCCAGAAAAATTTTAGAGTTCCCAGTTCTTCCCCTTTCCAAATCAGAGATTTATTCCAGTCATATATTATCTCTGATCTGCAGTTATATATTGGATGTGTGGGGCATTTACCTTGTCTTTTTAATTTATTGGCCTACAGATTAAAAGCAGCCACATCTGAATTTTATAGAGAGGCTTTCACAAGATCCCAGACTTTGTGAGCCTAGTGCCATGACTGGATAGTGCTTTGTGATTATCTTCCCTGGGGAGCAGGGCATGGGTATTTTGAGTACAAAAAGGGAAACAGCAAATACCTGTCATCAGTTGGCAGATTTGGGTATTATTGTTATTTTCCCCATTTATTTGTTCTGTGAGAGAATTATAGTTCCCCACCCAGTGACAATACACTTGGTCATGTGATTTTCTGTGTCCTATGAAATGTGAACAGAAGGGATGGATGTTACTTCAAAACAGAATCCTTAAGAAACATTACATTGTTCTAACATGACTGTCTTCCCTCTGCTGTTAAAAATGCATATCCCAGAAAGGGGCTGATTCTTTAGTTTCAGTTCCAGAATGAAGAAGACACCGAGCAGAACTTCAGCTGACCCACAGCTGATATGTGACATGTGTAAGAAATAAGTATTTATAGTTGCAAGCCATGGAG
Source organism: Tolypeutes matacus (assembly GCA_026826555.1). Lineage (NCBI taxonomy): Eukaryota > Metazoa > Chordata > Mammalia > Cingulata > Chlamyphoridae > Tolypeutes > Tolypeutes matacus. The sequence continues at coordinate 15,732,074 of JAKSZT010054030.1, forward strand.
ATTTTAGATTAGTTTTTTTCTGCAGTATATCCTAGTGTAAGCTATTAAATCTGTATTGCTCAAAGTTTTTACATTTACCTCTAAAATCCAGAAGTAGGTAAGCCTCCACAGTCTCATATAAAACACTTTATCAGCACTTTACTAATAGTTAGAAATAAATCGAGGAGAAACTTTATTATTGATATTTAGCACTGTTATAAATATGATGTATACTATTATACCAAGATCCTACTTGCTTTGTCATAGGTCAGGGCCATTTTGTGCTACATATTCCTCCTCATTAGTAGACTGAAATACTGTTCTACAACAGTTTCATTCATTTGGCATGATTAAATCTAGTAGCTGGGGTCTGAATCAGTTTATCACACTTTGGCACACTTTGAGACAGTGAGTTGTAGCATCTGTCTGTGACTGATTACACTGTCAGAAAAAGCACATGGGGGAAGTGGATGTGGCTCAAGTGATTGGTCTCCTGCCTACCACATGGGAGGTCCATGGTTTGGTTCCTAGTGCCTCCTAAAGAAGTCTGCGAGCTGGCTTGACAGGCACAGGTGACAAGCTGACACAGCAAGATGATGTAACAAGAGACACAAGAGGAGGAACATGATGAGAGACACAACGAAGCAGGGAGCAGGGGTTCCCAGTGTCTCCTAAAGCGGACGAACAGGATGACAAACTGGCTCAGCAAGCTGACACAACAAGATGATGCAAGAAGAGACACGAGGAAAAACATAACGGGAGAAACAACAAGGCAGGGAATGGAGGTGGCTTAAGCGATTTAGCACCTCCCTCCTACATCAGAGGTCCCGGGTTCAGTTCCTGGTGCCTCCTAAAGAAACAAGGAAGATGAACAGACACAACAAGTGCAAACAATGGGGGGGTGGCAGTGCGGAGAGATAAATAAAATAAATCTTTAAAAAAAAAAAAAAAGCCACATGGAAAGGTTTCCATATATTTTAAACTACTCTACAGTGTCATTGTATTTTTAAGAGTTTTCAGGATACTTTTCGAACATAGGATGTTTTTTGTTTTGTTTTGTTTTGTTTTAATTTGATTTGTTTGTTTTTACCTGAGAAGACCTTGCTTCTTTCCTCCAGTACTTTTTTTGTCACAGCCACAATGATTTGGGCTTTCATCAGTGTATTCTTTGGAGAACACCAGCTTCAGCATCTTTTCCTTTGTGTAAGTCTGTTTTCTTTGATTTGTAAGCTTTCAGAACTCCTACCTAAATTTAGGAGATTGGGGCAAAAACTCCTGTCAGGAGATTCTGCTCCTTTAATTTAGCAGGATGTGGAGCCTTAAGGCTCATTATCTTTCCTGACTTGGAAACGCAAATGAGTACCTGAGTCTTAAGGACCCCTCAGGGTTGCTATAGCAATTGATTATGCTCCTTATAAAAGAAAGATATATAAAAACACAGTCTGTTCATATGCTTTTATTAAAAGCATTTCACCAACTCAGTGACGGACAGTACTTATTATCAACTTAACTCAGCCAAAGCAGTCAGCACAGAGTCTTAACAAATTAGGCAAGGAAAAAGTACTGTCTTAAAAGTTATATTTTAATTCAGTAATTAGCCTTTGATCCTCTGCTAAGCAAAGCATCTTGACTTGGTCTAAGTCTGAGCAGAGCTGTTCCCCTTCAATGAGCTGGTAAATTTTTATAGACTTGAAAAGGGTATATTTGGAATTTATCTTAAGTCTGTCAAACTGAATTGAACTTTGTTACCCAAATAGTTGGCACAAAAAATAACTAAACAAAGCTAGTGAAGGTCATTAATTTCTAAAGTTTAACTGATTGACACTGAGCGCATCTGTTCCTTGAAAGGCTGTTCTCTTAGCATATTAATATCCCTGCACAGAGGGCCTCTGTCTGTGTTATGTGGAAAAGGCAGGACTCTTTGTCTTCTTGTCACATTAGCTAACTGGAGTCAAGCACTCAAACTTAAAAGTAATTTTTTCTAGTTGTGTATGAGTATTTATAAAACTGGCTTCTTGGACAACTAGTAATTGAACAGTTAGATAAACTACTCATATAGAAAGAGCCAACAGTTATTTTTCAAAGGTTTTTGGAAAGTATTAGGCAGTTGATTCATTGTTTTTTGTCATCCTTAGCAATTCTGCTTTTGTTATGGGATTTTAGAAAAATAATTTGTAGCATTCTCAGTGCAGAGCCTTGGAGTTCTCTTGATGTCAGTGAAAGGACACAAGGAGATCTCAAACACCAGCTCACTTGTAAATTAGATAATAGAGGTTTAGAACTTCTTTTAGCTTGATGTACTAAAGCTAACATATAAGGCATAATATACTATCATTCATATATGAATATATCCTTAATGATCTACCATCTGTAACTTGCTTTTGTTAATTTTCTTGATAGGAAAATAATAATAGAAAACAAGAATGGGAATGTTAAGTAGATTATAAAAATCAATTGTACTTGTAAAAAGGACTTGAGAATTTAAGCTGATTGCAAATTCAATTTGAGCCAACAAGATGATAATCCTGCCAAAAGGCTCAAATGATCTTAGATTATACTAATAGAAGAATGTCATCTAACAGTTTTCAAAATGTGGTCACTGGAACAGAAGTATCAACATCACTTGGGAACTTGCAAATTCTCAGGTCCCATCCCATACCCACTTCAGGAACTCGGGTTTTTGGCCCAGCAATGTGAATAATGAAGAAAACTCTTATATATGCTAAAGTTAAAGAACTAGTGATCTAGAACAAAATCGTCTTCTACTTTTTGCTGGTCAGAGCATGCTTTGATCAATTATTTTGCATTTGTTTAGTAGTCTAAAAAAGATGCTGATAAGCTGGAGTGTTTCTAACAGAAAATGCTAGGGTGATTAAAAGGACTAAAAACTATATCCTATAGGGATATTTGAAAGAAAATTGGTTTATTTAGCTTAGAAAAAAGATATCTTCAAGGATTAAGCCTTGTAATCATTGCCTTCAGGTAGCTAAAGGACTATCTTTGTACCAAAAGGTAGGACTAAAAAGAAAGAACCTTCTGGCAAAAATATTATATGCTGTCTCCACGATTTAGTGAGCTTTGCCTCTCTGGAGGTGTTTGTATAAGTTTTAGACATTCTAACATCTTCTTGATGACAATGTTGTGTTGGTCATTCATGTAAGGGGTTCAATCAGATGGCTACTAACTAAAGTCTTTTCTAGCATTAATAGGGTCATATCTGTGACTTAAATTGAGTCAGCCTATTAGTGGCTTCTGGTTGTTATCCAGAGAGCAGTGTTCTTGTTCAGATTTGAATTATGTATGAACCCCACTTATCTAAAAATGTTTTTATTTCAGCTCTAGTCAACTTCTCTCTAGGGTTAGAATTCTGAATTAACCTTTATCTTATTTCAGCTTATTGAAGATATCTTCTAGCCTCTTTTGATGTTGCTGTCATTCTTATTTATTGTTCATTGGTAGGCAATCTCTTTTCTTTTTTGATACTTTTAAGATTTTTATCTTCGTATATCTCTGAGTTACATTTTGGGTTATTCTTCAGATATGTCTTCTAGTCCATCCAGTCTACTATTTATACCATTACTTGATTTTTTTTTTTTTTAGGAGGTACTGGACATTGAACCCAGGACCTTGTATGTGCGAAGCAAATGCTCAACCACTAAGCCACACCCATTCCACAGCATTCTTCGATTTTTTAATTTCAGTGACAATATTTTTCTAGAAGTGCTAATTGGTCTTTTTCATATCTGTATTTTAGAGTGTTCTGTTATTTTATAGTAATTTAAATTCCTTTTATCTTGTTAATCATCTTAAATATACATATTTTATAGTAACTTTTAAAAAGTTCTTTTAACTTATGGTTTTATGCTCTTTTCTTTTTCTCCCCCCTGAGATGGCTCCCTTGTCTGTTTGCTTATTGTTGTTTTGGGGGGTTTGGGGGGCTTATTGTCAGCTTGTTTTTTGCTCATTGTCTGCTTGGTTTTTTTTCTTTAGGAGGCACCAGGAACTGAACCCGGGGCTTCCCATATTAGCGGGTGCTCAACTGCTTGAGCCATATCCTCTCTCTGCTCGTCTGTTTTTGCTTGTTGTCTGCTCATTGTTTTTAATCGATGTCTGCTTGTTGGCTGCTCATTTTTTGTTTGTCTTCTTTAGAAGGCACTGGGAACTGAACCCAGGACCTCCCGTGTGGGAGGCGGGCGCTCAACTGCTTGAGCCACATCCACTCCCTGTGCTATCCTTTTTGTTGCCCTTTAGACTTTACTTCAGGAAGAAATTTTATTTATGGGTTTGTTTGTTTTTTTATGAGGTACCTAGGCTTGAACTCAGAATCTTGTACATGGGAAGCAGGCACTCAACCACTGAGCTATACCCACTCCCCAATGAATTTTTAAGTTTTATGTTTGACTTCATCTTTAGCAGAAATTGTTTTTTCCATGGGAACTCATGTTCCTTAGATTGTACTAGTCCCTGAGCTATTTTGCATTAGCTTTTCCTGGTTGCTTTAGGGGTTTCATTTGATAGGACCAATTTTTTGTTCATATCATAGCTTAAGGGCTTCCTGTGCCAAATGGGTATTGTAAATTCAGACTGCAAACCCACACTTGGTGTATGCTTTGGGTGTTGATTTCTCGTGGAAGATTATTTTTTATTCCCATCAGCAAGTGTGCGGTGAAAACAAAACTTCTGGTCCCTTTCAATGAAAATATAGCCTTTTGAGGTCTCAGACACATGCAAGAGTCTAGTTCATATCCCCATACCTACTGCAGGGCCTATAGCCTATCCCTGTATTGATACTAAAATTCCAATATGTAGCTGTTACATAATTCTGGTCTCATTTCCCCATGAGATGAGAGCAAAATCAATCCAGTACCTTATTCCTCTTGTTTATTTCTAGCACCTGGGGATTTCCTTTTCTTTCAAGCTCAACTTTGTAACTAAAAAACATTATTATATTAAATCCATAATTTTTTATGGTTTATGTCCGCCCTGTCTACTGTATTGCTAGAGCTAAAATTCCTGTGTCTCTTATATTCTCTCTGTTTTTTTATGTTTGTTTGGTTGTGTTACTTTGTTCTTCTTCACTTGGATATAGTATCATTAATTTTTATTTTTGCATATTTCATATACCCAAAAGTATGTGGCATCTCAGATTTCCTTTAATTATGAAAAATTTTAAGCATATACAAAAGTAGAAAAAATTAATATAATAAACCCCTATGTATTATACCAGCTTCAGTAATTATCAACCACATAGCCAATAGTTTTACCTATATCCCCACCCCACCAAGTGGATTATTTTAAGGCAAATCCTGGGTAGACTCTCATTTCAATAAATAAATACTTTGGTATCTATCTCTAAAAGATAAAGACTGTTTTTATACACATAATCTTAGCACCATCACCATACTTAATGATGAATAATTTTTAAATATCATCAAATGTCTAGTTAGTATTCAAGTTTCCTTAATTGTCTCCTTATTTTTACACAGTCAGGTTGTTTGAATTGGAGCTCAACAATATCCACACCCTACATTTAGTTTATATGTTCCTTAAGTTCTTTTTAAAGCAAACATTTTACAGGGAAGCACACAAATCATAAGTGTACAAATTGAAGAATTTTTACAAAGAAAATAAGCGTCTATAACTAACCATCACCCCCTATTAATATACAGATCATTACCAGTTCCCCAAAAGCCTCCTTCATGTCCCCTCCTGGTCATTATGCATCCACAAAAGTAATCATTATTTTGACTTCTCACTATAGATTAGTTTTGTCTGTTTTTGAGCTTTATATAAATGAACTCATTTATTATATGTTCTTTTGTCTAGCTACCTCTCTGCTTTATGTTTGTATGATTCATTCTGCTGGTGTGTGGAGCAGTAGTTTGTTCATTTTCATTATTTTATAGTATTCCAGTTGTATAAATATACCATGGTTTATTTATCCATTCTTCTTTTAATAGACATTTTTCCCCTTAGAATTGAGCTATTAGAAGTATTTCTGCTGGGAACATTCCTGTACATGTACTTGCTGTGCATATTCAGGCACATATCTGCCAAGTGGAATTGTTAGGTCATTGGGTATTTCTATGTTCCTCTTCTGTAGATACTGCCAATGAATTTTCCAAATTGATTATGTTAATCTACACTCCCATCCATCAGCAATGTATGACAGTAGAGTTGCTTTGTATTCTTACTGACATTTTGTATCATTAGTTTAATTTTGTTTGCTTGTTTTATTTTTGTCTTCTTAATCCTGATAAGTGATGGTTATCTTTTTGTGGTTTTAATTTGCATTTGCATGAAAACTTACTTTATTTACCCAAGTTAATTGAACATAAAAAATGTGTTATGCATCTCTCCATACCACTCACACTATAACTTCACATAAACCTCTGTATTTCAAAGCACTTTTCACAAGTTTCAAAATGTTAGGTAAACATTTGCTAATTCTTATTTTTTTCGAAGTTTACTCCATTGGAAGATTTCTCTTCTTTGTACTTATATTTGATGCTGCAGATATCTCAAGTCAAAGTTTCTAAACCCACATCCACTCCCCAGTAGCTCCATTTTATAAACAAAGTTTCATCCTTCCATTTTCTTCCACTGATCGTCTCTGAATGGTCTGTAAGGGTGATTCCATTTACTATCTAGTATAACATCACTTTTTTGGAAGGTCTTTACACTGATTGTAGGAAAATTGAACCAAGATCTTGTTGGCTCATTTTTCTTTGAGCATAAATAAAAGAGAAAAATTTGTAATGGATTGAAGCATATCAAGTTTCTACCAATCAATGAATTCACCATAATAAAAAATAAACAAAATCAAAGTTAAACTGATTGGCACTGTTGGAGCCAACTCATTTTTCATTTACTTTATGTAGTTTTCCATTAGTATTGCACATCCTTGATTAAATTCATCCCTATATATTTCAAGTTTTTGCATTACTTAGCTTTTTAAATTTCATCAATTCCCATTAATTTCCCCTTCTGGTCCAGGATCCAGTCTGTGATCACACATTTAAATGCCATGTCTTCTTTAACCTCCTCCAATCAGGGATGGTTCCTTAGTCTTTCTTTGTCTTTCATGACCCTGAAACTTATGAAGAGTACTGGCCACTTAATTGTAGCATGTCTTTTAATTTGTGTTGAAGTGATATTTCCTCAGGGTTAAATTCAGGTTGTGCATTTTTGGCAAGCATACCACAGAAGTGATGCTTTTCCCTTCTTAAGGAATCATTTCAGGAGAGACAGGCTGTCAGTATGATTTATATATTGATAATGTTAATTTTGAGAACATGATCAATGTGGTGTCTGTAAGATTTTTCCACTGTAGAGTTACTGTTTTTCCCTTTTAATTATTAAATATCTTGTGGCTAGATACTTTGAGACTGTAGATATCCTGTTTCTCCTCATATTTTCACCTACTAATTTTAGCATCCATTGATTTTTTTGCCTGCAACAATTATTACTGTGATTTTTGCAAAGCGTGGTTTTCTATTTCTATTTTGAAATTATCATGTGAAATACTATTGATTTTTAATATTAGCCTTGCAACTTTGTTAAACCTAATGCTTTCTCTGTGGATTTTTTTTTTTTTTCATTTTCTATATATATTGATGTGATCCATGAATAATGATAGTTTTGTTTCTTTCTTTTCAAATCTTATACCTTATTTTGTTGTCTTGCCTTATTGACCTGGCTGGACTGCCTGCTGTACAATGTCAAATAGAAGTAGTGATAAGTCTTATTCTTGATTTTAGAGGGAAACTTTGAAATATTTCACCCTTTGTACGTTTCCAATAGTTTTGGCTAATACCCTTTATCAGATTAAGAAAATAGGAAAAAATTTTTCATATTCTTTTCCTACGTTTATTGAAACAACTTTATGATTTCCTTTCTTTATTCTGTTAATGTAATGAACAATAATGAATCATTCTTGCATTCCTGGAATAAACCTGATTTGGTTGAGATATCTTTTCTGTATAAAACTGGATTTCATTTGCTAATAGTTTGTATAGACTTTTTGTGTCTATGTTTATGTAGGAGATTGACCTGAAATGTCCTTATCAGGTTTGAGTATCAGCATTATTCCAGCTCATAGAACAAATTGCCAAATGTTTATTCTCTTCCAGCATTTATGTAAGATTGGTGTTATTTCTTAAATGTTGAAAGAATTCAGTGAAGCCATGTGGGCCTCGAATTTGCTTTTGGGGAAGGGTTTAAGTTACAGTGTCAATGTATTTTATACTTTAGGGATATTCAGATTTTCTATTTCTTCTTGTGTCACTTTTGATAAGTTGTGTTATTCAAGGAATCTGTCCAATTCATTTACTTTGTTAATTTTATTATTGTACATGTGTTAATAATATCTTCTTTCATTTTTGATGTCAGTAGTATCATTGTTTATACTGATCCAGTTTTCAATCCTTCTGATATTATTTTCATCTTCTCTCCAATAACATTTTTTTATACTTTCTTATTAGGTGTTTCTAACTTTCATTTATGATTTCAAAAATCAACCTGTGACTTTTTCAGTTTTCTTCATTGTATATATTTATACTATTTTCTTTATTTTTAATATTTTAATTATTTCCTTTTTGTATTTTAAAAAATATATAGTTTCCTCTTCTTTTCTTAGCTTGTTGAAATATTTATTTATTTATTTGAAGTACCGGGGGCTGTGAATTGAACCCCGGACCTCGTAAGTGGGAAGCCGGTGCTTAGCCACTGAGCCACATCAGCTTCCCTGAGTTGGTTTTTTCATTTGTTTTGCTTCTTGTTTTTTTTTTTTTTTTTTTTTCAGGAGGCACCAGGAACCAAATCTGGGACCTCCCATGTGGGAGGCAGGCCCTTAGCCACCTGAGCTACATCTGTTCCCTTCTTGCCTTTTTAAACAAGTATTTTTTATTATTCCATTTTCCTCCTACTTTAGCTTTCTTATATTAGTTTATTATTTTTAATGTTTCCTCAACAGATTACAACATGCATGTATTAGTCAGGGTTCTCTCGGGAAACAGAATCAGCAGGAGATATCTGTGAATAATATGGAACTCTAAAAGAGTCTCTCACGCGACCGTGGGAACGCACAAGTCCAGGTTCCTCAGGCAAGGGGCTCCGATGAAAGCCCGATGAAAGGTTGTTGATGAGTCTCTGGGAGAAGTTGCCTGTCCAACGAGGAGCTGGGAAATTCCCTCTGAATGTTGAAATCACTTCCACTTTTAAGTCATTCAACTGATTGGATAAAGCACCACCCATTGATAATGTAATCTCCCTGATTGATGCAGATGTAATCAGCCATCCACTCAGTAAACTCACTGGTGATTGAAGTCCATAAATGCTCTTGTATTACAATTAGCCCAGTGCTTGCTGGAACAAACACCTGGACACAACTACTTGGCCGAGTTGACACATTAGCCTAACCATCACAGTCCACCCCTTGTCAACTCGGCAATCATACACATTACTCTAAACCATACTTAGTCTCTAAGTAAAAATAATAACAGACAAGCATACATATATATTTCCGCCTAACAATGTTCAACTCCCCTGCGTACAACCGGAAACGCATTAATTCCCTACAGAACAGGGTGCAAGTCCTTGGATGATAGTCACTCTTAAACTCGACATCCTTAAATATTTTGATGTGGGATTAATACAACTTTTCATGATAGGGGAAAAGATCAGGGAAGAAAACAAAGAAATTCATTTTGTGTACATATACAATCATACTTATAACGAAACATGGAAGAAGGGTTCATGACCATTACAGTCCTCTTTTCTGTAACTGGTCACGTGGTCGAAATTCATATTTATCACTACCTTCTTCCACTACCCATTCCATGTTCCAGTTACCTTCAGCAAGCACTTCAGCTGGCCGTGGTTCTTTGCCTGGTGGGGTGACCCAAACTTTCATTCCCGAAGATTCTGGGCCATTGTTAGTCCTGCTTGAATTGGTTTGTTGCAATTTTCCATTGACTTTAATCACAGGGCATGGCGGGACTAGGAGACGCCCTAAAGGATCCCCTGCATTCCAGGCAAACTCTTCTTTACCCCCATTATGTAGATGTAGTCCTATTTCCCCTTGATAGTCAGGATCAATCACCCCAGCCAGTACAGTAATTCCCTTCTTTGCCTGTTGATTCACAGGTAAGAGGAGCCCAAAGTGGCCAGGTGGCAGTCTTAACTTCCAGTTCAATGGAATCACTGTTATGTTCCCAGGTTGCAGCACTCCTCCTCTTGGGACTAAAACTTGTAGACCAGCAGAGCTTAAGGTTTCAGGGACAGGAAGCAAAAATTTTCCTAGTGGGTCACAAGGGGTAATAGTGAGTGGTGCCACTCCCATTTCCACCCCTTGATTCCTGGACCCATGAATCCTGGCTATGGGAGAAACAGCACCATAGAGAGGACGCTGATTCAGAGCATACACAGCATCCTGGAGAACATTGCCCCAGCCCTGCAAGGTATTGCCACCTAGTTGGCACCGTAATTGAGTCTTCAAAAGGCCATTCCACCGTTCTATTAATCCAGCTGCTTCAGGGTGATGGGGAACATGGTAAGACCAGTGAATTCCATGGGCATGTGCCCATTCCCGCACATCATTTGCTGTGAAATGGGTTCCTTGATCAGAAGCAATGCTGTGTGGAATGCCATGGCGGTAGATAAGACATTCGGTAAGTCCACGGATGGTAGTTTTGGAAGAAGCATTGCGTGCTGGAAATGCAAACCCATAGCCAGAGTATGTGTCTATTCCAGTTAAAACAAATCGCTGCCCCTTCCATGATGGAAGTGGCCCAATGTAGTCCACCTGCCACCAGGTAGTAGGCTGGTCACCTCGAGGAATGGTGCCATATCTGGGGCTGAGTGTGGGTCTCTGCTGCTGGCAGATTGGGCATTCAGCAGTGGCTGTAGCCAGATCAGCCTTGGTGAGGGGAAGTCCATGTTGCTGAGCCCATGCATAACCTTCATCCCTACCTCCATGGCCACTTTGTTCATGAGCCCATTGGGCAATGACAGGAGTGGCTGGGGAAAGAGGCTGAGCATTAGCCACAGAGCGGGTCATCTTATCCACTTGATTATTAAACTCTTCCTCTGCCGAAGTCACCCTCTGGTAAGCATTCACGTGGGACACAAATATGTTCATGTTTTTTGCCCACTCAGAAAGATCTAGCCACATAGCTCTTCCCCAGACCTCCTTGTCACCAATTTTCCAATCATGTTCCTTCCAGGTCCCTGACCATCCAGCCAAACCATTGGCAACAGCCCATGAATCAGTGTACAAACGCACCTCTGGCCATTTCTTCCTCCAAGCAAAATGAACAACTAGATGCACTGCTCGAAGCTCTGCCCACTGGGAGGATTTGCCCTCACCACTATCCTTTAAGGATGTCCCAGGAAAGGGCTGCAGTGCCACAGCCGTCCACTTCCTGGTGGTACCTGCATATCGTGCAGAACCATCTGTAAACCAGGCCCGAGTTTTCTCATCCTCAGTCAACTGATTGTAAGGGAGTCCCCAAGAGGCCAAAGCTGTGGGCTGGGAAAGAGAAGGTAACATGGCAGGGGTGGTGACCATGGGCATTTGGGCCACTTCCTCATGTAACTTACCAAGAACCCTGACTAATACAGGGTCAAATTGACATCCTAATGATATGAAATCTTCCATCCCACTCCTGGTACCAGCTGTATTAGTCAGGGTTCTCTCGGGAAACAGAATCAGCAGGAGATATC
>JAKSZT010054030.1:15748776-15936434 GCA_026826555.1 Tolypeutes matacus
TGAGAAATCAGCACTTAATCTTATTGTGCTTCCCTTGTATGTGATGGTTCTCTTTTCTCTTGCTGCCTTGAGTATTTTCTCTTTGTCTTGAGCATTGGACAATTTGACAAGTATATGTCTTGGAGTTGGCCTGTTGGGATTTATAGTATTTGGGGTGCGCTGTGCTTCCTGGATCTGCACATCCATCTCTCTCAATAGAGTTGGGAAGTTTTCAGCCATAACTTCCTTCAACACTCCTTCTGTTCCCTTTCCCTTCTCTTCTCCTTCTGGGATGCCCATAATGCGTATGTTTGTGCGTCTTGCATTATCGGTTAATTCCCTGAGACCATACTGGATTTTTTCTATCTTTTTGTCTATCTTTTCTACAATCTCTTTGATTTCAACTGTATTGTCTTCCATATCACTAATTCTTTCCCCTGCCTGTTCAATTCTGCTGCCATGTGAGTCCAGCGTCTTTTTCATTTCTTGACTTGTGTCTTTGTTCGCCATCATATCCATTAACTTTTTAGGTGTGTTAGCTATTTCTTCAGTATGTTTTCCCAGTGTCTTCTTTATATCCTTAATCTCTTCCTTCAGTTCTTTAAGTTGGTCCATGATATTTGTTTGGATAGCTTTGATTAGTTGTTTGATGTACTGCATTGCTTCCTGGTTTTTATTTTGTGCACTGGACTGGTCCATGTTTTCTAGTTTCTCAGAGTCATTTGTATTTTTCTGTTGCCCTCTGGTCATCATATTATCTTGATGGGTTTGTTCAGTTGATTAGTTTTTCTCTATGCTCTAGAATTTTATTTAGCTGTTGGTTCTGCGTGTGAGTTAAGTTTTCTCTTTGGCAGTTTTTCTTCTTATTTTATTTCCTTGCTTCTTTCTATGTTCCCTTGAAGGCAAAAGGTTAGGGCCAGAGGAATCAAAAGATGTAAGGAAGGCAGAAGGATAATAGAAATATTGATAAAAGTTAGAAGAGGGGCAAAATGAGACTTAATGAGATGAATATTTAACTTGTGTAGGCAGTGTAGAGTACTAGGAAAAAATATGGAGTTCCTACAATGGACTGGGAAAACAAATGGAGGAATATATATATATAGTAATTTAGAAGGCTAGAATTATGAGGAGGGAGAGAAATAGTAGAGAAAGGTCTGAAAGGAAAAAGTTAATACTAATAAAAAAAAAAAGAAAAAAGAAGAAGAAGAAAACAAAATAGATGGGATAGAAATTGACACCCTTAAGTTGTGGGCCTATGATAAATTGTTGTCTCTAAGAGCCACAACAGAAAACAGAAGGCAGAAAGATGCAGGAAGGATAAGCGATAGTTTGTAATACAGAATCAATATATACAGCGAGTAGAAAATTACTGAATAAGAAGCCCAGCAAAGAAGCGACCAGCTGGCAGCACCTATTTAAAAAGAAAATAGAAGGAAAAAGGAAGGGGGGAGGAAAACGGGAATAATAGCAATAGACCAGAAAGTAACAGAGAGAAACCAAAGATCCACCCAGGCAAGCAGTCAAACAGAGCTAAGGGGGGTCAATGATTCCCCTAGGGTCCACATGGATCCCTCCTGCCTACTTGTGTTTATCAATCAATTTCCCCACAGGGTTCTATATGCAGGTCCTGAAGCAGCTTTTAGCTATTAAACTAAACTAAAAAGAATTTATTTTTCATTTGTTGAGGTGACCTCACTTTTTTTTTTTTTTTTAGCCAAATGCAGGACCCAAAATAATTCCTCCTCTAGACCAACCCCCTTACGGAAGGGACCCTAGCTGGGCCCGTGGAAATTAATCAAGCACGTCCCACTTTCCGGACTCCCCAGGTTAGCTGAAGCTCTGATGTTAGTCAGTGAGGAGTGCTAAAGACGGCGGATTCCGCCCCTTCTGGCGCCGAGCTCCAGCGTCACCGGGCTGCTCAGTAAATCAGTTTGAGTGCAGATTCCCGTCTGCTCTCAGCCTAATGGTGCTTCAGGTCGGCTTATCTGCTCCCCAAAGTTATGGGGCGGTGCAGGCAGCCAGATCAATGTCTAAAAATATAAAATACCCTTCCCTGTCTTCCAACCGAACCCTCCCTTTTTTGGGAAGTGTCCCTTCCTCCTGGCTCCGCAGCGGCCCAGGTCTTATCCCTGGGTGGCTAGGGAAATCAGCTGCGTTTCCCGACCAAAATCCCCCCTCCTGTTCACTGGGTGCTGATTAGCTCGTTTGCTCTGTTCACACAAGGTTCAAGGGGCACCAGGCCGCCAGATCCCCAGAAAATAAAACTTTTTCGCCCCGCCCGCGGCTCCAAATGGCCGTTTTATTTATTTTTTTCCCTAACCGCGGCGCTCAGTCGCCTGTGCCAACCTCCACCGGCAGCCTCAAAACTCACGAATCTCCACCGTTCCGTCCACGCCGTTGATCCGCACAGATAGATGTCCCAAGCTTCTCACTCCACATGTGCACAGCACAGACCCCCAGGCAGGACCCCGTCCACAATCCGCCTTGCTCTGGGAGCTTGCAGTGTGCGCCCTCCTACACTAACGCCATCTTGGCCCCTCCTTTTCCATAAATGCTCTTGTATTACAATTAGCCCAGTGCTTGCTGGAACAAACACCTGGACACAACTACTTGGCTGAGTTGACACATTAGCCTAACCATCACAATGCATATATAAAAAATTTCAAATGTGCTCCAAATAAGGAATTTCACTAGTGTCTGAATAGTGCAAAACCTTGCAATGCTACAACTCCATTTACCTTTCTTCTCTCTTTTGTACTACTGTTACCATGCATATTAATTTTACCTATATTTAAAACCTTTCAATATTTTATTAGTAGTTTGTGTAGTCAATATGCATTACCTTCACTTGTTCTTTATTTTTTTCTACATTACTCTGCTTTTATCTGATTATTCTTTTCCTTCTGCCTAGAGAATTACCTTTAGTATTTCTGGGAGTGTGATATACTGAAAACAGAGTCTCTTAGTGTTTGTTTGTTTAAAGACATTTTTACTTTGTTTTAATTTTAATTTTGTTTTTCTATCCTTTTTTTATTTTTTTCTTGTTTCCATTTTTGAAGAATAATTTTCTGATTTCTATTTGAGAGCAATCTTTTCCCACAGAACTTTAAAGTTATAATCCCTGTTATCTTCTTGCATCTGTCATTGCTATTTAAAAGTCAACATCAGTAGTATTGTTGCTATAATTTTTTCCCACTAGCTACTTTAATTATTTTTTTGTTTTTACTTTTCTGTATTTATACTATAATATGCCTAGGTGTGGGAGTCTTTTGTTCATTTTACCTGGCCTTCATAGAGCTTCTTGTATCTGTGGCTTTATTCCCTTTATGAGTTTTGGAAAATTACCAGACAACATCTATTCAAGTGTTTCTTCTCTTCCATCCTCTCTCTATTTCCCTTCTTGGATTTCAGTTACACATATATTAGTTCTTTTCACTGTATTTCATTTGTTTCCTAAAATGTTTTGTCTTTCTCATGTCTTTTTTTTTTTTTTTTTTCATTCTATGCTTGAGTCTAGAAATTTTCTTTGGACCAGTCCACTAACCCTCTCTTCTACTATGTC
Source organism: Tolypeutes matacus (assembly GCA_026826555.1). Taxonomy (NCBI): domain Eukaryota; kingdom Metazoa; phylum Chordata; class Mammalia; order Cingulata; family Chlamyphoridae; genus Tolypeutes; species Tolypeutes matacus. Next base: position 15,752,318 of record JAKSZT010054030.1, read on the forward strand.
TAATATGCCATTAAAAACACCTTCAAGTTCAGTAAAGGTGCATACTGTAAAGAATGTTAGTCTCATTTCTGCACAGTTCGTTTTAGTCTAGGATCATTTTATTCCCTAGCTTTTGACTGCCTTTATATTTTTCTAAGGGAGGGGGCACTGGTAACTCCATTATTTTTTGTCTCCACATTATTAAGAGGCTGATATTTTCTTCTCAGCCTTCCATACCCTGTGCTGGAAAGGGAAAGAAACATTGTTGAAAATCTAGGTAACCTCATGATTTAACTTCTTTCTTTTCTTCCTCTAAACTCTTGTGTCCTTGATTGTTCCTTGATGACTTCAAAAAGCTGTTTTTGTTTTGTTTTGTTTCTGGTATTTTATTAAGTTTTACAGAGAATCTTAGTGGGAAAATTGGTTTTATATAAGCTACATTGTCATTGGCAGACGTAAAAGGCTCTTTATTTTAAATGGCTTTTAATCTATAGATCCTCCACTTTTTTTTTTTCTTTTTATCCTTTTTCATTTATCTGTTAAAGAAACCTAGGTATTTGTCCCATACAATTTCCCATAGTATATCCCTGTGGTGTCGTTTAACATGTTTATCTGGTGACTGTATTTCCTTTAAATGGATGGTGAGATATAGCAGCTTAATCTGATACAGGTTTGAATTCGACAAAAGTGCTTTATAGATATCTGTGTGTGTTTCTGAAATTGTATTAAATTGGGAGGTTTATAATGTCTGGGTTTTAATTTTAGCCACTTTAGTAGTTGTTTACTGATATTTCCTTGTGATTTTATTTTTCATTTTCCTATTTCCTAATGATGTTAAGCACTTATTCTATGCTCATTGGACATTCATACCTCTTATTTTGTCAAGTGCCTGTTCATATCTTTTTCCCAAATTTTAAATTTGGTTATTTTTCTTATTATTAAATTGGAAGAGTTCTTTATGAATTCTGGACCAGTGCTTTTTCAATTATATGTATTGTGACTCCTTCTATTTGGTGTTTGTAACCCTTGGGGAATTTGATGTAATTATGAATTCCAAAAATATAATTGAATCATGCTTGTAAACTGATCTGTTAATCTGGGCATGATTAGGTTAGGATTAGGGCGTTGAGCCCCACCCCTTGGTGGGTGGGGAATTGAATATAAAAGACAAGGCAAAGGACAGTTGAATCAGTCTTTTGAGAAGCAGTTTTGATATTAGAAAGAAGGCCCCAGGAGAAGAGAAGCAAGCCGTTTGCCTGATCGTCTACAGCTGACCTTGTGGAGGAAACAGGAGCTAAGCCTGGAGAGAAACGCAGCCCCGGGAAGAGAGGAACCCCAGAAGCCTGAACCCCGGTAAATACTGGCAACTGTCTTGCCCTAACACGTGGCAATGGACTGTGGTGAAAGAAGAAACCTAACGCTTTATGGCCTGGTATCTGTGGACTTCTACCCTGAATAAATACCCTTTATAAAGACCAACCCATTTTTGGTATTTTACATTAGTACCCCTTTGGCTGACTAATACAGAATTTGGTACCAGGAGTGGGGTAGTGCTTTTGTAATTACCAAAATGTTGGAACAGTTTTATAAATGGGTAAGGGGTATTTTTTAGAGGAATTGTGAAATGCTTGATGGAAAAGGCCTAGATCACTTTGAAGAGACTGTTGATAGTAATATGGACGCTAAAGAGACTTTCTATGATGCCTTAGAAGTAAATAATGAAACTATTATTGGAAACTGGAGGAAAGGTGATCCATGTTTTAAAGTTGCAAAGAACTTAACAAGATTAACTCCTGGTGTTATATGGAAGACAGATTTTAAAAATGGCGAACCAGAGCATTTAGCTAAAGAACTTTCAAAGGTAAACTCGGAGAATGTGGCTTGGCTTCTCCTTGCAGCTTATAGCAAAATACTAGATGAGAGAAATACACTAAGGACTAAACTTTTGGGCACAAAGAAAACAGAAACTGATTCTGGAACTTCCAAGTTTCTGGAAAACAAATTCCCAGATGAAAATGCCCTATTTGAAGACTTTACTAAACTTGGAACTCATAACTCAGAATTGAAGATGCAGTTATCTCGGAAAGACTTGTGGAAAGTCTTATTGTCTGATGGCTTGGACCCCTGCTTCCTGCATGCTAAACCAACAAAGTTTTTGAGAGAGCTGTATAAACAAAACCACTGTCTGCTTGGACAAAAGAGGACATGGAAAGGAGAGATTGAAGGAGAATCAGCTTTAAAAAGAAAACCGTGGAAGCAGAGATCTGGACTTAAGACATCTCCTTGGGCCAAGAGAGGAGCCCCACCCATGTGTACAGAGAGGGTGAGTTTTCCCCAGCAGTTGAAGAGGGTGGATGTCCCCACCCAATGTTCTGGGAGAGTTTTGCCACCCCAGGTTTCAGAAAGGGTGGAGCACATTCCTCAAAGATTAGGGCGGTTAAGGTCAACACCCCATAGGTCTGAGAGGGGTGTACCTGTTCCCCATGGATTAGAGAAGGCCAGGTGGTCAACCCATTGCTCTGAGAGGGTTGAGCCTGTGTGCCAAAGGTTAGGGAAGGCCAGGTGGTCAACTCGTTGCTCTGAGAGGGTTGAGCCTGTATGCCAAAGGTTAGGAGGAATGTTATCTTCACCTCACTGTACTAGGGGGCTAAGACTCTAACCCAAAGATTGGGTAAGGTATGGCAATCACCCCAACACTCTTGGAGGGTGAGGTCTGGAGCTTGGTCGACACCCAGATGCTTGATGAGGGTGGAACCAAGAAAATGGCCTTTGAGCAAGCCTGTGGAAAGGGTGGGTTCCCATGTGGCCCCAAGGAAAAGAAACCATCGTCTTAAGAATGACTCTCAGATTTTGAAATAGAATGAAGAATGCCCTACAGGTTTACTGAACTGTAGAGAATCCATAGCTCATGTTTAACATCCCAATTTCTTCTTATGATAATGAAAATGTTTATCTTTTGTCTTTCCATTTGTGTATTGGAAGCAGTTAAATGGTTTTGTAAGTTTCAAAGGTCTGTAGCAGATGGGACTTTGCCTCAAGATGAACAGTATTTCTTTAAAATGATTTTGATATGATTTTGTGCTTGAATTGTTACTGATTTAAGTTTTTTTTTGTAAAAATTATAATGTATTTTTGGAATTCAGAGGGTGGAATGTAACTGTTGGGGAATTTGATGTAATTATGAATTCCAAAAATATAATTGAATCATGCTTGTAAACTGATCTTTTAATCTGGGCATGATTAGGTTAGGATTAGGGCGTTGAGCCCCACCCCTTGGTGGGTGGGGAATTGAATATAAAAGGCAAGGCAAAGGACAGTTGAAGCAGTCTTTTGAGAAGCAGTTTTGATATTAGAAAGAAGGCCCCAGGAGAAGAGAAGCAAGCCGTTTGCCTGATCGTCTACAGCTGACCTTGTGGAGGAAACAGGAGCCAGCTGACCTTGTAGAAGAAACAGGAGCTAAGCCTGGAGAGAAACGCAGCCCCGGGAAGAGAGGAACCCCAGAAGCCTGAACCCTGGTAAACGCTGGCAACTGTCTTGCCCTAACACGTGGCAATGGACTGTGGTGAAAAAAAAAAAAAACCTAATGCTTTATGGCCTGGTATCTGTGAACTTCTACCCCGAAATCTTATGAACCCAATTAAATTTAGAAGAATACCTTTAACTAACTGAGGCAGGGGGAAAAAAACTAATCTAAGTGACTTATGAACACAGTATTTGATTGTACACACTCAGTCTTGGGTTGGAAGGGACAATTGCAAAAAACTCCTAAACACTTTCTTAATAGGCTTGGTGGGTTTTGTTTTGGTTTGGTTTGGTTTTTTGATAGTGATATGTACAAGCAATTCTGAAACGATTTTAGATGTACTAGACTGTTGAGCAAACTAGTAAATGTGATAATGATGTTAAAAGCCAGAGTTTTCATTGGAAATTTCCCCTAGAAAGTATATAACTATATGGAATGAGAAAAGGCAAGAAAGAATTTAACAACAGATTAGAATTGGAGGTATCAGTGTGAACTAATGATTTCTAAAATGTATGTGTATTTGTATATAAGTACATTATGTATGTATGTGTGTATATATGTGTGTGCATGTGTCTGCTGAAAGGACTTCGTTCCCCACAGTTTATCCCTCAGTGGCAGTGAAAAATGGCACTCTAGTAACAAAGAGCATACCTAGTACCCAGATCCTGATCTCTAATACCATTTTAGAGCTAGGACAGGGTAGATACAAGATGAGCCTATAACATCTCATTATGCCAGAAAATAAGGAGGTGTTCAAAAACTGATGGGGCATATCACAAGGACACAAGCTACAGCTTGAGGAGTCTCACACTGGCCAAATCTGGGACAACTTGAACACCAAAATAATTAAATATGGTAATGAATATAAGCCATTGAAAAAATGAGTCCATACCAATAATAAATCAAATGGCGGAGAAGGGAGAGCACTTGCTTATAGTAGAATGCTGCATGAAAACTAGTGAATGTGGAGAGAAGAATGGAGTTGGAATGTCATCAATTTGCAACTATCAGTAAAGAATAGATCAGGCAAGAATCATCAGTGGATCTAGGGGAAATTTTAATGAGGAGCAGGACAGTTGCATAGTCTTAAATGGTCTCCCCACAAATTGCTTATTAGTTGCAAAGAAAAACATAATAAGTTGACAGTGGTGAAATCAGACAATATCTTTGACTGGGTGATCAAAATTAAGATCACCAGTGAGGGGCAAATGAATGTTGAATGATTCCAGATGTGATACCCTGAGGAAGACAATATCACTTATGTAATATTCTATTCAAAAATACATATCTTGAATTTCATCATGAGAAAACATTAGATAAAACCAAAATGGGGGGGGGGGGGGACTATAGTCTTCAAAATGTCAATATCATAAAAGAAAAAAATGAAAGGCTGTGGGAATATTCCAAATTAAAAGAGACTGAAGAGACATGACAAATAAATCTAATACCTGGAGAAAAAAAATACTATAAAAGACATTATTTGGTCAATTGACAAAATTAGAATATGGATTCTATTAATATTACTGAAGTTGATGACTGTACTGTGGGTGGTCATGTAAAAAAATAGCCCTATTCTTAGAAACACTGAAGTGTATGGGTATACGGGGCCATGATATATGCAGTTTACTTTTGAACAACTCATGAGAAATAGCATGTGTGCATGTGCATGCATGTATGTGTACAGTAAGAAAGCACAAATGGAGCATGTGGGGTAAAATGTTGACAATGGGTAGATCTGGGTGGAGAGTATATGTTGTTCTTTGTACTGTTTTTATTCTTGCAAATTTCTGATGTTTGAAATTATTTCCAAATGAAAGTTTTTTTTTAAAAAAGGAATGTGATCGGTGAGAGTTTATTGAGATCTAGCAAGATCCTTGCATGTGGAGAACCTAGATGGTGCCTAGGCAGGCCAGAGATTCAACTTTGAAGATCATAGTCTGGAAACTGAAGTGCTGTGTTGATAAATAGCCTTGCTGGTTTTCTTGCTCCCAAAGGCAGCTAATGTAGTTAAGTACCCCCGGACTCCTTTCCATGTCTATCACTTTCAGAGGAGAACATGAGCCTTAGGTATAGGCTATCTTTAAAGGACTAGGGAAAGCCACACAGATCCTGAGTGTGATGGTGGAGCTTACTAGAATTGGGCAGCTTCCATGCCTAGAGTGGGATAAATTAGGTAGCTTGTCATCCAGAGCTCTTGGACTCAGTGTTGACATCGAGAGACTTCAGCAGAAATATAAAGATAGATATCCTTAGACTGAGGTAAACTGCCCTCCACATTCTATTAGTGATTTGCCCAGGTTCTACCAACCAGAAATATGTGGTATTCTTTGCAATAGATCACAAAATACTGATACCGTAAACTCCATCACAGAAATTCAGAATTAATTGACAGAGAAGGTGGTTTTACCACGTGCATATAGGTGTCTGCATCTGAAAAATAACACCTAAAATAATTTTAAGAAATCAAGTTTTTGCTTTTTTCCAGTTAGACTCATTTGTTACTAATTCGCGTTTTTATTAGCTCCCTAGTGGGCAAATAGTAAAAAGCTGCCTAAGGTTTTCTAAAAATTCATGAGAGGAAGATATTAATTGAGAAAATGCTATCCTTTATCATATTTTTTCCTGGGATTTGGAGGAATAACAATCAGATTTGTAAACCACAGTATTGGAAGAACTTCAGAACAAGGGACACTCCAGTGACGGGCAGTGTTCCCTAGGAGCAAGTAAAGAGGAAGTGTCTTAAGTGATCTTTGGACACTGTAACAGTTGGCCACTTTGATGTAATTATGAATTCCAAAAATATAATTAGATCATGCTTGTAAACTGATCTGTTAATCTGGGCATGATTAGGTTATGATTAGGGTGTTGAGCCCCACCCCTTGGTGGGTGGGGGAATCGAATATAAAAGGCAAGGCAAAGAACAGAGTTGAAGTAGTCTTTTGAGAAGCAGTTTTGATGTTGGAAAGAAGGCCCCAGGAGAAGAGAAGCAAGCCGTTTGCCTGATCGTCTATAGCTGGCCTCGTGGAAGAACCAGAAAAGCTAAGCCTGGAGAGAAACGCAGCCCCGGGAAGAGAGGAACCCCAGAAACTTGAACCCTGGCAAATGCCGGCAGCTGTCTTGGTCTAACATGTGGCAATGGACTGTGGTGAGAGAAGAAACTTAACACTTTAGGGCCTGGTATCTGTGGACTTCTACCCCAAATAAATGCCCTTTATAAAGACCAACCCATTTTTGGTATTTTACATTAGCACCCCTTTGGCTGACTAATACAGTGTTTTTTTGTTTTTGTTTTTTTTCTTTCATTTTTTTTAGCAGTATCTTTTGAAAAGCAGAAGTTTTTAATTTTTATGAAGTCCAGTTTTTCAATTTATTTCTTTTATGGTTTGGAATATTTGTTTCTTTTAAAGAAATCTTTGCCTATGTGAAAGTTGAAAATATTTTCTCCTATATTTTCCTTTAAGATTTATAATTTTATCTCTGTCAGATATGTGTTTCGTTAAACAGTGTTTTTATACATTAGATGATGATACCCAAGAGTTTCTTTAACTTTTTCTTTCAATTCTCTAATATATAATTTCTTGAGATTATTCTCTGAGTCTTATGGATGCTATGCCTCTCCCTTGTTTTGCAGTAATTTTTCTTTTGTCTGTGCTAATATTTTACTCCCCTCCTTATTTGACCTTAGACATGGAAAAATCTTTACAGACTTGTATACTTGTTAACAAACAAGGTGAATAGATGGCCCTTGATCCTTTTCTCTGCCCCCATTTTATAGCATTCTCATCCCTTTTCCAGATTAGTTACGTGTACCAAACTCTTTGATGTGCACATCTCCCATCTGATTTCCTGAATCTAGTGGCTCCCATGTAGTTATCAGTCATCAGTAGTAACAAACATTGTGTCTCAAATGTATGAGACTATTTTTATCATGTTATAAGAACCCCAGAAATGACAGTAGCTCAGAGGCTCAGGAATGATGGTGGGATGATATCTGTCATTTTTGTGGCCTTTTCCTTGGGGTTCCAAGATAGCTATTAGAGTTCTAGCCATCACATACATATTCCAGGCAGCAGGAAAAGGAATAATCAAGCACAAGGGCTTCTTCAGGATTTTTTTATTTCACATCATTTGCCTCCCATATGTGACAAGAGGCTGAGAAAATGTAATTTTTCTGTTAATATTTTTAAGGATTATTATGCTAGGGGAAAGGGGAGAATGGATAATGAGCAGGCAATTAACATATTCTGCTAAACATAGTTCTTCTCTTTTCAGTGGAGTGACCTCTTCTTCCTGTCACCAATGTTGGGGTCTCTGGGAATGTTCTAAATTTGTTGGGTGCAATGTAAAAGATCAATTTCTAGCATGCGCTCTAACTAAGATCCTTCATTTCTTGTTTTTACAAGAAATAATAATAATAATATAACAATATAATTCCATGCTTTGCTCACGGGATTATAGATCCAAGATTACACTATATTCTGTCAGTTTCCTTTTCCCATAACGTTGTGCCCAGCTTTGCAAGATTTGCAGCTTCTGCCCAGATGAGGAAGAAGCTGGGTAGAAGGGAGTAGGTGAAGAAGTCACTTAGAATAGGGAGAACTGTATTCAGACTTAATAGCTAGGAGTGGCAAAGTGTAGAGAGGGACAGCTGCCTAGTTCTCTATTAGTTAATTTTCAGGGTCTCTGAGAATTGGGGATAGATGGTAGAAGACATTTGGAATATTTTTGATGTCCCAAAGCTGTAGGCTGCTATATTCTGAATCGTAGGTAGATTTTTCTCATTTAAGCTTCTGCCTTCTATTTAGAATCAGTTCATCTCTGCTTTTGCCAATCTTGGCTTTCATACTATTGTGACTTTTCATCTTTTTCTAGCTGTTTACTCAAGGAGTATATGTAAGAAGCTATATTGAGGAACATTAGCCAGACGTTTTTTCAGCAGATACTTACTTTAATAGCCATTCCATTTCATTAGCTTTTAATGAGTTCTTTGATAGCATGTTCCTTAATTAACAAGGCAGTCTTTCGGGTTTCCTCTTCTCTAATTGTTAACATATTTTAGTGCTTTCACACAGAACACTGATGAAAAGTTTCCTCTTTTACGGCTCCTGTTAGGGCCATTCAGAAGGGAAGAAGAGGGGGTTGGGGAGAATATACAGTTTGCTACTTTGAGATATAAATGGTTTAATTAACTAGAGACTGGGAGAAATATTCATATTTCATGCCTAATTTCCTGCAACATGATTAACTCAGAATATATTTCTAGATGTTTGAAAGTTGATTCAGAGCCCAGCTATTGTTAAAATTTGGATGTGGGATTTTTCTATAACCACCTTTCAAGAAATGTGGGAGATTTAATTCTGTCTGGGAAACCCACACAAAATTTCATTTTAAATTTCCCTTTGCCTGTGGATAGTAGTCCTCAAAAAGATGGGAGCATTTTATAATAAATAGCTTACTATTCATTGAAACCGTACTTTGTGCCAGATACTCACTGTACAGAATTCGATTTGTAAATTATCTTATTTATTCCATGCGATCTCTGCAAGGTTGGTATTATTATCTCTAGCTTACTGAATTAAGTTTAACCAAGATTAGACAGCTTTCCTAAAGGTGATATAAGTGGTAGGCCAATATTTGAACCTAAGTTGACGAGACCAAAGTGTTTGCTCTCTTCTCTATGCATCACTTCGTCTCTAGTCATATCTTGTTTTCACTACTACTTCCCCTAAAATGGGCATGGTGATTCATGTACTGTTCTTCCAAACTGAGGTTAAGTAAAGAGCTAATTAAATTATTGTAAAGAAGATTTTAACTGATTACTCTCAGAGAATCCTAAGTTTTTAAATATTCTGAAATTAAGCATTTATTATTGGAGGAATATAATGAACCAAAGCACCTACAGGATATGCTAGCTCAAAAAAAGAAACTCGGGCTAATGAGGTGTTTGGGAGGAGAAATGCTCTTATTTAGGGTATTGACCAGTTAAAAAGAACTGAGTAATAAGTTGTATGTGAAAGTTAAAAGGGACTTGTTGGCAGACAGTCAGGCGTCTGCACCATTGTGTTTTGTAAACTTTCTCCTATGGCTTTGGCGTGTTTTTTCCAAGCCCACTTAATTTTTTATGAGCTTTGTAAAGGTCTTGAATAAACAATTGAGATTATAGAGGTTTTCCTGGAAGCTTTGGTTAATATTTTAATATACTTAGCTTTGTCATATTATTAAATAGCCTATTGGAAAGTTTGAAAGAGGGTGAATTTCTTTTTTATTTTTTCTGATTTTCTTTTTCTTTCTTCTCTTTTTTTCCTTTAAAAATCATTCTAGTAGTTTAATATCAAAATTGGACTTGGTTTTTAGCTGATTTTCTCTCTTTTATTTTAACTTTATACCTCTACATATCACCCTTGGATTGGGGGTCCCGCATCTGGGAGGCCTCTACTTAAAATACTCTTCAAGCAAAATTACAGCTTAGAGGGTGTGTCTTGAAACTAAGCTGGTGACTGTAAATGTACATCATAAGAGAGGACCAGAGAAGGAACATGGGAAATTGTATAGGGTCAGAAAACAGGAACTAATAGAATTCTGGAGATTACCTCATCAAGATCTTTTGCTCGTTAATAATTTTAATCCAATTTTTGGTGTGTTAGTTGCACTCTGGTGAAATGTCAAGCATGGAAACAACTGAATACTTTCAAGGATATTTCTGTGTTAATGAGATGACCTGATGAAGTTGAACTTTAAAATAAACAGGAGTTAAGGAAAGAGAAAGGAAGAGTTTTTATTTCTTATTAAGAGGACTTCTCATTCAGTGGAGGTTTGTGTGGTAGTGTTATTTGTAGAGTATATTATCTCCATTTCAAATTGTAAACTACTAGTAAAAATTTCGATACCGTTGTTGTCGGGATGTAATGGGGTTGCCCAGAAGCCCATTCACTTTTGTGAAGCGTTCCCTAACTACTTTGGCCTTATAACCTTTTCTTCTAAAATCATATAGCACTTGGAGTGCTCAATTTAGCACTTAATTGCATGTTCTCCTTAATTTGCTTCAGAACAGGAAGTACACATCCATTGTTTTTCATGTCGGAATGAAAACAATCATAGGATTCTATAAAAGGCATAAATAGTAAATTATTGTGCACTCATATGAAATATTTACATTATAAGCAAATATGCCCAGTGTCTTTTCAATTGTTTTCCTTATTCAGTATGCTGGAATAAAAATTATAATAAACATAAAGCATTCAATGAGCACTTAATTAAAGCCAGGGATTGTTTTAAATATGTCATAAAAATCATTTTTATTTGACCATTATAACAATCCCATTTTACAAATGTTGAAACTGAGACTTATAGAGGTTAAAGTCAGTGTGTAGGGCATTGTATTTAAAATATATGTTGATTTTCATTAATCCACATATCTGTAATTCCTCTATTTACTTAACATTTATTTGTTTTTCTTTTTTTCCCCTCTAACACTGTTATTGATCTATGGCAGTAAAACATGAGTTAAGGTGTTTGTCATTGTTTTATTATTGTCTTGAATGGTTATGCACTGATTAATTAGCTATACTCCCTATCCTTTATTGTAAATTTGGATTCAAAAGACACATATATGTATTCATTTTTCTCTTTTTATAAAGCAAAATTATTTGCTAACCTGGTATTGGAAATAAAGACTGAAACATATAAAAATTATTGGCAAGGGAGAACTCCTTAATTGACTATTGGTAGTTTTTATCTGGCTTGATATAAACAGGCAAATTAAGAAGATTCTTTTGGGTTCTAGTTGTGATGCAGTGGCTGATATTGGACTTATCCTCTAGTCAAAAACAACAACAGTAAAAGCTGGATGCAATATAAAAATTAAAGCATTGCCAGACAAAGGAAAGGATTAATGTTTGGAATGTTAATATGAATAGGATTTGGAGGAGCAGGATAACAGAGAAGGAACCATCCAAAATTCATAAAATTCCCCTTTGGTCCTTGGCCGATTTCTGACCTGCATACATATAGCAACCTTAGAAGAGAACAGCTGCTAGAATTTTGAGAGCTGAACATATATTGAAAATCTTTGAACAAAAATCTTGAACAACAGAGACAGAGTAAGGGCAAAAAATGAAATGGGCACATTCTAATGAAGTTTAAAAACAAGTCTGACAATATTAAGGTTATCTACCAATAATTTCACTGCTTGCTAGAACAATATTCAAAGTTCTATAGAGAAAGATAAGATATTACACAACATCTATAGCATCTTACTGCAATGTATGGCATACAAAATAAAATACTCTGTCATGCTGAGAAGCAGAAAAAACTGCAGTCAAAAGTTAAAGTAATCAATAGAAGCAGATAAAGAGATGATCCAGATATTGATATTAGCAAATAAAGACTTCAAATAACCATGGTTAATATGTTAAAGAAAACAGAGAAAATAATGGGCAAATTACATAAAAAGATGTATTATTTGAACAGAGATTAAGAATACGATATATGTTCTAGAATAGTGAAATACAAAATCTGTTATTAAGAATTTATTAGACAATGTTTAAAATTACATTAAATGTAATGGGGGAGTATGAAAAGAGTGTGCCAAATGTACACTAGGGACCATGGTTGGTGGTATTAGCCTGATGTTATTATCTCATAATCTGTAACAAATATTCCACCATGCTGTGGTGTATTGATGAAGGGATGTTGTATGGGAATTCTACACATGTGCATGATTGTTTTGTAAGTTCACAACTTCTGTAATAAAAATATATTTTAAAAAATAATAGAGTGGGTTCAGAGGAAAAATACACCAAATGTAAGATATGAAAAAAAAAGGAAATGGTAACAGGAAGTCCAAATATATCATTAAATACAATTGATATAACTAACAAAGCCCTAGTTAAAAAACAAAGATTGACAAACTAAGACAAATCGATCCAGTTAAATGCTGTTTAAAAGACAGTTAAGACAAAAAATTTCACAATGATGCAAGGTATTGGTGGTAGGATGATGTATAGGAGCCCTGTATGATGATATGCATGTTTGTTTTGTAAGTTCACAACTTTTACTATACACTTATTGTTTATGTATGTTCATGTATGAGTGATATACTTAAATAAAATTTTATTTTAAAAAATACATTAAATGAAAAAGTGGGAAAAAATACATTAAATGGATTTTACAACAGACTCCATAAAGCAATTTCAGGATTAATGAACTCAAATAAAGGCCTATAGAAAATACCCAAAATGAAACACAAAAAGAGAAATAAAAGAATAAAACTGTAGATTTAAACTTAAAAAGAGGGGAGAAAAAGAAAATATTATGGAAGAAGTACTTGAAGAAATAATACTTGAAATTTTTCCATATCTAAGGAAATGCATCAATCCACAGATTCTGGAAGCTCAGCAAACTTAAACAGGATAAATAGAAAGAAAACTATACCTAGTCACATAACGGTCGACTGCTGAATATCAAATATATTTTAAAAATTAAGAGCAGCCAGAGAACAAAGATATATACATGGGAAAAACAGTAAGAATGATGGCCAGTTTCTCATGGAAACAATGGAGGCCAGAAGACAATAGAGTGGAGGAAGGCCGGTAGACTGGGACGACAATCCCGGGTCTCTGGGTAGGGGCTGTAGTGTTGGTCGCGGTGGGACTGCGTGGTCCACAAACCTCTCAAGTGCTGGTGAGGAACGCGGCCCTGTGGACTCTGAAGCATGTTCCATGCTATTCAAGACAACGCTTAATTGTGTCCCGTAGTCTCTGTTCAGTGAAATATGATCCTAATGAAAAAACTTTTGATAAAATTTTTGTTGCTAATAGAGGAGAAATTACATGTAGGGTTGTTAAAACATGTAAGAAGATGGGCATTAGGACAGTTGCCATACACAGTGATGTTGATGCTTGTTCTAACCAGCAAAGTAGATTGTCATCAGCAATGCGAGGATCTCCTCATCCAATCAAGTGGAGGTTTTAAAAGCCAGAACTGAGGATTTCAGAAGTCAGACAGAAGAGTTTCTATTTCTACTTCAACCGTCCAGTTTCAACTGGGGAATTCAGGTTCCCCTAGCCAGAGTGTATAGCTTGCCTCCTGTCCTATGGAATTTGGATTTGCCAATTCCCACAGTTGCACAAGGCATTTTCTGTAATAAATCTCTTAATATTATATGTATGTAAAAAAAAAAAAAAAGAAGAAGACAATAGAATGAAACTTTGAAATTCCAAAAGGAAAATAAAAGGGCAATCTAGAATTCAATACTTCAAAAAATAAAGGTGTAGGGAACAGATATGGCTCAGGCAGTTGGGTGCCCACCTCCCACATGGGAGGTCCTGGGTTCAGTTCCCGGGGCCTCCTGAAAAAGATGAGCAGATGCAACAAGCTGACTCACCGAACTGATGAATGAGCAGGCACAACGAGCAGGAAGCAGATGTGGCTCAAGCAGTTGGGTATTCGCCTGCCAAACGAGAGGTCTCGGGTTTGGTTCCCGGTACCTCCTAAAGAAAACAAGCAGACAACGGGTGGACACAATGAGCAGACAAATGAGGGAGCCATCTGGGGGAGGGGAAGGGAATTAAAGGTACAGTCTCTATTGGTGGCCATGATGCAGTAACTAGTACCAGACTTGCTCTCAGCCATCTCAATAAATAGTAAGAATAGCAGACAAAATAAATTAAACAACTTTTCTGATATTGGACAGTAGGCAGTATAAAACAGTGACCCTTGAGATAAGGGAAGCCAATGAAGTGTGTCCTGTAATTGGCCCCAACAATTGCCTGCAGGCACTTTGCAAACTGTGATTCATGGAGGGTTGATCCAAAGTATAGCATGGCAATCTCACTGAGCTGAGAACTAAGATTAGAGTTTGGGAAGAAGTGGCTGAAATTTGCAAGGAAGCAGTTAGAAGTTGAGAATAGCTTTAGACATCTTCATTGGATACCCTTGAGGCTATGGATGAATACCTAGCTGCTCATACAGAGAGTGAAAAATCCTTGAGGCCAGGCAAAGAGCAACTACCTGGACACTGAACCTGGGTGCTATTGCAATAGCGCACATAAGAGTAGATGTTCAAATTCCAACCTGTAGAAAGGGAAAGACATCACTGAACTTCTAGAGCATTCAGTAGAGCCACCAGAAGAGTGATTCAGTAGTGAGTCTAAAGTAGCATTAGTGATAGGTTTAAACTAACCCCAGAGTAAAGATCATTCTAGACCCTACATAAAAGTGCACACAAACAAGCTTCCAAATTCCAAATCAAATTCCAAAAATAACTGTTTGCCATATAAAATCCAACACCCTTTAAAGAAGTTCAACAAAATCTAGACACTGAACAATCTAACATTCACAATATCCAGTGTAGAACAAAAATTTACTAGATATGCCAAGAAGCAGGAAAGTGTAATCCATTACAAGGAAAAAAAATCAGTCCATAAAAACAGATCCAGAAATGAGGGAGGTGACAGAACTAACAGACAAGTGCTTTAAAACTGCTCACACTCATATACACATATTAATATATTCATATTAATATATTCAATATTTAAAGGAAAATATAAACATAAGGAGACACATAGAAGTTATTTTTTAAAAAAGGAATCAAATGGAACCTCTAAAGATGCAAAAATATAATATCTGAAATTACTGAATTGGATTAACAACAGAAATTATCTACTGTAGAAGATAAGATTGAGGAACTTAACATAGAAATGGAAACTATCAAAACTGAAGTGTAGAAAGAGAAACAATGGGGAGAATATGTAACAGAGCCTCAGTGACCTGTGGGACAATATCAGGCAGTCTCACATAGGTGTAATTGGTCTCTCAGAAGGAGAGGAGAAGAATGAAGAATAGAAAAAGTATTTGAAGAAATAATTGTTGAAAAATGTTCTAAGTTCATGAAAATTATCAACCCATATTTCAAAGAAGTTCAGTGAACACCATATGTAGAGGCACACTTGCACACACACAGACACACGGACACCAAGGAACATCATTATTAAATTGCTGAAATACAGTAATAAAGAGAATATCTTAGAAGCAAGCAGATACAAAAGGCATACTACATTCAGAGAAACTGATGAAAATAATTGCATTCATCTTTTTCATCAGAAATTATGCAATTCAGAAAGTAATGGAATGACATGCTTAAAATGGTCAAAGAATAAAAAACAAAAAACAACTGTCAACATGGAATCTTATATGCAGCAGACAATGAAAAGCCAAGAGAATTTTTTGCCAGAAGATCTGAACTTCAAGAAATGGCAGTGGAAATTTTTCAGACAGAAAAAAATAGCACAAGATAGAAATCTGGGTACATTGTAAAGGGATGAAGAGTAACAGGAATGAAAAATATGTGGGAAAGATAAAGTATTTTCTCATTTTAATAAATTTAATAGATAATGGACTGTTGAAAGTAAAACCAATTATAATGTTTCTATTTATAACATAGAGCAGTAAAATATATGAAACTAGTCACATGGAGGAAGGGGGGAAATTGAAGGATACTGTTACATGGTTCTTATTTCATTCACGAAATGGTATAGTATGATTTAAGGATAGACCATGATAAGTCAATCAGTATTGTAAACCCTAGAAAAACCACTAAATATGTAAAACAAAGAGTTATAGCTAGTAAGTCAAAAGTAGAGATAAATCATTGAAGACAATCATAAAAATATTCAATTAATTCAAGAGAAGACAGGACAATAAGAAACAAACAGCACATGGGACAGAAAGAAAACTAAGATCAAGGGAATAGATTTAAATCCAACCATATCACTAACTATATTAAATATAATTATATAATGTAAACACTGGCAGAGATTTATTATTCTAGATGAAAAAGATGATCCAACTATATCCTGTGTAAAAGAAACTAACTTTAAATTATAAATATATATATATATATATATATATATATGTTTAAATTAATAGGAAGGAATAAGATATACTATGCAAACAATAATCATAAGAAAATTGAATTCCTATATTGATATCAGGTTAAGTGGACATCAGAAGAAGGATTATTACAGGGATGAAGATTGACATTTCATAAAGATAAAAAGGTCAATTCATCAAGAAGACATTACAATCTTTTTTTAAATAATTTTATTATTTTTTAAAAGATACTTAGATTACATAACTGTTACACAAAAAAATATAGGTATTCCCATATGCCCCACTCCCCACACCTCTCACACCCTCCCACATAAGCATCCTTCATTAGTGTGGCACATTCATTGCAATTGATAAATGCATCCTGGAGCTTTGCCATTAAGCATGGACCATAGTTCACATTGTAATCTACACTCTCTCCCACACAGTTCTGCATGTTATACGATGATATAATACGGCCTATATCTGTCATTGCAGTGTCATTCAGGACGTTTCCAAAGTCCCGAAAAAGCCCCCATATTACAATTGTTTTTCCCCTCTCCCTGCCCCCAGGCTCCACATCAATGTTTTAATTTCTTCCATTGCTAGAATCACAATATGTCCATAGCAGAATACCAGTAAGTCCACCCTAGTCCATAGTTCTTTCCCCAATCCTTAGGATTCTGGTATGGTGATGTCCACTCCACTCCTAATTGAGGGAGGGTTTATATCCCATGGGGAAGATGGATGGAACTATCTTGCTTGCAGTTGCAGACTCTCTCTGTTCTTTGGGATGGTTGTTGTCCTGGGTGAGTCCAATGAGCTGTAGAGTAGGTGTTGCAACTCCGCTGAGGTTCCAGGCCCAGTTGGCACCTGGACAGCCTAAAGACTCGCGTTTCTTGGACGTACACCTACAAACTCCAGCACCAAGTATAGGTTTAAATAGAAGGAACAGATGAGTCATGTGTAGGGAAGACATAATTGAGTCCAACTCTGTCACTATCAGGAGCACAAACTCCAAAGTAGGGCCCACTGGCAAGGCACCAAACTCTGGAGCTATCTGCCCTGACCATAGGACCTGCTTGTCTCTAGAGCCCTCTGAAGCCCCACTATTTGGGATAGTATCCACTTTAGCAGTCTATGAGATCCTGCTGAGATGTGCAAAAGTGTTACCTCTGGGATGGCCTCCCGACTCACTTTGAAGTCTCTTAGCCATATAAACTCATTTATCTCTACCTTTTCCCCCTTTTATTCAGTTGCATTGCTAGTTGGTGTTTGGTAGTAATTCCTTGGTGCCAGGGAGGCTCATCCCCGGGAATCATGTCCCACACTGGGGGGAAGGTAATGGGGAATAAATGGTAGAAAATGCCACTGTACTGACAGGACAACAGATATTACAGTGATGAAAGGCAAAATGTAAAAAAAAAATTTTTTTTAATGTTTTTCATTATTTTTAATATCCTAATCTTTTAATTTTAGTGTTTTTAAATTTTTATGTATTATATTTCTTATATTTAAACTTATTATTATTTCATTTTCCTATTAATTGTATTTGGCTATTTTAATGGATTCATTTTTGAAGGATCTTTGGATCACAAATGGGTTACAACTGGGGCAGGGGAAGATTATTGGTGTGGGGTGTCAGTAATGGGGGATACATGGGAGGAAGTTCACCAGGGCATACATATAAGCTATATAAATATGTTCAAAAGTTCATGGGCATTGTCACAGTGGATGGAGACTCACATAATAACCAAGAGAATATTGAGTTCTTATCCTGGAGAGCTCTGCCACATTCTCTAATGGAACAGCAACAGTCCCCCAAGTGCAGGGGCAATGACTGGTGAAGGAGGATGATCCATTGATGGACTGTTGATATTGATGACTATGCTTATGAGCCTTTGCTCCTGAAATTGGAACTTAGCCTAGTGTTATGGGGTGTCTAAGAGTTGGCTCCTGAGAGCTTCCTTGTTGCTCAAATGTGGCCTCTCTCTAAGAAGACATTACAATCTTAAACGTGTCTATACTCAATAACAGATCTTTAAAATGCATAAAGCAAAAATTGACAGAACTGAAAGGAGAAATAGAAAATTCCATGATTATAGTTGGCTATTTTAACACTATTTTCGGTAATTGATAAATTAAGTAGAATATCAATAACAATATAGACTTTAACAACACTATCAAACAACTTGATTTAATTGACACTAAAAGAGCACTCTACCACCAACAACAAAATGCTCATTCTTTTCCATTGTACATGGATTATCTACTAAGTTAGACCATATTGTGTACCATAAAACAAGTCTCAATAAATTTAAAAGGAGTAAAAGCATACATTATTTTGTCATCTACAGCAGAATTTTATTAGAAATCAATAACAGTCCCATATTCTAAAAATCCCCCAATTTTTAGAAACTAAGCAAAATGTTTCTAAATAACCTATTTGTCAAATAAGAAACCACAAGGGAAATTATAAAATAATAAAAATTATAAAATGTTTTGAACTGATTGGAAGTGAAAACGCACCCTGCCATAATTTGTGGGATGCTGCTAATACACTGCTTAGAGCATTAACTACAGTTTGTTGTTCTGTAGTTATACTATAAAATAAAATTTTAGTCAAGTTATTAAAAAACTTTTAAAAAATATTTGATCTCATGAAGTAGTCAAAGACATAAAAACAAAGCACCTCTTGTTTAATTGGTAGGACAATTTATAATACTACCTAGTGCTGGTGATTATGCAATGAAGTGATATTCCCATAAATATCTGGGAACACTTAAATCAGAACATACTCTAGGAAAGCAATTTATAGATAGATGTTTGGTATTCTGAGTTCTACCTATGTTTCTCTTCATTTATTTATTTATTTATTTATTTTTTAAAAAAGATTTTATTTATTTATTCATTTATCCCCCCCTTGCTGCTTGTGCTCGCTGGGTCAGCTAACCACGCCGCACGGGCGGGCTTGCCTTCACCAGGAGGCCCCGGGAACCGAACCCGGGGCCTCCCATATGGTAAACGGGAGCCCTACTGATTGAGCCACAGCCACTTCCCTCTCTTCATTTATACACATATGTATTTTGAATAACAATGTTGCTACCTCTCATCTTGGTAGGTTCCATGAGCATCCTAAGGTACTTTTCTGATGTATAGAAAAAGGTAAGAAAATTAAAATAGTTACTGTGATATTATTTATTTTCTACCATTTTTTGCTAGGACTGCTGTTACAAAGTACCACAAACTGGGTGGCTTATCACAAAGAAATTCATTGTCTTACAGTTCTGGGGGCTGAAATTCTGAAAACAAGCTATCAGCAGGGCAATGCTTCCTCTGATGTCTGTAGGGAAGAATCTGTCCCCATACCATGCTTCTGGCTCCTGGTAGTAGATTACCAGCATCCTGTGGCGTTCTCTGTCTTAGTCATCATATGGCATTTTCCCCTCTGTATCTGTCTGTGTCTCTTCTCCCCTTCTTATGAAGACATAAGTCATATTGGATTAAGGGTCCACCCTACTCCACTATGACCTCATTTTAGCTTGCCTATTTCCATCTGTAACAACCCTATTTCCAAATAAGATCACATTCTGAGATATTAGGGATTAGGACTTCAGTATAATCTTTTTGAGGCCCAATTCAACTATTTAAAGCCTGCTACTTTGGTGTGAGACCCTGGCCTTGTAGAAACAAATGAAAAAATATATGTACAAATGGGACAAGGTAGTCACAATCCGGCATTTACATGATCTCTTATTATACCTATAATACTCTATAACCTCCTCCGTTTATAATAGCAAAAAAAAAAAAAAAGAAGAAGAAGAAGAAGAAGAAAAGGAAGAAGAAAAGCAACCTAAATCTCTAACTACAGAAAAAGAAGTTGTAGCATACTCATAAAACAGTATAAGGAGTGAATTGCAGCTACATACATCAAGTAAAAAATTTTCACATTCATAATATCTAGCCATAAAAGTAAGTTGCAGAAAGGCACGTTGCATTATGTCACTATTTACAGAAAGTTCCAAAATATGCAAAATAATGCAATATATTGCTTCTGGTTATGTAATTATCATAATAGTGCTGGTTAAATATTCATAGGCTACCTAACACTTCTGGAGAAAAGGAGAAAAATGATTGAAGAGATCACACAGGGCTTAAAGTGTATTTATAATGTTTAGCAGGTACATAAGTGTTTATCATTTTCTCTGTTTCTGGATGGATAAATATTTCACAATTTCTAAAAAAGAGAAAGATTCACAGACTATTTGAGAACTCAGACTTTCTAAAACATTATCCTGTGTTTCTGAATGGATGATAAATAATATAAAAATAATCTGTTAAAAAAAGTGGATATATCTTCTATAGTATATAAATTGAATCTGGTTCTAAATATAATTCACTATATGTAAAGTGCTTTGACGCTATTAAAGAGAATATAATAAAATATTAATTTTAGTATCCATGTTTTTAATATTCACTTAAAATTTGTTTATAAACATCACTGTTCATTTTCTTCAGAAAAGAACATTCATCCTTTTATTATTTTCAAAAACCACTTTATTTTTAAGCCTTAGTTTTGTATGCATTAAATCGTAAAGCAGTAAACACTTTGTTTTCTAGATAAGTTAGAGATTGTTGTTTAGATGTGCTTACCAAGAATTATGGTTTTTTTGGAAGGGACTTTTTCTGGAATATTCCCAAAGTATTTCTCATCTAAATATCCTGGCTTTATAAATTTCTGCCTAGTGTTACAGCTACTAAGACCAAAGGTGAACGAGTTAATAGTTAAGTTGGTTGGCATCCACCTTACAAATTCCAAGATTATTTGAATGCAAGTGTATCATAAGAGAGAATCTTAAAGAAATCACTGGTTGAAAAATAAGTGATTTTAATTTTCATTGGAATTTCAATTTTCATCCTTTAACAGTATGACTTATACTCTTGTGTTTCAGGGAAAGGTAGCCCAGACAGCATGTATGTCAGCTTGCAAGCATTTAGCCACATCCTTGATGCAACTTCTACTGGAAGCTGAAGTAAGGCAACTCACCTTGGGAGCATTACAGCAGTTCAACTTGGATGTCAGAGAATGTGAACGTAAGGCAATGAACTATTACTTTTCTTATTTGTCCTATATGCATACTCACTTCAGTAAAAAAATGTTTTAGGTTGTGAGTTCTTTGTTCCTGATGGAGTCAAAGCAAAACTAGGTGAAGAGATAACTTAAGGGACATCTAGAAACAGAATCTATCAACAAACTAATTTGAGCACCATAAAGTATGTAGGTCTTACTTAAACAGACAATATCCCTGGCCTCAAGGAAGCTTGCACTCTAGAGGGGAATATAAAGCAGACATGCATTTAATAGACACCACAGAAAACCTGAAATTTGGTCCAAAGACTTCAATTGCTTTCTTTTTATTTTATATATTATCTGCAAACTCTTTTCTTTTTAAAATCAATTTTATTGATACATATTCATAAAGCACATAGTCCACCCAAAGTGTACAATCAATTGTATTTCTGCAAACTCTTAATCTAAAGAACCAGTAGTATGTGTATTTACGAATCAGGAATGCTTTCAATTACAAGAAAGAGAAAACCTTAAACAGAGTGCTTTAAACAAATTAGTTTTATTTAGCTGATCAATGACATCATGGACCTATGCTCTTTTTTTAATTTTTAATTTTTAAAGAAGCTTTACATAAATATTACATAAAAATGTAGGGGATTCCCATATGCCCCACCCCTTCCCCTCTCACACTTACATTACATTAACAGCAGCCTTCATAGTGTGGTACATTTGCTAGACTTGATGAACACATATTGAAGCATTGCTACTAACTGTGGATTACAGTTTACATTATAGTTTACACTCTGTCCTGCACAGTTTGTAGGTTATGACAAAATATACAATGGCCTGTATCTGTCACTACAGTACGACTCCAGTGTCCCGAAAATGCCCCCATATTACACATAGCCTTCCCTGTTCCATTCCTCAGAACCTCTGATGGCCACTGCCTTTTATCAATGATAAGAGTTCTTCCATTGCTAGAATAATAATAAGTCTATGGTAGAATATAATAACTCTACTTTAGTCCATTGTTCATTCCCCAATCTTGAGGATTTGGGGATGGTAATACCTACTCTATTTCTAATTGAGAGGGGGGCCTAGGTCCCATAGGACAGATGGATAGAACTATCTTGCTTGCAGTTGCAGACACTCTCTGTTCCTTGGGATGGACGTTATCCATCCTGAGAGTTGCAACACCTACTCTCCAGTTCATTAGACTCACCCAGGACAACTAACAAGGACCTATGCATTTTTCATCCTTCTCTTCTGTCATCTTTGGAGTGTTGACTTTTCATCGTCCTATGTAATATAGCCAGAAGAAACCACACATGGTAGATATGAATAAATGGCCAGCCTCACCAGTTCCTTTTATGAAGAAAAATAACATACTTTTAAGAACCCTAGCAAACTTCCTTTTATATCTCATTAGCCAGAACACAGTCACATGGCCACTTCTAGTTTTAAGGGAGGTTGGGAAACAGAGTATCTGGCAAAGTGAAAGAGGAGCATCAATATTGGCATAGTTGATTCATCATGAATCATCTACTTGGGACTGAACATAAAATTAGTGTTTGGCTAGATAGCAAGAAGGCAGCAATGAAGAGTGCTTCACTGTGCTGTCAATGAAAAATGGAAAAGAACAAAAATTTATATGGCTCCTGGAAAGTTTTTTCTGGTTCTAAGTAAATTAAAATAGTAGAAACTTACTTGGGTCTGCTAATGCCCCTAAAACACCTTTTTATTTTTATTGCTTATTAGTTTCTCTTGGTTGACTTTGATGGCTAGATATTAAGGTTTTATTGGTTATGCTATTTTTTTTTTTTTTTTTTTTTTAATTTTACCGGGAGGTCCCGGGGATGGAACCCAGGTCCCTCCATATGGCAGACGGACGCCCAACCATTTGAGCCACATCCGCCCCCAATGGTTATGCTATTTTTAATTTATAAAGTTATTAATAGGAACTTAATTTTAAAAGATATTAGTAGGAACTTCTAACTTTAGCCATTACAGAATAACCGAGTACCAGGTATCAAACTTACATTTCTGTCATAAACAACTGTAAAACTGGATACACTATGTGAAGAAACTCTTTTCATGCATTTGACAGCAGAAAGTATAAGCTGTGATCCTTCAGAGAAGAAACACACAAGTTAAGTTTGACATTAATCCTAACTTTCAGTCTGGGGGCACTACCCAAATAACAGAACAGGAAAGTAGAGCACAAATAAAGAACAGTGATTGCACATGCCAAAAACAACAACAACAAAAACCTACAAGAGATTGGAGTTCAGGGATGGTGAGAGAGCTGGGATTTGTGGAACAAGGTACCAGAGAGCAGGGAACTGTGCAAAGTAGTTCTAGAAATCTTCATTGGAAAGCCATTGGGTCTGTTAAAAAATTAAGCTACTATGCACAGGGTGAGACTCTGTGAGACCTGGTAAAGACAGTCACTGGGGGTCTGTGAGTTGAATAGGTATGCCAGAGGTCACTGAGTGCTAGAAGATATTGATGTTCTCACCAACCAGTGAAGAGACCAGTTAAACATTTTGTGCATTCAGTAAGACCCCAGATAGGCCTGCCTTAGGAGTGCTACTCCAGCTCTAGAGTAAGAGCTACTCTTGACCACTCTAACAAAACCTAATAACAAGACTGCTTTTGTCAAAAAGGTAAAAAGGCAGCCAACTCAATGGGAAAAAAATATTTGGAAATCACATATCTGATAAGGGTTTAATATCCATGATATATAAAGAGATGCTACAACTCAATAATAAAAAGACAAATGACCTGATTAAAAAGTGGGCAAAAGACTTGAATAGACATTTGTCCAAGGAAGAAATACAAATGGCAAAGAAACACATGAAATAATGTTCAACATCATTAGCGAATAGGGAAATACAAATCAAAACTACAATTAGATATCATTTCATACCTATTAGAATGGCCATTATTAAAAAAACAGAGAACTACAAGTGTTGGAGAGGATGTGGAGTGATAGGGACACTTATTCACTGTTGGTGGGAATGTAGTATGGTACAACCACTGTGGAGGACTGTTTGGCAGTCCCTAAAGAAGTTTAATATAGATTTGCCATATGACCTGGCAACACCACTACTAGGTATATACCCAGAAGTACTGAGAGCAGTGACATGAATAGACATATGGACACCGATGTTCATAGCAGCATTATTCACCATGGCCAAAAGATGGAAACAACCCAGGTGTCCACCAGCTGATGAGTAGATTAACAAACTGTGATATATACACACAGTGGAATATTATGCAGCTGTAAGAAGAAATTACTTCTTAAAACATATTACAACATGGATGAATCTGGAAGACATTATGTTGAGTGAAGCAAGCCAGACACAAAAGGATAAATACTATATGATTGTGCTATTATGAACTAAATATATTGTGTAGTCTTTTGGAGTTTAGAGAATGGAAAGCTGAGGGCTAATTAGTGCAAATTTGGTAATAAGTATGTGTGTTGATATTTGGAAATGATGAGGAAAGATGAAAGCACATCATAGTGTTGGTAACCAGCAATGGTATTATATGGGTATGACAGTGGTTGAAAGGGAAAGTTTGTCATGTAAATTACTAAAAGGAAAGCTAAAAAAACGTTACATGGGACTGTATAGCATAGTAAAACCTCGTGTGAAATATGAATGTGGGTAATATTGCATATATAAGATTGTTTTTCTTTGAAATTGAACAAAACTATGTTAATGTTACAAGATGTGAATATCAGATAAAAAACCATTCTGCTAAGTGAAAGAAATCAGACAGAAAGTACTACATATTACATGATTCCATTATTTAATATGTAAATATAAATAATTTCATAAAGATGAAATTAGATCAGTGGTTATATAGGGCTGTGGAAGGATAGACAGATTGAGAAGTATGGAGTTTTTTGGAGTAATGAAATTGTTCTAAAATTCTTTTGGTGATGAATGCACAACATTGTTATTATACTAAAAGCCACTGATTATACACTTTGGATAGATTGTATGGTAGGTGAATATATCTCAATAAAACTGCTATAAAATGAAATGAAATGAAATGAAATGAAATGAAATAAAAAAATAAAAATCAAGACTTGACAATTTGACAATAAAATAACTGCCTGACAGAACAAACCTCAACGGTCTTTAAAGTAAGAGGAAGACAAAAAAAAGTCCAGATTCTCAACTACAATTTTATAGCTGCAGAAAGCTAAAATCTAATATGCAAAGATGCAGGAAAATTTGACCCATAACAAAATGAAAAAAAAAAAAAAGGCAAAAAAACCACTGATGAAACAGATGTTGAAAATAGTAGCAGACAGGGCTTTAGAAAATCTAATATAAGTATAATCAATAACTTAAAAAGAAAAGATGGACATAATATGAGAATATGACTGAAAAGTTCAATAAAAAACACTAACTCATTGATTTAAGGAGCACTGCAAACCTTTAGCAGTATAAACGCACAGAAAGTCACCCCCACATACATATATAGTCAAATTGCCACTAACTAAAGATAAAGAGAAAATCTTAAAAGCAGCCAAAGAAGAAAAACCATTTTACATAATGAAGAACAATGATAAGAATTACTGCTATCTTCTCATCAGAAACACTACAAACCAGAAAAGTAGAATGGCATCTATAAAGTACTGAAATTTAAAAAAAAGAGAAAGAAAAAAAAAACTGTCAACTAAGCTCTGTATCTTCTGAAAACATGCTTCAAAAGTAAAGATGAACCCTAATACCAAAGCCAGATAAATATATTACAAAAAAGATTACAGACAATATAGATGCAAAAATCCTCAACAAAATAGTAGCAAAACTGAATCCAGCAACACATTGAAAGGATTGTACATCATAACCAAGTGGGATTTATCTCAGAAATGCAAGGGTGGTTCAACATGAGAAAATCCACCAATGTAATAGACCACATTAATAAAATGAAGGGAAAAAAAAAACACATATGATAATCTCAATTGACCCAGAAAGGCATTTGACAATATCCAGCACCCTTTTCTTTATTAAAACAGTGAGAAAACTAGGAATAGGAGGAAACTTCCTCAACATAATAAACAGTGTATATGAAAAACCCATAGCTAATATCATACTCAATGTCGAAAGACTGAAAACTTTCCCCCTAAAATCTGGAACAAGACAAGGATACCTGTTTTCACCACTGCTATTCAACATTGTACTGAAAATTCTGGCAAGAGAAATTAAGCAAGAAAAAGAAATAACAGGCATCCAGGTTGGAAAAAAAAAGAAGTGAAACTATCTCTATTTGCAGATGACATGACCTTTGTAAAGAAAATCCTGAAGAATCTATAAGGAAGTTACTAGAGCTAATATATGAATTCCACAAAGTGCCAAGGTACAAATAAGCACAAAAAATCCATGATGTTTCTATATACCAGTGAACAATCCAAAAAGGAACTCAGGACGATGATTAGATTTATAATAGCAACTAAAAGAATAAAATATCAAGGAATAAATTTAACCAAGGATTTAAAGAACTTGTATTCACAAAGCTGCAAATCATTACTTAAAGAAATTAAAAAAGACCTCAGTAAATAGAAAGATGTTCCATGCTCATGGGTTGAAGACTGAATAGCATTAAAATGTTTACCCAAAGCAATTTACAGATTTGACAAAATCTCAATCAAAATTATAACAGCCTTCTTTGCAGAAATGAAAAAGCTGACATCATACTCATATGGAAGGACAGGGGACCCAAAATAGTCAAAACCATCTTGAAAAAATAGAAAAGAGTTGGAGGACTCACACTTCCTGATTTCAAAACATATTACAAAGCCACAGTAATCAAAAGAGTGTGGGGCTAGCTCAAGGACAGACATACAGACCAAAAGAATAGAATTGAGTATTCAGAAATAAACCCACACCTCAATTGGCAATTGATTTTTGACAACTGGTGTCACTCAATGAGGAAAGAATAATCTCTTAAATGGTGCTGGAGAAACTACATGTCCACATGTAAAAGAATGAAAGTGGACCCCTACCTCATACTATATTTTAAAAATTCACTCAAAATGGAACAATGACCAAATAGAAGAGCTAAAACTATAAAACTCTTAGAAGGAAACATAGTTAAATTCTTTCAGGACCTTGTATTAGGCAATGGGTTCTTAAACTTTATTGTTTAATAAAGGACATGCACAATGAAAGAAAAAATATTGGACTTGATCAAAATTTTAAAACTTTTGCTCATTAGAGGACATTATCAAGAATGTTAAAACACCAACACAATGGGAGAAAATATTACCATATATGTCAGGAGGGTTTAATATCCAGAATATATAAATACTTCCTTCAACTCAATAACAAAAAGACAAACCCAAATAAAAATGGACATAGAACTTGAATAGATATTCCTTCAAAGAAGATATACAAATGGCCAATAAGCACATGAAAAGAAGCTCAAAATCATTAGCAATTAGGGAAATGCAAATCAAAACCACAATGGAATACTGTCTCATAACCACTAGAGTAGGTATTATTTTAAAAATAGAAAAAAAACAATGTTTGTGAGGATGCAGAGAGATAGGAACCATTGTACATTGTTAGTGGGAAGGTAGAATGATGCAGCCATTGTGGAAAACAGTTTGGCAGTTCCTCAAATAGTTAAGTATGGAACTACTGTAGCCCAGCAATAGCACTTCTAGGTATATACCCAACAGAATTGAAAGCAGGGACTCGAACAGATATTTGCACTCTGATGTTCATAGCAACATTATTCACAATTGCCAAAAGATGTAAGCAGCCCAAGTGTCTATCAAGAAATGAATGGATAAACAAAATATGGCAGATACCTGCAATGGAATGTTATTCAGCCATAATATGGAATGAAGTTCTGATATATGCTGCAACATGCAGGAACCTTGAAGACATCATGTTGAGAGATATAAGCCAGATACAAAAGGACAGATATAGTTTAATTTCTTTTCCATGAAATACTAGAATATGCAAATTTATAGAAACATAAAGTATATTATGGGTTAACAGGTGCAGGAGTAGGGAAGGGGAAATAGACTGTCAATGCTTATTGGGAACAGAATTTCTGTTTGGGGTAATGAAGTTTTGGTAATGGATGGTGATGATGATAGCACAACATTAATATAATTAATGCCACTAAATTGTACACTTGAAAGTGGTTAAATTGGGAAATTTTATCTTATAAATGTTATTACAATGAAAAGAAATAAAGTTGAAATAAGGACATTTTCAAATAAGCAGAATTGAGAGAATTTTTCAGAAGAAGATCTGTACCACAAGAAATATAAAAGGTAGTTTTTCAAGATAAGGGGAAATGATACTAGATGTCACCTCAGATCTACAGTGTGACGAATTATATTCTTCCAAGATGTCTGTAACAGTATCTCCTTCCCCACATACTTTTCTAAAACCCTGTTACTACTTCAATAAGAGATGGCATCTAATTCCCCTCCCGTTGACTCTGGGCAGGCTTGTGACTTATTGTAACCAATAGAATGTGGCAGATGTGGACCTTGTGTCTTCTCAGGGTAGGTGATAAAAGGCAATGCAGCCTCCATCTCCTTAGCTGGAGTAATCACCTTTTGGAGCCCTTAGCTGCTGTGTAAGACATCCACCTACCCTGAGGCTTCCATGCTGTGAGGAAGTACAAACCAGCTCATGTGGAGAGACCACGTAGAGAATCCCTGAGACTACGTGAAGAGAGCTAGATACCTAGCTAATTCCCAAATATTTCATTGATTTCTGTCTCTATCTTTATTATTTTATTTCTTCTCCTTTGTGTTAATTTACTCTTCTTTTAAAGTTTTTTTTTTTTTGAGGGGGGCCGTGGAAACTCAAATTCAATTGAGAGTTTCTTCTTTCCAATTATGTGCATTTTAATCCCAGAAATTACCCTCTTAAGTACTGCTTCAGCTGACTTACATAAATTTTGATATGTGTGTTTTTATTTTCATTCAATTCAAAAATATTTTCTAATTTCCCTGTGATTTGTTCTTTGATCTATGGGTTATTTAGAAATGTGTTGTTTAATTTCCAAACATTTAGATATTTTTGTAGAAATACTTCTATTATTCCTTTCTAGTTTTATTTCTTTCTGGTCAGAGAGCACACTTTATGTAATTTCAGCCCTCTTAAATTTATTGAGACTTGTTTTATGACCCCAAATAGAGTTTGGTAAATGTTCCAGGTGCACTTTTTTAAAGAATTGTTCTGCTCTTATTGTGTGGAAAATTCTATAGATACTGTATTAGTCAGCCAAAGGGGTGCTAATGCGAAATACCAGAAATGGGTTGGTCTTTATAAAGGGTATTTATTTGGGGTAGAATTCCACAGTTACCAGGCCATAACGCATAAGTTTCCTCCCTCAACAAAGTCCATTGCCACGTGTTGGAGCAAGACAGCTGCTGACGTTTGCCATGGTTCAGGCTTCTTGGGTTCCTGAGGCTGTGTTTCTCTCCGGACTTAGGTCCTCTGGTTCCTCCACAAGGTCGGCTATAGACTATTAGGCTCTCTAGGCTTTGCTTCTCTCCACAAGGCCAGCTGTGAACTCTCAGGAGAATGGCTCATCTCTATCCCGGGGCCTTCTCTCCAACATCAAAAACTGCAACTCAAAAACTGTTTCCTCTGTCCTTTGCCTTGCCTTTTATATTTGATTCCCCCACCCACCAAGGGGTAGGGCTCAATGCCCTACTGATGTGGCCCAGTTAACGCCCTTATCATAACTTAATCATGCCCAGATTAGCATACCAGTTTACAAGCATGACCCAGTATATATTTTTGGAATTCATAATTACATCAAACTACCAAACGGCTACAGATACCAATTAATGAATTTAATTGATAGTATTATGCAAGTTTCCTGTATTCTTACTGAATTTCTGTGTAATTTTTCTATCGATTACTGAGAGAAAAGTATGGGACTCTTCAGTTATATTCATGGATTTCAATTGTATAAGTTTTTGCTCCATGTATTTTGAAGCTCTGTTATTAGATGCATGCATCTTTAGGATGCTATGGCCTCATGATGAATTGACACCTTAATTATTATGAAATGACTTTCTTTATCCCTGGTAATAATCCTTGTTTGAAAATTTACTTTGATATATATATATTTTTTTAAAGATTTTTTATTTATTTATTCATTTATCCCCCCCTTGCCGCTCGTGCTCGCCGGGTCAGCCAACCACGCCGCGTGGGTGGGCCCGCCCCCACCAGGAGGCCCCGGGAACCGAACCTGGGGCCTCCCACACGGCAAACGGGAGCCCCACTGATTGAGCCACAGCCGCCTCTCAACTTTGATATTAATATAACCCAATCCTGCTTTGTTATGATTAGTGTTTGCATAGTACATCTTTATCCATGCTTTGCTTTTATCCTTTAATTTTTTTTTTTTTTTTTGGCTCCCTAGTCTATTTGCTCATTGCTCATTGTCTGCTCATTGTTTTTGCTTGTTGTCTGCTCATTGTCTCTTTGTTTTTTTCTTTAAGAGGCACTGGGAACTGAACCCGGGACATCCCATGTAGGAGGCAGGTACTCAATGGCTTGAGCCACATCTATTCCCTGCTTGTTTGTTCTTACTCGTTGTCTGCTCTTGTTTATTTGTTTTCTTTAGGAGGCCCCAGGAACCAAACTGGGACCTTCCATGTGGGAGGCGGGCACTCAACTTCTTTAGCCACATCTGCTTCCCTATCCTATTTTTTATAATTTAAAGTTTTCTTGTACACAGCATATAATTAGGCCTTGCTTTTTTGGCCAATCTGTCAATCTCTGATTTTTAATTGAGTTAATCATTTATATTGAATGTAATTTTCAATATGGTTAGGTTTAAATCTAAATTTATCTTGCTATTTGCTTCCTATTTTTCCATTATACTTTGTGCTGTTTTTCATCTTTCACTGCTTACTTTTAGATTGAGTACTTTTCAAATTTTATTTTATGGGCTCTCTGGCTTATTATCTTTAACTTTCTTTCATATTTCTGTTGTTGGATTTATAATACACATCTTTTACTTAACACAGTATATCTTACTCTCGTTTGACATTAGAGGAAGAACCTTACAACAGTATACTTTAGTTTTCCTCTCTCCCATGTTGTGAGACACATTACTTTTACGTGTTCTATAAATCCCATGATACACCATTATTATTTTTGCTTTCAGCAGTCGGTTACCTTTTAAATAGATCTTAAGGTGATTAAAATATATTTCATATTTATCTACATATTTGCCATATCCAGCATTCTTTATTCCTTTGTGTGGGTTCAAATTTCCAACTGATATAGTTTTATTTTGCTTGAGGAATTTCCTTTAATATTTATGATAGTGTCATTCTCCTGGTAATGAATTCTCTAAAAAAATTTTTCTCAGAGTCTTTATTTTGTCTTCATTTTTGAAAGATGTTTTCACTGGAAAAAGAATTCTATGTTGACAGTTTCTTTTTTTTTTTTCCTTTGTATACTTCAAAGATTTCTATTCATTCTTTTTTGGCTGACACAGTTTCTGAAGAGAAGTTTATTATTATTCATATTCCTATCTTTGTTCCTTTGTACATATTACGTCTCTTTTTCTCTAATAATATGGTTTTCTCTTCAAATGCACATTTTCGGTAGTTTTAGTATGCTGTGCATGGATTTTCTTTTATTTCACTTAGAATTTGTTCAGCTTAAATGTGCAAATTTATAATTTTCATTAAATTTGAAAAAAATTTGGCCATTATTTCTTCAAATGTTTTTTCTGTCTCTCTCCTCCTTCTGTAATTCCAATTACATGTATTTCAGACCACTTCATATTTTCCCATATTTTTATCTTTTTCAATCTTTTTGTCTTCTCCATGTGCTTCATTTTGTCTAGTTTCTATTGCTATGTCTTTAAGTTGTTTGAACTTTTCTTTTGCAGTATCTGATTTGCTGTTAATCAATTCCAATGTAATTTTCACTTCAGATATTGCTTTTATACATCTATGTGGATTCCATTTTGTTTGTTTTTATATCTTCAATTTCTTTCCTCATTATACTCATGTTTTCCTCTTCTTTCTTCAATATCTGCAACATTTTTATTGTAGCTATTTTAAAAGTCCTTTTGTGTTCTATCATCTGTATATTTTCTAGGTCTGTTTCTATTATTTACTTTTTCTCCTGGCTATGGGTCATATTTTCCTGCTTTTTAGCACTCCTATTAATTTTTTTTGGATGCCAGACATTGTAAATTTTATGTTCTTATGTACTATATTTTGTTGTATTCCTTTAAATAGTTTTAGAGTTTGTCTGCAATACATTTAAGTTATTTGGAATTGGTTGGATCCTTTCAAGCCTTGTTCTTAATCTTATAGTGAGTCAAGAGCAACCTGTAGTCTAGGGCTAGTTTAACCCCAATTCAAAAGCAGTGCCCTGTTGAGGATTCTACCTGATGTCCCAGGTGTCAGGAGATCTTTCACTGATGGAAACACAAAGTATGTCCAGGCCTGTATGAACTCCACAAATTTTTCTCTCTATTCCTCTCTGGTGGTTCTTTCTTCCCTAACCTTGGGTAGTTTCTTCCCATGCACATACAAACTAGTACTCAGCCAAATATTAAATAGCACCTTTCGATAGTTTTCCTGAGGGGTATCTCTTGAATCTTCTTCTTCTCTGGTACTTAGCCCTGCAAATACTAGTTGCTTTGGCCACCTAAAATCCAGTATATCTTTTCAACTCAGCAAGATCACCATGTTTTGTTTGGGTTCACCACCCTGGCTCTACTCTGTGTCATAGTCTGGAAACTGCCACTAGACAGATCACCTGATTTATTGTTCTCTCAAGGACCACATTACTTCATTGTATGTTGTCTAATATCTAAAACCATTCTTTCAGATATCTTGTCTAGTTTTCCAGTTTTTTTGTTGTTTTTGTTTGTTTGTTTTACAATGGGAGGATGGGTCCTCTTACTGTTTTTCCATTTTAGCCAGTAGCAGAATTGAGTGAATGAATTTTTAAGAGCTTTAAAAATTTTTTTCTCTATAGAAATAATACGTGCCTGTTTTGTTAAATTTTGAGGTGGGCCAAGAAGTACAAAAAGAAAATAAAATCACCTAATATCTCACTCTTCAGACATAAATACTGTTCCAGGGACTACATCTGGACATGATAATATCCAGAAGAACTGTTTCTAGAAGCATCTACGAGATTCTCTGCATCTAATTAGCCAAAATTGTTTCCTCTTCCTCTGTCCTAACCAATTATTGACCAGGAGAATGGAATCATAATGATTTGCCAGACCAATGAAGATTGATTCTGGAAACTGGATATAAAGTCATCCTTCCCTGAGTCTTAAAGAGAGACTGGAAATTCACTTGGCCACAAAGAAAAAGGAGGAAAAGTCTTTGGGATAGGCAACCAACCAACACCATTGGTTAAATAACAAAGTCTATGATGAATGATTGGGAAAGACTACATTTTGATACAGCTAAGAGATAAAGAGAGATAGAAGGTTATGAAGCTGAAATGTATGAGCACTGAGGATGAGTGATGGTCTGGGAGAAGCACTGAAGGGTAGGAAAGATACCCATCTGATTCTGAAGTACATTTTATGTCAAAGAATGAGCAATTCTATTTGAGATACCTGTAAGAGAATTGGCATCCTTAGGAGAGAACTAACTTTCAATTAAGACTCAGAAGTAGAGCGATCATTTAATAAAAAGGCAGAAAACTTAATAGAGTCTGTTAACATTGTCAAAAGGCTTCCAGAGAGCCAGGATCTTATCTGAAAAGCCATTCAATATTTGAAATAGCCTTTCAGAGCTGGGATTAGCTTGAAACCAACATTTGTAGGGCATGACTATGCCACTAATAATCATAATATTACCACTGAAATTTTCCATATATCTTGGAGCCACTAAGGTTCAGTGATTTAGAATTTGATGTTTCATTTCTGATTGGCAGTATTTGTCTAACTGTCAAGAAACTTTCCATGGATATTTATTTTACTTTAAAAGAACTCTATTCCATGTCTTTCCCTGTACCATCCCCCTCATTTTTTCCCTTTACATGCTCAGTGGATTATAAAAAAATCTTAAAGAAATGGTACATAAAATTCGAGAAACTATACAGAGGCGTATAAAAGCAGCCCAAATGACAAGATAATTAACACTTATGTCTTTCTACCCAGTGGTGTGTGCATGAGGTATTTTCCCTTTTGTCTGTGAGTCCTTGGCAGAACTGTATGGGCCCTAAAAGAAATCAAACTCTGGACAAGATAGAATGTGAATGTGCTTGAGTATCTGTATCTGAAGCCTGAGCTGCCACTTTCTTAGATCACAAATGCATAGTGGAATTATATGCATTGCTATGAGCCTGAGATATTCAGTTAATTTAATGTAGTCAGTAAGAACATAGATTTTGAGTCAGCTCAACCAGAAATGGATTCAAGTCACCACTTACTTTTAGTGTGACCCTGCATAAATTATTTAACCTCTCACAGCCCTATTTACGAAGTAAGAATAATCATACTACCTACTATTACAGGGATGGGTGAGGATCAAATGAGATAATGCATGGAAAACAGGTTTATTTCATTGACTTGCAAACACTAAATATGCAAAAATTAATAGCTGTTCCTACTGTTATTACTACCACCGCCACACAACCATCATCAGCTAGTAAATATCTAGCAAATCTCAGGAGGTCCTTTGCAGATTACTTGAACCTTTGTCTATAGTTTGTGAAACCATTGGGTTTGGTGGTACCCTTTTATTTGGCATAAGAAATTAAACTTGGCTTCTTGATGGTCATCTGTCAAATTTCTGGGGTATCCTAAAAAGTATGATCGAGAAATGATGATAATCTAATTTTTAGCTTGATCCTTTAGCAGGAAAGCAGCTCAGCTGTTTACTAGGGATGATAACTATTATCTTATAGTAGTATTATTAGGTGATTCTTACTGACAGGCAACCAAACCCAGTACCTTTATTTATTTTTTAAGATTTTATTTTATTTATTTATTCCCCACACACACACACACACACCCCTTGTTGTTAGCACTCACTGTCTGCTCTCTGTGTCCAATTGCTGTGTGCTCTCTGTGTCTGCTTATCTTCTTTTTAGGAGGTGCTGGAAACCGAACCTGGGACCTCCCATGTGGGAGAGAGGCGCTTGATTGCTTGAGCCACCTAAGCTCCCTGCTTTGTTGTATCTCTCATTGTCTTTACTCTTTGTGTCTCCTTGTTGCATCATTATGTTGCACCTGCCTATTGTGCCAGCTCGCTGTCTTGCTCGTCTTCTCCAGGAGGCACCAGGAACCAAACCTGTGATCTCCCATGTGGTAGATGGGAGCTCAGTTGCTTGAGCCACATCCGCTTCCCCCCAGTACCTTTAAAATGGAGATTATTAGGAATTTTGGAGGTGTGAAGAAAATATCCCTTTTCCTTTAGAAATTGGCAATGACCTCAGGGTTTGGGGATATTTGTTTTGTTTTATTTCATTTCATTTTTGCTTTGTATTGATTTGCTCTTACATTTCCATAGTGTGTATGTTTTATATTTGGTTTTATATATTGGAGCACTGGATCCTGGCAGAGAAACTGTGTCTTTTGTTTAATTTCCATTTTTTTTTTCCCATTGACTAATTTTCTTCAGTCTTTAAGGACTCAGCTCCTTACATGGGCTTTGGCAGAGGTCATGGGGCTGTGCCTGCAGGTCTTAATTGGGGTGGGGATGTTCAATCCTTCCAGACTTTATGAGAATGATTTCTGACTGCCTTGTTGTGAATGGCACAACTCACAGTCATGTAGTTTCACATACAGCTTAGAAAGCACACAGGCATTGAGGACACTTCAGAAACATCTCTTTCATATTTTGAATGCCAAAGTTCTTAACGGCCTTACCCTTGGGCATACAGTGGACCAGTTCTTGCAGTGAATGGGCTGCACATGGCCACAGTCCTTTTTGACAAGGCCATTGTTCCTTCTTTTCTTTGTTATCCTGAAACCGAACACCTGAGAGAGAAAAACTGTCTTTTAAGACAGTTTAAGCCCATTTCACAGGATAGAAAGCCAGCAGCCTATGGAATTTGGCAGTCAAGATCATAACTATTATCTGAAATCACCTGAGAACAGGTTCCTGCTGAGGGTAAAGCTTTTCATGACCAGTTTCTGCCGTTATTGATCAGACTGATATCCCAAGTCCTGAGTATAATTTTCCTGACCTGTAGAGTAAGGGCTATTATAATAGGAAGGGTGGTATAGAAGGCTCTGAATCACTTTGTTCCTTTCCAAAATAGTAAATCAAAGGCAAAATTAAACTGACGACAAAGAAATGAGAGAAGTTGGCAGGATACATCCAATTCCTTCCTGTTCAAGTACCCAGTTTGTTCTGTGCAAAAGACTAGTAGGTCCTGGGAAGTGATGGCTTCTAAATTTAAAAAGATGTTATTTGCTTATGCAATTCCTTGCAACCAAATGTGCCCTGGATTTGAGCATAGAGTTTGTTTTATTTCTAAAGTACCAATATTTTGAATTCTTTAGGGAACTGAGCAGATAGTTAGAAACTGAAAATATTTAGTATTATAAGCCATAAAACAGTAGAAGTGGTTAAGAAAATGAGAAGAAAGCAGATAAAGGAATATTGATAAAAATGGCAAATGTAACCACATTTCCATGGCTGTTTACAAA
Organism: Tolypeutes matacus; assembly: GCA_026826555.1. Taxonomy (NCBI): domain Eukaryota; kingdom Metazoa; phylum Chordata; class Mammalia; order Cingulata; family Chlamyphoridae; genus Tolypeutes; species Tolypeutes matacus. The sequence continues at coordinate 15,789,415 of JAKSZT010054030.1, forward strand.
TGATTTTACATGTGTTATCTCATATAGCAATCACATGAGACAAATATAGCAGGGATTAGGATTTCTGGTTTATTGATAGGCTCAGAGAGGTTAACTGAGTCAATTTATCACTCTCATGGCTTCAGTTATCACACATACCTGCTGAAGCTCCCAAATCGTCTTTACTCTGAACTAGTACAACAGCCTTCTATCTGGTCTGTGAGCATCCTGCTAACTGCAAAGTTCCTTCTGAAAACACAAATCTTTTCAAGTCACTATCCTATTTAATATTCTCCAGTGGGTTCCAGTTTTATCTCCAGTCACCAGCATGGTACTTTGAACAGAGTAGAAGTTTCATATGTATTTGGTGAATAAATAAACAGATTACTGAATCAATTAATCCTGATAACAAGTGGTTGAGCTGGAATACGAACCCAGACCTCCTTACTTAGAATGTGCAAAGAGAAAGCTTTGGAAATTCCACCCCAGACAAAGAATGAACATCCTAATGCATGAAAGATACAGTAGCCAAAGTTTGATCAAAGAGATAAGTATTTGGCAATCAAGTCTCAATGTCCTTTGCCTTGCCATCGCCTGCTAACCAATTCCAAAATTCTATTTTATCTCTAAAATCTTTTCGTGTATGCCAATTTATTCCCTGATAATAATTCTGCTTAACTAGATTATGTTTATTTGCAAGGAAAGAAATCTACTTAGGTTGGTTCAATAATAAAAGAGGGCTTATTTTAAATATATGGTCTTGTAGAATTCAAGAAAAAGGTTATTATATCCATTAGGGCAGGGATCATGTCTGCCCTACTCTCTACTATCTCCTTAACACCTAACTGTGCCTAACATATTGAACTTGCTTAATAAATATTTGTTGAATGAATAAAAATGGCTCAGCAACTAGCTCAGTTTCTGTAGGTAGGACATAGCTTGAAATGGATGTCAAATGATGAAATAGCAGGGCAACCGAGGATGTGGGAAGGTAATGATAGGTAATAGATTCAGTGATTGGTAACTTTAGTACATTTTATCACGCCACCAACATCTATGGATTATAAAGCCATCTTTAATTTTACTTGAAAAGGATATCCATTGCCCTAACGTGGGATGTATCTGTGCTCTGGTGATATTTGGTAATGATGGCTCTTCATTGAGATGACAATATCTCAGTCTATTCTAATTTCTTCCTCTGCCCTTGGATTCCATTGCTCTGAGGATCTCCGGTAGGAAATAATATGGTTTTCCAAGTGGTCTTGTTATGTGTGGTAACTTAGGCAAATGATTTGTGAGCAATTTACAAAGAGGACAATTTTAATCAGAACCAATGAATGCCCCAAAGTAAATTGCATGATAAAACAAAAATTTATTTCACTCCTAGAGATTATTATGTCCAGTATTTCTCGAGGAGTAAAATAATTAAAATTTTGTTATAATTTAAAATAAATAAATAAATAAATAAATAAAGCCATCTTTACCACCAACAGACCGTTTTCAATATATTAGCTGGTATAATGCATAATTATTTAAATTTTAGGTGATGAAAACAGACAGATTGGACTTTGAAATCTGGATTTTCAATTTAGTACCTTGGATATGCTTAACTCCTCCTCTAAACCTGTTTTTTCATTTGTAAAATGAAGCTACAGTTGTACCTATCTCATAGACTTGTGATGATTAATTACATCACAGTACTATGTGAGTAATTGCTCATAGTAAATACTCAATAACTGTTAGCTTCCATTACCATTGTCATCAGAAGAAAGAGTACTGGGCTGGAAGTCACAAAACTTGTATTATAATCTCAGTTTTGCCACCAATTAACTATATGGTTTTGGTAATTCATTAAACCTGGTTGGACTCCTTATTTATAAAATGAGAAACTTAGATTAGATAATTTATGAATTTCCATGTAGTTCCAAGATGTTAAGTTCCAAGATATTTTAATGTCTGTAGAGAGTTGTTATCAGGATTAAATGGGATAATGCATGTGAGGTGCTTTATAGAGTCTAGTATATGAATAAATATTTGAAACCACTAACCAAATATTAAGTATATTTATTATAGTTTTCATTACATTTATGTTTTATGCCATGTTCTTCAGGGGACTTACACTCAGAGAGAATATATGGAAACAGAAAACAGGCTTTGAGTGATTATCAGGAGTTCTTATCTATAAAATGGCAATTGAAATAAGGTCAATATTTTTCTAAAATAATCTTTATATATGATTCTTTAAAGGGAGAATTGTCTCAAAGTCTGCTTTTTTTTAACAAGTCAATTTTATTGATACATATTAATAAAGCATAAATCCATCCAAAGTGTGCAATTAGTGGTATTTGGTGTAATCACATATTTGAGCATTCATCACTTCAGGCATTCTTAGAGCACTTTCATTATTCAAATAATAATAAACAAAAAACAAACAAGCAAACTCATCACCTCTCAGTCTCTCTATGCTTCCCCTGCTGTACATAGCTGCTATTCTTTCTCTCTCTCTAGTATATTTATATTTTGCAAAAACAGTCTTATATATGCAATATCACCCATATTCATGTGTTACATGAGGTTTTACTGTCATATACTGTACCATGTTACAGTTTTTAGCTTTCCTTCTAGTAATATACATGACTTTAGACCTTCCTTTTTAACCGGTCATACATACAATAGCACTGCTAGTTATAAACACCATGATATGCTTTCACCATTTCTCTTCATTTCCAAAGATTTGCAAACAACATTTTTACCAATTCTTCACAGATTAAACCTCAGCTTTCCCTTCTCTACCCTCCTTCTATTTTCTAGTGACCTGTATTCTAACTATTAACTCCATGAGTTTACACAATATCTTTAGTTCATAATAACACAATCATACAGTATTTGACCTTTTGTGTCTGGCTTGCTTCACTCAACATAATGTCCTCCAGTTCATGCATGTTGTCATATGCTTCATGACTTCATTTCTTCTTACCACTGCATAATATTCTGTCATATGTTTATATCACAATTTGTTTATCCATTGATCAGTTGATGGACATCTGGGTTGTTCCAACTTTTGGCAATCGTGAATAATGCTGCTATGAACATTGGTGTGCAAATGTCTGTTCGTGTCTCTGCTCTCGGTTCTTCTGGATATATACCTAGTAATGGTATCGTCGGGTCACATAGCAAGTCTATATTCAACTTCCTTAGGAACCGCCAAACAATCCTCCATAGTGGCTGTACCATTCTACATTCCCACCAACAGTTAATAAGTGTTCCTATCTCTCCACATCCTCACTAACATTTACAGTTTTCCGACTTTTTAATAGTGGACAGTCTAATAGGTGTGAAATATGTCATTGTAGTTTAGATTTGCATTTCCCTAATTGCTAGTGATGTTGAACATTTTTTTATGTGTTTCTTTACCATTTTTATTTCTTCTTTGGACAATTGTCTTTTCAAGTCTTTTGCCTATTTTTTAATTGGGTAGTTTGTCTTTTTAATTGTTGAATTGTATGATATCTTTGTATATCGTGGATATTAAATTGCCAAATGTTTTCTCCCATTGAGTCGGCTGCCTTCTCACCCATTTTGACAAAGTCCTTTGAGGTGCAAAAGTGTTGAATTTTGAGGAGGTCCCATTTATCTATTTTTTTCTTTTGTTGTTCGTGCTTTGGGTGTAAGGTTTAAGAAACTACCGCCTACCACAAGATCTTGAAGATGTTTTCCTAAATTTTTTTCTAGGAGTTTTATGGTTGTTGCTTTTATATTTTGGGTCCTTGATCCATTTTGAGTTAGTTTTTATATATGGTGTGAGGTAGGGGTCTTCTTTCTTTCATTTGGATATGACTAGCCAGTTCTCCCAGCACCATTTGTTGAATAGACTGTTCTGGCCCAGCCAGGAGGGCTTGTCAAAGTCCACTTTATACTGTTTAATTTTGGATACTGTTGGTTTAGGAAGAAAGTCAAGCTGTCTACTCAAAACTTGAAGTACCATGGTATGTTGATACAGATGCTTCTGTGGCTATGGGTAAAAGTAGAGTTGCCATGATGGAAACATATTAGTTAAGCAGTCCTGAACCTCAGAGGAAACTTTTTAGAAACTTTAGCATCTGGACATGAATAATGGTAGATATAGATTTTAAAAATAAAACTTGACTCTCAAACCTGTCTTGAGAATGTTGAATCATTGTAGCACAGGGCACCATTTCATACTAAGGGATTCTTGTGAAAAGTTAAAATTTATTTCCTTTTCAATTCTACTTCCAAAGAATGCTTTTCAAGTTGTATCTTAGGCATTTGGTATCTCCTTAGTCTTATAAGAAAGCTATCTTAAGAATGCAAGGTTTGGAGAGAGACAAGTGGGGAAAGTTTGAGCCGACTAAAATTTTAAACCTCATCTCTCTAGATTATACAGAAATAGCAGATGCCCCTTTTGTTAGGGGATATGCAGTGCTTGAAGATGCAAATTTCCTATAGGTAGACTGCTGAAGGACATATTATGTATTTTAGTATCATTTGTTTCATGTTCCTTAGCCGTTATCCTCAGCCTCATTGATCTGAATTATAATTTTAAAACAAGCTTTTCCTTTCTATCCTCTTCCATTTGAGAAACATTAAGGTCAGAAGATTGATGATAGACTCTGAGTTCATACGCAGAAAAATAAACTTGTTTCCTAATATTTGTAGTACTCTTTGCATGTGAAAATCTAAGGATAATTAGTTGTTATTATTTTAATATGATGAAAACAATAACTTGTTCCATGTGAGAAGCTACATGGCTAATGAATTTTGCCTTTTGGTTGATTGACTGGTTAATGGAATCAGAAAATATTTTGTTATGTCTCTCCTTTACAATAATACTTTTATACTCCGTTGGAAATATATAGGGATTTGGGTAACCAGTCTTTGTTAGAGCATATACTTCTTTATTCATTTTATCATTTGGCTTCCTCTTTTCTCAGTTCTGTTCTGTATTATTATTTCTAATTCTCATTTTGATATTTGCAGTGAAACTTAACAGATTTGTGAGAATCATTAAATTGGCAATTGTATATACATATAGTAATCAACGGGTCATTATTCTCTGTGTTCCATGTTTTTGTTTTTGTTTTGTTTTGTTTTATAGGTCTGGGCACACTGTAGACATTTTTTTTTTGTTGTTCAATCAGTATAAAATATATTTATTGTCAATATTCAGTCATTAATATAACCCAGGTAAATGAAACATCACTTCGTACAAGGCTCAGATACTCTAAAATACTTATCTTCATGAATATACTATAAAATGATAAATACTTGAAAATTATAATGAAAAAAAAATACAATTGTTACAGACCCCTGTATGAAAAGTCTTTGTTTTTAAAGTTCTGCCTTAGGGAATCCCATGTTACATATCAGAACCCAAAAATAAAGTCTGTTCCTTGAGATTCCAATGCTCATTGATATATTTAAATACACTCTAAAATACCATGCCTGACAAGACTCACAGGAGAGGCAAAGAAGGCCTTCAATGGTGTTTAGAAAAGAAGGAAGGGGTGGGGGGAATAATCGAATAATCAATTATTCCAAGAGATTTCTGGAATGGCCTCATTAAATAATATATAGCACTGGCAAGAATTCCATAGAAGTCTATAGAAAAAAGGACGCAGTCTCAATCATCACAAACTGAGGCAATTCTTAAAGGCACTATTCCAATACTCTCCCCTTTTCAACCCTTTACATGGAGTTCTTGTCCTAGATCCATGTTTTTTTCTAGTTTCTTCATAAGAATACCCAAATTAGCATTAAGCAAAACAATATAATCTACCAGTCTGGTCTGTTCTAGAAAGACAAATTTTGGTGTAGATATTAATCATGAGATTCAGGCATATCCATCCCGCTTCTGCATGCATTCCCACCTCCCCTTGCATGTTGATTCCATCCTCAATTGTGAAGAAATATGAAATTTTAGGAATTTTCCCCCTCATCTATGATTTGCCCTTTGGGAAGTGGCTTTAATTGGCAGAATATTTGTTTGGAATGCTTGGTCAGAACAGATATTATTGTAAGTTACTGTACTAGGCTTCTGGAGGCAGATAGAAAGGATTTCTCTTATAGACCATTCTCTATTCATTTCAGAAAAGAGACAAATGTCTTAAAAAGCAAAGGAAGATAAGTAAATATGGTAAAAATATTAACACTGTAGTAATAGCAGGGAAGCGAATGCTTATAGCCAACCTACCTTGTTGGGAGGTTTCTGGTATAAATATCAAACGTTCTCTCCCCTTATTCTTTGTACAAGATTAACAGCTGCTTTACTTTTTAAGTTCGGAAGCCACTTAAACATTTTTCTTCAAGGTGGGGGATATCTTTTTCAAATGAACATTGGAGAAAGGAGGAAAAGGTAGGTAAAGCTCACTCAAAGAGGTCCTCAAACATACGTTGTCCCATTGCTATGTATGCTTCCTTCTCCTCTGGAGTCATCTGAGCTACAAGTTCTGGCCGCTGGCTCACTTCACTATAGGAGAATGGACGGCCAGCCACCATAACAGTAGGGTCATCTGCCACCTCCTCAAACTCATCCTCCTCCTCGTCTTCTTCCTGATGATGCCCAGGCACAACTGTTGGACGGGGTGGAGAATCATCATCTAATTCACTGGTCTCACTCTCTGAGTCACTGCCATTGGCAGTGATCACAGGAGCAGCTGTTCCCACTGAACCAGTCATGGCAGAAGGAGTCTTCTCATGAATGAACAGTGCTCGCATGACCTCCCATTATCGTCTGCCCCTGTGCAGCCTTCTTCATGCTTCTGAAATGTATCTATATCTATGCCACCTTCCTTCATCTCTTCAGAACTGTATGCCCCTTGCACAGTGCTCTCTCTCAACCAAATGGGTCTCTCTTTGGCAGATTTCCCCTTCATTGAGGCTCGATTAAGATCTTCTTGGTCATCCATGTTAATGACAACGTTCTGAGTGTATAAGTCCTCATAGGATGGGCCTTTGGTGGCCCATGCTTCCCGGTGTTGCCCACCTGCCAGGCCAGCAGCTCCAGCAGTAGTTGCTGAACGGTCCTTGCTCTGTTTCAGAGCTGGAATTTCTGTGGGTTCTGGCTCAAGTATTTCATAGGCCAAATTCACATCTTCTGTCTCCCGAAGCAGTGCATAAATGGGCTCAATTTGTTCATTAAACCTTGCCAAAAGTGTGCGTGCATCTTTTTTGGGCATTGCTGATTCATCCTCTTCTACCTCTGTCTGACAAAAAGTACAACAGAAAGTTCCTGTCATGGGATCAAAGATCTGATTAGCTTCTAAGTCTGTAAAAGTACTACTACAGACAGGGCATTTGAAGGAAGCCCGGTTGGTGGAATCTCTTTCATCAGTTTCAATCCTCCTTCTCATGTAGTCCAATTTATATTTTACCACATTAACAAGAGTGCAATAATTGATAAAGTAGTAATTATGGCGAGTAGTTTTCCCATCTGCAGCAGTCTCTACCCTCATTCTGCATTTGATGAACTTGTCTCCCTTTAAATTATTCAAAACTGATTGAAGTTGCTTCCAATCAAACTTGAGCAGCTCCAGCATATCCTCCTCTTTCACACAGGAGTTTCAGATCAAGATGTCCAAGGACAATGTATGCTCAATGCCATAAAACCCCCGGATGACATACTTAGCTAACCTCTTCAGTACTGCAGGAACCTCTGTGAGGACATCTGGGTCTGCCATCTTTAACACCGAACTTCAACTTCAAATATATGAAGCGAATCCTTGAACACTCCCACTATGACTTCTTTCAGCTCCTCAACTACCGGCTTTAACCACTGTAGACATTTTATACAAGAAATCAGATTTAAAATTCAAATGTAGTGGGAATTTGAAGGATGCAAATAGTGGCCGTGTCTGGTGTCATTTTCTCAGTCACACAGCTTTCAATCAACCTATGCAAAAGCTTTTTTGGAAACTTATGGATTGTGTGGCTTTGTTCCTCCTCCACCTCCCAGTCCTTTTAAAATGCAAGATTGACCTTGTGTTCTCATATCTAAAATTATTTGGGAAGAGCAAACCTGCAAATTTCTTCCTTCCATCAAAAGTAGGCAGTCGAAAAAGCCCTGCTTTGTCTGTTGTTGTCTTCCTACACCTACAAGGTTTGTCAGTGCTAGGTGATATGCTTTTATGATGTGCCTTTCTTAGCTATGGAGAACCCAAATAGAAGGCCTCCTGCCATTAAGAATGGCAGTCACTTCTCTTTGACTACAGATGATGGACCCTGTCCCCTCTGGGAGAGCTTTTCTCAGACATGGGTCAGTGAGTAGTGCCCACTCAGCAGTTATTTTGGTTTATGGGATGAAGTTCCTTGAATTCCAGAAGATAAGGCAGTCATTGTCTCTCTGAGCCATTGCCAGACACCTGGTCATTTGATAGTAGGTGCTGCCAACCTGAGCAGTGGGGGCAGGCAACCTGCTCCTCCTCACCATGGCCTAAGATGCCATCCTTGTCAAGAAAATGGAGATGGATCATGCTGCTCTAACCTTGCTATACATCACTGTCAAGCCCTGCTATTGGCCTCCAAAGATGGGCCAACACAGACAAATTACTTTTTCTGGTAGCAGATGTTACCTTGGATTGCTTGTGGGGGATATTGGTGATGAGGGAGTGCAAAGAACCTGCTACATGAGGAATCATAATTTCCAATTAAGTTTTTTTTTTTTCCCCTGTGGCAAACTCTCCCAATACCCTGAAATTCTGTCTGCCTATCTGGTAAATGTGTTACTCATCCTATCTCTAACTAAGGACAGTGACTGGCTCTTCTTTGAAATTGTTTACAGACTTTTGTTCCTGATTTTATTTCAATAATTTTATTTTAAATTAGGAAGATCTAAATTAAACAACTGGTATTTTCCAAAAGGTCTTTTTCATGCTGCATGGTTTTGAAAAGAGATGACCAGTTTTGTTTTGTTTTTATTATTCCAAACTTGATGCTTCTTCCTTCTTTCTTTACATTTTCAATTTTAGCTCTTAAAGATTTCATCTCTTATTTTTTTTCCTCGTCTTTGTGACCTTATATACTTTGAAGATTTTAGGAACCAGAAAGATTAAGCTATGCCATTTCAAAGAAGAAAAACTGAAATATATATTGTGGTTATTGTTACTTTCATGTCACTTGGTTCTGATTCTAGACTTGATTAAACATGTTTTCTTATTATTGGAATGGTATCTCACAGCAGTTTCTTAATCTCCAAAGGCTTTTACTACTTTTTAATTAGAAACTCCTAAAAACAATTATTTAAAATTTTTCGTTAACCCTTGAAATCACCCAGAAGCATCTTTAAGGCGAAACGAACCAGTAGAAACAACAGCTCATCTCAACTATTGAAAACCAGAGACCTTGCCATTAGCCCCAGAGCAGTGCTTGGCCATCTCTTTCTGTTGCATCATCAAGCTCTAAAAATCACCTTTGATGAAAATTATTTTATTTCCTTAGCATTGCTGCCTCCTTCCATCTAGCCATTTGTAACTTCCTTTTACTCTCACAGGCCAAAGTCCTAATACTAAGCCAGAGTCTCCCAAGAATAGCTGCTCTTGCTTGTCTCCCAGTTTACACTGGGGCGTTTTATACACTTCATATTTTCTTTGACCCTCTCTTCATGTCTTGAGGGCTGATGCTAGAAAACTATTTATTTTAATTGGGCCATTTTATAGGGTGTAATCCAAGTATCCATATTAAATACCATGTCTATTTAAAAGTATTTTAATTGTTGAAAGTTGACAGTGTTCTTCTCAGGTCTACAAGAACCTCCCATAACATTCTAATTCATCTGCTACCTTTAAGTGGAATAATACCATATACATCTCAAAAAAGATAATGAAAGTTCTAATTTTATGATATTTAAAAGAAAAATTTTCATGCCTTCCCATCATTACTTACTCTAGCATTTTGGTATTAAAAATCTTCTGATTTGTTAACTAAACCATCTATTTAGTCAACTTTCAGGGTGACAAATTTAAAAACAAAATTATCCTCTTTCTCTATTCCTCTCTTTGATCTATATGCACATGTGTGTGTGAGAAAGAGAGAGAGAGGAGGGGTAGGGGGACAAACCCCAAAATCACCTGAGCATTTCCAATTTCATTTCTAAAATTGGAATTTGAAAATGTGAGAAAACTATCAGTGCCAACACTTCCATTTACTGAAGCTCAAGTTCTTAAATACTAGTGAGTCAATGTATAGAATGTTTTAATCCTGCCTATAATGTTCTGTTTTACTTCAATTTTCCATGTACCTCCTTTATCGGAAAGAGAAGGTAGTATGGTAGGGTTATTGGCAGGTTAGGGACAGTCCGATGGGTATATTGAGGACTGTGTTTTAGTTTTTGTTTGATTACTAAGTAGCTGTGAATTTGAACAAGTCGATCTCTTTCAGAATCTTTTTACTCATTTGTTATATGTGAATGGACTAGAATATCCAACTGGATTAGAAGACTAGGAGTTAGCCCTTCAAATGAGATGAGCTAGGTTGGGAAGTATGTTCTGACAAAGGCAGAACAATTTACAAATTCAGGGAAGAAATAAAGAGCATGGCATATTAGGGAACTAAAACTAGTTCATTATGACTAAAGAAAAGGGTGAAATGGAGTAGCAAAGGGAAGTGATGGAAAGATAAGTAATTGTTAGATCTTGTATGACTTTGTAAGCCTTATTAAGAAGTGTGTGTTTTTTTCTAAAGAACACAGGGAGCTGTTTGTGTTTTAATGAGAAAGGCATGATCACTTTCTGTTTTAGAAAGATCATTGTGGCAAAAGTATGAAAAATGCTCAGGATAGGGGCAAGAGTAGATATAGAAACCAGATAAGATTAGGGTTGGCAGATAAAGTACAGGACATCCAGTTAAATTTGAATTTCAGAAAAAAATTGAATTTCAGGTAAACAGCAAATACTTTTTTAGTATAAGCATGTCCAAAAATTGCATAGGGCATGAGTTAAGATAAGGACTGAAAAAGTGTTGCTTTAGCAAGAAGGAAACTACAGTTGATTTTAGAGGGGTACTTTTAGTGGAAATAAGGTGGTTGAAACCAGATGGCAGAGTTGAGGAAAGAATGGAAGAAAAAGAAGTTGAAACAAGTTTGTAAGCAACTCTTTCAGAAATTGACTTTAAAAGAGAGGGAAAAATGACGTTCTTTATTTCACTGCCTCTGAGCATTTCAGTGGTTACTTCATGTTGCCATTGTTAAGCTTAATGACTTGGGAACGTTAAATTGCAAATAACACCAAACATTATAGATAATGCAACCAAGAATAAAAGAGAAATAATTCTTTGTTTTCTTCATAGAGGCCAATAAAATTTACATAATTGTCTTCCTCTTCTACCTCTTCTTCTGCTCTTTCTAAATGGTGTGCGTTTCTGGAGAAAATCAGGTCTCCTTGGCTTTTCACCAAATCCAGTGCTCAGACTGCTTGAGGCCTGCCCTTCCTCTCTGACTCACTGGAATCTCTCTGTCAGCTTGCCGGCCTATCAATGGATGGAAACAAGGTGGACCATAAGCCCCTATCCAGGCAATTAACAAAGGGAAAGTGTGAGGTTCTCTACTCTTCCCTAGTAAAGCATTTTTGAGGGCTTTTCAGCAAGGACCATTTTAAAGACAGGCATGCTTTTAATACTTGAAATGTTCATTTATCTCATATACTTCCAAGCACTTAAGATATTCCTAAAAGCACCAATCAGTAGTGGAAAGAAGTTGCTAATGTACCTTAAAAAACAATTCTGTTTTCATTTCCATTCTTTCAAACTAACCTGAATTCTCTTTTAAACATTAAACTCCCTCTCTTAGTAAGGCCTGGAAGTTAAAATGCCCAGTGCTTCCTCGGGAGCTCCTATTACATCTAAAGTGAATTCCTTGCCCCCTTACCTAATAACTGCCAGCTTAAGGTCTCAGGTTTCGATGACAGAGACTGTCTTCTTCTCTTTATTTTTTTGCTTGTTTCTTTGTTTTAAGGGGGAAAAAAGCAAGGGAAAGCACCACGCCACCCCAAATTGAGCCCTTCGTGGCAAATTTATGTTCTCTAGTAATACAGATCCTTGGTCTAGCTCCTGACCTACGAAAATAAAGCCTGTGTAAGCCCAATGGCAGACAACTATTTATGTTGATACTGATCTAATGCAAACATTTAATACAGGTGTTGGATTGTTGTTTTAATGCTTTATATTAAAATTCCCATTCTGTGGAAAAAATTCCCAGCCAGTAGTAGGACAATGCCATGAAGCAAAGAAAGAAAACTTAGAAAATTATAGAATATGTTAACTTCCTCTGAACAAGGCACACAGAACTTTTTACTTTGCCATGTAAAAAACTGATCTTTGATAATGAAAACTGTTTTAATTTCGTATCTTTAAATTTGTGATTACGTGAAGAAATGGCCATGTAGGGGTGAAATGCATATTGTAATTTTATTGTATACAAATTCAGTACTTTTCACGTGTTAATTTTGCTGAGACATGTATGGCTGTAACCTATATATTGAAATGGATCCAATATCAAGTTATACTGCACTTGATTGGGATGGGACCTTAAGAGTATATTTGATTTAGTCCCATAACTTTAGGCAAGTGAAATATTATTACCTTCATTTTTATAGCTGAGACATCTGGCACTCAGAAATGATATCATGTGCCCAAGTTCACCTACTAATAAATTGCAGAAAGGGTTGGAAAATCAGTTACTTTAGCCATTTTAAGTGGATATCAACTTAGAGTATGAGAGTCAGTTTTCCTAGCAGATTCTAAGGCCATCCATGAAATGTACAACAAAGAAACATTATCCACTTTCAGTTTGGAAAGAGTTGTGTTGACATTTTTTAAAATTTAATTCTAGCTCTTTTTCCTTAGGAAGCATCTCATGTGGAAACTTACCTTATCTGACTTTCAGCTTTTTTCATAGTGTAGTACAAAATATTTCCACCCTCTTGAAAAATCCTGGTCGTGACTTATCATGCTTTTTCTTTTCATGGTCAACATTTATTTTATATCTTATGCTTATAAAACATTTTGCAGTGGTAACTCAGGATATAGAATATTTTGCAATGATAACTCAGCAGTGGGTAACTCAGGATAAATCAGCCATCATTGGCTGCGAAAACTGAGGCAAAGAGTTTCTTGTCCAGAACTTATGTGTTGGTCAGCTATCATCATCTAAATAGATATATAAAATTTGCTGCTTTCCAAAAACGATATGAAACCACTTTCAACAAGATAAATCAAAAGTATAAATAAATTAGTAATGAGAAAGAGAAAATGGTTGAAAAGTAGAAAGACAAGAATATCAATATAAACACAAGGTAATATAAAAATTTACATACAGGCATGGTCTAAAATACTCAGTATATAACTCTTATTATCTAAGAGGATGATATTTTTAAAATTCCAAATTCTAAAATAAATTTCTCATTTTGGAAACTGAATAGAAGCCATTGGGCAATACTGAGGACATTTGCTTCTGTCCCATTTTCATAGCCAATGTAAAAAATAGAATTTATATTGTTACTGATTTGGTAGTACTCCTTCCCTGTCATTTCAAAATCCTAAGTCATTCTTCATAATTTCATTTTAGTTTACATTTATTACAATCAACATCATATAGAGGTGGTTGTTTAATATGCTAGGTACCAGCCACAGGTGGCTATTTAGCACTTGAAATGTAGCTATTCAGAAACGAGATATGCTGTAAGTATAAAATACACACTGGATTTTTTGTGTATCTTTATGTTCAAAAAGGTATAAAATGTCTTATTAATAACTAAAAATATTGGTAGCATTGTTGAACTGAAAATATTTTAGATATATTGGGCCAAAATGTATTATTAATTTTAAAAAATAATTTTGCTTGTTTCCTTTTACTTTTTAAAATGTATCTACTGGAAATTTAATGCAACAGAATAATCAGTGCTGAACAAACAGTTGGGCAAAATTAAGACCTTAAAAGCATAATTAAAATATCAAAGGTATAAAGTTACTAGTTTGGAACACCAGTCTTTCTCATGTCTCAGGAAACCCACCCCTTTCATGGCAGATCTTCAGCTTTCCTAGAGATATGCACAGAAGCCTGCTGATTGCTAATTGGGAGAGACCTCCTTCCACCATAGTTTTAAAAGGTCCTTTATGAAATTGGCCCTTATTTTGTAAAATTATGAAGCATTTGGGAACTCTGGAGGAAAATTATGACTTTGAAAAAAATCTACATATTTTTATGATTTTTTTATGATTTTATTGTTCTTACTGGAAAATATCATTAATATGTATATAGAGGAAATTGCAAAGTGAATATTTATTTTTAGACATTCTGGGGTGGGGATGCAAATTGAAATAGAAAGACAGGCTTAGAAGGATGATATTCAGACTGGTTCACTGATTTGACCTTTTTGGCTTATATTTTTTCATCTGTAAAGTCCTCAGTAATTACAAATGCCCCCTTCAGGTTTAGGATTCTAGGGTTGTAGGTTAAAATCCTAGGACACCATAGGTATCCTTGGTTATTATTTGTCTGTGAAATATTACAGGAGAAATCCAGTGCTATGTGGCTTGACATTGTTCTGTCACTTGTTAGGATCTTAACTTTCTTTAACCTACAATACAGAAGTCACTTTGCAAAAGAAATCACAATGCAAAAGTCATTTTGTTTAATTTAGGGTATGCAGGTAAAATATTCTTATCCATCATTTAGAATTATTATTTCCTTAGATTAGAAGAGCACTTTATTTTTGTTAGGCACCCAATGTCCCTGGACTCCATAGAATGATAGGAACAAAGTATCTCCTTCCTTTAAATCTTGTAGAGAAATTGTTTTCTAGTTCGCTCTGCTAGATTCAACCCACTGAGCTCCTTAAACCACTTGTTGATTGTTCTTATATGTTAGGCAAAAATGGAAACGAGCATTTCCAATTTCATTTCATTCCTCTTAAACCATCTTCTCTCTCCAGGCAAATATATGCTGTCTGTGACAGTCACTGCAAGTGAGCACCTGGACACTCATTTCCTCCCGTGGCACAGTATATGGTACAGCCAGATGGAGATTGATTGGCATACTTATTTAATAGCAGCATGAAAGTTCCTTCATGCTTGTGGCCATTTCCTAGGTTAAAGGAGATTAATTCGTTATTAATTAAAAAGCTATGTCTTTTCTGCCCTAGTTCTCACTTGTCTTTCAGAGCAAAAAGAGCTTGGAGAATTGAACTCTAGAAACAATTTACAAATTTGTTTGAAGTACTGATTTGACATTTGCTACCAGACTTTATCATTATCGATTTTAATCAGATTTCTTAAAAAGAAACTGTGAGAATAAGTTAATAGAGTTAGCTTTTATATCCCTTAGCCTTTTTGAGGCGGGAGATCTAGTAAATAGCTACATATTTAAAATGTGGAAAAGCAAAGAATAATTTATATCACCGAGTCATAACCTAAATAATTAGGGGTAGCTGTTTTTTTAAGATTACGTATTCATAGAAGTCAGATGATTCTCCAAGGAGCTATCCCCTCCCCGCCTTTTCTGTCTCCTTGACATCTTTCTCCTTAGTTCTTACTTCCTTATGTTCTGGCCGACCTTCCTCTGACCAGCAGGGCCTCAAGTGGATTCCCTGTGGAGTTCATCAACTCCCTCTGTAATTAGCTTAGTGGAGACACTGTGAAGTGATGCAAGAAGGCTTTAACTTCCCCAGAGCCACACTTGTAGTCTAGCACACCCCTTATCTGTTGCTCCAGGGATCCAGATACCAGGAAACCATTATGTTAATATAGCAACAGCAGCTTTTATTTTTTTCAGTCCCACAAAAACCACATGTGACCTGACATGATCTGAGATATAAACAAGTACCCAACAAACTTTAGGCTCTGAGCTCTGAGTTTTCTTTCTTATCTGAATTTTTGCAAACAAAACAAAACAAAACACCCCTAATCCGTGCAGTGAGAACAGGTGATGCTATTTTGTCCAAAGTCTGAACTGGAAGTTCACTGGGAACAATAGGGTACTGATTTTAGCTAGGAGCCTCTGGTTAAAATGTTGTAAATTGTCTTTTAACCATTCTCTTCTTTGAACAAACCCTGTTTCCCCCCAACAGTTGCTGTTTGACCTATTTGCCAGATTTTGTGTGCTGGTTTTGCTTTTCAGAAATATATTTTACCTGGTTTTTCATCTTCCTTTGAAAATTGTTCCTGTTCTATGAACAATTTGCAAAGATTCAAAAGAATAAGTTTTATATTCTGTTTCTCACAACCTGCTTTTAATAAACTCCCAAATGTCCTGCCTAGATGTACAGATTCTTAGACAGTCATTTTAACTTCTCAAACTCCCTTCTGACCTTGACACTACCATTGTACTCTAATTTAGCATTGTATGCTCTTTATAAAATGTGTAGTTTTATTCATCCAAATGTGAATGTACCAGATAATTTTAGAAGTTCATTTGTAATCTTTTTTCCTTACTCATCTAAGTCACAATTAATCTTAAGACTAGCATTCAAGAAGTTTAGGAAGCATTTACAAATTAGTGGAAACCCTACTTTTTCTTCTTTAGTAACTTCATTTCTTATATTATATGGGGATTTATAGAAATGTCAACCTACACGATGTTTTGAGAATTTAATATTGGTTTTAATTTGATACCGCATCACATAGATTTAAGTATAAATGAGAATATGAGGGGATGTTGGGTATTTGATGAGTAAAATAAGTTTGTGATTTTCTTTCTCCTTTTGTACCTTCAACGAAAATATACTTTTCTTCCTATAACTTTTTACACCTCCTTTAAAAATTTTTAAATGAAAATATTTTCTTCATAAACATCAATGAGTTAGCAATTTCCTCATTAAAATATTGTGCACATTTGAAAATTGGATCTTGGAGTCAGGCCCATGCCATGATTAGACAAGGGCAGGGGAGAGCTGCTGGGGAGAACCAAGCTCTCTGGAGGATGCATAGGTGCTGGGCACCTGAATATCTTTTTCAAGAGGAAGCCTTGTCAGGCTCATTAGAACCTTGCCTTAGTCCCCAAGTGACATAGGATGGTCAAAGGTAAGGCTTGGTTCTGAGCTAGTGGAGCAAGCACCTTGATATCCTTGTTAATGTTAAGACCACACTGCAGAACTCCAGGGTTTGGAATCTTTGGTGCTGGCTTAGATTGCTTAGAGACAAACCCACTATAGATCTTGGAATCCAGAGACAAGTCCAAAAAGAGACATGTCCATTTGGCCCCATGTGTCTGTTGGTTCCATTTGGCCACAACTGCTTTTATTTACTTCCTTTTATGGTGCCAGAAGGAAGGTTTTCATTGGTAACTCTAAGGGGAAGCTTTTTGTATGTACATATAATCTATTTGGGTATGTATCATCATATTATAGCAGACTGGAAGGCCTCTTGCTCCTCTTCCATGTGCAGTTTACCTCCTCTCTTTCCATCAAGCAGCATGTAGGAATTTGGTTGTACAGACCAATTCTAGTTACCCATGCTGGTAAATCTTGAACAAGTTATATCTCTGATAACTAGAGAAAGTACTACTAAATCAGTACCACTTTTTGTTTGTGTTTGTTTTAAAAACTATAGAGAGTATCATATTCTTCTTCTAAAATTAAATAAAATCCATTTGCATATATGTCTGGAAAATTACTTTCAATAATTAGTAGTTTCATAGATTCAAATAATAATTTGTGAACACTTATTAAAGACGATGATAGGAATTTCTACTCTTTAAAAATATTTTCATTCTGAGGACTTTTTAGACATAAAGGGTTTTCATTAAGGACCATGTACCACTTTTTGAAATGACACTAACAACTTAGGTTGACACTAACAACTTAGGTTGTAGGCATTATGGGAATGTTATGTGAAATGAAATTTTAAAACAATTTATTAAATTAATTAAAACATAGCACAAGTATATTATTTAACTATATACAAAATATTCTTATTTTAGACATTTCAAACAAAAAATGACTCTCATAAATGAATGGAGATAAGCTCTGTAGCATGATTAGCAACAATGATGTTTCTATTTGCTTTGAGAAGAAAATTAATTTTTCAATTAATTCTATCATATGTATATTCCAAGTGATTAAAGTTCCTAAAGAGTAAATTTAAAATATATAAATACTTGATGAGGACTATGTTAATAGAAGCTTGATATAATCTACCCTTCATATCTCACGTAAGCCATTATTTGTGATAATCTCATATATAGGAGTTGGTTCAAGTCAGATGCACAATTTTTCCATACTATGTTGCTGTTGAAAGTTCTTTGAATTATAGCCAGAGCCCTCTTTTTTAAAGTCCTTGATGTCAGGACTCAGCTTAAATAACTTAACTCTACCGTAGCTAAGGATCACAGATAGCTAAATAATGGGGGTGGCCTCAAACACAGGGAAAACCCTTAGGTCTCCAGTGTGAATCACCAATGGTTCACCATGCCTGATGGTTTCACCTAAGGTTGCTAGATTATCACTATTGCCCCTGTATGACTCAAGGCTATTGTGCATCATTTGAAGCTGAGTATCCATGTGCCTTTAAGCTATTTATTATGTCCTCTCTGTAGGGAGGAATTCTACCTAAGTCAAAATTCAGCAACAATCAAGGTGTTCTGCTGTCCTACACATGTCCAGCTCAACAGAATTACTCTATGATACACAGTTTGAATGCTTAAGGAGCTGGCTACACATTCTTGAATCTCATAATTGGGCATGCTCCCTGGGGCTAAAAGATCATGCTGATGAAATCACTCAGGAATCTGGAGGCAATGCATATTTAGTTCCCAGGATCTCATTTTATAGACCTAATTTTTATGACACACAGTCTGCCAGGTTCCCAAAGGGCATGGTGACCTTTTAGATTTGATTTTCCCTTTTATAAATCAGGGAATCAATGAATGATAATTGCATCAAGGTATAGCAAAAATATTAATTTTCATGTATAGTTTATGGAAATGTCTATTTACTATATATTCAGCTTCATATTTGTATGTTTCTCATTGTTTTATGTATATAATTCTTCCTATATAGATAGTAAACTTCTTAGGGATAAGGAGAACCTAACAGTTACTCAAAATAGTAGATGCTCAACAAATATTTATTTTTAATTAAGTTATACAAATAATAAGATTCATTAACTGCATGCCATATATTCTTCACTGCCAAAGGAAATCTTTGGATTGCGTTAGATAAGGGATTCTTAACCTGAGTGTTAATAAAAGGCTTTAGGGAGTTCATACGCTTCCTAATAATAAGGTGTGCAAGTTTGGAGAATAGGTTTGGGGTCATAAAATCAGAGTTTGAGCCCCTACTCTCTACTTATTAGTTCTCTGGGCTTGGGCAAATTACTTAACTTCATTAAGTTTCAATGTCTTTAATTCAAAAATGAGGACTATAAGAGGGCATTCCTTATAGTGCTGCTATGAGAATTAAAAAAAAAAATAATAACACATGTAAAGCAGCTGGCAGAGTGCCTGGCATATCATAATTGATTATTATAATTAGTATTTTGTGTGAATATGCATTTCTCTGAGAAGGAGGTCCATAGCTTGCCCTGAAAAGGTAAGAAACATTGTTTTATATCCAGGGCAATACATTAAAAGAAATTCAGCTATCATTCAAGATGAGGCAGTGAATTAACACTATAAGTCATTTGTAGGCCAAATATATGAGTGCTTCACTTAAAAGGAGTTGACATTACTATTACCAGTGTATTCACCACAGAATAGTTTTTTTGCTATTATAAAAATTTCAGTAAATCCAGAAAGTAGATCTCTTATAACTTCATGACTCAATATACCCTTAAAAGCATGATTGTTCTTCTAGAGTCAATTATAAAAATATATTAATGATGTTACTCTCATAAAGTGTGAATATTTTAAAATGTAAGATGAAAATGTGTATACAAAACGACAGGGAGCACTCACTTTATAATGTTAACTGAGGCTGCTACAATAGAGGTAAGATTATAAGTGGGTTTTTTCCTTCCTCTTTTTATTTTGTAAACTTTTAAAATAAATCAATGTCACTTTCACAATCAGAGAAAAGAAAATGGAGAAAAATATAGTTGAAAGGAAAATATTTCCTTTTTCTTATTTGCTTTGAGCAGAGACATTTGAATTTTTTTTTTTTTTTTTTTTTTGGCTTTTATTAGAGAAGTTGTGGGTTTATAGAAAAATCATGCATAAATTACAGGGTTCCCATATACCACCTTATTATTAACATCTTGCATATATGTAGTACATTTGTTATAATTTATGAAAGGGCATTTGTATAATTGTACTTTTAACTGTAATCCATGGTTTAACTTAGGGTTCATTGTGTTGTGTAGTTCCATGGATTTTTTTTTTTTTAATTTTTATTCTAGTACCATATATGCAACCTAAAATTTCCCCTTTTAACCACACCCAAATAAATAATTCAGTGCTATTAATTATGTTCACAGTGTTGTGCTACCATCACCACCATCCATTACCAGAAAGAAACTCTGTATATTTTAAGCCTTAACTGTCTATTCCCTACCTTCACCCTATCCCTTGTTAACATATATTCTAGATTCTGACTCTTATGAATTTGCTTATTCTAATTATTTCATATCAGTGAGTTGTTTTTGTAGAAGATCGATGTTAAATGTCCATCACATTTTGGCTTCACAGAGAAAGTTGAAGACATAGCAGCTGTCCAACTTTTGAGTTTGCTTGTGTTGTGTGTGTGTGTGTGTGTGTGTGTATATAGGGGTCTTAAACAAGACCTTCTGATTTCATAATAAGCAGGGCTCAGGAACAATAAAACTTGACATTCTTAACTGTTATTAGTATTTGTCCCTATAGCCCTGTGCAGTTATCTTCTTGTTAACGACATAGAAGCCAGAATCATAAACTGAACGTGTACCCAAGGTGCTACTGTAAATTGCAAATAGCATTCATGTGGTCTCTGACCTAAGACTAAATTGGGGTAAAGTGAAGAGAAAAAAGAATTTTTGAGAGTGGAATGGAAGTAGATGTCAAGAGCAAAGAATATACCAGAAAGACAGACATGTGTAAATGTTTCCTATGTTTTTGCAGTGAAGTTTATTCAGATGGGCCTTTTCATATCTGTGGATAACCCTTTGCTTAAAAGCCGAGTACTGGATTGGGGCAGCCTCTGCTGCTGGGGGTTTTGTGTGTATGTGTGTGTGTGTGTGTTGGCAATAATGCACTCATGAGATAATACAAATAATCAGGGAGGGAATAATTAATGATGTGACAGGGAATATTTTTTGATAAATGCTTGGGGAATGAGGTGACAAGCATGAAATTAGAAAATTCCTTCAGCGATCTAAAATATAAATAGCTTTCGGAACTGAAAAGAGTTTCACAGCTGAAGATTTTATTGTGTTGAGAGGAAAAACTTTTTTCTCCCCCCCTCCTCCTTTGCAAGTTGTTTGTCCATTCACAAAACAAATACTCCAAGCCCAGCGCGGCTCATGGGAATAAATTTCAGGTCGAATTAGTACAGTTTCCTTGCTGTCAGGACGCTGGAATTAATGGTGTTTTGATGACACGAATTTTGAAGGGCAGACAAAGAAGCTGAAGGGAGAGAGACATGACTCCTTAGAAGCTTGGTCCTCCTCTCCCCCAGCCTCTCTTGTCTTCCCTGTCATCCGTCTGCCAATCTCCCTGTCCATGGTTAGTTAAAGGCGCTTTTTATCCTCTTTTCTTTCCCACAGAGTTTGCCAGATCCGGCCCGGTGCCTGGGTTCCAGGAGGACACGCTGCAGTTGGCCTTCATCGACTTGAGACAAGTAAGTCTTTGTGTTTTTGTTTTTTGTTTTTCTTTTAAGATGTGTGACTGAAGACCATCAGGTCTTAAGGAAAAGCGGAGGGGAGGGGGATTGGCATTGACGATTCACACTGGAGACCTAAGGGTTTTTCCCTGTATTCGAGGCCACCTCTTTTATTTAGCTATCTGGGATCCTTAGCTATGGTGGAGTTAAAGGTTTTGTGGGTAGAAGGGAAGACAGGGGGTGGGAGGAGGGACCCAAAGGGTAGAGGGACTCAAGTGACCCTCAAGTGATGTGACCCATTGTGCTGTAGTTGGCTTCTGCAAACACAGCAAAAAGATAACTCAGTAAGCCATTGCTAAGTAGGTGCACTGATGCAGAGATTGCCTGCATGGAGAACTTTTGTTTACAGATAATGTGGGCAGCAGCATTTAAGAAGAATGAAATATTTCACATTCTGTATTGTTGGTTTGGTTTGTTGACTTTTTCCTTCTGCCATAAGTCTTCCCAACCACTCTTTTGCAGAATGTGGTCAATCATGAGTGACTAAATGGTCATTTATTAAGATGATTAGCAAAGATCCTGATCAATCATGCTATCCTGATCGGCAACCCTGTTATAGTGATGTGAGGAAAGCTTGTACTTAGGCACACCTGAGTTTTGGCAAGACCATCTGATAGAGCAATTCTATAGGCCTGTTCCTTGTAGACTGAAATGGGTGGGTTGGTAGGCCCTGCTGATTTGGGTATAGAGGAGCAGGATGGGCGGGGGCCCAAAGAGGGAGAGTGTTAACTGGGCTCTGTCATCTCTTCACTCTGAAGATGGATGGGGTTGGATAGAAAGTGTGAATGAAGTAAGAATCAATGACTGATGCTTCTCTCCTATTAAAACAATCTTTTTTTTTTTTTTTTTGTCTGTTTTAAAAAGGGGGCTGGCTTTGTTTCTCCTGCCATAATGATGCAGTGCCTCTTGTTTTCAGAGCTGACATAGTTTGCATTCTGAAAACTTTTAGATGCCCAGGGTATTTCTTAAAGCTGTAGGACCTCTTATATCGATAGTCTCCTTACCACTGTGACTCGATTCATGCTGGAACAGCTTTTAACCCATAATGGATGGCCTGAGCTACCCCTGAATCCTTGTGGATGGGCAGTGTAATCTGTCATCTGATGACAATTCTGGAAAGCCCTGTTAAGCAGAAAACAGAAAATTGTGTCTCGATAGACCCACCAAAGTTTGAGGATTCAGGCTGCGTCCCAGAAACGTGTATCAACTTAATATTTGGGGGCCGTGGTGGGGGTTCTCTTACAGATAAGAGCTTTCCCAGCATGGTCACAAATAGAATTGAGTATCTCTTCCCACACTTCAGATATTCCACCTGTGGTTTCAGCAACTCTGCTGAGACATTCAGGTTTTAACCCCTTGGCCCCTAAAGAAAAGACTGGGTTTTTGCTTTAGGGTTTTGTGGCATGGTATCTGTTGGAATTTTTCTTCCTGTGTCTTCTCAGAAACTTCTAAACTATTGGCTTTTCTTGGAAAGCAGAAATTGAATTTCGTTGGAGTAACACATCCAAGGGAAAAATTTTTCCTTCTCACTATTCATGAGAAGGAAGTCTGGTCATTTTCTCTAGTTTGTGGTTTTAGTCCCTATGGAAAGCAGCTAGTATCCAAAGAAAATGTTAACTCAGGGGGTAAGTTAGAAAACGCAGCCAAAATAAGATGGTTCTGACTTAGGAATGAATGTCCAAGTTCTTATGAGCTGTTAAGCACTGTTGCTTATGCTTACATTCCTAGTTTCTATTACATTTCTGTTCCCAGAGTTTCTTTAATGTTTTAGCAGTAGAAACCAAATTCCAAAATTTTACTAATAATTAAAGTGTAAGCCTCTTTCTATTGAGTCTATCACATAATATCTGCTAAGGTCTGTTTCTATTAAAATAGCTCAAAGGGATAATTTTTCTAATCTGTTTTCTAATGTAGATAATTTGAAAAACTTGCCCAGTCTCATGCTGTAGCTCATTATTAGTAGGCCCCAAATAGGTTGAATCATTGTGAGAAAAATGATCCTTCCACATATTATCCTAAAAATATTTGTCTTTTTGTAGTTGATTTTAGGCATTTGCAGAGCTTACTTAAAGTGGGCATATTTTTAAAAGGAGACATTTTCTGAACTCTAGAAATGTTCAGACTATAAATAGAAAGCCTGAAAGTATGTTTCCAGAGGAGATATCTTGACCTCAAATGAGGCATGAGTAAATGTCCTTGAATATGTGTCCTATTGCATGTATGCTTCACAATCCTAAAACAGAGTTAATGAATTTCAGGTTTGGAGGCTAATCTTAAAAATCATGTAGTTTACCTTTGACTTGATGCTTTAATCCCTGTACAGCACCTTAGACTATGCTTGAATATCCCCCTTGAGGAGAACTCACTTTCTCAAAGCAGCAAGTTCCACCTTAGGACAATTCAATTAGAAAGATATTTCTTAAGTTGGCAAAAATCTGTCTCATTTTAACTCTTTATATTTTGTTAATGCATCTCCAGTTTGGGGTAGTACAGGCTTTCTACTCCTGATTTACCAAACTTCTTAACTGTTGGTAGAGTCTTTTCCACATGTAGAATTTTTACCCATCCCTCATTTAGACCTTATATTTTATGGACCAAAATTGGAGACTTTATTCTCATTGGTCCATATTTTTCTTTTAGATATACTACAAGACATATTTTTATCATTCTAAGCTGTCACTTTTTTAAGGTCCTAATTCTTCAGTTACCCAGATTCTTAAATGATTTGCTCATTATGCCCTTTATAAATCAAAGATAAAAATATTAAACAGGAATGGCAGAAATTAAAGGGAGAAGTTAAAGTTAAAGCAAGTTATAGGGTACAAACTCCTATGTAAGAAGAGGAGCTGTCCCCAGTACAATGCATCAAGGATATTCTTTTATTGTCATTGAGTGTATTTGCCTCACTAGCTTATGAGTATATTTGTTTTGATTATGCTTTCGTGTTCTCCTGCTTTAGAGTGTTTTTCAGACACTATCAATTGAATGATAATTTTTAAAATATTCAAAACATGGAGCAATGAAATCATTTCTGTATAGACTATAATAACAGAGTGTCATTTAAAAGCATAGACTTTTATAAGGAAACAAATTAGATGTGGATAGTAAAACCATTTATCCTTTCTTACCTGTCCTGTCTACTCTTAATTTCGTACTTCCTAAGGAAAAGAGTGAAATGACATTTTGAATGAACACGCTTTCATGATATTTTACATTTGTATAGCACTTCGAAGTTAAAGTACATTTATATACATATCTCATTTGTCAGATTTCTGGATTTAGAAAACCTGGTATTAAAAATAATGTGAATTAGGACAAATCTAAATCTCCTTTTCTGACATTCTTTACTCTCTATAAGTTCATAAAAGTAGAATTGCAGTACAACTTCATGTGTTCATATATCAGATATATGTGTATATTTTTTTTAATCAAAATCCAAATTTGGGTTATGCAAAATCTTGAGAAGGACAACCTAAGGGCTCATTAACTATCTTTAAGTAGCATATACATTCTAAGTACTAATAGTTGCTGGCTTTTAATGGTTCATATT
The DNA here is from genome assembly GCA_026826555.1 of Tolypeutes matacus. Lineage (NCBI taxonomy): Eukaryota > Metazoa > Chordata > Mammalia > Cingulata > Chlamyphoridae > Tolypeutes > Tolypeutes matacus. Next base: position 15,814,738 of record JAKSZT010054030.1, read on the forward strand.
GGAAATTACAATGCATAGCCAATGTCTAATTCCTTAATAGTTATTTGATTATTCAACAGTACTATGGTTTGTTTTTTTTCTTCCAAGATTAAACAATAAGTAGATAATGTGGAGGAATACAACAATTTGGACTTCAGTTGATTTCATTTCATTTCATTTTTATCAAACTCTGAGTGTCTGCTTTGTTCAAAGCTTTACCTAGGTGCTGTGGGAATACACAGTGAATATAATACAGTCTGTCTTTCAGGAACTCAGGGGTAATCAGCAGATACTTGATTCTAATACAAAGCATACTGCTATAAGTAATACATTAGAGGGATGAAGCATTGTGTATGTTTCAATTATTTCAGTAGCTTTTGCTGCATAACAGATCACCCCAAAACTTGTTGGCTTAAAACAAGAACCACTTATTTGCTCACGATTCTGCAGGTTGGCAGTTTAGTCTGTGTTTAGCTGGGCTAAATGATACTTTGAGGTCAGCTACTAGAGTGACAGGTCTAGGATGCATCAGCTATGCTCTTTCTGCTCCAATCACTAGAGTGATTGCTCATTCACCAGCAGCCAACCCAGGTTTGTTCATATGACATCTTTCCAGGGTTCCTAGAGAGCAAGAAGAAATGTACAAAACCCTTGAGGCCTAGACTTTGGAACTTATAAATCATCACTTCTACTACATTTTTTATGAACCAGAGCTAGTCACAAGGCCAGCCCACATTCAAGGAATGGGGAAATAGACTTCAACTTACACTCCAGTTGGGATACAAGTCTTATAATATTATAAACAATGCAATTAGAAAATTACACAGTTACCAAATCAGGATTTATAAATGCAAAATAAGGCCCCAAAGCAGAGAGGTCCTTGTGGGCCTGAATATCAAATATTTCATGGAAAAGGTGAAGAGTTAGGCTGAAAGAAAGTCAGGCATTGATGAGAGAAGATATTTCTAGTATAGAAAATAGCAGTTTTAAGTTTTGTTTAAAAACATGGGTGTGTGAGTATGTGTTGATTTAACTAGGATCTAGACTTTTTTTCTCATTTGAGTAATTAGTTAATTTCTTTAAACCCTCACTTTAAAATTTCTCTTCTTTCCTTCTTATTCTTGCTGTTCATCTTCCTTTTGTACCTCTTTAAAATTCCCCATCCTTCTCCTTATCAAATGCTGCTTATTGAAGACTACCCTAAAACATTTCACATTTCTATTATTCATATTCATTAGGGCATCTTAACTTTACCAGATACGTTTTTTATATTATTTATTTAATTTGCAACCAGTTGCATGTTTAACCTACAGAGAAGTGTTTGAGGGTGTTCTTCTCTTTAGTAATGTCACATTGGTTTCTGTTCCTTGGCTCCAACTTATAAAACTGAATGAACTAGATTGTGACATTGCATCAGAACTTCTGAATGAGGCTTGTTGGCAACAACTCTTTTGCAGCAAAGCCATCCCAAGATATCTAAAGCTTTTTTTAGATTGAGCTGGTGACATTCCCTCTAGGCCAGTTATTCCCCAATTTCTAAACCTACAGTCTAAAGTAAACATAGTGCATTTCCATTGCAGACAGTTACTGCATTAAAAACAGCTTTAGGACCTAAGGAAGGAAAATTATATATTTCTTTTGGAATGTTGAACAAATTCTGATGCTATTATTTTAGAAATATAGAGGTAAAACCAGTACGTTCAGTAAGTCAACACCATGAAGGGAAATCTGAGAACAACTCCAGAAGCAAACTATGGCTTTTTCATGAAGATGGCACTGAAAACGAAGAAGGAGGCCTCTGCCCCTCCCAAAACCAAAGCCAAAGCAAAGGTTTTGAAAGCCAAGAAAGCAGTGCTAAAAGGTATCCATAGCCACAAAAAGAAGAAGGTTTGCACGTCACCCACCTTCTGGTGACTTAAGACACTGCATCTCAGAAAACAGCCCAAATATACCCGAAGAGAGCCCCCAGGAGAAATAAACGTGACCACTATAACATCAACAAGTTCCCTCTGACCACTGAGTCAGTCATGAAGAAGATTGAAGACAACAGCACAGTTGTTTTCATTGTGGATTTTAAGCCCAACACCACCAGATCAAACGGGCTGTGAAGAAACTGTATGACTTTGACATGGAAGATCAACAAACACCCTGATCAGGCCTGCTGGAGATAAGAAGGCATGTGTTTGACTGGCTCCTGACTATGATGCTTTGGATATTGCCAAGAAAATTGGGATCATCAAAACCAAGTGCAACTGGCTAATTCTAAATATAAGTTTTTTACCATAAAAAAAAGAAGCAAACTATGTAGAACCAACCACCCCTCCTATTTCCCAACCTATCTTGATCCTATTCAGTAAAATTTTGGTTTTCAAATCAAATCATTTTACCTTCTCTTTTGCCCTGCCCAAAGTCACTATATAAAAAGAACATTCCCTAATTGGTTAGCTGCTTTTGGTTCATATGGAAAATTTTTAACTTTGTTTAAAAAGCATTTGTATCTTAACAGCAGTAGAAACCCCATTTATATAAAAAACTGATTTTTGTCTGAGATAGCACATATGAAAATTATATACATTCAATAGGATTTCTTTTTTTACTGTGTCACCCTAACCAGTATAAACTACCCCTTAACTAGGAGGCTAGATAGGAGGTGTGTGTGTCAGGGGGTGGGGGTGGGGGGTGGGGGGGTGAGGCAGATTCACATCCTAAAAGGCCTCATGTGTTAATCTTCTATTTTTTCATCATAACCAATAGGCAGTATTTAACACATATACTTCTTAATATTGGTCCATAACCTGCTGGAAGGTAATTTGCATCCCTTTAGGGAAGCCTGTAGTTTTCTCAAATATTTACTGACCACTCATCAAGGAGTCAGGGAGGAGAAAGAAGAGAAGTGTAGAGTAAAAAGGAGGAGAAAGTTTTCATGAAAGATATATTTTTGGTGGAGGAAAATAGTGTTGTATGTAAACCATCTAGTAGTGAAGTAGATGGACCAGTAATGCTGTCAATAGACAGTAGAGTAGTTCACATACTCCTGAAGTGCTCGTTCTGTTTGACCTTTAGATTGTGTATGATCTTGAATAGTGGCCTATAAAACTGGGAGTCATCTGAACCAGAGTAAGAAATCAAATAGCTTAATAACTCATGGAGTTGGAAGATGATTAATGTGGATGGTAGGGGTTGGAAGGAATGCTTTAAGCCATAAAACACATTATCTTGGAAAAGCTTATCTGCTTCACCCATATAGTAGCATGTATATGTAGGGAGGGCAGATCAGATATGACATTTAAAGTAATCATATCCCAAAGCACTTAGGATATGAATAGGATGTAGTAGTATATCAGACCACCTACACAGATCTCTTTTCTGTGTCAGAGCCATTAAAAGTACCTGCAGACCATATTCCATGTCTTCACGCATGTACTGCAAGCACTTGGATATAGACCTCCTTAATCAGGAAGTATTCATTCATTCAATAGAATGCCTAGCACTTTTGTAATCAGTATGTATAGTGCAACGAATAGAATATAGTCCCTCCCCTTGTGGAGCTTACATTCTGTATAGTTACTCATACCTGTATATCAGGCCTTTTCAATATTCTGCTCTTCCCAGAATCTCTCTTTAGGTGGTCCTGGTGCTTTCAGTGATGTCATTCTATCTTGATTTTTATTTTCTGTATTGATTCTATATTCGTCAGTTTTAGAGACAACTGCAGAGCTTTCTGGCAAGATCTCCCAGGGCAAGGCCAAGTCTAATGATGCACAAACCTTCAGAAAAGAACTTTTAGCTATGGTTTGGCAGCCTGGCATAAATAGGATGGCAACTTGAAATACTTGAAAGAGTGGTCCTTTGGCTTTTGGAATCAGAGTTTTCTGGTTTGCTCAGGTGGTTTTGACAGATTTTCACTGGACAACTATAACCTTCAGGAGATACCTCCAACTTTAAAGGAAGCTCTGACAGCAAATAATTCCTATTCCCAAGCAGGGGTGAGCTAACATTTTCTGGACATGGATCTGTTAAAAAAAAAAAAAAAAAGAAAGAAAGAAAGAAATGGAAACATTTCTAAGAATAGACTCTCCTGAACTAGAGCCTTTGACCTCAACTATATAAGTCAAGGCTGGGTAAACATATACAAGGATGGGGTAAAGGTGAATAAGGTCTTCAGCTACTTGGATGTTGCAGGAGCCTCTGCAAACCAGACATATCTCCTTGCCTTGTTGGGGACATTAGTAACTAGAGCCATCAGGGACAATTTATGGAAGGAATTTCCAGTAATATGTAACAAATTCTGAGGTTTGCTGAATGTCCTTTGTTGATTGACAGAGAATTGAACTGCTGACACTTTTGCCTCATGTCATACCACCTTCTTAAATGGAGAGGAGATGAGCTCAGAAATTCTATCTCAGGACCTTTTCTGATTTAATACAGAATTCATTTTTTTCCCAGACCAAGATCTCATGCCAAGCAGAGCACTCTTTGGTACAGAAAATATGTCTTTTTTAAATGCTAGGAAAAGACCCAGGCATTTAATATATCAAATAGGATCAGAACATGTTTGGAAGGCTATTTTCTATTAATTAATCTCCCATTATGGATAATTAGCACCTATGAGGTCTAATTTATTAACATTCTCATAGAGTTTTTCCAAGAGGTTGTGAATCAGAGGGGAGGGAGCAAGTAATAGTGGCAGATGAAAACTGCATTGAGACCATGCTAATCTTATAAGAGGTAGAGTCCTCATTGATTTTTTAAAATAGAGAATATTAGAGCCCAAAAGGGGGAAGAATTGATGAATTTCACTGTATATTTTCCAGGGAGAGGAGGCACGCCCACTTATCAGGAGTATAGGCCCCAGCCACTTAGTTCTTTGCACAGTTGTGGTTGGCAAGGAGTGGCTTCTGGGTCTCTTGCATGCCCTTCCCTTTGGGCAGTTTGTGTATCTGGAAATGTTGGCTCATGAATAACAGGCACAGTGGGCCCTGTCAGGCTACTTAAACTATATAGATGGCAGTCATGTGAAGGTAAGTAGTGGGTAAAAATCCTTCCATTAGAAGTAGTCATGGGCAACCTTTGGGTAGCAGGAGACAAAACACCAGGCTTTTGATATATTTTCCCATAAACAATTCAATGGGTTTGGCCTTTTGACTCAGGGGTCTCCCTGACTAACATTATCCAGCGTTACTGTCAACCCATATTGACACCATCTTGTTAGATGGGGAGTCTAACCTAAAGTTTGATCAACAGCGTTTCCCAGAACTTCCTGCTTAAACCTACGTCAACACACAGCATGAATACACATACCCACAAACCTGGAACCTGGAGTTTCTGAGATAATTTATCTTCAGGAGACCTGTTAAAAAAGTCATCACCAATAAATTTCCTTGGAAGTGGCATTGGTGTCGAAGCTATTGTGGTAATGCCATGTTAAAGAAAACCTGCTGTGTTCTGGACATTAATCTCAGTTCCATTAACTGCACTACCTAGCATCCTACTAGAGGACATTGATAGGATAAGGAAAGGGCCACAGAGACAGGTCTTGGAACTGATTTCTAACTACTGCATTCTGCTGATAGCCGCTGGGGGGCAGCAGAGAGTGACAGCAAAGGGCCCAGATTTAGAAAACTGGGGCATATTGAAATTTGCCAAGAAAGATGCCCCCTTAGCTGTAAAAGAATTAGCTACCTGGAAAGCACACTTATAAGTGTGAGTCCTGTGGGGAAAGGACCAAAAAGAGCATCTAGAACTCTGATCTAGAGGTTAAAGCCCTCCTCCTAGGCAAGCTACGTAACCAGAAATGGGTAAAGGAATAAGATGAAACTGGTTGGGAAAGGGGAATCAGACAGCATCAATGAAGGCAAGGAACCAAAAGGACATTCCAAAGTGACAAGTCCCAAAGGGGCAAGCAAATGTGGATCAGGAACTGAAATATGGAAGAAAGACCTGCAATAGGGGCTAAGCCAGAGTGAAGTGAGTTAAGGAGGCAGAGGTACAATGGGAAGAGATTGAGTCTCTGAAGCAGTGTTACTCAAGAAGAACCCTTTTGTTGTGTGCATGTCAGCAGGGAGGGAGCTGCAAAGGGAGCAATTTCACACATGAACAGCCGTATCTATGGGAGTCTCACCTCCTAAAATAGCCCCTCCTTGACTAGCCAGGATCATTTCTTCTTTGGTCTTTCTAAATTTCAAGAGCAAAATAACTCTTTGAGAGTGTGGAGAGAGAGAGAGAGAGAGAGAGAGAGGGAGGGAGGGAGGGAGGGAGGGGTAGGGAGGGAGAGGATAAGGGAGGGATGAGTGATTTGATATGATATTCTAAGATGTGACTAAGGAATTCTTATACATGAAATTAAATTGGGCATGAAGCCCTTCTGGATAGCACTGGTGTGAAAGGACAGCTCACTCCCTAGGATAACTTCTGATGTTCCCTTTCCATATTTTGTACTGTAATACTTGCTAAGAATATCCAGTGGAAAAGGAAAACTGGCTCTAGTGACTAGTTATATAGGCAAAATCACAATCAATCTAGGGAATCAGGATCTGTTCCCAGTAGGTTAGCAGAGAACTGTGTTTGGAGTCTCTTCTAAATTATTGCTGAGTGCTCAGCAGTTTTCCAAACCCCTTAGGTATGAAGAGAAAAAAAACTCTTGCTTGGGCTGTTAAACTTCCAGTGTCTCCACTCTTTTCCTCAACTCCTTAAGCAGCAGAAAATGGGGCTCCTCTAACCACAAATTCCTTGTGGCAGGAATTGGGCAGACCTGGGTTACTATCTGTGACATTTGACAAATTATTTGACCTCTCTAAAGTGTAGTTTGCTTGACTATAAAATGAAGATTTTCTATTAACTTACAGGCTTATAGTATTGCTTGTAAGCATTAAATAAGACAATGCATAATCCTGACACTTGATATTTGGTAAGCATATAATAAATGATAATAGCTATTCTTATTATTGCTATTACTATTGCTACTACAGTGCTGTGGAGGCCTCCTGGAGAACTGTACATACATGAGGACAGTACCCAAGTGAAAGTTAGGAGACCCAGAGTAATTCTTTTTTTTTTTTTTAACTTTATTTTCTACATTCAATAATTGAAAACATAAGCAATTAAAAACTAAAAAGTAAACACAGATGAATAAATATATACATTTCTCAATTAAATGTAATGGATACATGTAAATTTTGTTGTTTTGTTTTTTGTTTGTTTTTTTGTTTGTTTTTTTTTTTTTTGTGAATCAAACAATATTTTACACAATATATTTGGTTCATAGTAATGTATTCATACAGTATTTGTCCTTTTGTGTCTGGCTTGCTTCACTCAACATAATGTCCTCCAGGTTCATCCATGTTGCCATATGCTTCATGGCTCCACCTCCTCTTACAGCTGCATAATATTCCATCGTGTGAATAGACCACAGTTTGTTTATCCATTCATCTGTTGATGGACACCTGGGTTGTTTCCAACTTTTGGCAATCATGAATAATGTGGCTATGAACATCGGTGTGCAGATGTCTGTTAGTGTCACAGCTCTCAGTTCTTCTGGGTATATACCCAGTAGTGGTATTGCAGGGTCACATGGCAAGTCTATATTCAACTTCTTTAGGAACTGCCAAACAGTCCTCCATAGTGGTTGTACCATCCTGCATTCCCACCAACAGTGAAGAAGTGTTCCTATCTCTCCACATCCTCTCCAACACTTGTAGTTCTCTGTCTTTTTAATAGTGGCCATTCTGATAGGTGTGAAATGATATCTCATTGTAGTTTTGATTTGCATTTCCCTAATCATGAATGATGTTGAGCTTTTCTTCATGTGTTTTTTGCCATTTGTATTTCTTCTTCGGAGAAATGTCTATTCAAGTCTTTGGCCCATTTTTTAATTGGGTCATTTGTCTTTTTATTGTTGAGTTGTAACATCTCTTTATATATCCTGGATATTAAACCCTTATCAGATATGTGATTTCCAAATATTTTTTCCCATTGAGTTGGCTGCCTTTTCACCCTTCTGACAAATTCCTGTGAGGTGCAAAAGTGTTTAATTTTGAGGAGGTCCCATTTATCTACTTTTTCTTTTGTTGCACGTGCTTTGGGTGTGAGGTCCAAGAAACCACCACCTACTACAAGGTCTTGAAGATGTTTCCCTACATTTTCTTCCAGTAGTTTTATGGTCCTGTTTTATATTTAGATCTTTGATCCATTTTGAATTGATTCTTGTATAGGGGGTGAGATAGGGGTCCTCTTTCATTCTTTTGATTATAGATATCCAGTTCTCCCAACACCATTTGTTGAAGAGACTCTTTTTTCCCATCAGCGTGGGCTTGGTAGGTTTGTAAAAAACCAGTTGACTGTATAGGTGAGGGTTTATTTCTGGATTCTCAATTCTATTCTACTGATCGATATGTCTATCTTTATGCCAGTACCATGCTGTTTTGACCACTGTAGCTTTGTAATATGTTTCAAGGTCAGGCAGCGAAATTCCTCCCACATTGCTCTTCTTTTTTAGAATGCTTTTGGCTATTCAGGTGCACTTACCCTTCCAGATGAATTTGGTAATTGCCTTCTCTAATTCTGTAAAGTAAGCTGTTGGGATTTTGATTGGTGTTGCATTGAATCTATAAATCAGTTTGGGCAAGATTGACATCTTCATGATATTTATTCTTCCAATCCATGAACACGGAATGTCTTTCCATTTGTTTAGGTCTTTTTAAATTTCTTTTAGCATTGTTTTGTAGTTTTCTGCATATAGGTCCTGTACTTCCTTGGTTAAATTAACTCCTAGGTATTTGAGTCTTTTTGTTGCTATTGAAAATGGAATTTTCCTCCTGGTTTCCTCCTCAGATTGTTCAGTACTAGTGTACAAAAACATTACTGATTTTTGCGTGTTGATCTTATATCCTGCCACTTTGCTGAACTCATTTATTAGTTCAAGTAGCTTTGTTGTGGATACTTCAGGATTTTCTAAATACATGATCATGTAATCCACAAACAGTGAGAGTTTTACTTCCTCTTTTCCTATTTGGACGCCTTTAATTTTTTTGTCTTGTCTAATTACCCTTGCTAGAACTTCTAGTACAATGTTGAATAACAATGGTGACAGTGGGCATCCTTGTCTTGTTCCTGATCTTAGGGGGAAAGCTTTCAACCTTTCCCCATTGAGTATGATGTTGGCTGTGGGTTTTTCATATATGCCTTTTATCATATTGAGGAATTTTCCTTTTATTCCTATCTTTTGAAATATTTTTATCAAAAAAGGATGTTGGATTTTGTCGAATGCCTTTTCTGCATCTATTGAGATGATCATGTGTTTTTTTTCCTTCAATTTGTTAATGTGGTGTATTACATTGATTGATTTTCTTATGTTGAACCAGCCTTGCATACCAGGAATAAATCCCACTTGGTCGTGATGTATAAGTCTTTTGATATGCTGTTGGATTCGATTTGCAAGTATTTTGTTGAGAATTTTTGCATCTATGTTCATGAGAGAGATTGGTCTGTAATTTTCTTTTCTTGTGGAATCTTTATCTGGCTTTGGTATTAGAGTGATGTTGGCTTCATAAAATGTGTTGGGTAATTTTCCCTCCTCTTCGATTTTTTGGAAGAGTTTAAACAGGATTGGTGTTAATTCTTTTAGAAATGCTTGGTAGAACTCACCTGTGAAGCCATCTGGTCCTGGACTTTTGTTTGCTTGGAGATTTTTGATGACGGATTCAATCTCCTTAATTGTGATTGGTTTGTTAAGTTCTTGTATTTCTTGTTGTGTCAGTGTAGGTTGGTTATGAGTTTCTAGAAATTTGTCCATTTCATCCAGGTTGTCTAGTTTGTTGGCATAAGTTTCTCATAATATCCTCTTATGATTCTTTTTATTTCTGTGAGGTCATTTGTAATTTCCCTCCTTTCATTTCTGATTGTATTTATTTGCATCTTCTCTCTTTTTTTCTTTGTTAGTCTAGCGAGGGGCTTGTCAATTTTATTGATCTTCTCAAAGAACCAGCTTTTGGTTTTGTTGATTTTCTCTATTGCTTTTTTGTTCTCATTTTCATTTATTTCCGCTCTAATCTTTATTATTTCTTTCCTTCTTTTGCTTTGGGATTGGTTTGCTGTTCTTTTTCTAGTTTCTCAAGTTGTTCAGTTAAATCTTTGAGTTTAGCTCTTTCTTGTTTCTTAATATAGGCATTTAGGGCTATAAATTTCCCTCTCAAGACTGCCTTTGCTGTATCCCATAAGTTTTGAAAAGTTGTGTTCTCATTTTCATTTGTCTCAATATATTTACTGATTTCACTTGCAATTTCTTTTTTGACCCACTGAATATTTAGGAGTGTGTTGTTCAGTCTCCACACATCTGCAAATTTCCTTTTTTCCTGTCTGTTATTGATTTCTAGTTTCATTCCATTATGATCTGAGAAGGTGCTTTGTATAATTTCAATCTTTTTATATTTATTGAGAGCTGTATTGTGACCTAACATGTGGTCTATCCTGGAGAAAGATCCATGGGCACTTGAGAAGAATGTATAACCCGCTGAGTTTGGATGCAGTGTTCTGTATATGTCAGTTAGGCCTAACTTGTTTATCATATTGTTCAAGTTCTCTGTTTCCTTGTTGATCTTCTGTCTAGTTGTTCTATCTAATGATGTGAGAGGAGTGTTGAAGTCTCCGACGATTATTGTAGAAATGTCTATTTCTCCCTTCAGTTTTGCCAGAGTTTGTCTCATATATTTTGGAGCACCCTGGTTAGGTGCATAGATATTTATGACTGTTATATCTTCCTGGAGGATGGTCCCTTTTATTAATATATAATGGCCTTCCGCATCTCTTATCACTTTTTTGCATTTGAAGTCTGTTTTGTCTGATATTAGTGTAGCTACCCCTGCTCTTTTCTGTTTACTATTCGCGTGGAGTATCTTTTTCCAACCTTTTACTTTCAGCCGGCTTGTATCCTTGTGTCTGAGGTGAGTTTCTTGTAAGCAGCATATGGATGGCTCATGTTTTTTTATCCATTTTGTCAGCCTGTATCTTTTGATTGGGGAATTTTTTTTTTTTTTTTTGTTAAGATTTTATTTATTTATTCATTTATCCCCCTCTTGCTGCTTATGCTCTCTGGGTCAGCCAATCACGCCATGCGGGCGGGCTTGCCTTCACCAGGAGGCCCCGGGAACCGAACCCGGGGCCTCCCATATGGTAAACGGGAGCCCTACTGATTGAGCCACAGCCGCTTCCCTTGATTGGGGAATTTAATCCATTCACATTCAATGATATTACTGAAAATGCACTATTTATTTCCTCCATTTTATTCTTCGGTTTTCATATGTCATCTTATTTTTGTCTTTCTTTTTACTCTTTTGGTTATCCTTTCTGCTTTTCTTTCTTCTATACTCTCCTCCAAGCCTCTCTCTCTCCTGTCTTTTTCTTTCAGGTTCTAAGGCTTCCTTTAATATTTCCTGCAAAGGTGGATTCTTTTTTGCAAACTCTCTTAGTTTCTGTTTGTTTGTGAATACCTTATATTCACCTTCATATTTGAAGGACAATTTTGCTGGATAAAGAATTCTCGGCTGGCAGTTTTTCTCTTTCAGTTTCCTAATTGTATCATACCACTGTCTTCTCGCCTCCATGGTTTCTGAAGAGAAATCTGCACAAAGTCTTACTGGACGTCCTTTGTACGTGATTGTTTGCTTCCCTCTTGCTGCTCTGAGAATTTTCTCTTTATCTTTTACATTTGACATTCTGAATAATATGTGTCTTGGCGTAGGTCTATTTGAATTTATTCTTATTGGGGTATGGTGTGCTTCTTGGACATGTAAGTTCATTTCTTTCGTGAGAGTTGGGAAATTTTCAGCTATTATTTCCTCAAATACTCTTTCTGCCCCTTTTCCTTTCTCTTCTCCTTCTGGAACTCCCATGACACATATGTTCTTTCGTTTAGTGTTGTCATTCAACTCTCTGAGCCCCTGCTCAATTTTTTCCATTCTTTTCTCTCTCCTGTTCTTTTCTCTCTTCAATTTTAGCTGCTCTGTCTTCAGTATCACTTATTCTTTCTTCTATCATTTCGAGTCTGCTGTTGTATGCTTCAAATGTATTTTTTACTTCACCTATTGTGTCTTTCATTCCCATGAACTCCGTTACTTTTCTGTTCATGATTTCAAATTCTTCTTTACGTTCCCGCAATGACTTCTTGATGTCATTGATCTCTTTAACTATATTCTCTTTCATCTCATTAATTTGATTTTCGAAATGTGTGCTCATCTCACTGATTAGTTCTCTCAAATTCTGCATCTCTTCTGGGACTTTGCTGTATTCCTTTTCTTGGGCCATGTCTTCTATTTTCTTAGTATGGCTTGTAATTTTTTGCTTGTGCTTAGGCATCTGGTTAGTTTGTATTTTGCTTAGAGGCTCTATCTCTTTCTCTTTTATGGGGTTTTAGTGGCAGGAGGCTGTGAGTTACAACAGCTCTTTGATGCGCCCCCCTTTTCCCAGCTAGGAAATATTTCCACTCCCTTCTGAATCCTCAACAATCAGTCCCTGTTAGTAGAGGAGGAGATTGGGAGGTTTGTATTCTTTAGCCCCTTGCAGGCTCAAAGGCAAACAATGGCGCAGCCCCACCCAGCCTGGAAGGGTTCTCGGAAGGGGCAGACCAAACCTGGGAGTCCAAAGCAGGGTCAGCCCCAGGCTCTCTCTCCCCTCTCCGGTGGTGTCCTCAACAATTAGTCCAGGCTAGAAGAGAGGGTGGTTGCGAGGGTCGGATTTCTCCAGTCCTTTCTAGGCTCCCAGGGCAAACCACCGTGTGGAAGGGTCCGTGGGGCTCCGTGGGGTTCCGCAGCCCAAATTTCAGGTCAGAACCTGAGTCAGCCTAAGGCTGTGTCCCTCTCTCTCCCCTTTCTGGGAGTGGCAGATCCCTGAAGCCCCCTTTGTCTGTGGTCGCAGGCCCAGGAGCCCGAGAATTCCTGAGTGTGGGGGAGGGTGCCGGCAGCAGCAGAAGCTGCTACTTGCAACTCACAGTTCTGTAGTCGCGATTTCCCTCTTCTGTCCCTCTCTCCTCTGGGTGGTGTGCAGCCTTCACCTGCTGTCCTAAACCCTAGAAGATCTTTTTCGGGGCTGTTTCAGCTTGTCCTCTAGCTATTTTTCTGGAGAAGAGATTCCCGTATCTTACTAGTCTGCCATCTTCCCGGAAGTCTCCAGAGTAATTCTTAACTCTTTCAGATTCATTACATGACTTAGGGTACTTGTGCCTTTGGCTGCTGGCTCATAATGGGGTTCCTACTGTCTCTCAGGGAGTTAGGAATTGAGAATAAAAACTATTAAATGTTCTAAGCTCTTCACTGATGTTGACATAGAGATGACTAAAAAAAAATAATTCATGAGCTAAGTTTTCATGTTTAACCAAATTAGAAGTTTTTTTTTTTTACCTTTTCCATAAAAATATTTATTAAAATTATTGTGCTAAATAAAAAATTTTAAGATGAAAATTAAAGCATAACTAACCTATTGTCTTAACTTTTCACTTTGTGGGCCCTTTCTGGTCTTTTTCAATATGCATATTTGTAATACCTGTATATACCATTTTATATTCAACTTTTAATTTAACATAAACGTTTTTTAGACTATTACATTTTAAATCAATTTTATTCAGATATAATTTTTTATTCAGATATAATTTACATGCAATGAAATGTACCTATATTAAATGTACAGTTCATGAGTTATGACAAATATATTCACCTGTGTATCTACCACCACTTCAACCAAGAACATTTCAGTATTCGAAAAAGCAGCCTTATACATCTTTGTAGCCAGTCCCCAAGCAGCCACTGATCTGCTCTGTGACTATAGACTAGTTTGCATTTTCTCAAATCAAACTATCATATGATAGGTACTTTTTTGTGTCTGGCTTCTTTCATTCAGCATACTGTTTTTGAGATTCTTCCATGGTGTTGTGTGTATCAATAACCCATTCCTTTTTGTTGGTGAGTTGTATTTCTTTATATGGGTTTATCACCATTTGTTTATCCATTTTTTTGTTGATATTTATGAATTTTTGGTTGTTTCTAGTTTTGAACTATTATGAATAAAGTGGCTCTGACCATTCATGTGCAAGTGCTTGTGTAGACATATGTTTTTCTCTTGGGTGATACTAGAAATGGAATTGTTGGGTCTATAGTAGGTATATGTTTAACTTTACTTTTTAAAATGTGAAACTGTTTTCCAAAGTGGTTATATCATTTTCCATTCCCACCTGCAGTATATGAAACTTTCAGATATTCACATCCTCTTCAACACTTGGTGTGATGGTCTTTCATCTGTTTGTGTATTGAGGCATAATTTACATACAATAAAATTCATCCATCTTGGGTATACAGGTCTATAAATTTTTACAAACTTAAGAACTGTAACCACTATAAATTTTTACAAGCTTAAAAGCTGTAACCACCCACCATAATCAAGATACAGAATGTTTCCAAAACATTCCTTCATGCCTCTTTACAATCAATCTCCTCCCCCAACTCCCAGCCTCTGCAATGACTGCTCTGATGCTATAGTTTTGTCTTTACAAAGGCCATATAAATGGAATCATAACTTTAATTTTGACTTCTTTCACTTAGCATAAAGTTTTTGAGATTCATACATATTCTTGCATGTATTAGTATTTCATTCCTTTTTTTTTTATTGTGGTAACATATATAACATAAAATTTGCCATTTTAACTATTTTTAAGTGTATAATTCAGTGGCATTAATTGCATTTACAATGTAGTACTACCATCAACCCCACCCATAACCAAAAGTTTTTGTCACCCTAAACAGAAACTCTGTACCAATTAAGCAAAAACTCCCCATTACCCTGCTCCTCAGCCCCTAGTAAATTGTAATCTACTTTCTGTCTCTATGTATTTGCTTGTTCTAGATATTTCATTTAAGTAGAATCATACAATATTTGTCCTTTTGTGTCCAACTTATTTCACTAAGCATAGTATTTTCAAAGCTCATCCATGTTGTAGCATGCATCAAAATTTCATTCCTTTTTATGGCTGAATAAAACTCCACTGTATATACCACAATTTGTTTTTCCATTCATCTGTTAATGGACGCTTGGGTTGTTTCCATCTTTTGGCTATGGAATAACACTGATATGATATGCACAGGTTTTTATGTGGGCATGTATTTTCATTCTCTAGAGTAAATATTAAGAAACGGTATTGCTGAGTCATATAGTAAGTACCTGTTTAACTTTATAAGAAACTGTCAAATTGTTTTCCAAAGTGACTTTACCAGTTTGCATTCCCATCAGCAGTATATGAGAGTTGCAGTTGCTCTACACCTTTGGTAGTATTTGATAGTGAAACCTTTTCTCTTTTTTTAGCCATTCTAATAGGTATGTGTGGGGATATCGCAGTGATTTTAATTTGTATTTCACTAATGTTTAACAATGCTGAGAACCATTTCATGCACTTATTTGGCATCTGAATCTCTTCTTTTGTGAAGTGTTTGTGCAAATCTTTTGTCCATTTTAAAAATTTTATATATATTCTGGTTAACAGTGTTTGGCAACTTTTTGTTCTCTCAGTTGTCTGTGACTTGTCTTTTCATTTTCTTAATGGTAGATTTTGAAAGGCTTGCATTTTTGGTTTTGATAATGTCCAATGAATTTTTTTCTCTCATGACTCATGCTCTGTATATTCTAAGAAATCTTTGCCTAACTCAAAGTAAAAAATATTTTCTCCTGTTTTCTTCTAGGAGTTTTATAGTGTTAGATTTTACATTTAGGTATCTGATGATACATATGTGGGTCTATTTCTAGACTCTATATTCTGTTCTATTGATCTGTGTGTCTATCATTTTGCTACATCTTGATCTTTATATTATCATCAAATCAGATAGTTTGAGCCCTCCAAATTCATTCTTTTACAAAATTATTTTATTTTAAGGCCTTTATATATATATATATATATATATATAATATAATATAATATAAAATTAGTATCAGCTTGTCAAGTTCCACAACAAAAGCTTGCTGGAATTTTGATGAGGATTGTGTTGAATTCATTGATCAATTTGGGGAGAATTGACTTTCTGATAGTATTGAGTCTCTGAATCCATGAACACAATCTGTCTCTCCACTTATTTATGTTTTCTTTGATTTCTCTCATTATTGCTTTGCAGTTTTCAGCAAATCTTGCACATATTATGTTAGATTTATTCCACAATATTTCGTGTTTATTTTATTGGTTTTGTTCTTTTAATTTCTTTTTAATTGATCATTGTTACTCTGTAGAAGTACATTTGATTTTGGTATTTGACTGTGAATCTCAGTCTTGCTAAACTCACATTAGATCTAGCAGTTTTTAAAATAAATTCTTTGGAATGTTCTAGGTAGACAATTATGCCATCTGTGAACAAAGAGAGTTTTACTTCTTCCTTTTCTATCTAGGTGCATTTTTTTTCTTCCCTTATTTTACTCAGACTTCCAGTAAGATGCTAAATAGAAGTGGTAGGAGCAGATAAACTTGCCTTGTTCCTAATCATAGTGGAGAAATGTTCAGTCTTTCACTGTTAAATATCATAGTAGGTATACGTTTTGTATGCCTTTCATCAGTTGAGGAAGTTTCTTTTAATTCCTAATTTGCTTAGGGTTTTTATTATGAATGGTCTATTAACTTTATATCACATTAATTTATTAGCCATTAGTATTTTTAAACTTATACATTTTTTCTAGAATTTTGTTTTTATATTTAAATCGTAATACATGTATTCATACCGGAAATCTTTTTATCTGAATTACTCTTTAAGGTAGTTTCTTTATTCAAGAATTATAAACATTTTTACATCTTTTATAATGTATCACAAAGGGTTATACCAATTTAAAGTGCTCCTTGAAATGTATCCATGCACTAGTTTTACAGCATTCTTGCCAATCTTGGGTCTTATAATTTTAAGTTGTTTGTTTAATTTGATAGGTATAAGAGAATACCCTTATTTTTTTAATTCTTAATTCAACTTTTTTTTTTTTTTTTTTGGCTACACATAAAAATTACTGAGTGACTTATGGACATCAATAAGGGTATGAATTTACCATATTTTTAATTCTTGCTACCCTGTCCTGTGATGGAAAGTTTTTTGCAACTTGATTTGGTGCATCTCTCATTTAACCTTAGCTTACTTCTAGTAATAAAGACACGACTAATAGTTATAAAAAGTTAACTGTTAGGGAAAGGGACCATATGATTAAGTGCCAAATGAGTAGCATACAAGTATTGTGTGCGTTTGGAGGAGGGAGAGATTGCTGTGCCATTAGAAGTGATGATTCTTGCCTTTTTTGTTGTTTTCACAATAGGTCAGTAGGAGCTGATGTGTGTTTGTTTTATTTTGGTTGTAAGTGTTCTGTGACCCAAACATTTGAGAATCACTGTTCATGGTGTATCTGAAATCTGTGATCACCTGGGGAAATCTAATTCCATGCTGGTGATAAAAAATGTTCAAACCATTGCTTGGCTCCAGTGTTACTACAGAAAAGAGCAAAAACACTACTGTTCACCAGCAAAGTTAAGGTATTATTTCTCCATTTCCCAGGGTGTGCTCAAAATTATGCTCTGAAACTTAATCTGAAAACTGAGGTGTTCGTCTAAGCCAAACATCAATCAGAGAGAGAAGTCTCTCAAATCTTCCCAGTGCTCTGCTGCTTTGCACCTGCTCAAGGCAGGAAGCAGTGATCCCTGCAGCAATGCTGTGGCCCCCTTGCAAGCTACTACTGGTAGACTGTAATACTAAGTAGTACTAAGTGACTTGAGACCACAGAGGCTTAGGGTGACTGTGAGAAGGAAGTGGTTCTCAGAAACTACTGGCACGACAAGATTATATTAAAAAGAACTATCTTGGGCAAAAGTAAATTGGCAATGTCATTGAAATTGAATATGTGTTATGAGATAAAATTGATGTAATCATTCTTTTTGGAGTCTATAACTGCTTATCACTTGTCAATACAAGCATCTTTGTGTGTGTGTGTGTGTGTGTGTGTGCACATGTTCTTAGATGTTTTCCTATGTTCTAAATCCAAGTATGGTTAGAGATCCATATGATGTTTTTACTTTTTTCCTTCCCTTTTTTTTTTTTTTATTATGGGTAAAAATCAAAATTCTCACAATACATACAAACATTTGCAAAATGATATATAAATATATATGCATATATGTGTATTTGCTTACAAAAATGTTATATATATATATATATATATATATACACACATATATTTTAAGAGGTGCTTAGATTACCCAAAATATTACACGGAACCCACTGGGATTCCCATGTTGCCCACCTCCCACACCTCCCACCACATCCCACACAAACATCTCCCACAGTGTAGCCCACCACCCTCAATGAACTTACACATCCTGGAGCGGAGTCAATGGTTTCCCATGTGCTTTTTCTGGGGTACCAGCATCCTGAATTGATCATTCTATCTGTGTGAACCTCTTTTCTTTCACCACCTAATTGAAGAAATAATAATGAAAGAAGACAATTTCATTGGTGAGAGGTAGTGATAAATTGTGTAGATGAGGATTGAGTATGGAAGCGGATATGCCATTGCTCTTTCTTTGAAGTATGAAACTCTCCTTTATTTTATTTTTACATCTTCTCTCGATCTGTTTTATGTCACTGACTTCATTAAGAGTCCTTTATTTCTTTTCTTTCATTTTGCCACCAACTATTTTAGATACATATATATTTTTAATTTTTTATATCAATGTTTTAAGTTACTCTGTTAACACAAGATAATAACTGCAATAACCATAAATCTGCTTTGGTCCATGGTTACACTCCCCCCCCTTATTTTTGTTCATTCCTCAATCTTGAGGGATTGGGAACGATGTCTGCCCTGACCACTTAAGGCTGAGAAGGGATATAGTTATTAACAGGACAGAGGAAAAGAATTGTTTTGCTTGCAGTTGAAGATACTCCTTGTTTGGGGGATGGGGCTGATCCATCATCATTGTTTTGTTAGTTGTCCAAGGCAAGCCCAAAGAGCTGGAGAGTATGAGTTAGCTGCAACTAACTCTGCTGGGTTTCAGGGCTCAACCAGCATATGAACAATCTGAAGATTTAAGTCTCTGAGAAATATACTTAAAAGGTACATTGAAAATTATAGGTTCAAATAAAAGGAGTAGAAGAATCATGATTAGGGGAATTATAAATGAGTATAACTCTGTTATGTTGGGGAAATAGATTTTCATTTATTCCCAGATAGGGCCTACCTATGGAGTGTTGATTTAATGAGGCCATCTGACTTGCCTATGGTATCTGCATGCCACTAGAGCCTTTGGTACACTTTCGTTTGAGGCTTTATTTACTGCACCACCAACTGTTTTTTAAAAACACAATTATGGCCATGTCTTCTGCCTGTTTAAAAAACTTTGAGAGCTCTTTGCTGTCCAAAGAACAAAGAACAGACTCTGGTAAAGCAAATCTTTTCTCAGCTTGTCTTTGTAGTCTCATCTTCCTGTCACTCTTCCCTATGTAACCTCCACCTGGGTCACTGTATTTTTTTGTTTTTGTTTTTGTTTTTATTAGAGAAGTTGTAGAATAACAGAAGAATCGTGCATAAAATTCAGAGTTCCCACACACCACCCTATTCTTAACACCTTTTAGTAGCATGGTACATTTGCTACAACTCATGAAAGAACATTTTGTAATTCTACTATTAGCTGTAGTCCATTGTTTACAATAGGATCCATTGTTTATGTTGTATAGTCCCATGTTGTTGTTGTTTTTATTTCAGTAGCATTTATACCATCTAAAATTTCTTCTTTTAACCACACTCAAATATATAATTCAGTGTCTTTCACAATGTTGTGCTACCTTTACCACCACCCATTACTAAATATCTACATACCAATGTTCATAGCGGCTTTATTCACAGTTGCCAAAAGATGGAAACAACCCAAGTGTCCATCAACCAATGAATGGATAAATAAAATGTGGTATATACATACAATAGAATATTATTCAGCCATAAAAAGGAATGAATTTTTGATACATGGAACAACATGGATGAACCTTGAAGAGATCATATTGAGTGAAATAAGCCAAACACAAAAAGACAAATATTTATGACCTCACTGACAAGATATAATTAGAATAACCAAAATCATCAAGTCATAATCTAGAATATAGGTTACCAGGGAATGGGGTGGAAGTAGGGAATGGGGAATTAATGCTTAAATTATACAGAGTTTCTATCTGGCCCACGCTTAACACTTCTCTGATTACAAGACTGGGCAAGCTTTAGACCTCGGCCTTATCACAAGTGCTCTTTCTTGGTCAGTGACAAATTCCTTCCCCTCCTTCACAACTAGACTCAAATAGCATTTCCTTTACAAATCCTTCCTAATATCTCAGGTAGATTAAATGTGGCCCCTTTGGTTTCTGGCATTTTGTATGTCTCTACATTATGTCATATATTAAATTCTCGTGTAATTACTTTTTTAATCATCTGTTTCTCCATTAGATTCTGAGTTCACCAAGGGGAGAGACCCTGTTTATTTATCCTTGAATTCCTCCTCTCCCAGTTTCTATTAAGTATTATGTTTTCATAACTGCTTGCTGAATGAACTGATTTAATGTTCTGTAGCATTCAGAAATAAATGGAAATAAATTGAATTTCTGAATAATGTTTGTACTCAGATTACCTTAAATAAATAGAATCCATCATTTTCCTCCCACTCCATGCCCTTAATTCTCACTACTCTAATATTGTTAAGTGAAATGCAGTGGTCACAAATATGGGGGAAGGCTGGACCTAAAATTATGCGTATGTGGGGAAACAGTACTTTAGCTGGTTGTTCCTGGGACCTAACACATGAAGACTTCTCTAGTGAGAGCCATAAGGGAGGGAAGCTAGATGGTTCATGCTGGAAGGGAAAATAACTCCTTACCTGATAAATCATTCTTTCTGCTTTAACAGGAGATGACTTTTCAGTTGAGATACTTGGTCATATGCTTGCAACGCTGGTAAGCACCTGGGTCAAAGTGTTAGGTGTTGCCTTTTTATTCCTCTTGCCAAATGGGGGCTTTATTTTCCAATGCCTGTGCACCCTTGGAGTTCATCCAGAATTTCATCCTTGTCATATCTTTCTGAGACTTATGTAATCCACTACTGAGCTCCAAAATTAGCCCAGAATGTCAATCCAAACTGCAACCAATTCAAGATGTTGAAATCTGTCTAGGAATGACTTCTAAAGTAGTTTACCTATAATTTCTTGCTGGGACAGTGAGGAACTTCAACTGAGAGTGATTAATGTGTTGAGAATATTGCATAGTCTTATCTTATTCTCCATGCCAGAAATATACTTATCTTCATCATATCTAATAATAAAAGACCCTTAATATGTTGTATTCTATTATAGCTTAAAATGTCCTAAAACTAAGTTCCTGATTCCTCTGTATCCCCCACAAAAACCTATTCCTTCTGCAGTCATCCTCATCTCAATTAATGGCATTTCTACTCTTTCTTCTATGATTAGAAACTTCTGAGTCATTCTTGACTCCTTTATTTCTCTCACATCCAGTCTGTCACAAAATCATGTTTTCTCTCCCTTCAAAACAAAACAAAAAAAACAAACAATTATGACTATCATTTCTCTTCTGATCCATGTCCTCATTATCTATCACTGTATTCTTGCAATAGCTTTTGTAACTGGTTTCCATCATTGTCCCTCTGTTGCTCTACAGGCCATTCTCAAATGTGGTAGCCAGTGTGAACCAATTAAAAGAAAAGTCAAATCATGTCTCTCTTCTCTCCAGAATCCCACAATGGTTTCCCATTTCACTCTAAGTAAAAGCCAAAGTCCATTTAATTACCTACAAGATCCTATAGAATCTGCACATACACATCCATTAACTCTCTGACCTTATCTCCTATTACTTTTTGCCCCACTCACTGCTCTAGTTCTCATAACCTCCTTATTGCTTTTCAGACATTCCAGGTACACTCCCATCTCAGGGCCTTTGCACTTGATATTGACTTTTCCTGGTAGGTACTTTTTCACATACCTGTATTGCTTGCTCCTTCAGCTTCCTCGTGTCTTCATTCAAAAGCCACTTAAAGTTCATCTTCTCATTGAAACTTTTCGTATGTAATTGCAACTTACCCCTCCTACTCCCTCCATCACCCCCCACCAAACCAAACCCAAGGCAAAACTCTCTGTCCTCTTCCCTGCTTTATTTTTCTCCATTGATTTATTATCCACTATACTATGTACTTTATGTATCCTATTTAATTTGTTCTGCTCCCACTAGAAAATTATCTCTATGAGGGAGGAGTTTTGCCTATTTTGTTAACTACTTGATTCTTAGTACCTAAAACAATGCCTAGACATGGTAGAGTTTCAGTAAATATTTGTTGATAGAAAAAACTGTAACTGCTACATGTTTATCTTAGTTTTTAGATGTGAATTGTTCTGCAAAGCAGTCTGATTTACCATTAAATATAGGGATTTCAGAAAGAGTTTTTGATCATTGGTTTTAAAGCATGTAAGGACATTTTCTAAAAATGTTCTTGGCTATAGATTTGTTCTTTCCGTAGATTGATTCATACCTCCTGATAAAAGTCTCCCAATACCATGTCACCTAGGACTATGATGGTGGTGGTGGTGGTATTTGGTATGGAGAGGAAGACTGTGAGCCAGGTGCCAAATTCTTTGATCACAAGTTGGCAGAGAGAACTTCAAGAAACCTAGCTTATCGAGAAATGCAGAAGTCACTTGAAAGTGGTCAGAGTAACTCAACAGAACATGTTGGGAAGCACTATTTCAGTAATGAAAAATGGACTCCTGATTGGAAAAGTGTATTGTGACTTTTACAGAGGAATTTCAATATTTTATAGGAATTGAGTAGTCTCTTTATCCGGCAGAGTACAGTAGAGTATGATGATACATAAACAGCTTGGGAAATCAAAAGATAATAGGTAATAGTGATAGCCTAGGATTATGAGTGTCAATATACCAAGGAGAGAGAGGCAAGAGAAATGCTACATGTAATTGTGATAGTTCATGTACAGTAGTTTGGATAATTAAAACATAGATAATATTATAATGTATATTATAGATAAACTGTGTAGCCTTTAGTTAGAGTCTATAAATTCAGTAGCCCATTAGGAGAATTGGCAGAAAACTCTGAAGTAAGGTATCTAGGGCTAATTAGGCACCTTCTACTGCTTTCCTCATATCCCTTTTTCAATATGGTTCCTAATGTCCCTGTGGGCCTTAGGCCCACAAAACTCAGAGAATGGAGCATGATATGTGAACAGTCTAGCCTACCAAAATCTCCCATTACTTTTACAGAGGACAACTGGCAATGGCTCTCTATCCTCTAGTAGCATATTGTCTGAACAGGGATCATGGGATTTAATTGTTAAACCTGTCACTAGCTAATTGCATAGATACTAGGATTGGGAGACCCAAACGGGCCAAGTGATTCCTTGAAATGTTGGTTGTTGGTTTTTTTTTTAGTTTTATAGTCTGGAACACAATAAAATATTTGTGGTTTTATATTAGTTGTATCCTGTAATGTGCTGGGCAGCATAGGTTTCAGATATTTCTTTATTTTGGATCCTACTTTTTATAGGTAATAGAACTAAAAAAGTCTGGCGAAAAGTCAGATGTGGCAGAGGTGAAACCATTAAACATTTTTTTCTACACTTTTGTTTGCCATTTTCTTTCCCCAGAATCCAGAGGTAATTTTACCTACACATATATACATATTCCACTAAAATCTCTTATGCAGAGATTTTGAGTTTTCAGTTGTATACTGTCTTTTGGTCTTCTAGCACACTGGCCTTTAAGAGGCTCACTGGCCTCTTTTTTAAAATGTTTTCCTTTATTTTTTTTATTTTTTTTAAAGGTTTATTTATTTACTTTTATTTACCCCCCACCCCACCCCCGCTTGCTGTCTGTGCCTATTCACTGGGTCATCATCTTGCTGCGTGGCTCGGCAGGGCTTGGCTCGCCACGTGCACTGTGCGTGGCCAGTTCCTAGCCTGCATGCCTTCTATTTTTATTTTACCAGGAGGTCCTGGGGATCGAACCTGGGTCCCTCCACGTGACAGACGGATGCCCAACCACTTGTGCCACATCCGCCCCCCCCCCCGCCTTTATTTTTAAAGAAGGTTGAGTACATTGCAAATATAGGGGATTCCCTTATACTTACCTCTCCCCATCCCACATTTTCCCGCATTAACAACATCTTTCATTAGTGTGATACATTTGTTACAATTGATGAGCACATATTGAAGCATTGCACTAACCATGGTCTATAGTTTATATTATGGTTTACACTTTGCAGTGCACAATTTTCTAGGTTTTGACAAAATGTATAATGGCCTGTATCCATTATTGCAATGTCATGCAGAACAATGTCCCCAAAATGCCCCATATTACACCTATTCTTCCCTCTCCCTCCCCTCAGAACCTCTGATGACCACTGTCTTTTTATCAGTGTTACAAGTTCTTCCATTACTGGAATAATAATAAGTCTACTTTAGTCCATGGTTGCATTTCCCCCCCCGCCCCCCATGTTTGTTCGTTCCTCAATCTTGAGGATTTGGGGATGGTGATGCCCACTCTGTTTCCAGTCGAGAGGGGGCTTAGATCCAATGAGGCAGATGGATGGGACTGTCTTGCTTGCATTTGTAGATAGTCTCTGTTTTAGGGGATGGGCCCATAAGTCATTACTATTCTGAAAAGATGTTCTTTAGCCTCACAGATAATGGAACTGAGTTTCCAGTAGAGCTGAGGCTAGAATTGTTTATGGTGATAATGCTTGCATTGTTTCATCCACTTTTCTTGTCCTCCTCATTGAGGCCCCAGAATAAAATGGCTGAGAGGTTAAAATCCATTTAGCAACTAATAATAGAGCCACTTTGTAAGGACTGCTTCCAGGATGTGGCGCATTGAAGAGGAAGTCAGGATATCTGAATTTTACCTATGATGTTGCGAGCAACTATTTTATCCTTGGAAAATCCACTCTTGTATTTTAGTTTCTCCAATGTAAAACGAAAAGGTTGAATTAACTAGTCTTCATGTTCCCTTTCATCTTTTGTGTTACATGATTCTGGGTCATCGTCACTAGCTTTAAGTTTGTCCTCCTTATAGATGGTTTCTATCTTAACTTCTTACTTGTGCTCCCTGAGGATTCCTATATTTCAGTTTCAGAAGATGGTATTTATTTAGTAGGAGACATTTTAGCTTTCCTATCACTGATGATCCTCAACTTTTAACGCAAGATCCACCCAAATCTCTTAATTAAATCAATACTTTTCAATCCACATGTCTATATCTCATAGAACTTACTTAACTAGAAAAAAGTATGGACACTGGGAGACTGACTGCTTGGTTTCTCCTTTTTAAAACCTGTGGCAAGGATCTTGCCTGCCAGCAAAAAAAACCTGTCATCTAGTTGTTGCAAGCTTCCAGAGCTACCTTGCTTTAGGGAGTTCTAGCAATGATCTATTATTACTTTGCCTGGAGCAAAATGTTAGTATTTCTTTGGCTGAGTGTCCTATTTCAGGATATTAAGTGCAAAATTGAAATTTGTTGTGGTGACTGCCCAAGAATCAGCACCATTAATGACGACTGAATCAGGAGATAAAAGAATAGGCAAAAGAGCTTTGAGAAAATCATTTCCAAGTTAAAAGTTAAAATCAATAAGTCACAAATTTCAGACGAGAAACTTTAAGAACAGCATCCCTTTAGTTCTAAAGTCTGCTTCAGAGTTCTATCCTCGTCCTTCTGTTCTTTTGCTCTCTATATTCTACCCAGATGAATATATATGGTTGATAGAATAATGCCCTTCCCAAGATACCCCTATCCTATTCCATCAGACCTGTGACTCTGTTACCTTACAGGGCGAAAGGTACTTTGCAGATGTGATGTTAAGGACCTTGAGATAGGGAGATTATCTTGGATTGTCCAGGTGGGTCTAATCTAATCACATGAGTCCTTAAAAGCAGAAAAGGAAGTCACCAAAGTGGGTCAGAAAGATGAGATGAAAGAAGGAGGAGAGAGATTGAAAGCATGAGAGGGATTCAATGTGCTGTTGCTGGCTTTGAAGATGGAGGAAGGGGGCCTTGAGACGAGGAATACAAGCAGACTCTAGAAGCTAGGAATGGTCCTCAGCTGACATCTTGCACGGAAATGGGAATTTCAGTCCTACAACCACAAGGAACTGAATTTTGCCAACAGGGCAAATGGGCAAGGGAATGGATCCTCCCCTAGAGCCTCCAGAAGGGAACGCAGCCTGTCAATACCTTGATTTTAGCCTGGTGAGATATATGTTGTACTTTAGACCTACAGAATTGTAAGATAAATTTGAATGTTTAAGCCACTATATTTGTGGTAAAATGTTATGGAAGAAATAGAAAACTAGTACAACATATATTCCCTCTTTTGTTGGCAAAATCAAAAGCTCTCCATTATGCCATTCTGTAACAAAATGCAATTTAATAGTAGAGAGAAAAGAGCATGGGCTCTAGAATTAGGCAATGCTAGGTTTGAATCTTGCCTCTGTCACATCATAGCTGAATAACCTTTAGAAGATAACTCATTTGAGCTTGTTGAGTTTTTTTTTTTCCTTAGAAAATGGCTGTAATACTAGTTAGAGTAGGGGCCATGTTAAATGAAATAACACATGCAAAATAATAGAGATTCAATAAATGGTAGTCATTAATATAATAAAAAGTAAATCCACCATTGATATAATTTTAGCGAAGGAAGCACAAAAGCAACATAATACCCAAAACACAGCAACATAAGAAAAAAAATAGATACATTTAAAGGATTATCTTAGTTTCCCAGCTGCTATGACAAATACCACACAATGGATTGGCTTAAACAATGGGAATTTATTGTGTCATGGTTTCAGAGGCAAGAAGGCATGCTTCCTTTTAAGGTCAGTATCTTCTGGCTGGCCAGCAATCCTTGGCTCCTTGGCTTTCCCATCACATGGCAATGTCTTCTCCTTTCTTTTCCAGGTTTCATAGACTTACAGCTTCTACTCTTCCATGTACCCTTCTCTTCACAAGCTTCCAGTGATGGAATTAAGACCCAACTTCATTCATTTGGGCCACACCTTAATTAAAAATCACATCTTCAAAAGGTCATATTTACAATGGGTTCACATGCAAGGAATGGACTAAGAACATGCTTTTTTTTTCTGGGTACATAATTCAATCTACCACAAGAACACTATTAAGAAAGTGAAGGGGAGTAGATGTGGCTCAAACTGTTGAGTGCCTGCTTCCCACATGGGAGGTCCCAGGTTTGGTTCCCGGTGCCTTCTAAAAAAAAATACACACACACAACAAGTAAACGAATGAAAAAACCAACTCGGGAGCCATCATGGCTCAATGGTTGAGCACCAGCTTCACACTTGCCCCAGTACCTCAAAAGAAAAGAAAAAAAAAGTGAAAAGACAACCCATAAAATAGGAGATAATATTTGCAAATCATAATATGATAAGGGTCTGATGTCCAGAATATTAAAAGAACTCATACAACTCAACAAATGAAAACAAATAGCCCAGTTAAAAATGAGCAAAGGATTTGAATAGACATTTCTCTGAAGAAGGTAAACAAATGGCCAATACACACATGAAAACCTGCTCCATATGATTAGTCATTAGGAAATGCAAATCAAAACCATAGTGAGGGGGTAGGATGTGGCTCAACTGGTTGGGCGTCCGTCTCCCATATGGAGGGACCCGGGTTCGATCCCTGGGACCTCCCGGTAAAAAAAAAAAATAAATAAATAAATAAATAAATAAAAAAAAACCATAGTGAGCTTCCATTGTATATGCACTAGGATGGCAATAATAAAAAAAAGTGGGGGGCGGATGTGGCTCAAATGGTTGGGCGTCCATCTCCCATATGGAGGGACCTGGGTTCGATCCCTGGGATCTCCCAGTAAAATAAAATAAAATAAACAACAACAACAACAACAAAAGATTGTCACAGAGCAATGCTTTATTAACCATTCAAATTTCACAGCTTTGTCCCCGCCTTGATCCTCCATGTAAGTGAATGATGAAATACTTTAAAAAAAAAAAAAAAAAAAAAAGTCAGACAAAACAAGTGTTGATGAGAATGTGGAGCAATTAGAACCATCTTACACTGCTAGTGGAAATACAAAATGATACAGCAGCTTTGAAAAACAGTTTGGCAGTTCTTCACAAAGTTAAACTTGGAGTTACCATATAACCTAGCAATTCCATTCCATTCCATACTCAAGAGAAATGGACCGTACATCCATGCAAAAACTGTACACCAATGTTCAGAGCACTATTTTTCATAATAGCCAAGAAGTAGAAACAATATAAATGTTTATCATCTGATGAATGGAAAAAGAAACTGTTGGTGTATGCATACAATGGATATTATTTAGTAATAAAAAGGAATGAAGTACTGATAACATGCCACAACATGGATGAACCTTGAAAACATTCTACATCAGGGGTTCTTAACAAAGGGTTCATTATTCTTGTGGGGACGTGTTGGTACAGGTGTGATACAGGTGTGATATATTTATTAAATAATACACAGTATAGTGTGGACTTAGTAAGGGGTCCGTGGTTTTCACCTGACTAGCAAAGGGGTCAGTGGAACAAAAAAGCTTAAGAACCCCTGTCCTACATGAAAGAAGCTAGGCATAAAAGCCACATGTTTTATGATTCCAGAATTTTAAATGAAATGTCCAAAATAGGCTAATCCAAGGAGACAGAAAGTAGATTAGTCATTGCCAGGCGTGTGGGAGGAGGGGCCAAAAGGGAGTGACAGATAATGGGTATGGGATTTTTTTTGGGGGGTGATGAAAATGTTCTGGAATTAGATAGTGGTGATGGTTGCACAATTTTATGAATACACTAAAAATCACTGAATTTTCTTTAAAAGGGTGACTTTTATGTTGTGAATTATGTGTCAAAAAAAGGAAGCACTAGTAATCTCTATTCTTTCAGAAATCTACTCTATTAAGTCTTAGCCTACTTCTTATATAATAGATAGTTATATAGCTATTAGAGGAAAAACTACTTTTTACACTTGTTATTTTAAAAAAACCACAAAGTGTCACTTTTGGTAAGAAGTGTTAAGGATCAGTCAATTCATAGTTGGCTGGTTTTTTGTAGAGCTAAGATCAATGAGAGGAAGATTTTTTGGAAGTCTTAGAATAGGTGAGCTTGCTAAAGAGATAGGAATAAAGATTATAACATTTGGGGAAATAGTAATCCAGGCATGGGATTTAGTTTGGATACTGTTATAAAGTAGCATCCAGTTATTTTTATTTGAAGGGTCCGATTAGGGATTGAACTAGGCAGGCACAAAGACTGTGAGGATGCATATTTAACCTAATTGTCAATAACTCTGCATTTTAGTGAGGGATATATAACCAAAGATTCACTTGAAGGCAAAGTCTGAGAATATTAGAAGTATTTATCGTTAACTTGGCACCAAATGTTGGCTAAATGAATCCCATAAAGAAGCCAAGTCATTCTCTTCTCCTTCCAGGTTCTCTTTCTCCATCTATCTGCTTCTTTCCTCCTATAAAAATCATTAAGTGGTCATTTTGGATCAATCACAGGAATAGAAAAAAAGGAAAGCAGGAAAACGTCAGGGAAATTTTGTGTTGGTGTAGAAAGCAACATTACCCCCTTTGGTCATAGTTATCCTTTGACTTATCATTCTGCTTGAGATGACTTATTCCTATGCCTTTTATTTACTCTTCTATAATATTTGTCATCACCTTATTTTAGTAGAAATTATTTATTTTCTTTTAACAACTAAAGGGGCTTAGTTTAAGTACACCCCCTATATATTTTTTTTCACCATTATTTAAATTATAGAAAATACTTTTCTTTTCCTGCTAATAAAAAAATAAAAGAAAGTAGATAAAAAATTAACTAAAATGATTTTAAATATTATAAAGAGCTTCCTCTCCATTATGATTGGAAAATGACAATTTTGGGATATTAGGTACTTGCCTAGAAATTTACATATATGAAGACTGTTATCAGCCTTGAACAAACCAGGAGATTGCTTCTTAGTCTGTTCTTTTTCATTTATTCTAAGCCTTATGTTCCAGATGCCTGGTGGGTAATTTTTGAAAAATGATAATAGTGCCAGGCACTGTGCTAAGCATTTTATGTGTATTAACTCATTTAATCTTTACAACACCTCTGTAAGGTAGTTACTACTGTTATTCTCATTTTACAGATTTCCTTTTAGCAGAAATGAAGCAGTTAGAAAGCACATATTATTTTAGTTTAATGTGTTCCTTTTTATTTAGCTGTTCTGTAGCCACTTCATTCCTTATTTTTTCCATAGCTATCCCTCTTCCAACTTTTTTAGGTCTCTTGGGTTAGGCTTTGAGTGTATCTACAGTGAACAAAAGTAGATTTTGATAGTTAATAATGCCCTAAAACATTTAGAACCTAGGGATGAGGTTTATAAAGAGATGATCACTGTCATGGAAAGGAGGAAAGGTTTGGGGTTGATAGTTCTGCTTGGTCATATGCACTGAGTAGACCCATGGGCATTTCCTAAAGATTTTGGGATTATTCTGGACCTCATGAAGTAAATGAAAAAAAAAAAAAAGCAGAAAATATTGACATGTTGTGATCTTTGCTGAATATTCCTTCTTGAGGTCATTACAGATTTCTTTACCTCATCATGATATTTAAAGGGTTTTTTACTCATTCAAGTATATGACTTCCAAGTGAATCAAATGTTTTAACCTCAGCAATTTTGATGGATTTTCAACCATGGACTCTAAAAGTCAGTGTGGGTTTGTTTTTGTGATGGATAATTGTCTCCTGTTTTATGTTATGAATATTAAGGAGTATTTGCCAAAGTCAGATTTTAAGTTTCCTCTTTGTATTATTACTCTAGAGTACATGTTGATATAAATCCATTGAACTTTTATTGAGTATAAGATAACATTCTAAACTTTGGGTGCAAGGGATATCTGAGAACTGGTCCTTGTCCTTGGTATATAGTCTAATAGGAAGACAGTAACAAGTTCTTAAACTCCTAAGGCAAAGAATGCCTACTTACTGATGATGGTAAAAAAGAAAGGATCTTTACTCATGTGAAGTTTTCTCTAGTCTAGCAGAGAGGGCAGACATTGAATAAGTTATTTTGAGTAAAGTGGGTTGTATGGTGATAGATATTTAACCTAGGGGCAGATGTTAGTGACATTTAAGAGTAGCTCAGTAAAATCTAGCTGGGAAAGGGAATGGAAGTCCCATAATGTGTGAATTTGAAGACCCCCAGAGCAGGAGAGGGTGAGATATGCATGGCCAGATGATCCAGAACCATATAGACCAAGTTAGGATTTTGGACTATATCATAAAAGTAATGGGGAGCCAATGCATGTTTTAAGAAAGGGATGTGATAAAACTAGAATTTTTAAAAAGTTATTTTGCTTGCAATGTGGAGGAGGACTATTACAGACTTGGGAAGACAAACTATTAGGTTCCTTAGTGTGTTATATGAGGTGAATTAAATGTGGTCTGGATCCTTAAATATATGCAAAGTGAGCACCTAAGGAAGCAACATGGGAGTAATCTCATGTATGAACACAGATGCAAATATTGTAAATAAAATAGACTTCAACTTTAATATAATTATCTAGAAATTCATGGCTAGTGATTAAGAACTACTATTACCTTTTCTCAGAATTTTGGAGGATGATAGCATGTGGAAGCTTACTGCCAAATATGAGATAAGGATTTTTGGAGATGTAGACTTAGATATAATTGAGTAAATTGCTAGAGCCTTTTTGGAGAAGAGTGTAGCAATATACAATGAAAGTCATAAAACTGACCACTATTTTTTACCTAAAAATACGTATTTATCCTTATTACCCAATGGAGGTAAAAAGGAAGTACTGGATTAGATGTTTATAGCTGCACCACCACTATTTTAATAAATAAACATGAGAAACAGTACAGATATCTAACAACTGAGAGGAGATGAAGGTACTGTATGTTAATCACAGTTGAATATTGCCATTAAAATGACAAATTTGTGGGCCAGGTTAATGCATTTCACAATACATGAAAAATGTACACTAAATTAATGCTTTAAAAAAAAATCAGAAAGTGGAATGTTCATAGTGATATAATTAGATAAAAATGTATTTTGTAATGTTAAAGATGGGAAACGTGAAGAGTTTGGGAAATTAAGGTGAAGTCATTTATGTCTTGGACTCATTTTTATCAACTGTGAAAAAAAGATATTGGATTATAAGGTATGCATTTTCACTTCAATCCTAATTATGAATTATTTACTGTCCTTTTTTGTAAATATGTTTAAATTGGCAATATATATTAATATCTTTTGTGGAGTGTCCTAATCCGAGTCAGTACGTTCAGGGCAAGAAGTGTTCCTTCTTTCCTTCAAGTGGGACTCTCTGCTCAAGAAGGAAAATGTGTTCAGGACTCTCAGGACTCTGAGACCATGCTGCTTCCTCCTCTCTTTGGAACAGGAAAACAAGACAGGTGGCCCCAGACATGTGATATATAAACAATAACAGAACTTCTGAACCTTAAGTTTTATCCTTTCTATTTCACTGGCTTCTTGGGACAACTTGAATCAAATCCACTAGTGTTCACAGTTTTTCTAAAAATACATGAATCTGAAAAATTGGTTCAGTAAGGATTAGGGTTTCCTAAATTTGCGGAGCACAATAATATACTGAAACTGCTATTTATTAGAGCAGACAATGATTTAGGATGGAGTACATTAGAGTGAAATTTTCTTTAACTATTTGCTGGAAGAGTATCTTCTTATAGATCATTTATGTAGAACACTATATATTTTATAATTGTAATATACTTACTCTGTAGTCTGAGCTGGGTAATTTGCTCAGATAATTTTAGTGTTTACATGTACCAATTAACTTTTCATAATAACAAAAGCCCTAAACCTGCCTTCACAGTATTCAAAAGGAATAACTGGATAAGCATATGATTGATCAAACATCGGTGTGGGATGATCACCCCCCACACACACACACCATATACTGTATTTCTTTTTTTTTTTTTTTTCAACTTAATTGTCACTCAGCATCAAGGCTAATCTAGCATTCACCTTCATGAATTTAGTAGTATGCCTCTGGACAAGTTCAGGCATTTCTGTGCCTCAGTTTCTTTGTTCATAAAATACAGATAAAATAGTAGCTACCTCATGGACTTATTGTCATGAGCTAATCATGACAAAGTGCTTAGCCCAATACTTGACATGTGGTAGGCATTCAATAAATGTTTTTGATCTGTCAGGAACTCTTTATCTTTTAGAGATTTGCTCACTTTAGATGTAATGAACAGACATGTATACTGCATCTGCTCCTAGTCCCTGTAACAGGTGCCTCTCAACGCCCTCATTTCTCAAGAAATCTTGTTTTTAATCCCAAGTGCCCAATACTGATGCAAATCAGTGTAGACCCAATCTTACTAAACATGTTCCATATTGTCTAGGAGCCCTACAACTCCAAGGCTGTCAGGTTTCCAAACAGCATTTCCCCGTTTTTGGTAAAGGAGTTTAATAATAATAGAACTGGTATGACCCAAAGTGGGGGTTCTGCTGAATGCAGAGGTGACTAACCTTTTCATATCACAAAGGCTATCAGGGAGTTGGTGTTTGAATTGACTTTCTGCCATGTAGAGCTAGGTCACTCCATATATTCCAAAATCTGTTTAGTTTAACATTGGCTTTTAGAGGCCTACCTTGACAGGTCAGAAAGAGATGGGTAGTAGGAAACAGGCAGAACATCAACTAAGACCAGATTTTTTTTTTTTCAATTGTATTACTTGAAAAAACGAGAAGTTACCTAGTTTGTCCTAGTCTGAAAAAGTAGAATTTGTCACTTCTCTATCTCTAAAAAGCACCAGGTCTAGAACTCAAGGAGTCCTAGTTCTAGAGCAGATTAGGTTACGAGATATACTCCTTGTCCATGATGAAATGAGGGAGAATTGTCTTAGAAATCATAGTAGGTCTTTTTGTTTTATTTTTGGTATTTTATTTTTACTGTAGGTATTTTGAGTTTGGAGATAAAGCTTCCATTTCTTGGTCACTGAACATTTCTACTAAATATTTTATTTTATTTTATTTTATTTTATTTTTTTAAGATTTTATTTTATTTATTCATTAATTTATCCCCCCCTTGCTGCTTGTGCTCGCCGGGCCAGCCAACCACGCCGCGCGGGCGGACCCGCCCCCACCAGGAGGCCCCAGGAACCAAACCCGGGGCCTCCCATATGGTAAACGGGAGCCCCACTGATTGAGCCACAGCCGCTTCCCATCACTAAATATTTTAATATAAACATTTTCCCCAAATTAATGCTCTGAAACCCCCCAGCCTTCCCAGTACTCAGTTATGGACATGGCTCACATCAGAACACTTCTTGGGTCTTTGCTGTCCTTCCCCTAATGGAAGAGATGTACACAAATAACTGTCTTCTGATATCTTAGTTTCTGTTTTCTGTTTTTATATTTTCTTGCTATTTTGCTTGTTGTCTCTCCTTTGCTATTTGGTCTATCATGTTTTCTTTGTTTTTTATTTTCTCTAGTAAATGAAAAGTATCTTTTAATTTCTACTAGTGTTCAGATTTTTACCATACTCTAATTTTTTCCTTTCATTATGAAATATCATCTGTTAATTCTTTCTCTCCTCCCATCTAAGTATGAGGGAATTAGATGATTTTTCTTCCCCTGATGTTTTCCCTCAACCACATCTTTATTTTAGGTGCTATTATCTTGGATTTTAGATCCATATAATAATTATTAATTTGTTTTACTTATTCACTTTAATTTTTTTTTACTTAATTTATTAAGCATTTTTTTTTCTTGAGTACTGACCAGCTAAAACATATACATATATACTGCTGATGCCATATACTGTACTGATGTGGTATTTATACAAGTATCAATAGCATTATTTTTATTTATTTGTTATGTATTCCAGGACCTGGTTTAGCAAAGAATAAGACCCAGTCATTGACTTTTAGAAGCTAAAATTATTGTGATAGGTAGAAAAACCTTCTCTCCTCCCCTCTCCATAGGAAAGATAGAAATTCTACTCAAGCCTCACTTCCCATGTGGGAGAATATTAGAAGGTTGCTCACTTTAAAAGAAAAAGAGTTGCTAATCTAATTGGTATGTGCCTGGGCTTCTTCAGCTGTGTTTCATTAGCGAGCCCAGGGTCATTATGTCAAAGACCAGGGCTCCTGCAAGGCATTTCTTCTTGCCCTAAATTCCACTTCCTGCTTATAAGCACACTGGGCATAGAGGAAGACATCATTCTCTCCTTGTTACAGTTTTCCTGCCTATGACTGGTTGGTAATTTGGGCCACCCAGTAGGGAGAGAGCAAGAATGTTTTACCAGAGCTTTGCATTAAGACATCAGGTGCTTTTTCCCACATAATTTAATAAAATCAATACTTGATTTCTCATTTTTCTATTGATACTTATATATTTACTACATTAATAGAGTATACTACATCAGTAACATATATTCTACATCAATTAGAAACCTGGAGGAGGGAGGGAGGATAAGTGGCAATAACATAGTGGGAGAACTAGAAAGTTAAATAGACAATGAAAATAGAGTATGAAATGGTATAAAAGGAAATTACAGAGAATGCAGGACACACCTAATCTGAATTGGGGGCAGGAGTACTTTCAGGAAATAGTTTTAGCATCTGTGTCCTATTTTTTAGTTATATTTATAACAATTTTTAGGTTTAGTATGCTGGACTGATTTCTGTGTTCATTATCAGTCTTTTACAAAATGATTTTTTCATGCATGTGTTCTTGGTTGACTGGTGTGTGTCTTTCAGTGGCTTTTTTCAGGAGTAATTTGAAGTAAATTTTCTAAGTCATTGAATCTGAGAAAGTCTATCTTTTAGCATCACATGGAAATGACAACTCGAAGGGTATAAAATTCTTGGATCATATCCTTTTTTCCTCTTAGATGTTGCTCTGTGACCAGACTGATTTTTGTTTCTTGCTAACTGCCTGTGTATTTGTCAGTTTATTTCTTTATCATTGAGGTTCAGTAAATTCACAGGGATATAAATCCAGGCATTGGTTTATTTTTATTAAGTTTGCTTGTTGTAGGGTGAATCTTTTCTATCTGTATATTCAGTTCTTTCTCCTGCTCAGAACTTTTATAAATTTCTTTTCTATTCTGTTTTCTCCTTCATGGGTTCAAATAATTTGTGTGTTATAATAATTTTATAATCTCTACCATGTTCTTCTTTCTGTCCTTTCTTCTGTGTTCAGAGGAAGTGTCTCAAAACAAATGGCTAACTTGATTTTTTTTCCAGCATTGTTTTTCTACTTCACTATATAGGACAGATTGTAGCTGGAGTTTTGCATTTTTTTTTAAACCTCTTTTACCATTTCTTATATCATCTAGCTTATTTTAAAAGACTGCTTCCCACATAACTAACACCCTTTTATCTATTTTGTTTCTGATAATTCTATTACTTATTTTCCACAGAGAATCTTTAATTCCTTGAATTTGATTGAAAACATTAAAATTTTCTTCTGTTCTGAAATAAATTTTCCATAGTTGTCTCTTTTCTTTTCATTATTAACTCCATGTATATTCTTCTAAGTTATAATTTTTTTTTTCATGTCTTTCCTGTTTCTTTTCTTAGTTTTCTTTAAAACTGTGTACTTAACCCTGGAAAGAAAGATCTATTCAGACCTGAACAAGTTCTCACATCATTACCCATCAAAGTGTGTTCTGCATATCCACAGCATCTTTATCTTTAGGGAGATGGTTAGAAGTGCAGAATGCCTGGGTTTACTGAATCAGAATCTGCATTTTAACAAGATAGCCATGTGAATGACATGAAAGTTAAAGTTTGTTAAGCACCAATCTACGTTAATTCTATTATAATACTCATTATAATTCTCAAGTTTGAGGGATAATTAATGGGCTCTATCCACCAGTTTTTTGTATTGTGGTCCTATTGTCTGAGGAAGATCTCTTAAACCCACTTGATTGCTTGATTATCTTTTTATAAGGACACAATCTGCAATTCTCCTTTGGCCATAAAAAAATGGGGAGGGGGTGAGAATCAACCTCACGTGGGTTGATGAGGGACTACTGACACCTTCTTACTCTGAGAAGCCTCATCTCTTAGGTATTTTAACCTCAAGCCTTGTTTTATTCATGGAAATTGTCCTAAAATGGCCTTATCCTTGTTAAAGTAGTGGGAATTCCTCCTGATGTCTGACAGATAAGTTTCTCAGTTTCCAATGAAGTTGAAACTTATCACCTACTGTATTTTCATGACAATTATAATGGGAAAGTGAGGAAGGGCAAATCAGGCATTGTTATGTTCTCCATCATTACCTGAGAAGTCTTCAGTCTAAAAATGCAAGAACCAGATGCCCATTTTTTGGAATGCTAGATGAAGAATTCCTCACCCAGTGGAATGTTGCATAAATGACTTTGAGGAATCCTCCCACTCAAACATATTATGACTCCACAGTCCTTTTGTTGTATGTAATCCTGTTTATGTACTTCTCCGTAACACAGGATCATGTGAAGATCTATAAATGCATATAGATCTTTAAGAGCATTTAGCTATAAATGCTGCTTTTGTCTGAGATTGTGACTTTCTTAGAAAGATTCCTCTTAGTCCTTTTGTAATCATTTAAAATGTTAAATCAGTCCTGGTATTTTGTTTATAGTTTACACCATCACCTTAATTTATATCCTATAAGTTTAGTCTTTTGGTTCCATTTTACAATTGAACTAAAAGAACATCAAAGAGAATAAACAACTTGTCTAACATAATTTAGATGATAATTAAAGAGCCCCAATTACTCATTTACTATATGACCTTCTCAAGTGACTAACCTCTTTGTGTCTCAATTTCCTCATTTATTAAAAGGACATTATAATACCTTACCATACATTGAATATGTCAATGTATGTCAAAGCTTCTAGAACAGAGTAATAAATGGTAAGTGCTCATTAACTGTTTACTCTCTCATTCTTCTCCAGTTGTTGTTTCTCAGATATACTTTTTACCTTCCTGGCTTATGTCTCTACTGGCCCTGCCTCTTTGCCGCTAATCTCAATCTATTGCAACTAACAATAGACAACTAATAACAATTTAGAATAAATAAATATATCACCCAGGTGCACAAAAGAGCCTCAGTTACTCTTGTGTGTACAAAGCTGTTTGTCATAGTATTGTTTACAATGATGAAAAAATTGTAACAACCTAAATACAGTATTCAACAGGAGATTGAGTAAATAAATTATGGTACATATTTCATAAAACTGTAATGAGGATTGAGTTAATATTTCTAAAACACTTAAATACTCTGTACTTTTAAAAATGGTGTATTCATACTACAGGATATGATTTTCCTGTTAGAAATACAAATCCACATTTATTACACTTAAACTGTTCACAATGTATATTGTTATAGAAAATAGGTTATGACACATTATCTATAATAGCACTAAAAAATGGAAGGATGTAATGTATCAACAATGTTAAATTAATTAAATTAAAGTTAACTTAATTAAAAAAAAAATACAGAGCCAGAAATACAGCCTGCTTTTTCTAATACCTTACTTCCTGGCAGTAACTAAGACTTTGGTTATATATGACCTTGAGAGGTTTATTTAAATGGTGATAATTTTCATAGATCCACAATTTGCCCACAGCTTCTCTTGGTCCTTGTGGACCAAGCTTTCAAAGTCAGTGTAGGCTTACCCTGCTCTCCCCGCCCCTGCCCCAGCATGGGACATGACTCCCAGGGATGAGCCTCCCTGGCACAGAGAGATCATTACCAAGCACCAACTAACAATGCATCTGGAAAAAGACCTTGACCAAAAAGGGTGAATGGTAAATACAAATGAGTTTTTATGGCTAAGAGATTTTAAAGTGAATCCAGAGGTCCTTCCAGAAGTTATGGTTATGCATACCTCAGCAGGATCTCATTGACTGCCACAGTAAACTGTGCCTCAAACAGCGGGGCTCCTGAGAGCTCTAGAGACATCTAGACACTATAAGCAGGGTAGACAGGCTCAGGAATTCAGTACCCTGTCAGTGGGCCTTACTTTGAAATGTATGCTCCCCAGTGTAAGAGTTAGGCTCATTTATAGTTTCCCTACACATCGCTTTTCTGCCCCTTTTATTGAACCTATAATTAGCAATATACCTGATGAATATATGTCCCAGAGACTTAAATCTTTGGTCCATCCATGTGCCAATTGAGCCCTGAATCTCAGCAGAGTTGCAACACTTACTCTCCAGTTCACTGGACTCACCCAGGACAACTAACAAGGAGATGACGATGGACAACACCCATCCCAAGGAACAGAGAGTGACTGCAACTGCAAGCAAGATAGTTCCATCCATCTGCCCCATGGGATGTAAGCCCCCTCTCAATTAGAAGCAGAGTAGGCATCACGGTCCCCAAATCCTCAAGACTGGCAAATGAACCATAGACTAAAGTAGACTTATTATTATTCTACAATAGACTTACTCTAAATGGAAGAACTTTTATCATTGATCTAAAGGTAGTGGCCACCAGAGGTTCTGAGGGGAGGGAAAGGGAAGAATAGGTGTAATATGGGGCATTTTCAGGACATTGAAATTGTCCTGCAAGACATTGCAATGATGGATACAAGGCATCACATATTTTGTCATAACCTACAAAATTGTGCAGGACAGAGTGTAAACTATAATGTATACTATGGTCATGGTTAGTAGCAATGCTTCAATATGTGTTCATCAATTTTAACAAATGTACCACACTAATGAAGGATGTTGTTAATATGGGAAAGTGGGGGAGGGGGTATTTGGGAATCCTCTTTATTTTTAATGTCACATTTATATAATCTAAAGCTACTTTAAAAATAAAAAAAAAAATTTTTTTTAAGTCAGTATAGGTGCTTATGAAGATCATTTTTATTTCTAGTAAGAGAGAGATTCTAGAACTCAAACTAATTTGGTCTGCTTTCTTGGAAATTAAGAAGCTTAAGGGTAAAGAGGCAAGTGGCACTTTGCTCAACTTATCTTAGGTGGGGATGTTTAGATATCACCAACAGATTATAAGTTTCCTTAAAAATAAACTGACAGACTTTCTCTTTTCTATGAAAATATATTTGGAGAGACTAACTTCAGTTATACCTCATAGATTTGTAAGGATTAAATGAGTTAATATATGTAAATGACTTAGAAAAGTACCTAGAATATAATAGACCTTATGTATGTTCCTTATTGTCATTTTTGTTTTTGTGTGAGCCATACAGTACTTAAGTAGAGCAGAAGTTGTAGTGAATTATCTATCACCCTATGTTACTCAACAAAAATACAGAGAGAAATGGCATTTTCCCCTAGTGGTTTTGACTAAATATCAAAGAGAAGTTTGACAGTAAAAAGGAAATGAAAAATGTGAGAAAACTAATCACCTCAAGGGTAGTTTTATACTACTCATAGTTGTATTGCATGAATAAGAATATCTATTGAATATAATATATTCAATAATTTATTTTATTAATATTGTAATATTGAATAAATGAATTAATGAATGAGGATCACCTTAAATATAAAAAAAAGTTATTATCTCTTACCCCACTTTCTGCCTATATTTCTTGGTAGAGAATAAGAACCCCTCCAAACCTGGTAAGGCTTGAGATTTAATTGGTTATTCCGTATTCTTTAAGTCCAGTGGCTATTTATTGAAAATGTGGATCTATTTCCTTTACATTCTCTTAGATATGTGTTTGTCCAACTTAGTGAAAGAAGATAAGAAACAGAAGTGAAAAGGTCTGGGTAGGATTGGTGTTTGGGGTAATGGGCTAATTTTTCATATACCTTCCTTGCCTACTTTTATCACTTTTTAAAGAACACAGACAGCCTTTAGCTTATTTGGGGTGTAGTGGAATGTGAAGTGGCATTATTGAGAAGATAACATAAAAATAGCTTTCTGTAATCTTAATTTAAAGTAATTGCATGAAATTATGACAACTT
Organism: Tolypeutes matacus; assembly: GCA_026826555.1. NCBI lineage: Eukaryota > Metazoa > Chordata > Mammalia > Cingulata > Chlamyphoridae > Tolypeutes > Tolypeutes matacus. Next base: position 15,855,747 of record JAKSZT010054030.1, read on the forward strand.
AACCATTTTCCCATTTCAAGGGTAGGTGGGTATTTTGTCCCCATTATCACAGGGCTCCAAAGATTGGCAATTTGGTAACACCCAAAGAAGAATCCCAGAATCTTGCCTATCTACTGTCACCAGCCTTGTCAGGAAATGCAATTCTATATATTCCATGTTCACCTGGCAAGAGAAACAATCTCAGAACCCCAAATTAGGATTTGGACTAGAATTTTCACCCTTGATTTGAATATGACTACTCTTTGAATGAATTTTATAGTTCAAATCTATTTCTTTTGGATAAGAGATCTTATGTAATATAAAATCTTCTAAAGTATTTCATCTATTTGGAATGCTCTCAAAAAAGTCTAAACTCATTCCTTAATAAAATGACTAGTAAATTTAATCCAGAAACATGTTAAAAAGAATGCTTCAAAGATCTATATGCTGAATTTTGAAGATGTTTTGGCTGGTGACAATCAGCACAAACTGCAGAGTAGATAGCTCCAAGGGAGCATCCCTCCACAAAAAACACCAAAAAAATCAAGCAAAAATGATCACACTCAAATTTGTCAAAACTCTGGAGAATAGTTAGAGGTTTACAGAAACTAAGTGAAGGCTAAATCCAGAAAAGGGCAACTTAAAATGACAGGAAAACTTTGTGATGTATTATGTACCCTTCCTCTACCCAACTCCCCAGCTCAGCTGCAGTCTTGAAGAAGGTAGACCATGTTCCTAGTATAGGACACTGATCCCAGTTTCCAGAGGGAGCAGAGTAGACCTATTTTCAAATAATTATGTTTGTCCTAAACTCTCTGGGGGCTACCTGAAGGACTGGTGCAAGGTGCTAGCCTTTGTTTTGCATAACTTGGAACTTAGGGCAGAAAAGCAGCTATGCAGAGGGCAAATGAACAGCCTGATGCTGTCTGGGGCAAAAAGATTATAATTGAGGCCAACAATAAATTCTTAGAAAGTCTGAGAGGAAAAGTTGGGAAGAAGGTTTCTTTGGGAAATTAGGGCATTCAAAAGCACTCTTATAAACTGGGGAATTTAGAAAGCCACACACATGCCCCAGGCAGGGCACATGCTCAGAAAAGACCTGAGAACACCCTAAGCTTTCACCTTTGGCTGATCTCTAGGCTCTTCACAAGCAGGAAATGAAAGCTAAGGCAGAGAAGCAAACAGCCAGGCTAAGTGCAGAAGGAGTGCCCTAACACAGAGCCAATCTGCAAAAACTGGAAGAGAATTCTTTTTTTGAGAATCTTTCCTTTTTTGTCCTCTCTCCCTTCTTCCCTTCTTCCTTCTCTTCCTCCTTTTCTTCGTTTCATTCATTTTTATCTATTTTATTTATTTTTTATTTTTGGGGCTCCTGAAATACAAGGAATTCTCTGTCAAAACACTAGCTGAACATAAGGTAAAGTAACAAATGTCACAGAACACATGATTTTTTTTTTTAAAGTAAAATAATAAGGAATAACTTTGAGGAGGCTAAGATTTATACACTGAAAACTACAAAATATCATTGAACAAAATTAAGGAAGACCTAAATAAATGGAATGACATCCTGTGTCCATGGACTGTAAGACTTAATATTGTTAAGACAACATTACTCCCAAACTTCAAAACTCGACAGGCTGATTTTCAACCTTATCTGAAAGATATAATGTGTGAAAATAAAAAAAATTAAAAAAATTAATAATAGTAGCAAGCATTTTAATGCATACCATGTGTCAGGTACTGTTTTAAGTACTTTGCATGTATTTACTCTTTTAATCCTCCTAATAATTTAATGAAGGAACTGTTTGGTATCACCACATTTCAGATAATGTCCATTAGAAAAGCAAGAAGAAATCAAATAACTTGCCCAAAGTCATCCAACTAGTAAATAATAGGGCTGGGATTCAAAGAGTCTAATCCTAGAGCCTCTGTTCTTAACCATTATACTACCACTTGGAGCTGAGAGAGAATTTATATAACTCCATATCAAAACTTTATATAAAGATATAAATTCAAAATTATGATTTTGGTGGAAGAATTAAAAAATAGTATATAAAGAAATAAACACATAAGGATTTAGCTTATGATAAAGGGGTAACTTTGAATCAGTTAGAAAAACTTTAGTAAATGATGCCAAGGCAATTCGCATATCTTTGGGGGAAATTTTAAGTTAGATCCCTGCATCATAACATCACATAAATAAATTCCAAGTGTATCAAAAACCTAAACATAAAGAAGATTAAAGGAAAAAAGCAGAATATTTTGATACTCTCAGGGTAGAAGACCTTTTTAACTAAAATATAAAATCTAAAGCCATAAAACAAAAGATTGGCAAAATTTAAGACTTTAATATTATAGAAGATAGCGTTTGTGGGAAAATATTGGCAATGTCTATAATGTAACAATGATTAATATGCAGAATATATAAAGAATTTCAAGGACTCAATCAGAAAGAAAGGCTAACAACCCAGTATAAAAATTATAAAAGGGTGCCACAGGCAATTCATAAAGTAACTAAAAATGTACCCCCAAAATGAAAATATGCTTACCTTTACTAATCAAATTAAAATAATAATGAGGTATCATTTTTCAACTATCAGATTGGTAATATCTACTGTTGAGCAAAGGAATGAAAAAAAATAACACTATTTGAAGCTATTAGTTACTTCAACATTTTAAACTTTATATTCCATTTGACCTCCAGTAATTTTACCTCTAAGAATCTTTTCTAAAGAAATACTCTCATACGTTTATATGTATATACGAGTGTTCGTTATACGATTGGGTAGAAGGGTGAAAAATTAGAACAAACTTAAATATTCAGTAGTAAAAAAATAACTAAATTTGGGGGCAGCCATACTATGGAATAATATATATCCCTTCAAAACGATGAGGCAGGCATATGTACTGACCTGAAAAGATCTCCAGGACATGTTAAGTTTTAAAAGTCACCACACAATACTTAAAGTAAAATCCCATTATACCTAAAATTCTATGTCTATATGTGCATGTATTATGCATTAACTTGGTAGTTATATCTTCCTTTCCTCCGAAGGAGGCAGGAAAGGGAGACTTTCAACTTTTGATAGCCTTCTGTATTATTTAACTTTTGAGAATTAATATGTTCATATATTACTTATATACCTTTTCACAGTGTAATACATCATATTAACATAATTTTGTTCATCCCTTAACTTCCTTTTAGCCTCTATAGAATAATACAAGAAGGGTAATTTTCTTTTCATGTGAATGCAACCTATCTTCCTCAGGGAGTTTAGTTCACAAGCAGCAACTGAGGAAAAAAACAGAAAAGAATTCTGTTTATCCTACAGTTCCCTTTGCCTAATTTTATCCCATTACACCTAGTTAGTTCCAGTCTCCTGAGATATGTTTTACTCTTCTCTCTTCCTTCATAGTCATGTTCTTTCAATACCTAGAGAATAGTCATATGCTCATGTCTTTTCTATTTCCATTTAAAAAGCATTATTGTATACATATCTATTACTGTGGAACACCTAAAACACTTTTTGGAAGCAGGCAAAATTGAAAGAGAAATAATCATAATAAATAATGTCTTCATTTTTTCTATTTTCTGCCTACCATCTATATGTATGCTAGCTATATAAGAAGCTCTAAATAAATATTGAATGAATTATTTTGATAAAAGTTTTTGGGGAGTTCTTAGGCATGCCACTTCTTCCCTGTCCATCTGTGCTATTAAGAAAACACTGGCACTGTCATTAGAAAGACCAAGGAAATAATGACCCTCTGATTTTTAACAACTCAGAAAGCTTTTCCTCTGGAAGAATCTATAAAACCTGTATTTTAATATTCACATTTTAGATTTACTTACTAATTTATTCAGAAGCAAATATGACTATTTTTATTTTATTTTATTTTATTTTGAAAGAAGCGCTAGATTACATAAATGTTACATTGAAAATATGGGGGGTGGAGCAGATGTGGCTCAAGCAGTTGAGCACCCACGTCCTACATGGGAGGTCCCGGGTTTAGTTCCCGGTGCCTCCTAAAGACAAACAGACAACAAGCAAAAAAAAAAATAAAAACAACAACAAGCAGATAATGAACAACAACAAAATATAGGGGGACTCCCATATACCCCACCCCCTCCCCCTCCCACTCTTTTCCCCATTAACAACATCTTTCATTAGTGTGGTACATTTGTTACAATTGATGAACACATATTGAAGCATTGCTACTAATCATGGTCTATGGTTTACATTATAGTTTATACTTTGCACCGCACAGTTTTCCAGGTTGTGACTAAATGTATCCATCATTGCTATGTCATGCAGGACAATTCCAGTGTCCCAAAAATGCCCCATGTTACGCCTATTCTTCCCTCTCCCTCCCTTCAGAACCTCTGATGACCACTGACTTTATATCAGTGTTACAAGTTCTTCTGTTACTAGAATAGTAATAAGTCTACTTTAGTCCATAGTTACTTTGCTCCCTATGTTTGTTCATTTCTCAATCTTGAGGATTTTGGAATGGTGATGCCCACTCTGTTTCTGATTGAGAGGGGGCTTAGATCCCATGGGGCAGATGGATGGGACTATCTTGCTTGCAGTTGTAGATACACTGTTTTTTGGCATGGGCATTGCAAATATGACTATCTTTAATATATAATTAATTAATACCATTAAAATTGAGACATGAATGTTTAGGATTATGTTATGGTACTTGTGCTGTATACCCTTGGACAATTCCTAACCACTGTAATCCTTTGACTTCATATTTAAAGGGATGCCTTTGTATTTATTTTTTTAGGGAAATTATGAAGCATGATTCGGTAATGCTTCTTACAAAAACTTCTGTAGATATACTCTTTCAGTATATTCTGAAGAAAAATACATATACTGTAAGTCTGCTTTTCTCTTCCTAATTTATTTTACATTCAGTCAACTAATCTGTTATAAAATAAATATATTGAAGAATTTCAAGATGTTATCTGGTCTTATGATCCACTTTTGGACAGCAGATGCTTCAAGAATTCAGGAAATTCAGGACAGAGTCATCTTCTCTGCTTGAAAATCTAGAAAAATGCAAACTTGTCATCTCCTTGTTTCTGTTATTCAGCATGAGACCCATGGTATTCAGGAAGTTCTTCGTTAAGCCCTGTTCCACTTCTTATTTTTAGTATTAAGCTAACTGTGGTGCTCCTTGAACATGGAGAACAGCTTAGCCTCTACTTGTATGAACATTCCTTAGACTTAAGGGACAATTTTAACTTATTAGTTATCTACTGCATCATAAATTACTCAAAAACTTAGTGGCAAAAAAAAACATGTATTGGGAGCGATTGTAGCTCAGTAGTTGAGCACCTGCTTCCCACATACAAGGTCCTGAGTTCATTGCCCGGTACCTCCAAAAAAAAAATTTGAATAGAAATTTCTCCAAAAAGGAAATGCAGATGGCCAAAAAGCACATGAAAAGATGTTCGACATCATTAGCTTATTAGAGAAATGCAGAACAAACCTATACTGAGATATCATTACACACTTTATAGAATGCCCATTATTAAATTAAAAAAAAAAAAAAAAAACAGAAAACTACAATGCTGGAGAGAATGTGGAGAAACAAGAACACTTCTTCACTGTTGGTGGGAATGTAGAACGGTGCAGCCTTTGTGGAAGACAGTTGGGTGGTTCCTTAAGAAACTAAATATAGAACTGCCGTGTGATCCAGCAATCCCTTTACTAGGAATTTATTCAGAAAAATGAAAGCAAGGATACAAACTGATATTTGCACACAGATGTTCATAGCAGCATTATTCACAATTGCTAAAATATGAAAACATCCCAAGTGTCCATCAGCCTATTAGAGGATAAACAAAATGTGGTATATACATATACAATGGAATACTATTCAGCTGTAAGAAGAAATGAAGTCAGTATACATATGACAACATGGATGAACCTAGAGGACATTGTGTTGAGTGAAATAAGCCAGACACTAAAGGACAAATATTGTATCATCTCACTAATATGAACTAAACATGATGAGTAAGCTCATAGAGGTAAACTCAAGAGTACAGGTTAGCAGGAAATAGAATTTGGGTTGAGAATGGGAACTGAAGCTTAATTTACTTAGAATTTTTAATGAGGTTTGTTGTGAAAATGTGCAAATGAATAGAGTTGATGATAATTCATTGTAATTAGTATAACTAATACTGCTGATTTATAAATGTGATTGTGGCTAAAAGGGGTAGTCAGTGAATGTAATATTTCAATTGAAAGGAAGCTAGAGAATAATCTAGGGATGGTATAACAGTGATTTCAGTGGTAGATGAAGATTGTGGTTAATAGTATAAGAATGTTCTTCTTTTACAAAGTGCTAAGAATATGGTGATATATGGAAAAATTACAACTAATGTAACTTATGGATGATAGTTAACAGTAACATTGCAAAATTTTTGCAGCAATGTCAAAGAAGATATATCAATTCTAAGGGACAACAATGGGGGTACATAAGAGGATATGGGATTTTTCCTTTTTGAGTAATGAAAACGTTAAAATTGAGTTGATGACAGCACAACTCTGTGATGAATGTGAGAGCCAATGAGTGTACACTTTGAATGGATTGTACAAAGCATGGGACTGTATAATGCAATGAGCCTGTGGTACAAGATGGACTGTAGTTAACAGAACAAATATAAGAACGTTCTCTTATGAACTATAACAAATATATAATACTAATTCAAAGTATTAATAACCAGGTGGGTTGGGGGAAAATATACCAAATATAAGATATTGGCTATAGTATTTTGACGATGCTCTTTCACAGTTTGTAATATTTGTTTCACAACAATGCAAGGTGGTAGTGGTGGGGTAATGTATGGGAGCCTTGTATAATATGCATGTTTGTTTTGTAAGTTCACAACTTTTACTATACACTTATTGTTTATGTATGAATGATAATATCAATTAAAAAGTTTTAAAAAGTGGAGTTACATACCAAAAATGCAATAAAACATAACTGACATTTATAATTTTTAAAAAATTGAATTGAGACCAGGTTGTATAGACTGAATCATTAGCAAAAACAAAATAAAAACAAAAATCTTTTTAGCAATGAGAGAAAGCTACAAAGAAGAATACAAAGCAGAAAAATAAAATTAGATGACCCAAGACCAAACATAACTCATTATTATGATAAATGTAAATGGTTATATCCCTATTAAAAGGCTCAGATTGGCTTTAAAAGAAACACAGAACCCAGATATAAAAAATGATTATGAAATAGTCAAATAAAAGACAAATGAAAATCAAACACATTCAAGTAAATACAAACTAAAAGGAAGTAGGGGCTGTAATACTAAAATTGGTGAGCAAGTTAGGTGTTGGTATATTGATTTTTAGTTGAAAAAGTTGAAGTGCAGCTGCATTTAATTTCATTAAACATTATGTTAATGAGTTTTTGATCAAGAAAGATCATTCAGGCCTGTCATTACAGAAAATGCATAAATAACCTCTGGAAGTTCTAATCATACACTGGAACTTATGCATATGTGTGTGAAAGGAAAAGAAAATCTGGTTAAGAGTGGCAAAATGTACTCATGTTTTGGAGGAAAGAAAGACAGATGTAGGTAATTGTTGCCTATCTGCAGTATTTGCCTTCCTGATCCCTACTGCCTTGAAATAAGAGCCAAACTGGTCAAAATTCTAGAGTTAAACAATGTTATCAGAATCTAGATCTTCTTTCTCTGTTGTGAGAGTGAAATTGAGGATAGGAGAGTAGAATGACTATAATCAATGTTAACTTTGGAGGGTAAACAATAAATAATTGTTGATTCAATTATTAAATCTCCCCATATAATCCATCTTCTCTTGCCATTTATCTTTTTTTTAATCTCAGCACTGTTATAAAAGTTATTAATTAACCTTGTCCCTTATATCTATTACTTAAGTTGCTGAAGTTGTGATGATTACTACCTCTATTGTTTATTACAATTCTATTACAGTTTTTTACAGTATTTGTCTCTGCTATCTCTGTTATCATCACTCCTTCTTTCATTGTGATTATGAAATCCTGTGGTACGAGATGGACTGTGACATCCTATTGAGAATGCAAAGCAATTTTTTTTTTTTAATTTCCTTCTTTTGCAGAAACATATTTTTCTCCTGGAGCATTAAGAATCATGGCCCCTTGCTATGATCCTGAAGTGTTTTTCTATCAGTTTTGTTTTCCTGATTACCCACCACAGAAAGAATATTTAGAAGTATTATGTACTTCAATAGACAGGAAGTATCGTATATCATGGTCTTGTTTACTTGGTTTGGTTGCCAGATAGAGTCCCCAGAAATACCAGAAAAGAAAGCTCATGCTCTTCTATTTAAGTAAGGAGTCAGCACCAGTAGCTTGTATTACAAGCCTAGAGAATGAGCAAGAACTTTGGCACATAGGCCAACGTTCAGATACCAAACTTTCTCTTTTACAAACCAGACACTTGTTAACCCTATCCTTCAGTATGCCTAGCCCCATTTCAGATCCACAACTAGAGAGCAGGTTGATATGCACAATTCCTAAGTATCCAGTTATCCCACCTTTAACAATCATTCATCTAATGCAACATTGATGACTTACTCTTTATTATAAGCCTATCCCTACTGTTCTTTTTTTTTTTTTTTGACATTAACCAGTAGGATAAATGGAAAGGCTATTACCCCCATTTTGGAATCTCCTAATCTCTGCCCAATTGTGACTCCACAATACTTTGCATCATCTCAAGTCTTCTTGCCATCTGCCATATTATAAAAGCATACATACTCAGTAAGGACTGAGAAGAAAGATAACTAATTTTGTGTACCTCAAAAAACGGTAACTGATAGACCACATGCTGGTGAGGATGTAGAGCAACTGTATTTCTCATACATCCATTACTGATAGGAATATAAATTGGTACTGTCACTTTGGAAAACAGCTTGGCAATTTCTTATAATATTAAATATGCCCTTACCATACATCCCAGCAATAGTACTCTTGGACTTTTTTCTTAATGAAAACTTATGTTTACACAAAGACCTGTACAAGAATGTTCATATAGCTTTATTTGTAATAGCCAAAACTGGAAACAATCCAAATGTCCTTCAAAGGGTGAATGGATAAACAAACTGTGCTGTATGCATACAATGAAATACTATTCGGCAATAGAAAGGATTGAACTGTTAATATACATAAAAACGTGGGTGACTCCCAAGGACATTGTACTGAGTATTTAAAAAGTCAATCTCAAAGGATTATACACTGTATGATATGATTCCAGTTATATAACATTCTCTCCATGACAAGATTATTGGGACAGAGAACAGATCAGTGGTTGCCGAGAAATTAAGGTTAGAGTAGAGGGGGTGACTATTAACAGGTAAATAGAACAAAGTTGTTTCTTTGTGCTGATGGAACAGTTCTGCATTTTGATTGTGGTGATGGTTACTTAAGTTGCTGACATTTCATAGAATTATATATACACCCACACACAAGAGCTCATGTGGAAATGGATGCATTCCAAATAAGGTCTGGTCTGTATGTGAGTTAGTGTTGTACCAACTCAGTTTCCTGGTTTTGACAATGTACTATAGTTAGGTAAGGTATTATCATTTGGAGAAACTGGTTGAAGGATACTTGGAAACTCTTTTTACTATTTTTATAACTCCTTGTAAGTCTATTTCAAAATTAAAAATTTTATTTAAAAAATCAGTAACTATACTACAGAGGGACAGCTGCCCATTTTTTTCTGATAGGTATAGACCAGTAATTCTCAAACCTGGCAGATCATCCAGGTCACTTAAAGAGCTTTGTAAATACATTGACTTCTGGACTTCCCCACCACAGACATATTGAATCAGAATCTCTGGAAATGGAACTTTTCAGAACTCTGCCCAAGGTTGGGAAACACTGTAGGAGAATCTGGTTTCTAAGCCAGGGGTAGGAGTGGAGAAAACTGGTGGATCTACCCTGTTTGAACAAATTCTGATTGTGATTTTCAGTTCTGCTCCAGTCATATTAGTGTGAAAATCCTCCTGAATTCTGGCAATCCATTTATTTTTTATTTCAAGCACTAATTTTTTTTGGCGAGTATTTATAGCTATTTCAGTGGGAAGTTTCTTGAGGCTATGTAGTTAGCCACTAGTCAATTGCCAATTTAAACCAGAAGAGGGGCAACAGTATTCTTACAGATGGGCCTTGTCTTTACCTCATCTGTGACTTGCTTCCAGCTTTCACAGAATTCCACTTTTCTTGATGCAGGTTTTCACATTGGTATGGCATCAACATAAATCACAGTTCCCCCAAGATTGGCTAGTGAGTGGAAGATAGCCAAGACACACTAGTGAAGACATCAGCTAGGGAAATTACATCCAAAACCTGAAAACAGCTGCCACTGAAGTTTTTGTTTATGAAAATTAGAAAAGCTCTCCCCTCTCAGCCACTGACATCCCTGATTTATTGTTTCTCTGCTGAAAATTATCCAAAGATGTTTCAGACATTAGCTGGTGAAAGCCACATTTATTGAAAGTGGAGGAAAATGTAAAGAGCCATTATCTTTATGAATTTCTCAGTTGGCCGTGATCTTTTTGTGCATATGAAAAGTCAGTGTGCAGATTTGAATATGACTCCTCACACTAGAAGATACAGATCCCTTATACTGTAAGGCAAGGATCACTGGACCAATAATCAGGAAATCTGAGTGTTTACCCTGACTTGCCACTAAATAAAATTGTGTCCTTGGTCTATTCACTTAACTACACTGTTTCCTTATCTGTAAAATTTAGGAATAGCTACTAAACTAAATCAGCATTTTCAAACATTTATTCCCTTGTGGAATTTACAGCAAACATAATCTCATGATTATACTCCCTTCAGGATTAAAAATAACATTGTCGTTTTTTTCTTGGCATAAGATGAAGTGAATTAAAGTAAAAATTCAGATTTTGCATGTTTACGTTAAAAGTTATAAGTTCATTTCAATGTAATATTTATAAATAACAAATAAGTTTCTCCTTTTCCCATATAAAAATGATGCATAATATTTAATTTCTTTCTAAATTATTTTTGTAACAGAAAGCCTAATTTATCGACTAATGCAAATGCAGATACCGAGCCAAAATCTACTGATATGACCTATTGCATAAAAGTTTTCATTTTGAACATTAAAAACTATTTTTTTTTATAATCTTCAAGCTTTGTTTCTAAATAAAATAAAGATATTTCATGCTAGGAAGTGCAAGTATTTCTCTAAAAAGTATCAGTCAGTGTGAATAATCTTAAATCCTAATGAATCAAAAATCAAACTAAATATAAACATATTCATTCTTTTTTTTTTTTTTTTTAAGATTTATTTATTTCTCCCCCCACCCCTCGTTGTTTTGTACTCGCTGTCTGCTCTTCCATGTCAGCTTGTCTTCTCTTTAGGCGGCACCAGGAACCAATCCTGGGACTGATATTTTAAAGTTTTTTTATTGTAGATCAGAAAAATCAAAGATTATAATTATACATCTACAAAGACCCTATTTCCAAATAAGGTCACATTCTGAGGTTCTGGGTGAACATGAATTTTGGGGGGACATGATTAAACCGACTATAGTATCCATATCAAGACATTAAAGAACACAAAACTAAATACTACTATAGCAGCAGCTGCTACTATTACTACTTCTAATAGCAGAAATTGGAGAAATAGAATACAAATGTAAAGTGGAATCAAGAAAACCAAAAGTTGATTATTTGAAAAGACTAATAAAAATGATAAACCTTTATCAACATTGATCAAGAATACAGAAAGAAGGCACAAATTACTAAATGAGGAATAAAAAGGGCACACAACTATAAACCCTACAGATATTGTTGGTCCCAGCAAGTTCTGCCTTTTGATTTAGAGTATCTATTCAATTTACATTAAAATTAATTACTGATATATTGGGATTTATATGAACCATTATTTTTTTACCATCTTTTTAAAATTTTTCCTTCATTTTTGCCTTTTAAAATTAATTATATTTTATTCTGTTTTCCTTATCTATTATCTTGTTAGCTATACAGCCTTTTATCCTTCTTTTAGTGGTTACCCTAAATACTACAACAAGTGTCTTAGACTTATTAGAGTCTCATAAAACTTTAACAAGTTCCAGAAAATCCTAGGACTTGACTGCTTTAATTCAATTTACCCCTTCCTACTTTCACATTATAACTATCATGAAGCTTAAGAATAAAGCAAGTCACATGAAGTACGAAATTATTTCTATGTACCTACATATTTACCCTTTTGTTACTCTTCACATTCCTTTTAATATTTCTTTTAGTATAAGTCTGCTACTTATAAATTATCTTGGTTTTTGTTTGCCTTGAAGTGTATTTATTTTGCCTTCATTTTAAAGGATATTTTCAGTGGATATTGAATTCTAAGTTGCCAGTTATTTTCTTTTAGCATTTCAAAGATATCATTCCATTGTCTTCAGATTTCTGTCATTTTTCTTGAAGTCATGTGTCAATCTTGCTGTTGCTCTGTTGAAGATGATGTATCTTTTTTAACTTAGCTGTTTAAAATTTTTTCTTTGTCTTTGGTTTTGGCAGTTTTACTCTGGTGTGCCTTGATATAGTTTTCTTTGTGTTTTTCCCAATGGGGTTTAAAATTCTTCTTGAATCTGTAGCTTGATATCTTTCATCATTCTAGAAAATTTATAGTTATTATCTCTTCAAAAAATTTACTTTTCTCCCATTCTTTGCCTCCTCCTTTCTGGGACTCCAAATACACATATGTTGGCTCTTTTCACTATGCCCCAAATGTTCCATCTTTTCCCCTTTAATCTAGATGTTTTGTATTCACTGATATTCCATTTTAGTAATCCTCTCTCCAGCTCTGTCCAACCTGCTTTTTAACCCATCTTCTAGATTCTTAATTTTAATTTTTATATACTTTAGTCCTAAGTTTCCATTAGATTTTTAAAAAATATTTCAGTTGTGTAATGACATTTTGTATTCTATTTTCTTGAACATACTAATCACAGTTAATTTAAAGTTTTATTTGTTTCATCTATAAGACTGTTTCTATTTTCTATTTTTCTTTTATTCCCATTCTTGGTGTGTGTGATCATTTTTTATTGACTCCCAGCCATTATGCATGAAAAATTGTGGTGGCCCTGGATGATGATCTCCTCCAGAGATGTTCATCCAATCCTCTTACAGGCATCTAGAGGGAAGGCTTATCACCTCAATCCATTCAGTAACTTTGTTGACTTGTGTGACTTGTGGCTTGGAAACAATTTTTAAAGGATACATCAGGTAACGTGATCCCTCCAATTTCATTTTTCTTTTCTTTTCTTTTCTTTTTTTTTTTTTTTTTTTTTTTTTTGGCTATTCAGGGCCCCTTGCCCTTCCAAATAAATTTCATAATTAGCTTTTCCAATTCAGTGAAAAATGCTGTTGTAATTTTTACTGGATTGCATTGAATCTGTGAATCAGTTTGGGTAGGACAGACATCTTAATGATGTTTAGTCTTCCAATCCATGAACATGGAATATCCTTCCATTTATTTAGGTTTTCTTTGATTTCCTTTGACAATGTTGTGTAGTTTTCTGTGTTCAAGTCCATTACATTTTTAGTTAAGTTTATTCCTAGATATTTGATAGTTTTAGTTGCTATTGTAAATGGAATTTTTTCATTCCTTCCTCAGATTGCTCATTTTTGGTGTACAGAAATGCTACTGATTTTTGCTTGTTGATCTTATATCCTCCTACTTCACTGAAGCTGTTTTTCAACTCTAGAAGCATTGTTGTAGATTTTTTGGGGATTTCTATATATAATATCATGTCGTCTTCACATAGTGAAATTTTTACTTCTTCCTTTCCAATTTGGATACCTTTTATATCTTTTTCTTGCCTAAGTGCTTGATCATACTTCTAACAAAATGTTAAATAAGAGTAGTGACAGTGGGTATCCTTGTCTTGTTCCAGATTTTAGGGGGAAAGCCTTTAGCATTTCACCATTGAATATGATGTTAGCTGTGGGTTTTTCATATATACCCTTTATCATGTTGAGGAAGTTTCCTTCTAGTCCTGTCTTTTGAAGTGTTATTATCAAGAAAGGGTGCTGTATTTTGTCAAATGCTTTTTATGCATCAATAGAGATGGTCATGTGTTTTTTTTCTTTTGATCTGTTAATGTGGTGTATTATATTAATTGATTTTCTTATGTTGAACCATCCTTGCATACCAGGGATGAAACCCTTTGGATCATGGTGTATAATTCAATTAGCAAGTATTTTGTTAAGGATTTAAGCATCCAGGTCCGTGAGAGAAATTGTCTGTAGTTTTCTTGTGGCATCTTTATATAGCTTTGGTATTAGGGTGATGTTGGCTTCATAGAATGAGTTAGACAATGTTCCCTCCACTTCTGCTTTTTGGAAGAGTTTAAGCAGGATTGGTCTTAGTTCTTTCTGGAATGATTGGTAGAATTCACCTGTGAGGCCATCTGGTCCTGGGCTCTTCTTAGTTCCCAATAGGAGACATGACTCCCAGGGATGAGCCTCCCTGGAACTGAGGGATCATTAGCAAGTGCCAACTAGCAATGCATTTGGAAAAAGACCTTGACCAAAAGGGGGAAATATTAAATACAAATGAGTTTTTATGGCTAAGGGATTTCAAAGTGAATCAGGAGTTCCTTCCAGAAATTACTCTTATACACATCTTAGGTGGATCTCACTGATTGCCACAGTAAACACTGACTCAAGCAGGGGGGTTCCTGAGGGCTCTAGAGACATCTGGATGTATAGGCAGGGCCGAGAACCCCAGGAGAACCCCAGCACTTTGTCGGTGGGCCTTACTTTGGAATATATGATAACCCAATGTATCAGAGTTGGACTCATTTATAATTTTTCTACACATGGTTCTTATGCCCCCCCCCTTTTTAAAAACTATAATTAGCACTAATACCCATTAAATATGTGTCCCAGAGACCTAAATTTCCCTGCTGTACAAATGCTGGTTAAGCCCTGAATCTCAACAGAGTTGTAGCCAATACCTACCCTCCAATTCAGCAGACTCACCCAGGACAACTAACTAAAGGATGATAGCGGACAACAGCCATCCCAAAAAAACAGAGAGTATCTACAACTGCAAACAAGACAGTTCCACCCTTCTGCTCCATGGGCTCTAAGCCTCCTCTCAATCAGAAACAGACTGGGCATCACCATCCCAAAATCCTCAAGATTGAGGAATGAACAAACATAAGGGAGAATGCAACCATGGACTAAAGTAGGCTTATTATTATTCTAGTAATGGAAGAACTTGTAACATTGATATAAAGGCAGTGGTCACCAGAGGTTCTGAGGGGAGGTAGAGGGAAGACTATGTGTAACACATGGTTTTGGGGACATTGGAATTGTTCTACATGACATTGCAATGTAGATACAAGCCTCTACACATTTTGTCAAAACCTATAAAATTGTGTGGCACAAAGTGTAAGCCGTAATGTAAACTATAGACTATGGTTAGTAGCAGTGCTTCAATATGTGTTCATCAATTATAACAAATACACTACAAAAATGAAAGATGTTGTGGGAGGGGTAAGGGGTGTGGCATATGGGAATCCCCTATATTTTCAATGTAACATTTATGAAATCTAAATAAGTCTAATTATTAAATATTATTATTTAATAATAGTAATAGAAGAAATTTAGCAATGAAAAATAAAATAAAAGGATATATCTA
The DNA here is from genome assembly GCA_026826555.1 of Tolypeutes matacus. Classification (NCBI taxonomy): domain Eukaryota; kingdom Metazoa; phylum Chordata; class Mammalia; order Cingulata; family Chlamyphoridae; genus Tolypeutes; species Tolypeutes matacus. The sequence goes on from JAKSZT010054030.1 coordinate 15,871,444, forward strand.
CACTTGGTTTATACCCACTATTATAGTAGTATAAGTATCTCAAGGAATCCCAACTATAAGAACCTAGGGTGTTTTACTAAGGCCCTGCTTAGGTAGTACCTGGACTCTACTTTTTTTTCCCTAGCAACAAGAGTCTGCATAAAACCCTGCTCTACTTTTCAGTCATATTCTGCTTGGCTTTTTAGCCCCTGACCTCTGCAGCTTAGTGTCAGTACATGCCAGGAAGCTCAGTTTTCTGTCCCTCTCTTTTCTCTGCAATCTTGACTAAAGTTCTTGCTCCCTGGTAGCAAGTATTCTAGTTTTTGTTTCTCAAGCCCTGAGAGTTGCAAAATGTTCTCTTGGCTTCTCTGACTCTCTTCTCACTCCAAGAATCTGTAGTATGCAGAATATTGTGTTCATTTCAGTTCATGTCCCTGCCCTTCCAGATATTGGCCCCTCAAGTCCTGGATGCCTCAGCAGCTTTTTGATGCTTTCAAGTAGTTCTTTTCTTTTGTGGCTTTTCTAATTGTTCTTTTCAGAAATGTTAGTTTGCTACAGGTTACTTCATCATATCCAAAAACCTGCCTGTTGATTTAAAATAGAAATATCGATGATGCCAAAACTTTAAAACCTCAGGTAATCCCAACCATGTCTAGACTAAATGATCTCTGAGGTCATATTTAACTTTAACTTCCTACATTTCTTTCAGGCTAACATAACGGACTTGTATACCTATCTTGGTGTACAGGAAACAATGATTTCTCTAATGTTTAATTCTAATGTCTGTTTAATCTAAAAGCACTTTACTAGAAAATGGATTATGCACATGAAGAATGTGGAAAGAAGGACAAAAAAATTGTGAGTTACCATGACTGAAATGTATCTGAATTTATTTGTGAGGCAATGGGGAAGAGAGTGTGGTCTACAGTGTGAACCATGGTCCATGCCTAGTGGCAAAGTTCCAGAATGTGTATATCCATTGCAGGTGATGTGCCACACCAATGAAAGATGTTTATGTGGGAGGTTTGGAGGGGCGGGGACGTGGGGCATATGGGAATCCCTATAATTTTTGTGTAACATTTATGTAATCTATGTATCTTTAAAAAAAAAAATTAAAAAAAGAATATAGGAAGGAAACATGGAAATAATAGTATAGAAAGGAGAAAGTGGCAAAATAGAACTGGCAAGATAGAAGGATCAATGGAGACCAAAGGTTGTAATGACTAAGACCCTACACAGATTAATATATTCAATATATTGAGTATATATACATTTAACATATTAAATATATTCTATGCTCTGAGACAAATGAAAAATGTATTTTTAGGCAGCATTTCCTTATTTCAGCAATGCAGGCTTTTGTTGTTGCTCAGTCATCTGACTAGTTCTAAATGCCTCAGTACCTTTAGGAAAAATTGTCTATACTTATTCTGCTATTTCACTAATGTTTATCTAAAAAGGAGGGGCACATTTCCTTAACCATCATAATTTCAAGAGGAGTAAAATATAACCTCTAGCTTGGAAACATTTTATCTAAAAAAAAAAATCATATTTTGCATAAAAAGCAATTGTTTAACATTTAGACCTTTACACAATTTTTGTGTGGACTAAGGTCCAAATTTTCAAAGCCACCTGGTCTCTTACCTAGCATGTTGAATCTAGTCTTAAGAACTAGATTAGATTATATCTAAATGAACCTAAAGTGACCTGCAACTCTAGAAAGCCTGGTAGAGGAATTATTACTGAAAGGAACAGATCTCAACGCTGGGAAAATGGGCCTTGAGCACAAGATTCTTCACTTCTGAGAATATCCAGTGTCTGTTCTAGCTCCAATTCAGCCCAAATTCAGGTACAAAAGAGAGCAAAAGAGAGAAAGGGAGAAGAGATAATTATCATCAAAAAGGCCAAGTTTTCCCCTTCTTCTCTCTTCCAGCCATTGCCTAGGTATTTATTTATCTTATGGCAGTTGATTTACAAAGTCATCAACACATTTCTGTTGTATCTCTATTTTGACCCTTTATATACCAAGGACTCCACATAGGGTCCTGAAACAATTATGGGCCAGGAACAGTACCAGATATCATAACTCTTAACCTTTTTAATCTTAAAAAATAACCTTGTGAGATATGGATTATTATTTCACTTTTAGAGATGAAGAAACCAATATTCATGGTGCTCTCAAGCAATATCATATAGCCATGAAGTAGCAAATTCTAAATTTGGGTTCAAGTGTTCTGACTTCAGACTCAATGCTATTTCTAAGATCCCAAAGGATGTCAGTAAATACTAAGTTGTTGACTGAGAAAGAACAATTCCCCTAAAACGAAAGGCAGGCTTTAAATGACTTCTCACCTTGATTCAACACTCACCACCTCCTTTTGAATGCCATGTAAGAGAAATTATGAGTTTGATTGTTGCTGTTTATAATTGGGAAAGCGTGTGACCAAATAAACTTTATGAAACACCCAAGTTTCAATTGTCATTCTACATTTCTGATTAAGAAAAGTTGAGATGTATGAAGGTTGTTACCTTGGTGAAGGTCAGATTGAATGTTTCCTTAATAATTAGTCTTATGTGATCCTTGTGATGATTAGGAATTCCTGAGTGTATGCTGAGGAGTCGGGGAGGGGTGAAGAGATGCCCCCTTAAACAGAAAACTTCTGCACCGAAAGTATTCTTCTCCAATCTGGGGCAAGTAGTATATTTGTTTAGTTTAATGCACCAAACATTTATTTGAACACCTAGGATGAGCTAGGCATTGGGGGAATAAAATATAAGCAAGCCAAATCTCCTGCCTTCAGAAGATGATAATTTAATGGAAGAAATATTCTAACATAATTCATATAATTCTGAGTTAATTAAGTTTGGAGAAATGTTTTGCCACTTCTTCAAATTACAATACTTACTTTCTAATTACCATCAACATCCACGTCTTAGTAGATTTCAGGCTGTGTTATATATAAGCTAGTGGTTCTGTTGAGCTTCCTTGAGTATGATTCTATGCTGTGGTGTAGAAGTTGGGGCAATGGAGGGAGGTAGAAGAGCTCAGCTGATAGGTCTCTAGGTGGTTTATCCTAAATTTGCCTAAGCAGCTTTGAAATTCCATCTTTTATATATTGAGCTTCTTTGCAAAATTCATTTTGGGGAAGAAAGGCTATGTAACTAAAAAATGTAAATCACTAGATTATGCAACAATAGCAAAGCAATCAGACTTTATGGTAGGGCACTTAGCTAAATGCTTTGTGGTCCTGCAGCAACCAGAAATCATCTCCCTGATTTGAAAAGCAGTATTGAGATAATCTGTTATTAAGATTTGATAGTGAAAAGGGTTATTATACTACCCACTTGTTTGCCAAGGAAAGGATCCTCTGAGGAGGGAATGAGTGAACATTATAGTCTAGAAATTGTCATTTCATTTCATCAAAGAGGATTGACAAGACAGAAATTCTGTAAGAAAGCAGATGCTGCCCATCCAGGTAATGATCTAAGAGCCAGATTTTAGGCCAGGTCACATGTGACTCATAATACTTTCAAGTGAAATAGATGGCCAAGAATGAACTATGCTTGCATCAAATGGGGTCTGTACTTATTTTTGGTGTCTTCATGTCAGCTCACAAAATGAACAATTTAATAATATAAGTAGTTGAATCATTTATAGAGTTTGGAAAAATAAAAGAATTAAAACAAAACAAGCTCAACAAAAAACAGCTGAGCTCTATCAAAGAGAAAATGAGGTTTCCACACAGAATGAGTGGTGAGCTATGAGAAAACATTCCTGAGCAAAAGCTTTGAGACCACTTGTTTTTAGTTTGGGTTTTAAATGGGAAAGTAGGTCAGTTGGTCCTAGAGAACATCCTCACAAAACTTGTTCTGACATGTGATGCAATATATGCAGCAGGGGATGAGAAAAATCACATCTGAAATGACTATCTTTATTAGATTTTGTGTGATGACTAATGAGTCACAAGGGTCAGATTTTTCTGTCATTATCTTTAACTCCTTTCATGGATGTTACCTGGGCCCTTTCAGAAAATTAATAAAAGAAAGAACCCTTGTTTGCAGAAAACTCCTACATCCCCACCCACATCCCCATCACCCCACTCCCAACCCCTTCCTCCCTGAGAATTTCCATTTCTATTCCCACTCACTAAAAAAGCAGAAAGGAAATGAGCATTTGTCCAAGTTGCCTTCAGTGCAGACTCAAGCTTCCACCATTGTGAGTACTTCAGAATGAAGCACCGGGCTGCTTTGGAGCCAGTTTTGCTTCTAGCAATAATGCAGTCATCAAGTAAGTATCTAGAAACTCCTGTAAGGCTCCACCCCAAAAGTGCAGGGCCTTCCCTCATGAGCCATAATCAACTCACTAAGATGGCCATTGGCACAGAACCTCTAAAAACTCCAGAAATCAGGAGTTGTATCTCTCCTTCCCTTTTCCACCCTGCATCTATCCATCCCCCATTCCCTAATTCCCTCATAGCTCTCCCTGGAATGTTTGAAGGTGAGGATTTAGGTCTGGGCTACCTGTTAAAAAATATGAATTGTTACCATGAACTCTGAGTGGCCTTTCAGCTTTGCTGACAGAAATTTACTCCATGTAGGCCCCCCAAAAATTTAAGCAGGTAAGGTCATTTGGAGTTGAAACAAGCATAAAGTCGGTGTGTTTGAAAATGAAATTATAATTAACCTGCTGATGGCTGTGAGGTGTTACCTTGAACTCTGTGTGGCCTCTTGGCACAGCGGCTGAACTTGCTTTATTGAATACCCAGAGACCTGAACAGGTGAAATCAGGATATGTCCGGGGCCAATTGTACTTTTAGAAAGAAGATTATGTCTCTTTTAGTGTCGATTTTAAGTGAGTTTAGGATTAATTGAGCAGCACTAATCAGAAAATAAAAATTAGTTTTGACCATCCATGTCTATGAGAAGCATAAAATTCCTTAAAACTGCTGAGAAAAATTACTTTACTTGCCCACTTTGTGAATTGATTCCTGAAGTAATGAGAGGTTACCAGACCTGATGGTGACCTAGGAAGATTATTGCAACTTGGAAGTCATATATCATCTACATATTTAGATGTTTAGAAAACCTTGTAATTACCAGCTGAGGTCTACGAAGTGTTGCCTGAACTCCTGAAGGTCTGTTGACACATGGGTTGGACAACTTTATGGAACTATTCAAAATGAGGCAGGTAGCATCATACCATAGTAACTTAGGCTTGTTAATGACAAAGAGGGGTGCTGAGGTCCTTTATGGTGTAGAATGAATGGATCCGATATAAATGTTTAACTCTGTCTTGTCTATGATGTATTATTTTGAAGTAAGTGTGCAGCTTTCTGCCTTATATAATAACAAGGTTAAATAATGGTGATGCATTTATCAAGTGTGAACTAAGTTAAGGGAATATCATAAACAATTGATTTGTTTCCAGAGTTAGTCATGAGCTGCATCTTGTTGATGCTTTAGACTGCCAAGAACTCCATCTCATCCCGTCACACTGAATAAAAAAAGACTCTGCATCATTATGTTGCCACCACCTTCATTTCTCTTCCCTCTATTCATGTAACATCATTCCATGGTAAAGTCATATTTTATAAAAGCAAAACTTTGAGTCCCTCCTCGTTTTGGCTGAGAGCATCTATCTTTAGACTAAACAAACTGTTTAGTTTCACTTTGTGCATTTGACAGGCTGGCTGGAATGAATACTCTTGTTGGTTTAATAAACAAAGAATAATAACCAAAAGAGTTTTATTACTGGGTGGAATTACTCCATTCATAGGATTGGAATGATCTAATTCACATTTCTGCCTAATTTAAGCACTAACCATGTAAATGACACTAAATGTTTTCCTATTTCAAAAGAAGCTTAAGTCAGGACAAACACTCTTTGCCTTCCCAATTCCTTCTTCAACCTGTATTATTATATACTCTTGTTTTTCTTAGAACACTTAAGCAAAGAGGAAACTTTTCAAGGTGTACTAACCTGTAACCCAGTCTCCTTATTTCAATTTAATGTCATTTCACCTGTTGGTAATTAAGGTTCAAAATTACTAACAGACCAGGAACATCTATGTCTTTTTGAAGGAAAATTCTTTGTATTTTACCAGCATATTTCATCTGAATCAAATGCACAAACTTGGAAATGGATTAGACCTTCTACAGCAGTTACAGACATGGTCATGTCAGCTTAGTGTCCATAGAAATTGACTGTCCAGTCTCACTTTGGGGTCCCACTTAGATTTTGTTGGCCTTTTGTTTAATACTTCTGTGTAACTTAGAATACCTGTCTAAATTTTTAGGGCCTTAGGTAATTTTCTTTTCCTTGCTTATCCCTTCAGTCTGATATGTATTCTTCAGTTCAGAGACACATCATGTCTCTATCCTGCAATTAGAAATGTCACACTTTATTTATGATATTTCTACAATCTGGGATGCTTTCCCTATTCTAGCTTCAGTTGTTGCTCCTCAGTTCCTGCCTTCCTTCTCATCATTCCATTCCAAACTCTGAACTCCTATTATATTAAGTTCCTATCGCACTCACCTGGTGGCAGATATGACAAAACTTACACATTAATATCAGTACTTCTCATAAACTTTATTGTTATCTTGCATATTTATCTTAATACTTCCATTGCTTTTGTATAGTAGAATCCCTCCTCACTGCCCCCTCCATTGCTACCAAAGTGACCTTTCTAAACTACAAATTTGATTTTATCATTCTTCTACCTAAAACTCTTCAGGGGCTGCTCATCACTTCTAAGGAAGGTCATAGTCTTTGTATACAAATACCTTCACTAGCCAGCCCCTGCCTGCCTTTTCAGCTGCTTGGTATGCCCACACCAAATTTGTTGCTGTTCCCTGAACATGATATAGCAAAGTTTCTTTCCTCTATCTCTGCGCTTATCCCTCTGGCAAACATTTACTCAGCTTTTAAGACTCAGGTCAAAGGTTTCCTTCCCTGGGAAACTTTCCCTTACTCTCCCAGGCAGGGACTGGCCCTCCCTCTGCAGCTCTTTAACACCTTTCATATAACCATTATAGCATATCATACTATACTGTATTTATTTTCTCGTTTGTCTCCTCTTCTAGGACTATTTAAGATAGAGACTGATGTCTTATTCATTTTATATCCTTCTCTCAGTTACTGGCACACAGCAGCTCTTTAATAAATGTTTGTCAAATGAATGAAATGAAGAATAATTGATTGAATGAATGAATGAATGAACATCGTTTTGAAAAATGGAATATAAAGGAAGCCAAATAATTTCCAATGAGAGGGATGCTTACAAAGTTAAGTATGTCATGCCAGTATATGTCCAGCCTTTTGAGCTACACAACCTCTGTGTATTTCAGCAGAGAATCCAGTTCCTTGAAATGTGTCTTAGCTATGGGTACCTTGATTTGAGACAATCTTCAAGTTTGAGTGGAAGGGATTATTTTCATTGTTGTTTATCACACCTAGATTCCAAAGTGGGTCAGATATATGTAAGGATGGTTTGACTGTTAAGTAGGAGAATAGTCTTCAGTTGCATCTTTTATTTTCTCATTAATGCAATGTGAGTTTCAGAAAATGAATACATTCCCTTAGAGTTCTGCAATATTTTTAGCCAGGACCTTAATAGGAGGAAATTAGTATTCCCACCTGCTTTGTATTTTCAACCATTGTCTAGTGGGACACAAGCAATGGCCCATTCTATACAAAATTATCATGAAAGAACAATACCACAAACATCCTATTCAGGGCCAGCCATAGGGCTCCCCCTATCAGCCAAACCACAGTCTCAAAACCCAGAAGCACAAACTCCTTGAAATTTGATCTTGTGTTTCTTTTTCTGTCATCTTATGTTTCTTTTTTCTATCACTGAAACTTAGTTGTTCAATTCTCCAGGAATTTCTAAGTAGGTAATAGAAGCAGTTTAGGAATAAATGCTACCATTTTATAGGAGAGTTTGAAAACAAGGCACACCAATGTTAAGTAGCTTTTGAGATAATTGTTGGGTAGGTTCAGCTACAGGTCAATGCAGGGGTGAGGAAAGCACCCAGGTGCCCTTGACAGATAGTCCCCTATGCTAAACACCCAGCTCCTCCACCCTGTGCAGTTTGCCTTGTGCCAGTGATCCCAAGGATTTTCTGAATGAATTACTGTAATTGGATTTAATTCAGGAAGGGGATATTTCCTATACACACTAAACAGGCTGCATACTGGATTCTTTTGCCTAGATGACAGGGAGGAAGAAACCCAACGGGAAATATATCTTTGCAACTTAGAAAAGTTGATGAGCTAAGTCCTGCAAACTTTGGGCACTTATCCAAAATGAACTCCTAGTGACCCCCTGGCACCTTGGCTCACCTCACTGCACTTCACAGCCAGAAGTATACCAGGTGGATTCACTTTCTTACTCCTTGATAAGGGAACAAGACCTTGCCACACCCAGAGTCACATCCGATCTCCTTTCCCGCTTGCCCTGACCCCAGGTCTAATAAAAATCCAGAGTGATAATCCAGTTGAGGTACAGGCTATAAACTATATCAGTGTGTAAGTAAGTGGAGGGAGGGGAAAGGGGGAGGAAAAAGTAAAAAAGGCCAAATGGAGAGTTCAGTGTCACCTCTAGGTGACCTTGGCAGCATGTGGAATAGAAGGGAAATTGCCAGGAACTTTCAGCCTTTTTTGATCATTGTTTTGGCTTGGCTTGGCTTTGCTAAAGAGCAATTTTGGGGACTTGGGGCAAAATATAGGTCACTGTGAACTGCAGGTGCAGTTTTGATCTTGAACTTTAATCTCTAAAGGTATATGTGCAAACCCAGAAGGGTTTATCAAGATGAAAATGCAGCATTTCCCTCTAGAGTCACAGGCCATTATACATTATATTAGCACCAACATCGTATTGTAAATTTCTTTTCCAAAAACCAAGGATTAGGGCTGAGTTTTCCCTCTCCCTCTCTGTCTATACACTCGCCTGTGAAAAACTACCCTTCTCTGTTGTAAAAAATAAAGAAAGAAAGAAATCATCATTTGACAAACCGATTATGACTCTCAAGGCATCCTCTTCAGTAGATATTGCTTAATGTAGGTAGACTCACTCAAAGATTCATTGATAGGCAAGATCTTCAAGGGTCTGGGATTTTAAATGCTACTCCCAAGTAGTCAGAGTTTTCACAGCAATCTTTGCCTAACTCTTGAGAGATTAGAGAAAGTATGCAGAGAAAACATATCCCAACAAATTTATGGGGAAGAATTTTAAAACTCTTACTCTTGGCCTCGGTCATGTCAATTAATCCCTCCCACCATCTGTTTTCTCATTTTCTAAATGTAATAGCAAACATGTCAAGGCACCTGGCTGCTAAAAACCTAGTCACAGGCTCTGTATTAAGAGGAAAATGTGGAGAGAATATTGCTTGAGCAATTTTGTACTTGAGAACTTCTAGGAAACATTGTTTGGGTTGCTGATCCCTTCCTTCCAACCTTCTATATATACAATGATTAAGAAAGCAGAAGTTTAAATTTCACCAGGAAACATTTAGATTAGGAAATTGACTAGGCAATTTGCCTATGAAAGGAAGAATTTAGGTGAGCTTTATATACAAAGGAAAATCAGTTTCATTCATTTTCTGATCATTATGATTTTTGAAGATTAATAACAAGGGGAAAGTAAGTACTAATGCTATTAATACTTTTTGGATAGGATGGATTAGTTGACAGAAAATGCTGATGAGAAACACAAACAGATAAGAAAAGTAGTTTTAATATGTCTTCAACAAAGACCGATGTTGTGTTCTGGATAGTATAGGTAAGAAGGCCAGGGCATTGAGGATGGATGAACAGATGGACTCCATGTAAGGTCCCTTCAAAGTTTGTGATTTAATGTCAGAAGATTTCAAATATTTCAGTCTTTTATTCTGAACAACGGTATTTGGAGGAAACAGACACATAGCATTGTCTCCATTCAGGAGGGAAGTAAGACTTGGAGTGGACAGGTGCCTTAGGACAATCTCTTGGCCTTTGTATGGGACTCCTGGCCTCTGACTCAGAGTGGGGTCCCCTGAGACCACACCTCCGTTTCCAGGCTGCCGATGAAAGACAAGCCACCATTACCTTTTGGTGCCCCAGAGCTTTGTCCACCCTGGGATTTCAGATACTGTCAACAGAAAGTCTCACATTGCTGTGGCCTCTGGAACCCAGGCACCCAGAGGAGCAGTCATCCAGAGTTGCCACCAGCTACAGCTCTGTGGTTTGGGGAACCTGTTTAAAATACCTCGGCCTTAGTTCTGCTAGACTGTAACAGTGATTCCTAATGGTGATAGGAAGGCATGGGGGTTTGAGACACGTCTGAAAGTCTTTCTGTCCCTATTCATCACCTCAGAGCCTGTCCCTGTTCACCCATTTACATCTTCCACTATGGGAATGTGCTACATTCATCATATATGTTGAATTAACAACAAAATGATCAACTTTTAAAAGCCCTCAATAAATGCTTCCTCATCCCTTTCATTTTCCACCTTTTTTTTTTTTTTTCAATACTTGCTATGTGCTAGGCAAATTCTAAGCGGTGTGTTTATACATTATCTCAGGTAATTCTCCAAAGACCATGTGAGATGTGCATTATTTTATTGATGAAAAAACTGAAGCTCAGAGAAGTTAAGCAGTTTGACCAAATTCACACTAATAAGTGACTGAACCAGGAGAGGAACCTATATTTGTCTAATGCCAAAGCTACTTAATTGTTAGGCTATCCTGCCTCCTGTCTCCAATGACCTTGCCTAAAATCATGGCTGGTCCATATCTGACATAGTAAATGTTAATTCAAATAGACATGAACTCTCTGCCTTTAAGTTTCAGAGGAAATTTTAAGTAGTGCTAAGTGTTTACTTATGTTTAGAATTCCTTACACCTGATAGGTGCATTTTATCATACCTCAAATTAAATGTAGTCAAATGATTGACCCCTATGAGAACTGATTTGGTTGTTTGTTGTTGTTGTTGTTTTGAGAAATGTTTAAAAAGTATATAGAATCATATGACAAATTCTATGTTCCCTTTACCCAGACTTTAAAATTTTTATCTTTTATATTTTTTCTTTATTATTAAAAATCTATATAACTAGTAAGAAGAAATATAAAAAAGAAAGAAAAAATAGTTAAATGAAAAGGAGTAAAAGAAGCAAAACATTGAAGCCTGGATGGCATCTTCTTTTTCAGGCCCAGGCAAACCCATTCCTGCCATGAATTTGGTATTTATCTTTTCAATTCATTTTTTGGTACTTTTAAACCATCTGAATCTATGAAAAATATGCGATGCTGCTTTGTGTGTTTTCTAAATTTATTGCATGGATCAGACTATAAACCATTCTGCAACATTCTTTTCATTCAACATTATTTTCAAGATTTCTCCATGCTGATAATGAGATCTAATCTGTTCCTTTTATCTGCTATATAGTATTGCATTATATTAATAATGCCACATTTTCTTATCTTTTCTCCTACTGATGAACATTGAAGTTGTTTCCATTTTGTGGTGGTTGTTACAAACAGCTCTTCGTGGAACATTCCTATGCTTGTTTCCTTGTGTGTACATATGAGTGTTTGTACCTAGAAGTATACCTAAAAGTAGAATAACTAGCTCTTTTGAACTTTTTTATTTTGATACTCATGACATTTTCATTTGGTGAGAAGCCCCCAAGTGAAACTGCAGGTGTATATTTATGGTAAAAGTAGGAAAATGATGAGGATAGTATCAGTGTAGAGTATAGAAACGAGGGGCTCTAGGTTCCTTGTCTGTCTATAACATTGTTCCCATTCAACAGATAGAATGTCAGTCTTCAGCTCTATAGGCAGAAAAGATCAACATGGTTTAATTGAATATATATGACATCTACTCTTTATTTTGATTCGTTATCCCTTCTTTACACACCAAGGGGTAGGGCCAGTTCCTTAATTCAGAAAAAGGAAATTAAATGTCTTATACCCAGAATTCAAATATCAGCCAACTCCAAGATGTTCTAAGTAAACTATTGTCTGTCTTTATTGTGGTACCTGCAGCAGAACCTGAGAGAATTTCCCTTTGCACCAGTGGCTGAGAACAGTGAGACTGCAATGTCTGGGCATTCTGCTGTATGTATAAAGTATGTACTTTATTTAGTGCCTGTGGCTGTGACCATATCTTCTTCTAGCTCATTTTCCAGTGTAACAGTTTAAGACCCCTCCTGCCATTATGATTTACCATGTAGTAAACAATGAGAGCTTTTGGATTGCATTTTATAGAATTGCTTTATTCAACCTTGTCTTCCAACCCCTTTGGATTTCTCAGTGCATTCAGCATTCCTAGATTTCATTTCTATTTATTATTTGGCTTGTAAAACTCATTGCTTTGGAGATAAGAATGGCTTGTATCCAGAATAATAGTTTTATGCTTACTAATCTACCCTGTGGCAGGAAGGGAAGGACAAAGTGGCTTGCCCAGGACTGGTCTTAGTTGGTCTCTTTATAGTCTACTCCAAATATAGCAGTGCCCCACTCTCAAACAAATAAGGACCGAGTACCACTTTTGACCATGGAGCACAGTCTCTTCTCAATGCCCATCTTCAGTCATGGATACATTCAGATATATCAGTCATAAAGTACTGCACTGCTGACCATAATGGAACGTGCAAGCTAGTTCTGGCACTGACTGCTATCTTCTTGTTATCCTGCTCCAGCAGGCTGTTATCCAGGCCCGCTCATTCTAGAAGCCAGTTTATTTCATAGGGCAAGTTTATCCATTGACAGAAGAAAAGTTTTAGAAGTCTTTTGTGTTGTGAGGACTGCATGGATTTTCAATCTGATGTCAAGTATAAATTAGTCCCAATTCTAAACTATTCCCCTAACTTTGGAACTTACTTTCGGAGAAAAAGCTTGCAGTTTATGTATGTTGATATTCTGTGCATCCATTTCCTCTGATTTGGTATAGCTTATTTTTTGTCTGCATGTTTGTCTTATTAACACTTGTTGCTGAGTTCCTTTAAGGCATGTCTTGTTCTCTTTTTTCATGTGTGAATTTCAACCCTCAATGTCTTTTGTCTTTGTTGATTTTGCAGTAAGTATATATTGAATTAATTCCATATGTATTTTGAGGGATGAATTTAGAACTTGTGGGATGTGTGAAAGATATACAAAGAAAGCACCTAAGCCAAATCCCAGCCCAGTATGTAATCAGAATGCTATTTTGCCCAGTGCTCTCAAACTTAATTTTAACCACTGTCCCAGGGGTAATATACTTCTCTTAATTCTGCACCTTAATTATATACATTTTATAAAAAGGTGAACACAGCTTATATATCATGGCTTTCTCCAACACTGCCACCACCCAGGCAATATTTAATTGCTTTGAATTTCTTTATGATTTGTAAGCTGCCTTTAATGTTAAAGGATAAAATTGCCTGACTAAGTAAATGTTGAGATTTCAGATGGAAGGTGCAGGTAACTTGTATGGACTGCACTGCACTTCTTAAGCCAAGACCAGAGGCTACCCATATACTTTGATCCTCTTTTACTAGATCCTTTAAAACTTTCACCCAGAGAGGTTACCCGAGAGTAAATCTTATTTCCCTTTGTGAACAGGAATGGAGACCCAAGCAGGTGAAGATCCAATTTAAGTTGGCCTGGGAAGAGAAGGAAGTTCTTGGTCTTAAGACTCATTATTGTCATTCATTTCTCTTGTCATCACATAAGCTATGTTATCCATGTTGAAGAAAATTTCTGTTTTCTTATTCAACAGGCTATTTTCAGTGTCACAGATCACAGACTTCTGATCTGACAATTACAAGATATATGCCCTATTTCAATCTCTGCTCCTGCCTGTTTGGGTAAATTTAAGCAAGTCATTTAACCTTTCTAGGCACTGTTTCATCACTGTAATTGGAGGCAGTTACTTATGATAATAAGCCCATACCTAAGGCATTGCATTTCATTTGGAGGGCCACATTTTAAGAAAGACACTGATAAAATGCATTTAGAAGAAAAAGTTAACAAGGCTAACAAGAGGCCCAGAAATCTTGTTAAAATAACTGTGGATAGTAAAAGAGAAGACTCAAGAGATTCATGATATCCAGCTCCAAATATATGAAGACCTAACTTTAGAGAACTATGAGTAGACTTACTTCAATATTGCTATCTATGATCTGGGATCGGAAGTTAAAGGGAAGCAGATTGACTCAAAATAAGAGAAAAAACATTTTAACAGCAAGAGCTTCTCAAAAATTGGAGACGACTACTTTTCCTATAACTGGAAGCATGCAAGCAGAAAACAGATTCATATTTGTAAGGGATGTTTTATATTGGGTGGCAAATTATACTAAATGACTCCCAAGGTCTCTTCCAAAGCTAAAAGTCTGTGCTTTTGACCTTTATTTCTGTGATCCTAAAAGATCTATAAGTTTTAACAAATGTCTCTTAAAATCTTAAGTATGAGAAGAATTGTTAAGGTGTGTTGTTTTATTTCCAAACTGGCAGGACTTCTTAGTCTCTGATATGATCAGAACTTCCCTGGAGGGGGTGCTCCAAGCATGTTCTTCCTTTGCTTGTTCTTTCTCTCTCCAAGCACATCTGCCCGTCCCCCCACCCTTAGTGATTTTTGTATTTCTTTGAATCTTTACAGGTGGTAGCAATTTTGGTTCATCTGACTTGATGGTATGAAATTCTAAATAGTTGGGGGTCATTTGGAGTGATTACTTTTTTCTTTGTATTCTGGAAGCCTGGGGGAGTGTGTTGAACTGCTTAGTTTATAGTCCTTGTCAACATAAACTCTTTATTCATCTTCCCATACCTCTGAAGAACAGACCGAGTTGGTTCATGATATCACAGATGTTAACCAGCAGACACATACAGAGTTACGCAGAATTATAGTAGTCTCTAAACTGGATAAATTCAGTAAATTTTATACTTCTAAGTCAGTGATTTAGGGAAAAGAAATTCTATAGATTATCACCAGATAGAAAATAAGACCTCAGTTTTGGTGGACAGTCTTCTGTAATAGAAATCTGTTGGTGTATGTTCTTGCATGTGGGAATATCTTCACTTCACCATCCCCCCAAGGATTAAATTACCAAGAATTGCAGCTATTACAAGGAAATTGCCAAGATCTTCTCTGTTCTCTTATCAAATGATCTGAATGACTCTTTTTACTTCCCCTACTCCCCCTGCTGAAATTTGCTGGAGCCCATGTTTTATATGAGATTCTTTTCCATTACACTTTTCAGAGTGTTTGAAATCCTGTCTAGATTATTGAGCATGGGGGCGGGGAAAGGGAATCTTTTAACTTGATCTGTGTGGAGACATTTTAAAACAATCTCTTCTAACTTCGCAGAGGCTGTGCTAGTCACCCTTTTTTTTGTGATTGTTGCCTCACTTAATCAAAACTTGATATGACTTCTATTATCCTAGAGTCTAGCTCTAAAATGTAAATTTTAAAAAGCAAGTTGTCATTCTTTCTTAATGCTCTAATCTGCCCACTTTACCCTATTATAACTATGAAAACCCAACAGAGTCCATGGGCTACAGCATTCCTTTTAAATATACACACAGTTCAGTTCTATCACATGTAATTAAAATGACTGCTGTCATCCCACCTTTATTATATATAAACTTGTAGGGGAAGCTCAACCAATGCTATTCTTCCAAGGCTAAGGAATCCAGAACGGAGTGTGGGGTGACACTAACTGGAGCTTAATTGTTCTGTCGAAAATGGGCTGAATAGAGCAACCAGAACTCTCATATATTTTTGGTGGGAATGTAAAATGATACAATCACTTTGGAAAATAGTCTGGCAGTTTCTTATGAAAGTAAATGTATACTTACCCTATAACCCAGAAATTCCAATTTTAGGAATTTCCCAAGATGAAAACATATGTTCACAAAAAGACTTGTAAAAGAATATTTATAGCAACTGTATTCATAATTGTAAAAAAAGAAACACCCCAAGTGTCCATCAATAGAAGAATGGATTAAAAACTGCAGTGTATTCATACACTGAAATACTGTACCTCAACAAAAAAAGAACAATTACCAATACAGGCAACAATATGGCTGCATCTCAAAAACATTACACTGACTGAAAGAAATCTTATACAAAAGAGAACATACTATATTCTTTGGTTATGTGAAATTCTAGAACAGGTGACTATTTACAGTGTCATAGGTCAAGCAAAACTAATCTACAATGGAAAAATTAGAACAGTGGCTGCTTCTGGGAGTTGGAGACTAGGTGATGGAAATGTTCTATCTTGTTAGGGATTTGAGTTACACAAGTGTATGCATTTGTTAAAACTTATCTAAAGTATACACTTAAGATGTGTGCATTTCATTATGTGTAAAATTTACCTCATATGAAAAAATAAAACTGTAAACAAGTACTGAATTCTAGTTAATGATATGCATGATGAAGTTGTTTACAACTTACTTTGGAATGTATACAGAAAAAGATTGATGGAAAGATATATGATAAAAACAAATATATATGGCAAAATATAAATTATAGAATCTAGATGATGTGTAATGGTGTTCATTGTTAAATTGTTTCCACTTTTTTGTATATTTGAAAATTTTCATAGTAGAACGTTGACGGTAGGGGGAGCAGTAACAGCCACAATGTCAAGAAAAGCCAAGACTAAAATTCTAAATGGAGTGATTACAACTCAGTCTATGTATTAGGGCCTTCTAATACCATTTTTTTCCCCATTTATTCACTTATTTATTCAACAAGCATTTTTAGAGCACCTACTCTGTGTCAATCCCTGGTCTAAGTGCTGGGAACACCAAGATAAAAGAAACATATCCTGTCCTTAAGGTGCTCACAATCTAATGGGGGAAATAAGAGATTCTTCCATGCTATTTAAGCTTGACTTTCCGTAAAGACAGCACTCTTCCATTGTTGTCCTCTAGAAAATTTAAAAGAGATAATTGAAAGAATGCCAAGTCATTTAGGTTTAAAGAACCCATAAGAATCTACTCACATGTAGACATTTAGCTTTAAATTACTTAAAGATGCTAAATGTGGAATTCAGTGAGGGAGCCAGCCTCCTCCTGAAAGTCCCAGGATGGAAGTTCCCAGAAAGTGTCCTTTTTGCAGTACTTGACACAGAACTGTGGGAAGAATCCCACCTGACTGACTGAGATATTTCTGTGCCCATTGATCTACAACTCTTCAAAGAGACATGGAGTTGTAGGAAGCAGAAAGCTGCCTAGGTCCATGTGACCCGCCCCATCAGACCACCTGCTATCCCCTGGCTGTCTGTGTAGGTTGTAGTGACTAGCACAGTCCTGGGAAATTAGGTGGTTTGAGTGAACAGAAAGAAAAAAAAAACTCCTGCTTTGATCTTCCTCAAGATAGGGAGGCATCAGTGTTTCATTGGTCTTTCTAAGTCTTCCTAATTCTGTAGAATTCACAAATCCTATCTCTCTAAGGATGTTCTGGTAGCTGACAGACATGTAATTCAAGATTTGTGTGTTAACAAGCCTTGTTAACACATTGCACTCAGCTAATGGTAAACATCATAATAATACATTGCCTTCAGTATTGACTTAATGACCAGAAATTGATAATGGTTTTTCATTCTACTGAGATTGGGTTTACTCAGGATCAACTAATTTTAATGATTAAATTTTTAGGCTCTAATACCAAAGTAATTTATCTTATCTCTTGTCAAAGAGTAAATTCAGGGAAAAAGAAAATTAAACTCAAGAGACAAGAAGATAACCCTAGCCTAGGTTTAAAAATAAAAAAATAAAAAAATAAATTATTTAGTCAAACTGGGCCTTTTCTAAAAAGAAAGGTGCTTGATTTTGTTTTTCAAGCTGTGTTTTTCAAGCTGTGCACACATCTTAAGTGTATACTTCTCCTGAAAGATGGAAAAGATTTTGTAAATATTATTCTCAGATGTGCCAAATCCATGTTGGCAGGATTAGGTTATATTCAGACACTTTGAACAATACCTGTTTCATGCAGCCTATGTCCCGTCACATATGCGCTATCCCTTTGTGGAGGGAAAAAAAAACACTTTGCACAGCCATTTTGTTCTCAGAGCATGATGAGATGGGGCAGTAAGTAAACCAGAGGGAGTCAGCCTAGAGACTGTGACTGCATATATAGAACAAAGGATATCAAGGGTTACTTTAAGCCCAAATTCCATGCCCCTAGAACCTGGAATGAATAGGTTCCAGATATTTGCTTTTACATTCACCCTCCTAGTGTTCACAGATACACACACTCCAGGCCATGCACATACTTAAGTGCTGAGAACTATGGAAATAGGTCTCTAATCCCAGAAAAAAATTTAGCAGTAGAGTGGATATGGTGATCAACTAGTCCTATGAATCCCAAACTTGTTTTATCTTGAATTACCTCAATTCAATTAAAAGTTGAGAACTTTTAAAGATAAATAGATTTCAGAGTCTTATCTCCAGTGATTCTTTTTTAGCAGGTTGGATAGGAGAAGGTGTGGTAGTGAAGGCTGGGAATCTATAATTTTAAGTAAGCTTCCCAAGCGATTCAGATGATCAGCCAGTTTTGAACTATACTCGCCTGTACTCACTACCCTCTGCTCCTCTGCTTTACAAATGAGGCACCTAATGCCCAGAAAAATTGTGGCTCTCCCACAACTTTTCATACAACTAAAGCCAAAGCTAGAACTCTAGTCTCCTAATTCCCATTCCAATGCCTTTTCACTCTACCTTGAAGCAACAGTTGCAAAGACCAGACTTTTTTCTCTGAACTGAAATCACTTAAATTCTCTCATCTGCAAAATGGCTCAATAATATCTTTTCTAATAGTTTGGTAGATGATGAGCAGTTTGGAATCCAAGAAGGAAACGTTCATTAAAGAGTAAAATCAGAAACAAACCTATTAAGGAATGAGGTAGACAGAGGGAAAGGGCAACTGCAAAGACACTGCCAATGTAAAATAGGAAGTCACCAAGTGAAATAATGACCTGTGTCTCTTTCAGCTTCGGGATCAAATTGAAATTGCATTTTCAACAAGTGATGAGGGGAAAAGGAACTATAATTTTTTTTTTAATCATAATAGATTTCAAACCAAGTGAATTTATTCATCTATAAGAATCTGGCTTTTGCCTACTATGCTCATGTCTAGACAGTGTTGTCAGGATATGGAAGGTAGTGACCAGTTTAGTCCACTATAATAGAGGCTGTAACTGAGTAACACATTATAGCGTTGGTGCCATAATTATACAACAATTTGGAGACTTTCACCCCCGTCATAAAAACTGGCTGAAACTTGATCATGGATCCCACTGCTGTGTCATTCAAGCTTTGTGCTGCTTTCTGGATGAAAGATTTCCTTGAAAAAAACTCAAAGAGTTGAACATCCACTTTTTCAACAATCATTATTGGGCACTTGCTGTGTGCCAAATACAGTAAAAGATAGGCCAGATCCCTATTTTCAGGGAACTTACATTCTAATGAGCAGTTCTTAATATTGTAAAACAAGGCTGTCTTACTCTCCCTTGATGTTTAACCTAAAAATCTTGATAAAACTATTATATGAAATGACCAGTATTTGACACAAGAAAAATAGTAATTTCATACAGTTCAGCCAACTTCAATAGGGTAAATGCCCATCTACCATAGTAAAGAGGAATATACACATTATTTTCTATACCATTGACATAGCTTTAGTATCATAAACTAGGGATGACTGTAAGAAGCCAAGTGAAGATATTGGCTAATGGTTTTCTCAGCAGTTAACCCACTTAAATTTAGTCATTTATTCAGCATTTATTGAGCACCTTCTTTGTGCTAGACATTCTTTTGTGAGTTGGGGATACAATATTGAACAAGACAGGGTGCCCAGTCAGTTTATAAGCTTTTGGGACTGACAGAAAACAAACGACCAAACAAATAAACAATAAATTATCAGGTAGTGATATGTTTTATGATTAAAAATAAACAATATATATTTGACTTTTATAGATGCTGATATAATAAATATCCATTTGGAAGAAATTTTTAAACTGTTACAAAATTGAAGATTAAAAAGCAGGCTTAATTTTTTGTCCTACTATCCCACATATAAGAATCCATGCAAAAAAAACACCAATGCTTACTAAAATTCAGTGCCAGGAAAATGTTTGCCTCTTTGGGTTAACTGTATTGAAACTAGAAATTTGGTATGGTTCTCTTTTGGTTGGCTGCCAGGAAGTCAGTAAAACTACATTTAGTATGCGATTACAGTGATAAATTCATTCAAATTCCTGGTTCATCTTTCTTTCCCTCTTAATTTTTTTTTGTGTGTTTTAATTTATCTTTTAAATATCTGTTGTAATTGCCCTGTTTTATTATGTTTTAATTTTGTAGACCACCTCATATCTTTTAGGAAGTAGGCAGAATATAAATAATAATTAAATTAGCTATGACATAACTCTTTTTCATTTGTTCCACAAATTTTTGTTGAGCATTTAGTGTGCTAGGAATAAGAGATAAAGCAGTGAGGGGGCAGATGTAGCTAAAATGGTTGTGTGTCTGTCTTCCATGTGGAGGGACCTGGGTTTGATCCCTGGGACTTCCCGGTAAAATAAAAATAAATAAATAAACAAACGAATAAATAAATAAAAGAGAGAAAGAGCAATGAGCAAATTAAACAAGCTCCATATGAGGTAATAACAGGTGAAATTGGACTTTTGGTGTTCCCAAAGTAATGAACAGCTAGAGCTGGATGTTTTGGTGGAAGGCTCTGTGAACCTTTAGAAAATGTCACCTTCAGATAACGTACTTTGAGTGAGCATGGCACTTGATGAAATGGTGAAAATTGGGCCAAATTTAAGATAAAATGCCTCTGTCTACAAAAAGTTTATAAAATTCAACAACCCAGGTAAAACTATTATTTGCTAAGTGTCTCTACTAAGTGCTGGTTACAAAAAATATATATGATTTATCAAACATAGATCCTACCTTCAAAGAGCTTCGATCTAGTTGATAAATAAGAACACAATTCTAAGATTAAAGAAACTGAAGCATAGTACATACAGTATGGATATGGCATTATAATTATGAAAAAATTCTCACTTATTTTTTGGTTATTGTTGTTACTGTGTTAGCTAAGAAGTTCAGGTTCTTGGAGAAGGAGTCGAGTAATGTGGAAAACTGCTTCCAAGAGGACTAGAGAGCAGGCCAATATCCCAGGGCCACTGGCAAGCATAACCACTGACAAAATCATTCTGAGGTTTGGTTGTATATCATTATAGAATCTTTGGTGAAAGGTTTTTCAGGGACAACTAGTCCATCTCCCATTCTCTAGGCATCTTTTACCTCCACCATAAAAAGATAGATGACAGCCTTTTAACTCTCCAAGATTCTTAAGAAAGAGATCCAACTTCAAGTTTTGAGCATCTTAATGTTTTCCAAAATTCCTTATAAGATGAATCAAACAAACTATTAAAGAACCAAATGTATCAGCTTTTAAAAAACTACCAACACTTCCCCCCTCCAAAAAGAATATCATTTATTGTCCAGTCATTATAGTCTGATAAATTCACAAATTTCCCACGTTTGCTTTCCAAAGCAACTTTAGAAAAGGAGTTTACATGAGTAGTTACAGTCACAAACTTCAGCCTGCCAAAAAGTTTCTTAATGTCATAGCAGATCTAAGGGGGAGGACTTTTGACATCTGGATGGAGCTGGAAAGGCCAGGAGCACACAATCAAGTCAGCACAGTAAATTATCCTTGGAAAACCCTGGAAGAAGAGCTAGAGAGATTAGAAGCTTCAGAAAGGCACTAAGCAAACAACAATGTCCATGTGATAATGACAGCATCCTCAGTGTCTTTTCTCTCTTAGGCAGTAGTATCTGCTGAATTCTTTCCCTATTACTTCAGGCATCCTATTGTTGTGCCTTCAAAGCTTCTAGATCTTCACAGTGGTGGTGGTGGAAGTCATAATTCCCTGACACATGCTGGTATCAGCAATACACCTGCTGGTATCTAGTCATGTCTTGCCTTTCCACTTATTCATTACTGAGATATGTAAAAGATAGACCAAATAACTATTCAACAGAACATAACTCAGAAAATTCTCTTCATCTTTGTGTCAGTTTGATATTATTTATGAATTCCAAAAAGGAGATATAGATTATGATTGTAAACTGGTCTGTTCCTCTGGGCATGATACCTTTTGAGTGATTTATATTCAAAGGCTTTCAGTTTACTTGATTAAATCAAGATTAGGGCTTTTATTCAGCCACATCATTAGGGCTTACAGGGTTGAGTCCCTGCTACCTAGGTGGGCTATATAAACAGACGCTCACTCAAGGAGAACAGAAAGAGATATACAGAGGAAGAGAGAGAATTCCATAGACAAGGAAGAGGAGAGAGCTTTGATCCTGTGGCCCCAGGGAGAGATAAGCCATTTACCTGATAGTTTGCAGTTGAGAGAACAGAGCAGCTGAGCTCTATGCCAGCTTACAGCTGAGATCAGAAGAACTGGGTCCACAGAGCCTTAAGAGGAAAGAAAAAGGCTGAAGCCTCACAGACATCACCCACCATCTTGTTTCAACACGTGGCAATAGACTGGTGAGAAAAGTAACTTTGAGTTGGACTCTTTAAGGCCTTGTAACTGAAAGCTTTTACCCCAAATAAATACCCTTTATAAAAGCCAACAGAGTTCTTGTACTTTGCATCAGCACCCCTTTGGCTGACTAATACAATCTTCTTGATAAAATGGTGTTTTGTTTGCCTTATAGTACAGTCTTAACTTCTGCATTCCTAGGTAGCATGTTTTGTTTTCCTCTTCTAGAAAGGAGTGTTTGGTGCCATATGGGCTACTTTTCTCTGTAGGCAAATAGCTGTTGTTAAATATGGATCATACCATGATGAACTACATTGTGGAAATTCAAAATCCTCAACAAAACAGACTCTCAGAAGGTCATCTATTTTAGCTCTCTGCCTTCCTAGATTTACAATGGAAAAGGATCTCAAAAGAATGTCATCTGGTGTTTTACTCAGTATTCTAGACCCTGTTATCTCTGTCTCCAGGGATGGGATAGCAACCACTTCCTAAATTAGCCTATTCCAGAATGAAAGTCAACTAAATCTGAGTACTTACTGTAAGCCAGGCACTTCAGTACAATGAAAACTACAAGTCCAGCCCTCATGGAGTTTACATCCTAGAAAACAAAACAAGCAGCATATAGTATGATGAGTATGATTGATATTATGAAACAGGAAGTGTAAAGTGTTAGGGAAGCATAATTTATAGGAACCTAGCCTAATCTGGAGGAGTTGGGAAAAACCTCTGTGAAAAAGTGCATCCACACTGAGACTTAAAAGACAAGAAGTGAGAAAGACTGGTGCATTTGAGTAACTGAAAAAATCTAGTATATTTAGAGTTTAGAGAAATTGGTAAATGATGAGGTTAGGGACAGGGACCAGATCATGGTTTTGTAGATCATATTAACCTTTTTATTTTTTAGCATTTTTATCCAAGGAACAATGATAAATCATTGATGGGTTTTAAGCAAGGCACTGATAAAATCAGATTTTAAAAAATCACTCTGACTGCAGATTGTAGGAAATAAAGTGTCATTGTGAGAGACCAATCTGGAGAAATTTGCAGTAATTCAGATGTGAAAAAATGGAACTTTGAACTGCTATAATAGCAATAGAAATAAAAAGTAGACAAATTAGAAAACAGTAGAATTGCCGATATTTGGATGTAAGATTGTGAAGCAAGGAAAAAAAAAGAATCAAGGATGATATCTAGTGAACCATGAGTTCTGTGAGGACTCTGTGTTGTTTGTGAAGCTATCTGTTTTTGTTGTATCTTTAATATATGAGGTATTTATTTTAAAAATAAAAAACATTTAATTTTTAAACGAATGAACAAATGAGATACATCCAGATTTCTAGTTTGAGCAACTGGATATGGACAGAAAAGGAGGAAAGAATTTAAGGAGAATGAGTTCAGTTCCTTAATTATTTAGGCCTAATTATTAAAAAGAGCTATGATAGATGGAAAACTGAACTATTTCTCCTTTTAATTTATATTTCATGTTTTAAATGTGTTTCTTTTGTGTTTTTTGTTTGTTTGTTTGTTTGTTTGTTTTTCTCTGTAGTAGCCTACATAAGTAGGCTAGTAAGCATCTAATCCTGTCCAGATGGTTATTGGCCAGGATCTGTTTGGTTGTTCTCATTGCTAATCTCAGCTCTGTGAATAACCTCCCCATGTAATGTTTTGCTAACATCCGGGCTTAAGTGCATCTTGCAGGAAAGGTCACTGGAATATACATTGGTCACTCCTATGCATATTCTGTTGTTTCTTCAATAGTCAGTTTGGACACTACCCATTTTAGTGTTACTTTATATATTAATTTTTCTCAGTGAGTGTTAAGCTAGAATTAATTTCTGTTTCAAGCTTTAACATCTTAGAGAATAGGAGTTCAAAGACACTTATCCATTTGGATATATTGCAGAAGTTCTTCATTTTCTCCTCTTGAAAGGAGCATCCAACCTTTCAAAAACTGCTTAAAAAGCAAAGACTTCCCCCAAAGATCAAGGCAACACAAGTCTGTTCTTGCCACTTCTATTCAACATTGTACTGGAGGTTCTAGCTAGGGCAATTAGACAAGAAAAGGAAATAAAAGGCATCCAAATTGGAAAGGAAGAAATAAAACTATCTTTATTTGCAGATGACGTGATCTTGACCATAGAAAGTCCTAAGGAGTCAACTAAAAAATTATTATAACTAATAAATGAGTTCAGCAAGTTTGCTGGGATAAAAGATTAATATACAAAATTCAATTTGTAGTTCTATACACTAGCAATGAATAGTCCAAAAAATGAAATTAATACAGCAAGTCCACTTATAACAGCATAAAAAAATACTTAGGAATAAGTTTAATAAAAGAATTGTAAGACTTATACTCTAAAAACTATAAAATACTGTTGTAATTTTTAAAGAAAACCTAAATATATCGAAAGCTATTTTATGTTCATGGAGCTGAAGCCTTATTATTAAGATGGCGATACTCCAAATTGATCTAAAGATTCAAGGCAATCCCTATCAAAATCCCAGGCTGGCTTCTTTACAGATATTGATAATATGTACAGATATGCAAGTGACCCCGGATAGTCAAAAACGATCTTGAACAAGATCAAAATTGGATGACTAACACTTTCCAATTTCAGAACTTATTAAAAATCTACAATAATCAAGACTGTGTGCTACTGGCATATGGGTAGACATATAGATCAATGGAACAGAATAGAAAGTCCAGAAATAAACCCTTGCATTTATGATCAATTGACAAGTGTGCCAAGACAAGTTAATAGTCTTTCAACAAATATTGTTGGGACAACTGGATATACACATTCAAAAGAATGAAGTTGGACCCCTTCCATATGCTATACACAAAGAATTTGATTAGACATTTCTTCAAAGATATACATATTAGCAATAAGCACATGAAAAGAGGCTCAATATCATTAGCCTTTAGGGAAATGCAGATTAAACCATACTGAGATGCCACTTCATATTCACTAGGATGGCTCTAATAAAAGACTGACAATAACAAGTTTTGATGAAGATGTAGAGAATTTGAAACTCTCATGCACTGCTGGTGGGAATGTGGAATGATGCAGCCACTTTGGAATATAGTTTGGCAGTTCCTCAAAAAGTTAAATATGGAGTTACCATCAGACCCAGCAATTCCACCCCTAAGTATATACCCAAGAAAACAGAAACATAAGTCCATGCAGAAACTTGTACACAAATGTTCATAGTGGCATTATTCTTAATAGCCCAAAAGCAGACACAATCTAAGTGTCCATCAGCTGATGAATGGATAAAGAAAATGTTGGAATATCCATTCAATGGAATATTATTTGTCCAAAAAGGAATGAAGTACTGATACATGCTACAACATGGATGAACCTTGAAAGCATTGTGGTAAGCAAAAGAAACCAGACACAAAAGACCACATTGTGTATGATTTCATTTATGTGAAATGCTCAGAACAGGCAAATCTATAGAGGCAAAAAGTAAATTAGGGGTTCCAGGGGCTGGGAGAGGGGAGAATGAAAAGTGACTGAAAATGGCTGAAGAGTTTCTTGTTGGAATGATGAAGATGTTCTAAAATTGATTGTGGTATAGGTGCACAGTTTCATGAACATCCTAAATACCATTAAATTGTACACTTTAAATGGGTGAATTGTATGGTATGTTAAAAAAAAAAAAAAAGCGAAAATGCTTCACCATATCCAAAATGGCACAAGTTTTCATTTCCTTCTTTTCTTTCCCAGCCTTGGCTCTCTTCTGCCTCTTCTCCACTCACACTTCAAGTCAGCAGACTCTAAGGGGCACTCAGTTTACAGCCCCTGCTGCTGCCACAATGTCAAACTCTATAGGAATATATTATACAAAACAGACATTAAAAAGTTGTAGTATAAAAAGTCCAACACAAATTGGCAATCACACAGAGATTCAGAGATCAGGCTGAGGGTGGGGCAGGGTAGAGAGAAGGGCAAAGTTGACTCTGGAACACATTTAAATTCTCTTTGCTATGTAGCTTGCTCTATATTGTCAGCCAGAGGCTTTACTTCATTGTTGTCAGTTTTCCAGTTTTCTGAGTTTCATAATCTATGAATTGGCTTCTTTGCATTTTTTTTTTCTTATACATGTCTGATGACTCTTTTCCCCTATAGTATTCGCTCTCTTTTTTCTATTAAACATGTTTAATTTGAAATCTGCATATGTATATTTTCAACTCCCAGATTACGTTCTCTAAGAGAAAACTAGACACAAAAGACCAATTATTTGGCCAATAATAAAAATCAAAGTTCATTAAGTAAAGGAGGTGGCATCCCAGTTACCAGATACCTGTCACACAGCACCTATACTTTCCTACCTTGGAAAAATTCACACCTTTGTGATATATTGAACTTTGGAAGATTTAAAGTTTCGCATTCCCATTGCCTAATGTAATGCCTATACCTCATAGGTACTCTATAAATATTTATGAATAAATGAATCAATGAATGATCTACCTGGATAGTCTCTACCCAGCACAGAATAGAGCCCTTCTTTTCTATTCTCCATAGGACTTTTCTTTTTCAAGCCTTCCTTTCCACCTTGAAGTCTAAGGAGTATTGACTATGTTTAGAGTTTATAGCCATCTCATCTTCCTTTCCAGCAAATAGAAAATCATTCTAGAAGAGAAGGAAAACATACCTACTACTCTGCTGTGTTTAAACATGGGACTAATAAATTGCTGATAGTGATCAGAGGCAGAATTGGCTTTGCCAAAGAGCAATGGGATCACCTGGAACTTTATAGGAGAAGCTGAGACTGCCCAAGATTCCCTGAATATTGGTGACCCTCTGCTTTCACTCCCACTATTTATCTGTTTTCACTAGAGCTGGTTAGATGACAGGTAAGTCAGAAGTTGCCAAGAAAATAAGCATGTCTTTCAAGACTCTTCTGCTGAGTCACAGAAATCCCAGCCACTTTGCCTATAGAATAGCATTGCTAATTGAGTCATCAAGGGCCAAACATGTCAAAACAATTCAGAGACAGGGGCAGTGCTAGCATGAAGTTTCCATGGTATCTCTGCAGAACCTAAAAATACTTGAATTTATTGGTTGCTATGTTGCAGAAAAGTGTATTGAAACTTACATTGTATTTGAAAATCAAATATTTAGTGATCTTTGAACTCTGAATTCAAGATAGTACTGGCAAGCCAGTGCCAGGATGTGATTTTACTTCCCTTTGCCCTCTGAGTATGTAAAAGGTCATTTTCCAAGCTCAGAGAAAACCAGGATTCAGAATATTTCATACTCCATTTAATCTTCTCTTGTGTATGGAGTGGCCTAATGTGACAGCCCTATTCTCCAGCTACCGTGAGCCTCTAAGCATAAATCAATACCAGATATGCTGGTAAGCAACAAGTGTTACAGAAGGGATTGTGTACTTTGGCCAAGAGGCTACCTAATCTAACCAGGAGAGGAACATTATCAGTCCATTTTGGTTCAGCTCAGGAATCTAAGGCAAGTAACTTAACTCTTGTGGAGATCAGCTTTAGCCTCCATAAAATGTGAGTAGGAATCCTTTCTTCTCAGGAATGGCCAGAATGATTAATACAGCATTTATTAGATGCCTTAAGCTCTGTCATCAACTGACATTTGTTGAGCTCTTTTGTATGGTTGTGTTAACCTTGAACATTTTACAGTCCAATTGGAGAGGTAAAATATACCTATAAAAAGATAAGCCACAATACAAAGTGGTATATGATAGATGCCAAATAAGATAGTACAAGCAGTGGGAAGAAGAGGTGATGGCAGAGGCTACAGTGTATGGAAAGGCTGCCTGAAGAGATCAAGGGCATTTACTGTGCAGCAAGGACATGGGAAAGATGGCACCACAGGAAAGGAGCACAGCATATCCAGAGGACCATGGCTGGAAAGGGGGCCTAGAGTAAAGGAAATTATAACTCCAAAAGCCCTGTATACCTATGAAGAGGGATTATGTTTCACTCACTTTTTAGACAACTTCATTTGGAGGCTGTAAATGTCAGCTCTACCTGAATTTCCTAGTCCTTTTTGTTTAAAATATATATATATGGTTCTACAATCGTGATTTTTTTAAGAGCCTTGGTGACATGATAGGTTTTTGAAGGGTATCCTTTTATAAAATTATATATGGTACGGTTTTTCCATGATTGTGAAAATAATACAGGTCTATTATTAAAAATTTGAGTAAATATAGAAAATGATAAAGAATTAAATGAAATATATATATATATTTGATAAAACATTATTTGCAAAGGTTTTTGCCTTGTGTTTTTCAGTTAACATTATCTATCTTCTCCTACTATTAAAAACTAAATAAATGTATTTTCTATATTCTGTCTTATAGAATATAAGTTTTAACTGTTTTATGTGGTTAGACATTTAGATTGTTTCCAGTTTTACCCTAATATAATTAACACTATGATGAATATCTGCAGATATATTTTGTCTAGATTTTCTGATTAGCTCCTTAGGACTGATTCCCCAAAGTAGAATTAATAGGTTAAACAGGGTAAATATTTTATGGTTCTTTATGTATATTATCAAACTACTTTCTAGAAAAGTTTTACAAATTTATTCCAACATATTATACGTGAGAGGGCCCGTTTAATCTCACTTTGACCAGTATTAAACACTCTCAGTTTTTAAATTTCTTTGCTAATTTGATAGGCAAAAGGTATCTCATTGTTTTCATTGCATTTCTTTGATTGCTCTTGAAGCTAACATTCTTTTTTATTTATTAGCCATTTATGTTTCTCCTTCT
Source organism: Tolypeutes matacus (assembly GCA_026826555.1). Classification (NCBI taxonomy): domain Eukaryota; kingdom Metazoa; phylum Chordata; class Mammalia; order Cingulata; family Chlamyphoridae; genus Tolypeutes; species Tolypeutes matacus. The sequence goes on from JAKSZT010054030.1 coordinate 15,900,722, forward strand.
GTGAAGTATCTAATAATGTCCATTGTCTTTTGCCCATGTGTCATAGTAGCATTAAATTCTTATCAGTTGTAACTCTTAGTATACTAGAGTTATTAATCCTTTGGCATATTTACTGAAGCCATTTTCCCTGGTTTATTTGCCTTTTATTTTTCTAGTTTTTTATATACTTAAGTTTTAATATTGTATGTCGTCAACTCTATAACCTTCCTTTGTGATTCCTCCTAGTGCTTTTATTCTTCAGAAGTCCTTCTGCAATTAAAAATATTAATATCTCTATTTTCTACTTTATTATTTCATTTAATAGTATTTAGATTACTAATACATCTAGAATTTATTTTGGAGAAAGGTCTGAAATGAATATTTAGTTTGTGTTTGTCTCATACATTTAGTTTTCCCGACACTATTGTTGACTAATCCATTTCCCCAGATTTTGGCAACTGAGTCTTTTTAATTAACAGTGCTGTTACTATTAAGTGTGTGTGTGTTTGTGTGTGTGTGTGTGTTCTTGGATAACAGGAAATTGGGAAAGAATCAAGCCCTGAAAATCTTACACCATGTTAAACTAGAACTGATTCTATATTCAGCGGGAACTTCTTAAATATTCTCAGTGAGTTTGATTTTATCAGATCATGTTTACTGCTTTATCCTTTATCTCCAGCTGTTTTCATAGATGGAAAAAGCATTTTAACTGATTCTTTATTTACTCCCTATTTTTTTCACCAACATATACCTGGAAGGCCTGTTTCTTCACTCTTATGAATCTGTCATTTTTATTCCTTCTTTTATTTATACTGTTCCTTGTCTGAAATGCCGTCTATTTGGCCATCTCCCAGCAGTACTTCCAGACCTAGGATAAGTCCTACTTCCGCCAGCTAATTTAATGTTTCTGTCCTTTGAATTCCAATAACACTGATAGTCTATACATAATAATTGAGTACTTTAGAAATTCATTTCATCCTATGTGTAAATTTTATTTTACCAGATATTGTAAGCTTCTTGCAGAGACTATTTCTTCTCTTATTTAATACCTTGCACAAAGAATTTTTTAAAACCTTATTTAAATATATGGTTCGGGTTGTTGGTTAAGATGTTAGAATGCAGGGGATCCATTATTAAGTCTTTACAACCCTCACTACCAGCACCTAGTATCAGGGACTCTGTAAAACATTTGACAGAAGATGTGGCCAACAGAATCGATTTGGGCCTTACCCTGGATTCCTAGAGTCCTTTATAAGCAGAATGAAATTCAATTATAGAAAGAAGAAGCCGTGGGAAGGGAGTAACCAGAAGCTGGAAACCAACAGACCCTGGAAGAGAAAGAAGATGCTACCATGTGCGTTGTGGCGCGTTATGACAGAAAAGCCAAGGAATCCCAAAGATAACCAGCTAGCCAGAAGACACTGGCCCCAGGAGGAAGCCAGTCTTCTAGCCTTTAAGCCAATAAATTCCTCTTAAGCCAACCCATTGTATGGTGTTTGTGTTAACAGCTAGGAAACTAAGATATGCCTACAATTACTTAAAGACAGACATTACTCAGTTCCCATATTCAGTCTTGTTGTCTTTCTACTAGTTCTCTTTCTAGAATTACTTTGTTCACAAATAAAATACCACACACAAAAAATTTTGCCTGTATTTCTCAAACATGATTTAAACAGAACTATAGTTTCATAGTATACTAATTAGTGTCCCACAGTGAAAGAGTTCCATAGTAAATAAATTTGGGACATGCTGAGTTAAACAATTTTCAATGGATTTCTTTACAGCAGACCTTCTCAGAATCTTTAATATGATATATTGGCCATAGTGAATCTAACTTAGTGGACTACAGAACTCTTTTTCACAGAGAATGTGAACATACTTTGGAAAATAGTATTGTTCTATTCCTTTTCCTATACACTCATCCCTTTTCTTTACTGCTTCTTCTATTCCTTCTTTGGTTCTCTGTGTAGGACACATTTTTACAGTAAGGGGATCCTGTCTTTTATAAAACGCTTTGAGATCGAATGCCTATCAAAAAGAGTCCAATGTTGGTATAATTTCATCCAGTACCATAAAAATAGACAAAGCTTCACCAACAGTGTAACTGTTAAGAAAGGTTATTTGGCATATAGTATATATTTCTCTGAACATAAGCAGCTTTTCCAAAAGAAATATTTTGAGTTAATGTGCTATAATTTACCAATTTGAATCTTTGTTGAGAATTCAGATTGTTTCTTATTTTTACTATTGCAAGTGACTCTGTAATACACATTTTCAGGCAGAATTAACTATAGAAAAATGAATATAGAAGAGATATTTGCATCTGTATATTGTCTCTCTCTTCCTTCTTTCCCTTTTCCTCTTGTCGGATACCCTCTAGTTTCCATTGGTAATCTCCCTGCCTTGTCTCTGACAAGTTGGTTTCCAAGTCTGGAAAGCAATTTCTTGCTTATTATAAGTCATAAATTATTGGACTAAACTTGCCCTGTCGTCGTGAAGATTGTGGCTTTAAAGCAAATGGCAGCTTGATCCTGGGTTTGCCCTATTTCAGCCAACCTTGCATCTTTAGATCCCCTAATCCCCATCTGCTTCCCCTTGCTTCCTATGCATCTTTTAAACTCTTCTATCAATGTCAGAAGTATATCTCCTTAAGAGTGTCCCACAAGTACTTCAAATGTAGTATGTATGAACACAATACTTTATCTTTTCTCCCCTCCTACCTGATTTCCTTTTTTCTCCACTCCTTCTTTCCATTAATGGCATCACCATCCAATCAGTCACCCAAACTAGATACCTTAGATTTATATCCTTATTTCCTCTTTTTCTCCCACTTACTCATTTCCCTGAACATAGGGTAAATTGTCAAGTAACATCAACTCCATGCCTTTACCAAATTTGAAACTATTCTTTATACCTCCATTGCTTCTACCCTAATTGAAGCTCTTTCAACTCGTTATCACTTCCTCCATTGTTTCTTCATTGTATTCCATTCTCTATATTGGAGAAGAATGATCAAATTCTGATCACTCCCACACTTAGAAACCTTGGATGGCTTCCCATTGTCTAAATGATAAAAATCCACCCCCAAATAACTTGCTGTTTCATATTCTTTTACCTTTGCAAACATTTGTCTCTCTACCAGCAATACTCTTAGCCTGCTGAACATTATTGAGCAACATTAGTTATGTAATGTTGAAATGCAGGTATCACCTGTTAAGCACTTTTGTCCCCCAAAGTTGTTTTACTAAATTAAGACTGTAAGCTTCCTAGAAAAGACTGTCTTTTTTTTTTTATTATAAATAAATAATTTATTTATAATTTTATTGCACAGATTCAAAGAATGTGGTATTGGTTGAGGTGTGCTTTACGTTTTCTTTGTGGCCAGTTTTTGTAAATGCCCCTGGGTGCTTGAAAAGAATGTGTATTCTCTAGTAAATGAGTGCAAGGTTATATATCCAGTGGATCAATCTTAATTATTGTACTATTCAAATATTCTACATCTTTAATAATTTTTAATCTGCTTCATTTATCAATTACTGATAGAAGAGTGTTAAAATCTCCCTCTATGATTGTAGTTTATTAATTTATCTTTGTAATGTCAATTTTTGCTTTGTATATTTGTATATTTTGAGGCTATGCAATTGGGTATAAAAAGTTTAGAAATGTTACGTCTTCTTGGTGAAGTATTCTTCTGTTAGTATGTAGTGAACCTCTTTATCCCTAATAATGCTTTTTTGCCTTACAGTCTATTTTTTTTTACCTTTATCTATAAAGCTTTTATTTATTTATATTTTTTAGTTCTTTCAACAATTTATTGAAGTATATCATTCATACATGAACATACATAAACTATAAGTGTTCAGTAAACATCATGAACTTACAAAACAAACATGCATAACATCATACAGGGCTCCCACACATCACCTCCCCACACACACACACAAACACCCTGTATTGTTGTGAAACATTTGTTAACAAATCACGAAAGAGTATCGTCAAAGTATTACTACCAACTATAGTCCGTATCTTCCTCCCCATACATTTTTTTAAGGATTTATTTATTTATTTACTTACTTACTTCTATCCTTTTTTAATATAATCACCACCACTTGGCTGCTTATCATGCCTTGAACACTAATTCACTGATAGGCCAAATCTACTGACTTAATGAATGAAGTTTGTCCTTGGTAGGTGCTACCAGAATGACACTGCTTTGGTAATGGTACTAGGGCCTAATCAAAGTGAACGAAAAATTAAATTCCCACATTTTCTTTAAAAAATGAAATCTCCCCCACCCAAACCTAGATCAAGATTTTTTAAAGAGATGGCTGGAAAAGAAATAATTATGAAAGTTATACATTCAGAGATGCAATTTTACTTTCCACCCACACCAAACCATCTGTAGTTCTTGCATGGATGATGCTATTTTCCCCTTTTAAATAAACTTTTTGGGGAATAAGTTTATATTTACAGAAAAGTTGCAAAGATAGTACAGAGAGTTCCTGTATAATCTTCACCCATTTCCCCCTAATTTAACATATTTTACATTACTAGTGTACATTTGTTAAGTGAAATACACTAAGTACATTACTATCAACTAAACTATAGACTTTATTCAGACTTCACCAGTTTTTCCACTAATGCCCTTTTTCTGTTCCAGGACTACAGTACATTTAGTCATCATATGTCCTTAGTCTCTCTGCCTTCTATTTGATTGATTTGTTTTTCTCTATCCCCTTTGTAGCCATTTGCCGCTTTGTTCCCGGGCTTGAGGGTGATCAGCCCTGCTGCAGCCCGGGGGGCGACACTGGCTAGTTATGGGCCGTCCGGTGCGCACTCCGGGAACGGCGAGGGTGAGGAGGTTCTCAGGGAGCGGCGTCGGGTTGGGGGCTCCCTGGTCTCCACGGCTCAGGTGTGGGGGGTATCTGGTAAGGACCGCGCGTGAAAGAAAGACTCGAGACCTCTGAGTGCGGGGGAAGAAGCAAAGAGAGAGAGAGAGAGCGAGAGAGCTTTATTGAGGAAGTACAGTGCATATATACTCTTCAGGCTGGGGGCAGTCCCTCAGCCGATGGTGGAGGCTTATCATTGGGCAGTGGTTAGGGTCAGGGGTTGCTAGGGAAAGGGGCAGAATTGGGGGCGGCAAGGGGCGAAGCAAGGTTGTCCAAATAAGGCAATAACTGGGGCGAGAGCTCTGATTGGTGAGAAGGAACAAGGAAGAGGGAGAGAGGGAAAAGAGGAACGGGGGAGGGGGTTGAGTTGCACAGGCAAGGCCACAGCAAGGCCTGCGGTTTGTAGATACTGCAGCCATTGGCCAATTTAATGTAATTATGAATTCCAAAAATATAATTGGATCATGCCTGTAAACTGATCTGTTAATCTGGGCGTGATTAAGTTATGATTAGGGCGTTGACTGGGCCACGTCAGTAGGGCGTTGAGCCCCACCCCTTGGTGGGTGGGGGAATCGAATATAAAAGGCAAGGCAAAGGACAGAGGGAGCAGTTTTTGAGAAGCAGTTTTGATGTTGGAGAAAAGGCCCCAGAAGAAGAGAAGTGAGCCGTTTGCCTGATAGTCTACAACTGACCTTGTGGAGGAACCAGAAGAGCTAAGCCTGGAGAGAAACGCGGCCCTGGGAAGAGAAGAACCCAAGAAGCCTGAACCCTGGCAAACGCCGGCAGCTGTCTTTCTCCAACACATGGCAATGAACTTTGGTGAGAAGAAACTTAATGCTTTATGGCCTGGTATCTGTGGACTTCTACCCCAAATAAATACCCTTTATAAATGCCAATCCATTTTTGGTAGTTCACATTAGCACCCCTTTGGCTGACTAATACACCCTTCCTTCTTTTTTCTCATTAGTTTTGGTGGTTTTACATTCCATTTCCATTCTTTTAGAGGTTACCAACATATTATGGAGGATATGGAGAGATAGTCACTCTTGGATATTGCTGTGATAGAATAAATTGGTATAACTTCTAAAGAAGGAATATAGTGTAAATATCTTTTGATCCAGCAATTCCACTCCTAGAACTCAATCCTACAAATTTATACACTTGTACACATGTACTGAGTTATTCACCAATCGTTTTTTATAATTGTTTAATAAAATATAATGAAGAAGTGTTCTATCTACAGATATAGAATGATACCCAATATATTGCTAAATGGTGGCAGGGTGGTGGGGGGGGAAGTAAAATGAAGACCAATGTATTTAGTATGCTATGATAAATAGGTTTCCTTATTCTCTCCCTGTATCTAGAGGTAGATTTTTTTCTGGTCTACTCATTCACTAAAAGTTAGCTCTTCAAGAGTACTGCTTTTACAAAGCAGTCTCACTTCTAACTCTCTGCCATAGACAGGTCCAAGTCAGTATCTCCAAGTGGGCTTGAAAATCGAAGCCTCAGACTCTTCCCTGCTCTCCAAATGAAATTTTCATGTTACTGTCTGGTCTTGATAATGATTATTTTAATAAATGTAAAATATTTCAGTAACTCTACCACCTAGGAATATGAAAATTAGATAAAGAATAGTGTATTTAAAGAGCTTAGCTGACTACCTGACAAAGTGCTTAGTAAACATTAACTACTGTTGTTGAGTTGCTTTCTTAAAATCTTCTGTTTGTTGTTAGACTTGCTGATGTTTAGATCAATCTTAAACTTTACTCATACCTTTTGTTAATAAAAATAAAAATATCATATCCTATTTAGTATTTAAAATTATAAAATAAAGCAATTTTACATCAAAAAGCAAACAAAAGCAATAGTAATTTTCAATATCCTTTTTTCAAACTACATGTCTTTGTTCCTTCCTCTTTTTCCATGGGAAAATTCTGATATACCCTCCTTCCCCTTAGAAGGGTGCTTGCACCCTAGTTGAGATCCACTAATTTAGCTTATTTCCAATTTTATGGTGTTTTTTTTTTTTTTTTTAATTAAAAAAAAAAAAAAAGAATTCTATAATATACATTTTCATGTATATAACACCTTTGATCTTGTAAATTTTTCCCTTCAGGTCAGTTCCTAGGAGTGGAATCATTGTGCCAAGGAATGGAAATATTTTTGTAATTCTCAAGATATGTGATGATATTTTTTCCAAGATAATTTGCCATATTATAGTGCCACTTGCTATGTAGGAGTTTACTGATTTTATCATAACTTTGCCAAAATTGAGTTATATTGGCTAATTTTATGAGTAAAATCGCAACTTTTCATTGTTTTAATTTCCATTTCTTTGATTATTAATGTATGTAAACTTCATGTTTAACAAAATACATTTCTGATATATTTTATTATTTTAGTGCATACCAACCAGGCATTAATTTCAAAATGGGGCCCTTGTACCCTGAAAAGATTTGGAGTTTAAACAAAGTGAAAAAGGAGAGAAATTAAACTAGAAAGTCGTTGTGTTTATAAACAGCAGCCTGAAACACAAGACCATTGTGGTAATTGGAAGGATCTGTATCCCAAAATGCCCTGCTTAATAGGTGCCAAGACACCAACTAGCTGGGAAAAGGCAGAGCAGTGTGTTTACCTGAGGTGGTCAGATGAGGCAAATCTGAAATCCCAAACTCCACGATTACTCTTTACACAAAAACTTATAACTCAGTCCATTTGAGTGTTTATGTTCAAGATTCTATCCTCCTAAAGTATTATAGGATTCTTGCTTTAAAACAACAGAGAAACAGACTTCCACTAGGTCTGAGAGCATTATTTCTCTTTATAAATGAATTTAATAATAAAAGAAAAACACATGTTCTTTTTCTAAATACCATGTTAATTCAAAAAAGGCCTTTTCATTAGATGATACATACACAAGGGCTGCAGATTACAAAGGCAGAAAATTAAATTGTAAACTATACAAGGATGCTTAGGAGAAACCTTAACAGGGCGTAATCAGAGATGCTAACCCTTCTGCTTGCTCTGTTTGCAATCTAACATTCATGGGGAATGCTGTGTAAGAAGAGCCTGAAATGGGTTTCATAATCTGTAACCACAAAGGGATGACTCAGATCTTTATCTTTTATAAACTGCTCTCATAACTTGATGCTTTACTCACTTTCCCAAGTCTAAGTGTTTTTGGGCCAATGATTTAAAACAAGTTGAAGGAGTCTTTGTGGTTTTTCCCCCATAGTATTTTCTGAAATATCTCTCAATGGCTAATAGCTATTGAAATCAGTTAACCCTCATAACTGCATCTGCCTTTGGGGATCTTTTTACCTTTTTATCAAATTAGAATGGAGCCTGGTGATAGAGGAAAACACAGACATGTTCTTTGGGTGGGATGGGGGTGGGGATGTGGGGCAGAGAGGATGAACCTCAAAGACACACTGAACACAAATGCTGTTGCTGCCACACATTCTCAGTGCTGGTGACTCACATATAAAGCAGCTAGCCACGGAAGAGAGACAATGCATTGCAAGCCCTCACATGAAAGTGTCTCCTCTTCTCTTTGTATTTTAGCCATCAGCCCCACCTTATTGATTCAGTTACTAAAGAATGATGAATTCATGAGGGAGCCGCTAGCATGAGAGTTCCCTTTGCCCAGTTAGGGTGCAAGTAGCTCGTGATGAGTTATTTGAAGTGTTGAAGATATGTTAAGTGATATATACAGCTCATTGTGTAACAATAGCATTTTCCAAGAGAATAACCCATATAGGCCAGCCAACCACATGATCTGTCTTCAACACAGGCCAGTATCAGATAGGTATTATGGTGCCCCATAAAGACCCAAATTTTTTGAAATACTATCCATATCACAAGAAGAAAGGCTGTGTGCTCTCCCTGGCTGATAATCAGCATAGCTTCTAGCCCAGGGATTTTTTTCTTTTTCTTTTTTTATTATTTAATTTTCTTTTCTAGGGATTTTTAAAAAGACTATCCATAACTACGTTCAGTGACACTCAAATATACAATAAAGTTTTTATATTAAAAATTGTTAGGGGGTGTAGCTCAGTGGTTGAGTACCTGTTTCCCATATACAAGGTCCCAGGTTCAATCCCTAGTACCTCCTAAAAAAAAAAAAATTATTAGGAAGCTTCTTGAATGGACCTTCCTGTGCCTTTAGTTATGCCTATAAAAAATAATTATTATGTACTTGTTATTATGTCTACACAAAAATATTTTCTTCATACTTTAAGGCCCACTGTCCCGTAGAAAGTCTTCACTGATGAATTCTGGATACCCTGTGAACTTTTCCCACACATAACATTTGCCTACTGTAATGTGGGTATAGATCAGGTTGATGAAGCATTGCCTCTCTTTTTTAAAAATAACTGATTCTGTTTTTCAGTGGCAGTGAGAGTATTCCCTATATATTATAGGATTAACTGTCAAGTCCCTAGAACACTCCAGATAGTGGAGTCCAGCCAAGAAAAGGACAGAAGATGTATGTTTAAAACAGGTTCCATCTTCTCTGGGTATTCCATAAGTGTGTCTTCCAGATTCCATGAAGCTCTTAATGACTTATGAGTGAGTACACTCAGTGCTTCTCACCTTTTCTTTCACCTTTTCCTTCAAATCTCTTCCCTTCACTCAGCTTCACCTTCCAGATAAGATTGACCCTCTTACCTGGATGGTTAATTCATAAGGGTTTCCCAAAATCAAGCAAAAGACAGATAAAAGAAGTCAGCCACATAATATTTATAGATTTACAGATACATCTGTCAATCAAATAGAAAGTATTTTTAAATATCTTCTGGGCCCAAACCTTGAGTTGGATAGAGTGACCAATCGAAAGAAGTTAGTTTCTGCCTCCAGGTACTTTCAGTTAAGTATTCTTAGAGGTGCATTTGTTCCTTCATTCTTTCATTCAACAAATATTTACTGAGCATCTGTTATGTGCCTAATCTGGTATGTCAGTGAACAAATGAGACCAAGACTCCTACCCTACGATCTAGGAAAGAGGGGTGAGGAAATAGACAATAGACAATAAATAATAAGCATAATTAATAAACTCTATAGTTGTAGGAAACTGATAAGCACTATGGAAAGAATAAGAAACTAGAACAGTGAAGGGGGTTTACAGTGTGGAGATTGGGGGACACAAGTTTCAGTGTTAAATAAGGTAGTGTGGGCCTTGTTGAGATGAGATTTGGGCAGCTACTTGAGGGAAATTAGATAATTAGTAAAATGTATATCTGAGATAAAAACAGCATTCCAGATGATAGGAGAGCCATTATTTTTTCTTTTAAAACTGACATTCTTATTAATTTTAGTATTTACCTTTGATGTAGATAACGTTATCCTTGTTTTTCAGATGAAGAAACTGAATGTACCAGCTGAATATCAGCCTTGGTTTAAAGTGACTTTCATTTGAGGCAGATTGTAGACAGAGGCCATTGCATTTGTTTTATAGATTAGAAAAAGTAAAAGATAGGAAAGGGGAGCTAACTTCCTTAGAATCACAAAACTAAGCAGCATCAAACAGGCCACAGTTATTAGATTAACGCTACGGTAGTGTATTAGGCACAACTTTTCTTCATTAGGCCTTAGAGATTTCTTTTCTTGCAAAGTAAATTGATTTCAGATATTTTCTTTGATATGGTGTTAAATTGTCACCAATTTTCCTATACAATTTAGCATACTTAAATTTATTATAAAGCAAGTTAAATGAATTTCAATGGAAAGAGGGAACCTATAACCTAGATCCCTAGCTATAGGTCTAGGTCATTTTTTAGGGGCCACCACCACACTGTATGTGCTTTGAATGCTCTGGAAATTATTTGGGATGTTTCCTTGGAGGTCAGAGTGCCCATCTGGAAGGTCTGTAGGGCTAAAATAGAAGCCTGCTTGTGATCATCTCTCTAGCCCTCCTTCTGGTGTTTTCTTATTGTTGTGACTGGATAGGGAACATCCACTTGTTGGGTTCAAGTGAGGGAGGACATTCAGCAGAGATGGAACATTCAAATATCAGGGCTAACCTCCTAGGAACAGTTTAGGAAAAGCTGGGCATATTCCCTAAATCAGCTCAATCCAGTTTATGTACTCTCCAGGCCCTGGATAATACAAACACTCATAGATAAATTCACCTTATTTCCATCCATGGGTGCCTAATGGAACATTAACATTAAAAGCTTATTAAAACATTGATGTAACATTTGGAATTTCCACATCCCTTTACAATTGTTTATTGGCTAATTAGTCTCTGCAGCTTCCCTGAGAAGCATGTTGGTTCTTTTACTCCCATTTTAGAGATTAGACACAAATGGGTTAAGTGCCTTACCCAAGGCTTTACCATGAGTCATGTCCCCATGAGTATTCTAATGTGGCTCCACCAGCATGAATCACTTAACCTCTCTGAGCCTTAGTTTTTTCATCTATATATGGGTTACTAATGATTTTTGTCCTACCTAGTCCAAATAATTATTGTGAAAATAAAATGAGGCAAACTGAAAGTGCTAGGGCTAGTTATATTAGCTGTAATCAGGTAAGTGGATTAAGGCAGGAGGAAGCTGCAAACCTCATTATTCAATATGTAGGGAGTGCTACTTGGTTGGGGCCAGAGAACAAAGAAAGGAAGAGACAATCTGTGGCTGACCCTCTAACAAAACGAAATCCTTTCTCCCTTTGACTCAGCTTAGGTTTGAGAGAAGGAAAACAAAGAGAACATACTAAAGAGTAAAAGAGCAAATTAATTAAATTGCCAAGAGTAAATTAAAAGAGTAAAGTATATTTTTAAAGTAAAAAATAAAAGAAGAATGATAGGAGAAAAATGAAAGAGGTAAATTGTGAGTCCTCGGTACCAGTAGCAACAATGCTATAAACTGTTCATCTTGGCATAAGAGTCCTTATTTGAACTGAAGCCATATCGCAGCGTGAAGCAAGAGGCTTAAAATTCAGAGTAGTGGAGCCTTTCATAGCTGGATTCTGCCATCCAAATCATTTGTCTGTGTCAGATCTGATCATGAACTTTCAAGATCATGTAGCCCTGCACAGGTTCCCTGTTTCCCTCCCTACTCCCTCCTGCTGCTGCCTAAGCCAAGGCCAATAGCTTGGTTATCAATATCCATACATTGGCTGGCCACTTTATGTTTGCAGCTGCTGTTGCCTTCAGCCTTCTCTTCTCTGGCCTTAGGAAGACCATACCAACACTTTCTATCAATATTATTCCTGGTGAATAGCAGTGCCATTTGTTGCCTCTAAAAAACAAGGCCCCCAGACAAAAACAATTGCAAACAGAACCAAGTTATTAAAACATTGGTTCTTCTTTTCATTCTCTCTAGTTATTTTCTTTCTTCATTCCTTTTTAAAAAAAAAAAAAAAAATCAAACATGTAAGGGTACATTTGAAAGATCAAGGAGATATAAAAACCGGAGCAAGCAATGAGGAATAAATGTAAAAGAAGTCCTGGGAACTGAATGAAAATTCAGCAAGGTGAGGAACAGTGTGTGTGGACAGTGGAGAGATACATCATTACTAATCAGGTTAATTTGGTTAATTAGAGCAGTTAGTAATTGTTATAAAAATTTTGGTAAAAACACACAGATACATACTATGTTCCTTATTCTAGGTTGAATCCCTAGAAATTAAGGCGGGGTCAGAGAATTCATACATATGCATAAATGCTAACTATAAGATGTCTTTATGTTTAGGATTAAAGCTCCCCAGAACTACCACAGCAGGAAGCAACCTGAAAAATTGACCTCGCTGATGAGTTGTACACAAAGTAGCCAGTACAAAGTTGTATAGAAAGTAGCCTTATGTGCACATCCACAAATAACATGTTTAAGAGGTATTTATTCTCTTGGTTGAGAAAAAGCAAGTATATTTTTTCTACTGAGTTCTACTGTCTTTGAACTGGTAAAATCCTTCTGCCTTCATCTCCCCTAATATCATGCTTTCTCCTTTTTCCAAAAAGTCCTTCAGTGATTTGGCACAAGTTACTTAACCTCCCTGAGCTTATTCTCTTCAACTATAAAATGGGATTATTAGGGAAGCGGCTGTGGCTCAATCAGTAGGGCTCCCGTTTACCATATGGGAGGCCCCGGGTTCGGTTCCCAGGGCCTCCTGGTGAAGGCAAGCCCGCCCACACGGCGTGGTTAGCTGACCCAGTGAGCACAAGCAGCAAGGGGGGGATAAATGAATAAATAAATAAAATCTTAAAAAAAAAAAATGGAATTATTAATAAATCCTGCCTCAGAGCGTTTTTCAAGGATAAATAAAATACGTAAAAATGCTTATTCACACAGTAACTGGCACATAGTAACCATATTAGCTCTTATTATTTGCTGAATGCCTATTTTGTGCCAGGTCCTGTTCAAGGCACTTGGGTAACACGGAAAATGAAGCATCAAGGAGCCTTTAAGATGCTCATTATCTCTTCAATTCCTGGAAGTTCCTAACTAAAAATGCCGGACACCAGTCCCTGGAAGCAGATCCCAATCTGCCAAAGCACTCCAGCATCCATATTCCCCCTGCTGACTGTCTTATATCCTTTTCCCTGACCTCCATTGTTATGCCTGGCCCCCTGAAGGCATATTCCCTCTCTCCTGCCTTGAACAGGAAATGTCCCTATGGTGGAATATTCTCAATCACTAGACCAGAAGCTCCTTAATGGGGACACCTTTGCTCCTTCTGCCATCTGACACCTGAGTTAGTCTTGCATATAGTGAGTACTTCATATGTACCTGCTCCTTTTATACCAGCTCTTTTTTGTAGCTGAGAGAACACATGTAGCAGAGGTGATCATTATCCTTGTTCTCTGCCATGTAGTAAATCAATAGGAAGGAGAGCATTGGTGTTTGGAAGTCAAACTTGGGTATCCATACTGTACCACTTCAGGAAACCCTGCTTCTTGACCCTTTTCCGTATTTGTTGTGTGTTCATTCTTTATCCTAATTGGAGTAAGATGGAAAGTATCTAAAAGGGATGGAATGTGAAGTTTAGATACCAAAATTACATAATGTTTTTTAGTTCCCAATTTCTCCTTACCTAAAAGTATTGGTATTATCCAGAGTGGATCTGGAATGGGAAAATAAAGCATAATAGTGGGATTCTATAGGAAGCGCACAATGTAAACCTTTAAACCACAAAAGTAGTCCTATAGGAGAGGAAGAGACACCTTAGTTCAGGCCACCTTCCTCTCTCACCTCAATTAGTACAAATTCTCTTAACTGGTCTCCCTGCTGCCAGTCTTGTCCACTGAATCATTCTCCATGCTGCTATCAGATGGAAGTCAGCTCTCCCTTTTCAAAGATCCCATAAGCATAACTTTCTTTATGACATTTATTACTTTCTACTTTGGATATAAAACTGTGTGTGCATATCCTGGCTATGCTACCACCAGATTAGGAGGATGCAGGGTCACTACTGTACTGCAATATCTTTCACCCCTTTAATTATCAGGGGTCATTTCTTTTATAAATTGTTCAGTCTATACTATAGTCTATAGAATCAATTGCCTGTATTCAAATCCTGGCTCTGTCACATGCAGACATACCCGTGTCTGATTACGGGTAAGTTAATCTGTCAATGCCTCAGTTCCTTCATTTATAAAAAGAAAATAATAATAGAATCTCATAGTGCCACTGTAAAGATTAAATTAGGTGATACTGGAACAGTACCTGACATTTAGTTAGTACTAAATGTTAGCTGCTAATACTACTACAACTACTACTAATACTAGTACATTAGTCAGATGGCTCTGTCCTTCCTCATGATTCCTGAAATTCTGTGCTTGCTTCTCAGGTGATGACCTTTCCATGTAGAAGAGACTCATTCTTTAGTCATGGGCCTATGACTAGCTGCAACAGTTTTAGCTCATTAAAAGCAGGATCTACCCTTCCTTAACTTTGTATTCCCTATAGTACTATGAAAATAGATGCCAATTAATGTCTTAAAATTTATTTTCCCTATTTTGAAACTAATGCATGCTCATTAAATAAATTTCAAAAATATAAGAGGTACAATTCAGAAGGAAAAAAAAAAAACATTACCCATTGTCCTACCACCAAGAGACAATCACAGTAATTATTTTGGTTTATTTCCTTTCCTCACTTTATATATATTCTTTTTTATGATTTATTTATTTATTTATTCTCCCCCTCCCCCGCTGTTGTCTGCTCTTCGTGTCCATTCGCTGTGTGTTCTTCTGTGTCTGCTTCTCTTCTCTTTAGGCGGCACCAGGAACCAATCCTGGGACCTTCCGGAGTGGGAGAGAGGCACTCTATCTCTTGCGCCACCTCAGCTCCCTGGTCTGCTGTGTCTCTTATTGTCTCTCCTCTGTGTCTCTTTTTGCATCATCTTGCTATACCAGCTCTCGGCACAGGCCAGCACTCCTGCACAGGCCAGCACTCCTGCACGGGCCAGCTCTCCACTGGGGCCAGCTTGCCTTCACCAGGAGGCCCCAGGAATTGAACCTGGACCTCTTATGTGGTAGACAGGAGCCCAATCACTTGAGCCACTTACGCTTCCCTTAATATATATTTCTGCATAGTTGCACTTATATAATATGTTCCATTTTATGTCCCGATTTTTTTTTTTTTTTTTTTTTTTAACGGGAGGTCCTGGGGATCGAACCCAGGTCCCTCCATATGGGAGACGGACACCCAACCATTTGAGCGACATCCGTCCCCCCTGATTTTTTATATACTATTTTATGAACATTTTTCTTGTATTTTTACAGACATATTTGAAAATTTCATGGCTACATTATGAATTATACTAGCATCCTCTTTTTGTTGGGTATTGCCAGTTTTTTATTATAAATAAATCTATAGTGATCATTTTGGTATATAAGTCTTTTTTAGCATGTTGTATGATTCGTTATAGACTATTAGGAATAAAATTACTGTGTTAAGGAATATTAATGAGTATATGAGATGTCTAATTCGAGTTTTCAGAATCCATTTCATTCCTTTTTTTTTTTTTAATTGAGGCCATCATCTCTAAGTTTCCATCATTTTTCTCATTTTCCAGTAGTCCTAAAAATTCACCAATCTTATCTCTCACTTCTAGTGCTTTGAAATATAGTAAATTCAGCAGATAATTATTGTGTATATTTTACATGCCAGGTACAGCATTAAGTACTGTGGGTATATTTGTCTAAGAATATCTTTTTTATATGGTTTTGTCTTTTGAGTCATATGAACATTTATATATTCACCAAATAAAATTAAAGGTCAGACAGTATCTTTGTAGAGGAATGGCCTGATGTGGGATGCCAGAGTCTAAGCAGGTAAGAATGGCCTTTACGTGGCAAGAGTGGTCTGGAGTTAAAGCCTGAGCAGCCTGAGGCAAGCATCCACACATGGTGTAGTCTGACACAAGGTGTCAGAGCCCAAGTAAGGAAGTGTACACTTAGAGGGGTGGCCTGGTGAAGGGAGTCAGGGTGCAAGTAGTGCAAGGAGAGCTTCCACACGGGAGGGCTGTCCAGAAGGGGAATTCAGAATCAGAGCAGGAAAAGGAGGGAGTCCACATGAGGAAAAAGGTGGCAGTGGAGATAGGAGATTCACTATATATAGGAAGATTGACTAAATAAATAAATCATTCATAGATATGGAAAGGGAGAAAACTAAAATGAACCCTGGGGTGTGAACTCATGGGTTTTTATTATGAATAAATATAGAAATAAGTAGAGAGGTAAATGTGTGCAAATACATAATATATATGTATTATATGTACATTTATGTGTATAATACATTTACATCCTAGTTTTGTCCACTAAGAGGCCCTGGGAGCAGCAATATTCCAATGGTAATGAGTCTATCTAGTGTTATAGCTTGGTTTCTAAATATCATTTTCTTCTGAAAGGAACCAGGGTGTTTTGGAAATGACTACCAGGGAAAGTACAAGATGAGCCTGGAACACCTTTTTCTGCCAAAAAGCAAAGAAATACCCAAAGAATGATGGACATGTGTCAAAAAGATACTGAAGCCAGCTTGAAGGGGCTCCCACTGGCCAAATCAGGAATAATTTGAGCATCAAGATTAATATAGTAACAATTTATATTGAAAAAATAAAAAAGAAATCATGAATCCTTACAGATATAAATAAATAATGGAATACATTGTTTGATGAAGAGTGGGCTATTTACATAATTTCAAAGTACCTCTCCGCCAAATACTTAATAAAGGAAAAAAATATAACTTTACAGTGTAGATGCCTGGCAGTCACCACCTTAATCAAGTGATCAAAGTGAACATCATGAGTAACAGGACAATTTGAAATCATGTGTCATCTGATAGGATGCAATGAGAATAAAAGCAACATCACGTGTGTATATTCCTACCAAAAATGAGGCATCTGAATCTAATCACAGGGGAACATCAAATAAATCCAAGTTGAAAGACATTCTATAAAATAACTGGTCTGTAATCTTCAAAAGTGTCAAGGTCATGAAAGTCAAGGAAAGACTGAGTAACTGTTCCAGATTGAAGGAAACTAGAGATATGACAGTTACATGCAACTCATGATTCTCAGCTGGATCCTTTTGCTCCAAAAGACAGGAAGACAATTGCTGATACTTGGATGGGGTTTAAGAATTAGGTGGTAGTAAATATCAAGGTTAATTTCCTAATTTTGATAGTTTTGTTGTGTCTATGTAGAATAATGTCCTTATTTTAGGAAATGTACACTAAGGTATTTGCTAGTGATAGGGCATCAGTTTGTCAGTTTACTCTCAAATGGTTCAGGAATATTTAAAAAGTTCTCTGTACTGTGCTTCCAGTTTTTTATAAGTTTATGGTTATTTCAAAATAAAACGACTTTAATTAAATCGAAAGGGTAAAAAATAAAGCAATCTCAAAAGTTACATGCAAACAAAAATAAATAACATAATTAACATTGTATATTTTATTGATAAAATAACCAGGTAGAGCAAGTAATAATTTCAAGCTACTTTTGAAAATAATACTCTGACTGTACATCCTTTTGGGACAAAAAACTGAAAAGAAATTTTAAATTTTACACAGCAGGTTCATTATGATTGGTAATATTGTTGTTATACTTTGAATTAATTTTATGTCTATATTATAGATAAACAAGTAAATATAGTAATGCTATTAGAAGCAAAGAATTTTATTATAAGAGAAAAGAGATACAAATAAAAAGTAAGTCGAAGAGGTTTGAGGGCTGAAGAGGGCTCTCATAGGTTCCCCACCCCCATTTTTAGAGAATAATCCTGTTTAATATGTTCGTATATAATGTTATTTAAATTGTACTAGAACTTAAGAAAAGATAGAACATTTTTCAAGTTCACTTTATGAAATTAGCCTACTTCTGAAAGTCAAAATTCCAAAAGCACATAAAAGCAAACTAGATCAGTCTGAATTAAAACATAGATTTTATATTCCAAATAAAATAGTATTATATTAAAATAATAAATTATTTTGACCAAGTAGGATTTATCTGAAAAATAAAGCCAAAAATTATCTGATGATATGAAAAACCAAGGCTATTTCATATTATCAGTAGCTCAAAATAGAAAAATTGTGAAAATAAAAGAATTAAACAAGAATTCCCATTGTCATCAGTATTATGGTATTGTATATTCTGGCTAGTGGATAAAACAAGAAGAAGAAATAAGATGCAAGGAAGAGAAAAAATTGTCATTGATTATAAATGATATAATTGCTAAGAAAACACAAAATGAAAGGTAATTGAGGTTTGACGAGAACTCATTAAGCAGAATTAAAATACAGGTGCCAGTCTGGAAGAAAATATGTTAGTGTCCATAACTGACAGAAGACTAGTATTCGGAATATATAAAGAGCTCCCACCCATCAACAGGAAAAAGGCAGTCCAAAGAAAAATGGGCAACGCATGTGAAGAGGAAATTCGCAAAAGGAGAAATACAAAAGACCATATGAGGATCCTTATAATCAAGGAAGTAAAAATAAAAGCAATAGCAAGATAACATCTTCTATATGTAAAATTAGCAAATATTTCTTATAAGACAAATAATATCCAATACTGAAAAAAGTATAGTGAAACTGGCTTTCACATTCACTGCTACATGGAATGTAAATTGGCACGACCTTGTAGTTAATGCCTTACCCCAGCCACCAGAAATCAGATTTGTTTTCTGTCCCTATATATATTTGTATCTTTTCCAGAATCTTACATAATTCAAATCATAAAGCATAGAGCCTTTTGAATCTGGCTTCTTTCACTTTTCACAATGCAATTGAAATTCATCCATACTGTATTATGTACCTGTAGTTCATTCTTTTTATTGCTGAGTAGTTTTCCATTGTATGGATGTATTATTTTTGTTTATCCATTTACCCGGACCTCTGGGTTATTTTTTGTAATTACAACTAAAGCCATTTTAAGCATTTGCATACAGTTTTTTGTGTGAACATAAGTTTTCATTTAGCTTTGGTAAATTCCTAGAAGTGGAATTTGCTAGGTCATATGTTAAATGTATGCTTAACTTTATGAGAAACTGCCAAACTGTTTTCCAAAATGGATACCATTTTGCTTTCCCACCAGCAATGTGTGAGCATTCCAACTGCTATGTACCTCTGACAGCACTTGATAGGTCAGGTTTTTTGTTTTGTTTTTTTCGTGCAATTTAATAGGTGTGTAGTGGTATCTTATTGTCACTTCAATTTGCATTGCCATAATGACTAATGATGCCAAGCATGTTTTCATGTGCTTATTTGCTATCTGTACATCTTCTTTGGTGAAGTGGTTCTCCAAATATTTTTCTCATTTTTTAAATTGGAATGTTTGTTTCCTTTTTACTGAGTTTGGAAAGTTCTTTTTATATTCAGGATACAAGTCTTTTACCCTATATATATATTTATATATATATATATATATATAAAATATATATTTTTTTATATTTTCTCACAATCTGTGGCTGCCTTTTCATTCTCTTTCAAAGAGCAAAGTTTCTTAGTTTTGATGAAATTTTATTTTATTTTTTTAATGGATTGTGCATTTTACACTGTATCTAAGAAATGTTTGCCTAACCCAGAGGTCACAAAGATTTCCTTCTATCTTTTCTTCTAGAACTTTCATAGTTTTAAATACTTTTAGATCTTAAATTTAGGTATATGATCCTTTTTTTTTTTTTTTTTTTTGAGGTACCAGGGGCCGGGGATTGAACCTGGGACCTCATATGTAGGAAGCCAGTGCTCAACCACTGAGCCACATTGGCTCTCTGAGTTGGTTTTTTTGTTGTTGTTGTTCTTTTTTCCTCTGAGTTGTTTTTTTTTCATTTGTTTTGTTTGTTTGTTTGAGGAGATGCTGGGAACAGAACCCAGGACCTCCCATGTGGGTAGCAGGCACTCAACTGCTTGAGCCACATATCTGCTCCCCATATGATCTTTTTTGAGTTGATTTTTGAGTATGGTAATGGTATAGATTAGAGTTCTTTTTATATAATACTGTTGTAGTAGCCCCCCAAAAACATATGTCCATGTCCCAATCCCCAGAACCTGTGAATATTACTTTATATGGCAAAAGATGTGATTAAGTTAAGGATCTTGAAAGGTGGTATTTATCCTGGATTATCTAGGTGGGCCCTCGATGCAATCACATGTATCCTTATAAGAGAGAGGCAGAGGGAATTTTGAGACAGTCAAAAGAGGAAGAGGCAGTGTGACCACAGAGGCGGAGACTGGAATGCCGCAACCACCAGGCAAGAGGCTGGAAGAGGCAAGAAGTAAATTCTCCCCTAGAACCTTCAGAAGGAGCATCCCTGCTGACACCTTGATTTTGGACTTCTGGCCTCCAAAAAACTGAGGGAATAAATTTCTGTTGTTTTAAGCAACCCCATTTGTGTTCATGTGTTATAGCAGCCACAGGAAACTAATACAATGGCTGTCTAATACTTCTAACACCGTTTGTAGAAAAGGCTTTTGATTCTCCTTTGAATTGTCTTTGCACCTTTATTAGGAACTAATTGACCACATATGTATGTATCTATATTATTGCCACTTTATATTAAATTTTGAAATTAGGTAGTATGACTCCTCCGACATTGTTCTTTTTTTTAAAAAATTATTTGGCTTTTCTAGTTCCTTTGTTTTTCGGTGTATGTTTAGAATCAGCTAGTCGATTTCTATTTTTAAAAATCTGCTGGAATTTAATTGGAATTGTGTTGAAACTATAGATCAGTTTGGGGGAATTTGATATCTTAACCATCTTGAGTCTTCCAGTCCATTTAGGTCTTCTTTGATTTCTTTCATCACCATTTTGTAGTTTTCAGCATGCAAATCTGGCACATATTTTGTTAGCTATATACCTAAGTATTTTGTGGGGTTTTGTTGATGTTATTGCTGTATATATAAAATGGTGCTTTTTAAAATTTCAACTTCTAATTGTTTATTGCTCATACATAAAATTAAGGTAGGTTTTTTTTGTATAGTGACCTTGTATTCCATGGTCTTACTAAGCATACATATTATATTGATACTAGTAGCTTTTTTTTTGTAGTTGTGGGGGACTTTCTATGTAAACAATTATATGTGCATTAGTGCTATTCCTTCCTTTCTAATCTGTGAGCCTATTTTTTTTTCTTGCCTTATTGCATTGCCTAAAACTTCCACTATGATTTTACTTTAGATTTTCCCTTTGTGCTGCATCTCAGAGGGTCTCTCCCCCAGAAGTTTGCTGCTGTTATTGGTTATTATTTGCTTGTTAGTCTGGTGATGAGAGTTAGAGTTGGTCACATTTTCTGTTCTCAGTGTTCCTGTCTTCCTCAGCAGTACGGGATATCTAAAGACCTGTACCCCATTCCATTTCCTGCCTCTCTTCCCTGGGTAGAGGATGTTTTTTTTTTATTTTCCCTTTCCTCAGCTTCACTGGGTCTTCTCCTATACCTAAAGGCAACAGGGCTTTCTGTCCTTTCCTCAGCAGCCTAAGTTTTTTGTTGTTGTTGTTGTTGTTTGTTTGTTTGTTTGTTTGTTTCCTTGTAATGGAGAAAGAGTAAAAGTATCAAGGGTAGGGCTTCCTTGCTTTCCTGCAGTGGCTACTACCCCCCTGCCCACAGCCTCTACCACAAAGGAGGCCTTCTCTGGTCTTCTGCCTTGCCCCCAATCTTTCTTGTCAGTACTCAGTGAGGTCTGTGAGGCAGAGTTTCCAAATGGATGCAAATTTCTCTTGTGTTTACTGTGCCCAGAGGATGCATCTCCTTTGGCCTTTTTGGTTACTGGATGATAGTAGGATAATGAACTGAAGGGACATGAAGGAACCTGTGCCTAGCCCAGAGCAATCCCAGAATAAAACATCATCTATCCTCCCCAACATCCCACCTCAGAGGAGAGCCATGAAACAATAAGACTCACAAATTTGAATGTCCATCCCTCCCTCTTTCTGAGCCCACTCTTCCCAAAAAGGGTTCCTCAGTAGGAAGGTGGAAAGAAGATGAGATTGTTTGGCCCTCTTTCACTATCCAGTAAGAGGAAAGATGTGATGGCTCCATGAATAGCTCTTGCTCCCCATTTCCAATGTAAGCCAGACTCTTATGATTAATGAGATAGGGCATTCGCTTATACTTTTGAACGATGGATCATTGTGAAAAGACCCAACCCTGTTTGCTGTTTTTCGTCCCTAAAAGCAGTCAGTCTTGACAGAAGCTATGCGAGTCATCCTGTCTCCCATTAACAATGACCTCAACTGTTTGTTTTAAAGAGTTCACAACCCCAAAGCAAAATTTTCACATACAAAAGCATAGCTTCAACCAAGCCCTAGAAAAGTCCTGAGCTCTCAGCCTGTGCTTCTGTTCATTAAATCAAATCAATCCTTTTATGGTAGGTGGGAACCTCCCATCAGTGGCATTAATGTGTTCTTTTAAAGGAAGAAACCTGCAAGTGGCCACCTCACCGCATGCTTGATACATTCTAACAGCAGATCAGCTGCTGAGTAGAAAGTATGGGTAGCAAAAAGGAAATAGAACAGAGAGATATGAGAAGGAAATCGAAGAGACGTTGATAGGCTGGGGAATCCAAGCTGGAAGCAGACACTGTAAAGAGGCTTGCATTATCACAGTGTGGTATGTTGTCACGAATAGTCATCACAAAAGGTACTTGAAGCATGGCCTGTGCCCCAGGCACCAGTACAATTCTCAATACTATCAAATGACGGTATGAAGTGAAATGATGCATTCTTAAGTTATCCACAACAGAAGGGGCTCTTTGGGTCAGTAGGCAGAAGAACATCATCCACATTTTGAGTGAGAATGAAGAGTTTCTGTTCCAAGAGTTACCAGCCTATAGAGAAAAATCAGTTTTCCTTTGAAGGCTTCCTAACAGGAATTCCCATCCAGAAGTCCTAGGAAGAATTACTATAGAAACTCTAAGGGAATTCATTCCTCCTCTTTCCCCATGTCCAGTGGATTGTTAAAACCAGAAAGATAAGTTGGAAGCCTCAAATTGTATCTGCCTGAGTTCCCAAACATGGGGCTATCTAATATGTTCCAAGGATTTATCTAGGAGGGAGATTTCCACCTACTTTGACTATCTTTTCCTACAGTAACAAGATACCACAAAACTTAGTGGCTTTAACCAATAACCATTTTATTTGTTCACAATTCTGTGGGTCAGGAATTTGGCCAGGATTCAGATGGGTAGTTCTTCTGCTTTACGTGATATCAGCTGAAGAGTCTCATAAGGTTGCAATCAGATGGTTAGTAGGGATGGAACATCCAGGATGGCTTCACTCACACGTCTGGTGCTTTGACAAGATGGGCTGGGCAGCTGAGCCCAGCAGCGCTCCACGTGGCTTCTTTACTTGGCAACTGGATTCTAAGAATGCGCTTTCCAAGCAGTGAAGCAGAAGCTTCTGAGGCCCAGTCTCAGAAGTTATTCAGCATCACTTTCACCACATTCTATTGATCAAAACAAGTCCTAGGGCTAGCCCAAATCCAAAAGGAGGTGGCGTATAGACTGTACCTCTTGATGGGAGAGTAGGCAATGTCACTTTGCAAAAGCACAGTTTTCCTTGGAAACACAATCTACCACCTAAGCTTTGTTCTCAAGACTTCCAATGTTTCTTATTCTGCTCCGTTAAGAACTGTTTCAACCCAAGCAGTATGTATTGCATTTGGCTTTCATGTCTTTTTGTTCACTTTATAGTGGAGAGGAGAATATGGGGACCATCACCCTTCCTATATGCCTGAAAGGCTGATTATCCAGTAGGCTTGAACTCTGCTTCTCTTAAGTAGGATTAGAAGTTATGAAGAAAAAACTGGAAGGAAACAAGATACAAATTCTTGATCCATCTCCCTCGTTATTATCTAAGTCAAATGCATTTTTATTATTATTAAGTTGAAGGTGTTTTATTATCCACACACAGGGATTTCCAGTTCAGTTAATAGGCTCGATACTGACATTTAATTTTTTTATTGCTCGGTTCTTTTATCTCTTCTCAGTACCAGCAACTCCAAGCCTTCTTTTATAGGGCTATTATTTTCTAGGGCTATTCTGTTCCTGTGTGTGTTGGAGACACAGGTTTATCTCTGTGATATGTTAGTGATTAAAGCAAATCTCTACAACATGTAATAAAACAGCCTGCCCTGCCCCCCAAGGAACTGGAATGGTGGAGAGGATTAAGAGCTGAATCAGGGATAAAAGGCTATGTTGATAGTTGATTGTCACCATTACACCGTTTGAAAACACTGTTTTGCTTCCTACATCTAGACATGCTTCAGGTCGCCTGAGGGCAAAGATGTCATCTTCCTACACAGAGAAAGGCATCAAGTACCAAGAACAAACCCTATCACCCACCTTTGAAACAAGGACTCATTTTGACACCGCATTCTTGGGCCAGAGGGGGAAATGCACTCAGCATATTCCAAAGCAATGGAGACTCTTTAATTTTTTTCCACCTCAACACACCTGAGGGATTCCACACACTCCTGTCAGTGGCAGAGTCTCATTAGGGCAGTGAGTCTTGGAGAGGGCTATGTGGTTTGGAAAAAGTCTACCATTAATAGTCACTGGGCTAAAACTTTAAACAGCATAAGATAACTGGGTGACAGAGAAAGCCAAGCCAAAGTATCAGGTAAACAAAACTGATATGCAACTTACTAAATCCTTCACGCAGCCTCTGAGATTAACAAGACAAAACATATTTTTATTAATCCCAGATTATATTCCCTGACTACATACCAAATTTACTGTTGGTAGTGGGGAGATGTATGATAAAAACCATAATTCTGCACTTCACTTCCTAAGAATCTTACCTTGCCTCATGCAAAATCTCCACAAAACCTGGCATGAGGTGAGTGTGGTATAATGTTCCATCTTAAGCCTGGACAAAGCTCTTGTTTTTGTTATGACTTTGCACTAGTTTTGGCACATGGTAAGCCTTCATTGTAGGCATTCATTAAATGGTGAGTAAGTGAAGCAAATGAATGCATGTACAGAAATAACTGGACCCAACCTTAGTTCTGAACTTATACCAGAATTTTCTAAAAGTTTTCCTTTCCCTAACAGAATAGCTCTAGCAGAAGAGTGCTCGTTTTCCCATCTCAGCCTGTCATTGGAGAATATGGTAATTTAGAGATTCAGTTTCGGATCTAGAAAAGGGACCTTAGATATCATTTAGTCCCAAAACTTCATTTTATAGATGGGAAAATTGAGGCCAGAAATGTTATGGCTTTTTCCAGGATTACCTGTCAGTAAATCTGTAATTCTGAGTCTCTGTAAGGGAGCTTGTAAATTGGTCCATTGAAGAAAGAGTCTTAGAGGTTGCAGATGCCCAGACATTTGGTTGTGGACAGCGTGCATTCCAGATGGAAAGGGAGGAGAGTAAAACTAACACTTTCCTGGTTCAGGTTTGGTACAAGGTGGCTATGGCTGCCAAGGGAGGGCAAGAAATGGTGTTTAACCTTCCAAATATCATTTGACTCTGCCCCTGGCTCTCTTTCCAAACCAGCACCTTCCCCAAAAGTGCTCAGTGGCAACACTTTAAGAAAATGCCTTTGTAAACAAGTATAACCAAGCCTTAATATCAAAGATTGAACAGTTGAATGCCCTTTCCTAAACAGCAGACTGCTGATAGAGGTAAGAGCCATGGATGTACATCAGGGATGTATGCATGCTTTGTTGAGGAAGCAAAGACAAAGATTCCAAGGCTTCTGCCTAGCCACTGAAGACTCATATTAGTGCTTTCTGCTTCCCACCACCCACCAAAAAAAAAGTCTCATTAGAAGTGCAAACCAAGCTCCCATGGCACTGTCCCCAGAGAAGACACACACTGACTTGTTAGATGAGGCATGGCCCCCTCTGGGATGGTTGCCAGAAAACTGCACATCCTTATGGAAATTGTAATGACTCAGGGGCCCTTTGGGGAAGGTAGATGTATCCAGGAAAACACCTGGTCCCTTTGCTTTGATATGGATGGCAGGTCAGAAAAGGCCGAATTCACTCTATAAATATGTATTGGGTGCCTATTATGTGTCAGTCTCGGTGCTAAGAAATGGGTATCCAATATGAACAAAATATTGTCATTGTCCACTACTCTTCCTTCTAAGCCTTCTGTTATGACCCCTACCTTACTTCACACTGATAGGCTCGTTTTATTTTGCATTAATAGAAAGTTAACAATATGCCATCCATAAAAATACTGTTTTGGTTGATTTAAATATATGTTTCTGGCTGCTCAACTAGGTTTTAGATTCCTTAAGGATAGAGGCAGTATCTTCTTCCTTTGTGGTCCCCATAAAATCTCTCATGGTGGTTAAATGCAGAGAAAATAGTCAATAAAGGTGATTGATTAGATGCCCAAAATTAATATCTGACAACAAACCAGAGAGAAGTAGGGTGGAGGCTGATAGCAGGCAAAAGTTTAGGACCTGAAGGAGCAGCATGCCCTCCAGATAGCAGCTATAGATACCCACCCAAAGAAAGCCTCACTGACTTACAATAGTTTTTTTAAATTTATGTCTGTATAATCTATGCATAGCAGCATCATTAGGTATATCATTTGTGAATGTGAATTGCAACAATATAAAAATTTCATCACTGAAGACCAGAATTAAATACCACATGTTTTAAGAGAGAATGCCTTGATTATGACCATAGATAAATAAAAGTATATTCAAATACGCACAGTTGTATTTTCAGTGCACTAGTCTTGATTTTAACACTCATGGCATGGTTACAGCACTAATTCTCTGATGTGTATGTAAGACTTTACTTCAGCAAATGCTGTAAAGATCAGAAATGTAACTAGAAGCCCAGTTTTTAAATGAGCCACTTGTTCTTTTCTGCTATGAACATATGTCTACATTGGGTCTTTGACTGAAGCAAATATAACTTCTAATAGCATGGGATACTCACACTTCCTACTAGAGGGTAGGGTGCTAAGATGGAGAATTTTAGGAAATTTTAGCACTGAGGACACCAGACCAAGCTTTGCTTCTTTAGAAAGCTGAAAAATTAAGAAAGAAGGTTTACTAGAAAGGAGAGCAACAGGGTAGAAACAACTAAGAAACTTTTACTTATTAAATTCTAGTAAAGCTTGCTTTTGATGAAATGAAAGACAACTTAGTAAACTAAAATATTTCAAGGTACTTCGGGTAACAAGATTGTATCTGTAACTCCTTGCCTGTGTATTCATTGACACAAGAATTACTAGAGAGTAAAGATAAATAGCTGTGGTTGCAAGGTTAAAATCCAAAGAGAAGAAGCTTCTGAATGCTTAGATAGTGCCAGTGGAAGATTTCTAGACAGAGAACCCTTGAGAGCTTCTGATCTGGGAGTGGAGGGGTGAAGGATGCTGACATCCTAGGCCTTTTTCATTCTGAGGTACGTGGCTGGGTCTTAGTACCTACAAAAGAATTAGGATGAGACCTGTCATCCTTTGGTTATTTTGTAATCTAATCATCCCTCACTTATCCCCACTTGGAAAGCCTGAATTTGCATAGCCAATAAATTAGGTGATGTTTGTACCAAAAAAAACTAGAATATTTTTGAAAACATCTTGCAGACTCTAAAGTACTATCTGAATTCAAGTTAGCGTTTTCCTTTCAAAATGTTCCAGAATTTTTCATCTTGTCCTCATGATTTTCATTACATCTATGTGATTTAGGAAAAAAGCAAGGAAGCATGGGGTTTTTTGGTAAAAAGGGATCATCGAGAGCATAAACCTAAAGCTTTTGTTCAGTGAAAAAGCCCCTGTAGTGTTTCTGACAAATGGTCATCTAGTCTCTCTTCAGGTATTTCTGTTAAAAAACATTCTGATACCCTGCTAATGGTGGTGTAAATTGATACACCATTCTGGAGGGCAGTTTATCAATGGATATCAAAAGTCTTGAATGAGGATTCTGCTTTCAGGAATTTATCATCATCATCGTCTAACATTTTTGAGCATTTACTGTGTGAAAGGCATGGTTCTGAGTGCTTTACATGAATTAACTTATTTAATCCTCACAGCAACACTATTATATATGCACTTTTATCCTCATTATACAGATGATTAAACTGGATTACAGAAAAGTTGGATAGCATATCCAAAGTCACAAAGTTGATTAAGTAGAAGAGTCAGGAGTCTAACTTAGGCTGTCTAGCTCCAGAGTCACACTCTTGACCACTGTGTTATACTGGTACTTCTGTTCTTTCCTAAGGAAACAATGAAGAAATAAATGCACATAGATGTATATTCAGGTATCTCCATTAAGGTATTGGGTATTACAGGAAAATACAGGAAGAAAGCAAAATGTCCATCAATAAAGGATTTGTTCCGTTTAATACATTATATAATCATTAAAAATAGTTACTATGGAGCCCTTAAAAATGATTAAGTTCATCTTGATGTATTTACATGTAAAAGATACCTATGCTATATAAAGTGAAAAAAATCAGCTTTTGGAACAGTATATATAATTTACTCTAATTTTTGGTGAGAAAAATGTCTTGAAGGTTAGATACCAAATTGTTGACTCTAGGAGGTAAGATTAATTATCCTTTTTCCCAATATGCTTTTTTGAATTAAAGAAGTTTTTCCTGAAATTTTTTTTTGAAAAGGGCATATGTTATTTTTACAAAGAAAGACATAATTAAACTACATCATTTTAGGAAAAGGTTATGCACAAAAGAAGTGGAAATCATTTTACTCTCACTTAATATCCCTTTCACCCTGTGTTCCAACACATTCTGCTAATGAACAACTCTATTATAAAATTTGTCCTCTTTTGCACATCCAAAGATTTTTGTTAGTTTGGGGTGCTTAGTCACAAATGTACTGAGCCTCACTGTGTGTTCCTTGCTGTACTGAGCATTGTGGGTCTCAGACTTCAAAGAATTGACTTTCTGTCCAGGGAGATCCAAACATAAAACACGTAGGTTTCTCTCTATATCAACATCTGGTATACTGACATAATCAGCTATTCAGTTATGAGGGACAAACAGTTGGAAGAATAGAAAAATATGTGATAAAGTGCTTCCTGTGCACCATAAACAGTAAGTACAAATGGAGTTCAGAAAAGGGATAAATCTAAGAAGCTGATGGTAGTATTCAAGAGAGTTTCCTAGAGGAGATGAGGATTTAAGCAGAGTCTTGAAGGATGGTAGGAAAAGAAGGAGGACTTTCCATTCAGTCTTACCAGCAGGAGCTTTTATAGATTTCCTTAATTCTTTGGTTCTAAGATTCTATTTTTATATTTAGAGATGCATTGAATCAGATAGACGTGGGTTCAGATTCTGACTTTTGTGTTTACTAAGTAGTGTGATTTTGAGCAGTTGCTTAAATTCTCCATGCCTCAATTTCCTCATCTGTAAAATGGACTTGATGATAGTTTCTTCCTCTTAGAATTCAATTAAATGAGACAATTCCTAAAAAGCATCTAATATAATGTCTGACCCACTTTTTCCCTCACATTTCTACCCAACAGCCTCATCTCATATTTTCTAGCTCTTGGTTCTGCCTTGCCTTCCTGGTTCCTACATGTCCTATTGAGTCTGTCTCATTGCCCTTGGCTGGTACCTATGTGTTATATGATTGTTTGCCTGATTTCAGGCTGTCAACTTCATTATAGTCTCCTGCTTGCTCTCTCAGCCTTCCCATAATTCTCATATTCTAGCCTCCATATGTTTGGACTCCAAGACTCACTACCAAACACAGAACTTGAACAAAACTCACTTTGAGAGGCAGGAACCCATTCTCTTTCTTCTCCAAGTCCAAACCAGAGTTTTGAACCTAGGTTACCCATAGGACCAAAGGTTGACTTTAAAACTACCATGCCAAACTTAAATATCCCAAATAACATTCTGGCTACATAGCCATCTCACTTTCTGACTCAACTCTGTGTTGGAAACAATGCTTGAGCATTTGCAAAGCCCTGCTTTCTGACTCCTGGCTGATTTCTCTCAAGCAGTAAGAGATCTTGCCGAGAGTAGGAGCTGAACTAAGCCGTCAGCTTCTTTCCTCACGTGGATAGACCCTGGGCTTTGCTGCTTTTATGGACAAGGCCTTGCCAACTATAGAAACAATAAGCCTCTTTAGCACCCCTGCCACTGCCATAGGGTAACCAGAGACAAAACGAGTCCTTTCCAAAGGTTACTTAGCTGGCCAGAGCCTATCACCTCAGTCTGGGCTTCCTGACCACTTTTTACAATTCTTTTGGATCAAATAGCACACTCCCTGGCCTTTTCTGGTTATAGAGGTCTCATTGTTTAACAGTCAGGAAAGGCCTTTTGCAGGCCTATCTTGGCTGAGGAATCCTAGAGAGTTTAGCAAACTTAAGTGGAATATCCTTTTTTTTTTCTACTTTAAGCATAAAACAGTGAATCATAGAAATAAATGTTCTTAGGTCATCTGGTCAGTCTCCTGGGTACAGCTACAGGGTGTTTCCTTTAGAACATGGTCTAATCTTTGTCCAGTCTCTGTTTAAATGTCCCAGATGTTGGAGCTTCCTCATCTCTCACAGCAGCTCAGAGATTAAAGTGAACTGTGCCTTCCTATAGCCTTCTTTCTCCTGTTTGCCACCCCATACGCATAGCAAGCCCAAGGAAGAGCATCTCTCTGCTTCTCAGGCAAAAATATTACTTCAGGGATCCCATCCCCTTCAAGAGAAGCCAGGAGTAAACACAGACAGGTTTGCATTTCACCTGAGAACTTTCAGGCTGTCTGGAAATGGGTCCAAGAGCAACTCAGCTATTCTGTTGAGTTTGGGGCTTTTGAAGTCTTTTGGAGGTTTAATTTTTCTCACATGGCCAAATTTCTTTTCCCTTCTTTCTGGGACACCTATGCAATGTTTCTCTTTATCCAGAGCTGTGAAAAGGAACTGTTTGTTTGAGTATGGGTTTCCCTGTTCTTTCCTTCCCCCACCCCAAACCCATTGCGCTCTTCCTCTCCCAAAGAAGAAAAAGGAAAGCAAGCCACAATAATACTTCTGTAAATTTATGGCCACTCTGTAATGTTTAATCACAGCTACGTGACTGGGGGCTTCAGAGCAGGCATACAAGTTCAGCGCAAGGTGAATCTTGTCTGAGATAATCTGAAAGTTCATTCAGAGGTGAGGGCAGCAGCCTCTTGCAGTCGGGTGAGGTTAACAGGAGGTCACCTGCTTTTTTTCTTCTGGTCTTCTCCCCTTTAATGTGTAAACAAAGGAAAAATGTAACTTCCAATGAACTTGGCATATGTTGTGCTCACGCTAATCTTGGCCTGGCCAATTGTAAACAGTCCAATATCCTGTAGTTGAGTCTTTCCACCTATTCTCTGCCTTTTGGAGAGCATGAAGAAACACCAAAGGAAAGGAGACTAGCACCTTGTGAAGCCAGGCACGGGTGCCCCAGAGAACCTCAAGAAGCCAGGGGGAGGCCCTAGAGAAGACCTCAGGTAGAGGTGTTTGCTATGACACATTCAGGGCCTTGCTAGGACACTGGCTTCCTGAGATTCTTTCTCACAACAATTAGTACACATTTATTGAGCACCTTCTCTGCCCCACCACACAGTGCTAAATGCTAAGGAGACGAGATGGGCAAGCCATTAAGGTGCTTACAGGACGAAAGGCAAAAGTCCCTATAAGCTGACCTTAGAGGTAGGAGAATGAAGTAGGGGGACTTTACTAGTGTCCAAATACTGAGGATATCTTCTGAATGGAGCCCTTCAGAAGCTCCCCTCCATTGTAGAGCCATACTGTGGTTTCTAGCTCATTTGCAGAAATGCCTCCAGGCCAGAAAATTCCAAAAGCCCTTAGAGGCGGTATGTAACCCATTGGGGTTCATAGCATGAGCATCAACAGTTTATGGAAGAGCTGTGGGTCACTTAATGAAATGTGACCCACTCTTGTTTGCCTAAGACCCAATTCAATGGCAGTGCAGAGCCTCAAAGCCAGTACAGACATGCTGGTGAAACATACCTCTGCTGCACCTCAGCAGCTCTCTTGGGAATGTTGGACCATAATTAGTACTCCAATATCTGAAGCAGGAATAATTGTTTAATGAGTTATATGTAGTAAGTATTCTTAAATCTCAAACAAACTTCTAGAACCCCTTATTCATTTGAGGGGTATTTAGGGAATGGGAGCTTCCCTCCCTTTTACCCAACATAAGACGATTTTAGTTGTATGAGTTGGTAAAGAAAGTCCAGAGATATTAAAGAGCCAAAAAGACACATCCTTCAGCATGAAATTCCCTTTGTACTGTGCTTGGTACTGCTCTGTGACCAGGAAATAGAAATTCCCTTGTCTGTACACTTTGTAGTAAGTGTTTCATAGCAAATATGGACCCAGAAGCAGAGAAAAAGATAGATCTCGCCCTTAAGGAACTTATAATCTCCCTGGGGAGGTAAGACAAAGAAATAATTAGTGGTTTAAGACAGGGTATGATACTACCAAATGAAGTGTTCCCAGAAGTGATTGAAGACTTCTTGAGGGTCTCTTAAGATTGAAATACGTCTGGATAGGAAAAAAAGAAAAGGAGAGACATTCTAAATCAGAGAACAGCATGAGTAAAATTGTGAAGACAGGAATGTTTGTCATCTTTGTTATTTTTATCATCTCTTCAGCAGCAGCAACATCATAATAACTAATATTTGCTGAGCATTCACTATGTGCCAGGCACTGTGAAGTACTTTACCAAGGCACATATTATCATTTCCACTTTAAGGAGAGAGAGGTTAATAACTTGCCCAAGGGAACACAAGTAAGAATTGATAAAAATCATGAACTGACTGAAGCTCCTGGGAAGGTGTTGGGAGAATTTAGTTGCTAAAGAAAAAGTCTTCAAGTCAGGAATGTGACTTTTCACAAAGGAGAGGACTAGTCAAAGGGACTGGCTAAATAAAACAAGATGGTGATGGTTTGCCAATGGCACCTTGGTATCTACTTTTCAGTGATTTTCTTGCAGACATGGGAGAGGTCTCAAGTAGAAGAATAGATTTTCTTTCCCACAGCTTGTTCATGGTATTTATGAACTGTGGGTGGTCCCCTCCAAAACACCACTGCCTACGATCTGGTCCTTGTTAAGGTCCTTGAAGGAGCTGTGCTCCCAGGGAACATGCCACATGGACAAATGCTAATCTGGAGAATATCCATCTGCCCCTGGCTCACAAAGAGTATGGACATAATGGCCCTGGGATCAGGAGAAGGGAGTTGTAGCTTGGAGGAAAGCCAGGGACTCCGTTCTACATTACAATGAAGCAAAAGTCAGACAACTCTGGCTGCTTTATAGTTCATGATGGACCATGTTTAGTTGCTTTTTAAAAAGTTCTTTGAATAATAATGATACCCTGTGCTAATAGTAGTACAAACTATAATAACAATGTGAAATTTTTTCAAGTGCTTTCACTTACTATATCTCTTTTCATATCCTTATGCAATGTATTAGAGCAGGTTTTATCAGATTATGATTTGGAAACTGAGTCAGAAATCTGAAATAATTTGTTTGAGAAGCCATATGACAATCTGAACATAAACACAAAGCCCTAATGGTGGATAAAGGATCTCATGCTATCAAAAACTAAAGACCTTATTCCTCTGGCCACATAAGAAATCAGAAGATTGAAATTATGCAGAATAAGAGAAGAAATCTTTCCATTCTAGGATCAGTGAGGATGATTCCAAGTTCTCCCCAATAAGGTGGCTTCTTTTTTCTCCTAATATGTCCTTCCCACCCAACTCCATTAGTTGATAGGCACTTAGATGCTAGATGCTTCTTGGGAAATTTCAGAGTAAATGATCTATTAAAGTTCAAGGAAAATATAAGCTTGAAATCCAGGATAATAACTATGGAAGCAGAGCTTGCCTTTCTCTGCCATCCCAGGTCAACCTCAGACACCTTAGAAAATCCTATAGAGACTTACTCATCCATTCCCAAAAGCTCAGAAAGCTTTTTTATCTTAATTCTGGTCAGAATAGGCTTAATAACCTTAGCTTTAATGTACTTTTTTTTTAAGAGAGAAGTTGTAGGTGTACAGAAAAACCATGCATAAAATAGAGTTCCTGTAAACCACCCTATTAACACCTTGCATTAGTATTGTACATTTGTTATAATTGATGAAAGAACATTTTTATAATTGTGCTATTAACTATAATCCATAGTTTACATTAAGGTTCACTGTGTTGTACAGTCCTATGGGGTATTTTGTTTGTTTTATTCTAGTAACATATACACAACCTAAAATTTCCCCATTTAACCACATTCAAATATATAATTTATTTACTGTACTTCTTTCTCTCTTTAATCTCCTGCATTATCTCTAAATTTAGGGGGTATTTAAGTTGGCCCACTAAGTTACCTGGCATCTTTACATCATTTCAGATAAGGTTGGTGGTTGAAATTGACTGATAATTCCTATTCACCATACTCACCCAGCATGCTGCCTGCTCCCTGGGTGCAGGTGAGCACCTTATTCTCCTATCAGCCAGAAACATAATTGTACAAATTTTGATCACTGAATGAATTATTAAATACATAATAATATTAAACTATACTTATACATACAGTAAAGAATACTATTTAGCAGCTATTTTTTTTTTTATGGATAAGAATCAAAATTCTCACAATACATACAAACATTTGCAAAATGATATATAGATATATATGCATATATATGTATTTGCTTACAAAAATGTTATTTATATATATATACACACACATATATTTTAAGAGGTGCTTAGATTACCCAAAATATTACACGGAACCCACTGGGATTCCCATGTTGCCCACCTCCCACACCTCCCACCACATCCCACACAAACATCTCCCACAGTGTGGCCCACCACACTCTCTCCCACTCAGTTCTTAGTGGTGTGTGCTGATTTAAAATGGCCTACATCCGTTGCCACAACAGTACTCAGGATAACCTCCAACTCCCAAAGAAGCCCCTGTATTTCAACTGCTCATCCCCTCCCTACCCCAAAAGTGTCAAGTGGCCACTGGCTCCACCTCATTGTTATAATTTCTTGCATTGCTAGAATCACCATATGTGAACAAGAGAATACCATCAAGTCCACTCTAGTCCATATTCTTCTCCCAATCCAGAGGGGATTGGGATGGTGATGTCCACTCCAACTCCAAGTGAGAGAGGGCTTATATCCCATGGATATGGTGGGTGGGATGATCCTGCCTGCAGATGCAGGCCCTCTCCATTCCCTGGGATGGCCATTGCCCATCGTTGTCTCCTCACCAGGTGACTTGGATGAGTCCATTGAGCTGTAGGGTAGGAGTTGCAGCTCCACCTAGATTTCATGCACACCTGGCACATAGGTAGGCGGGAGGCTCCAGTCTCTGGAAGTATACCTAAAAACTCCAGCATCACATATAGGTTTGAATAGAAGGGACTGGTGAACCATGTGCAGGGAGGACTTATTTGAGTCTAATTCTGTCACTCTCAGGAGCACA